>OY998132.1:14435444-15635444 GCA_963921915.1 Hyposoter dolosus | reverse complement strand
CGTTTTTTATGTGTGGGGTATTTCGCGCGAAATAGACGGGGTCGTGAAGCTCGTTATTCTTTTTTCGTCGTTCCTCCTCTCATTTTATAAAAACTTTGTCCGGCAACACGAAAAATCACTCGGAAAAGATAATTAAAAATAGTTCACTAATGAAAATCCTTTTAAATGGAATACCGTGTCGCGAAACTATGCAGAACCTTTTTATTCGATCGTTTATCGAAAATTTTTGAATTGGGACAGAGAATGATAATTAAACGATCGTTAAACATGTGGAATATTTAGTTTTAGAAATTATGGAATCCTCGAATATCACAAAGTTGATTATTAATTTTGATGGTTTTTTTTTAACAGTCGCGCTATCGAATAATCTTAAGTCTCGGTGTGCGGTTTCAAAGCTCGCGATCGTCATCGGGACTTGTTCAACTCTCGCCCGCGACGTGTCCTCAGAGTGAAGATCTCGAACCGGTGCCCAGGACTCTCGACCACCGGTCGATACTCTCGCGAACGACAGGAAACGAGTACCGCCTACATGCATAAACGTATATGAATATACATGTATATATATATATATATCTACAGTCGTTGACGTTATCGTACACCTCGTTGACAACCTCTCAATTATAATTGAAATTCACCAAGGACCTCCCTCCGTTCGTCTTTCAATATTTATTTTTCTCATTTCATGTTTTATTTCATTTTTTCTTTCTCCTTTTTATTTCTCTTCGTGCTGCCACGCGGTTTATTCAAATTCGCTGATAAGGTCTGCGAACATGCCGAGGTACGACCGATTGACTGGAGGTGCCAAAGCGTTTAATGGGACAACCCGTTAATACCGCGTATGACATGTGTTACGTGCCTTTCTCCCATCTCCTCTATTTCCCTTAAAACGTTCAACATCATTTTTCTCGCAGCTCCATCGTTTCTCAACTAGCAAACAAAAATTTCATTCTTCCAACACACCGCAATAAATTAGTCCCGCACATTCTCGACAGCAAGAAATCAAGAACCTTTTAGTGAATTCTCAATGAAATATCAAACAGATCGCCAAACAGATCTCCGGAATTAACATCTCGGTAAAAACAAAAAAAAAAAAAAAAAAAAAAAAATATTTACACAATTCTCGAAAAAGTACAAACAATCGTGGATCCCTGAGATCAACTACCCGTGAAAATACCCCATAGATCCGTTGGATTGCAAGATGGCCCACTGACATTTCACATTGAAACCAAAATTTTGTTGAAAAAAGTAAAAATTTTGTTCTATACGTTCGACTAAACGTTTTTTTGAATAATCCCAAAAATTGTGTCGTGGCAGCGAGAAATATTTTAGAAAGTCTCTTCGGAAGCAAATTATTGTCGTTCCACTCGTAAATTTCGGTGACAATTCCGTTAGAAACCAAATATACTGCCAAAATAACGAAAACTTTGTAATTATGAAAAAATATTTAGTTTACCGTATTCAACAAAATATCGACGATTTTAACAAAATTTCATTCCCACTGCACTTACATAAGCTGATAAAAAAAAGAAGATTTGTTCTCTTGTGTATTTACTCGTGTCATTCGTTCGTATAACGACTGAGCAAAGAATCTCCAGTCATAAATATCATATTTATTGGGTTTGTAATTATCGGTAATTAACATGAGCGTACTACAGGAGAGCGATAAAGAGAAGCTCGTCTTTCTCGCGCTTGCAACAGGATTCTTATTACATCGAAGGGATGGGATGAGGTAGAAAAGCAAAAGGGAGGGGAGAGTGCTCGTTACCAACAAGCAACCACATCTGTTTTGCATACGCACGTGTCTTAATACCCGGCGCCTCTGTATACTCCACAATCTTTTCTTTTTTCCTTCTCTCTCTCTCTCTTTCTATGTCTTTCTCTCACTCTGTCCCTCACACTACTTACGCATGAAGCGATCGATTCGAGAAGACGAGACGGTGCATGCACGAATCTTGCATATATATTTTATACATGCGATGATGGAGGCTTTTGGAATCGATTCCGAATCAATAGTGGCTCCGGGCTATTTATACGCAATATATATAGACATATTAAAACAAGTTGCTATCCCCGATGCTCGTGCCAACAATTTCGTTCATCGTCGATAAAATATTTATGGAAAAATCAAAAAATAAAATGATAAAAGCAAAGTTCCAACGACGATGTGTTAACTCGTCGATTATACATGTGAGAATTATACGCGAATGTGTGGATACTGAATATATTTTCGACCGGGAGAAAATAAAAAATGCAGCATCAAGAATTACCAGAGACTGCTGCATTTTACAAAAGCCATATTTGCACGCATTTGGTTAATTTCGACTGACCACCTCATTATTCTTATTCCCAATACTTTTTCGCATTGTTATCGCTCTTGGTGCAAATTTTGTGCCATTTCGAATATTCACGAGCCTCGAGATAAATTCTTTCGATCGTTATTTCGTACAGTTGATTTTTTTCATTACGGTTATTCATTTATCAAATTTACGCAGAGAACGGACCGAACGAAATCATTGAATTTCATGAAAAAAAAAAAAAAACAGGATCGACCAATAATTGGATTTGTATAAATAAAAAAAATAAAAACATAATTATTGGGGTCAGGAGCAAAGGATCTCCAGAAATCATTGGTAAAAGGAAGCATTATTAATATTTTATCATGAAATTTAGGTAATTACGAAAATGGCAGTAGAATCTTGAACCGCCTAATTGAATGACCGGACTTTTCAGACCCGAAGAACGTCGTCGAAGCCTTTTACGAATTCACGGAGTTACGTAATGGTGAAGGACAAGTTGGCGAGGAGAGAGGAAATATGATAAAGCGATAGAAATGTGCCAGCGGCGAAAGGAGAAAGGGAATGTTTGGTTTTCTCAAATCCTCGAGTATACTTTCATCCCTTGGTATCCATCCATGGGCGCAGATCCATGGCGAAGGTTTTGAGGCGGGAAAGAGAACGAGGGAGAGGGATTCATGTTAGGCGTTTGCATTTATTATTGATACGTTGAGCGGCCTGTCACCGACGGGGGTTGGGCTGTCAGCCACCGGGTTTTCTCTTTGAGTATATAGAGAAACTCTTCGGGTACGTCCACCCCTTTTCAGACGCCCGACCATCACCGGGGTGTCTCCCTCTCTCTCTCTCTCTCTCTCTTTCTCTCAGGGGAAACGCTGTCACCCCGTCGTCGTCGTATCGCCAACGCAGTCGTCGTCGTCGTCGTCGTCGTCGTCGTCGTTGTTGCCGCGTCGACGTCGTCGTCGTCGTCGTCGTTCACGACCTCCTTTCCTTCTCCTTCATTTCTCTTCTTCCTCATCAAGCGCATTTACTCCGTTCCACGTGCAATGACACACGCAAACGTGCCCCCCTTTCAACCCTGCGAGCGTCACCACTGCGCGACGTCGATCGATGGACCGGTTGCTTAATTATTTAATCCAAAAGCTGCCCTTTCTCACCCTACCAGCCTGTCCACTCCATTGCTCTCTACGCTCGTTACCTTCGTCTTTCTCAATTGACAACCCTTTTCTGTTATTATTACCAGAACTTTGCCTCAAGACCCTACAGACGTAATTCTCTTCTAAAAATTCAACTCCAGAGACTTATGAAAACGCGAGTAAATTCTTCTGTGCAAGGATGCTCGAAGGATTCATTCCTTATTGCGTAATTACGAAACAGCTAGTGACGATTTAGCAAAGAACCCAAAATGCTTTTGACGTAATGCGAAGCTCGAGAGTTTCTATGAAAATCTAACAACTTGGGCAAGATTTTCGTCAACAACGTCGTGATTCTGTAAAATAAATTTTCAAGTCAGCATCTGGTGGAAGAATTAGACTCTGCTGAAACGAATTGACAAGATTTTTCGTGTATATACATATTTGTATAACATGCCACGCCTGATATGACACCCAACAGTCTATATATGAATGCTGCATACATGTATAACGAACGAAGCCCGTCTGTCGTTTACCTGAGCGCCGGGCCTGCTCTGCTTGTTTGCTAAAATAATAATGCCAGAGACAGTGAGGGGCCGCTGGATCTGAAATTCGATAATCCCATTAAAGCGACGCCAAGCCAAACATTCGGCAAACTCACTTACCGTATTATTCAATACGGTACAGCATATTTCGTAAAGTTTTCAAATAAGCTCGTGAAATTTTGAACGAGTCTTTGAAATAATGGAAAACCTTCATTAATAACGAAGTCAAACTTTCATTTATGTATTTTGTCAATCAATGTGCTAGTCGCAGTGTCATTTTTTGCCTCTGTATCGAAAAAGTTGTCTGGAAGAGTTTTCGGATATCCTCAATGTAGTGTCCTGGTGGATATCCTTTGGAATATTCACCGGAATTCCCATAAAAAAGAGGGTCAATAAAAAAAAAAGAAGAAAAAATATCGAGGGCGATTGATCGCACAAAGAACCGCCTCATAATCCTTGCTAAATCGCTCAGTCTTTTGCATTGTACCGTGACAAGGAATTTCCTCGATACCAGCAAAAAAAAAACCAACCCCTAACGTCTTTATATACCGAATTTCCTCCTGTTTTTCTTCTTCGAATCTCGAGCCCTTTTTTCCGTCCCCCACCTCAACAAATCCACTTTTCGCGTGTCCCCGACCAGCGCTGGAAGGACCAGGAGAAAAAAAAAAAACTGGCGCGTATCTTCCGAACGTGATCTTTGGCTCGACGACATCGTAAATCATATCACACTCTCTCTTGTGATATACGGAAGAAAAACAGAGAAAGAGGCAGAAAGATCAAGCGAGGGAGTCCCTGCGGAGGGCGTAAAACGTCGTTTGATGCGGTCGATAGATTTCAGACTTTTTTTTTTTCCAACCCGTGCCAAATGCAAGGCCTTAACCTCTTTACTTCGCACAATCGAACCGGGAAAAAAAAATCAAATGCCAAACGTTTTCATAAAAATCATTTTTTCACATTAGAGACAAGTTTTATTTTATTTTTTTAATTTTGTGACGAGGAATCTCGTTCATTTTTCAAATTAACACAAAATCGAATGAGCGCAATGCCGAGCTATCATTTTCCTGTCCAAAACAAATCGAGAAGAGTTTTCGTTTGCACCCAATTCCTCGTTCATGATTATTTTCAAATTATTGAGTTTCTCCGTTATTGTGAATCGGATATAGTTCAATCGTGAAATGCACGAGACAAGCATTCGGGGTTTATAGTATATTGAGTACAGGGCACGTCGGAAACTCTATTTCACCATATCACACACCGGAAATGCAATTTTTTCCCGCATTTTTCATCCGTCCATGAAGCAAGAACAAATTCATATATATATATGAATGTTTTTAATAATCGTGTGCTCGACCTCGACGCTTAGTCGATATCTGCGACTGACGTTTCCATTCTAATACGTGTTTTATATCAATGGCAATATATTTTTTTCGCTACACACGAGCGGATATCCCATCATACATTAGAGTCGATATACGTATATGGGACTCTAGATTCTCGGCATAAATATGTATTTTTCCAGCCTCTCGAATGAATCGTCATTCAACGAACGTGGAAAGAGGATTGAGCTTGTAAAAAAATCAACTCTCTGCACTCCTATTTTCTATTATTCTACTTTCTGCTCTAGAATCTTTTTCAGTGGCACGGAATTATTTTTAAAAGTACGTCCACCGGAAACGAGGTATATAGTCCAAATTTATTATGCAAGACGTAAATTTTGTTAAGCGGACGAACTTTATACCGAACCGAGTATCTTTCATACACGCATATTAAGGAGGTTGGAGCACGAAATCAAAATAATCAGAATTTGATCAAATTTGGTGATAACATTCTTTGGCATCAAGTATAAAAACACAAATTTTGTTCCAAATTTTTTACCACTGGTTATCGAATAATTGAGAGTTGAATCGAACTTCTTAAGCACGACTACGTGTTGGAAAATACTAAAAAAATTTGTATCGTCATATATGTTATTAAAGAATATATTTACCAAGGTTTATGAAATTCTTATATTTTTGAAATTTTTTATGTTTTTGACATGGTTTAGCTTGGCAACATCGTCGTGATCCAACATCCTTAAGATGCTGGCACTCTCGGATAGAATACAGCGGTAATAATGACACTACATGTTTGTATATATATGGAATAAAGCTTGCCGCGAGGCACAAGAGATCTCCTTACGCCTCGTTACTCCTTGTTTCGTGTATCTCGAACATGTTATACGGGTGTATACACGGTGTACGATGTCTAGTGAATAGAACATTAATATATACGTTATATCTATGTTTCATATTCCTGCACATTATTATTGAGGTAATATCCTTGCTGGATGGGCGAGAACGCGTCGATCAGACTCATCTCTAAATTCAATAGATTTTAACGACCACTTCAGTCCTGATGCTCATCAACCCTTTCCGATCCTTATCTAATCTTGCTTCGTGCATACGTGTTAATGCTAAAATTTGTCTAAACGCTGAATGATTTATCGTTGGGTATACAAGATTTTTATAGCTCGGTATATTCCATGAAGGTTTTAATGACCAATCAGTGACTAATTAATCATTTATGTCCTGCCATAAATTGTGAATCGTGGCTGATGAATTATTGTCCTTGCCTAAGAGGACTATGAGCAGTTTTTGAGGATAATGACGATAAATTAAGTTTTGCGTGTCTGTGCGATAAAATATTGAAATTTTCGTTGAGCATCGAGTAGCATTTTGATTTTGAATTACTATTTTTTCGTAATTTTATTTATTCTTCGTTCCATCGAGAAAGGAAGGACATAACTTTAACAGCCTTCATCGTTACGAATATTTCCAGCGGAGGGCAGCACTTCCCTGCGCCACAGATGCATCACGTTTTTCAAAGGTGGGGGGAACCGCCGTCGCGACGCCGCGCAGAAGCACAGCTGGAATATCTCGCAGAGCAACCTTTCCTCGACACAAGAGTTCCTCGAGCCTTACATTTGAGCAGCGGACCTCGAACTGCTCGGATCTCTCCTCGGAACTCATACTTTGTCGAAAAATATATTTTCATTCGTGTGACCCTTAACTTTCCACTGGACACTTTGTTGAATTGTTTTTTTGTTTATTTGTCAATTTTTTTTTTTCAATTTCAATCAAGCAATCGTTTTCGCATGATTCAGCCTTTGTTTTTGCATCCAACCTTTCATATGAAAAAAATAATTATACAAAAGATTGATGATTGGAAGAAAGTGCGTAGAAGTGGTAAAAAATGTTTTCTTAATTCGCACAAATTGGAAGCCCAAAAAAAAAGGAAATATGATTTTTGCCTCGACTTCTCGAGTTACAGTCGCAGCGAGCGCGATGTATTTTCACTTCGGACGGAAGCCGTTGCCAAAATATCAATACTCCAGTCCCCATATGTATATAGGAAGCGAAGCCATTCTCAGTCGTGGTTGAGAATTAATTTAACCGTCGTGTGATTAGCTTTGGTGTAAGGATTGAAGTTCACCGTTAAGTGATGAGTTCACGAGGGCTTGGTGGCGGTAGCAGCGACAGCGAAGAGTGGAAGGAGTTGAAACAAGAGTGGAAAGCAGACGATGGTTGTTTCTGGAAACGTTGAACAAAGGTAGAGGGATGATGAAGAAAGGTATGAGAAGGTGGTTAGAAGGAGAGAATTGGTGGAAGGTTTATCGTTGGTTCGTACGCGAGAATACAGGAGAAGCTTCTCGCTCGATGGCCTCGATGAGGTTCGAGGCTTGGTTCGCTGCTGGCGTTCAGAAAGGTGAGGAGCAGGTTTTGAGGAGGGGGGAAAAAGCCCCAACCCTTCGAAGAGCCAATCGAGCTTAGTACAAGTGAGCTCGAAGCATGCGAACTACCGGAAGCCGGACGAACTAGCTCGCGCGATGCTTTGCACGCGAGCAACATTCGCGCTCTCCCCCGACCTTCTTTTCCACCCCCTTTACCTTTTGCTTTACGCTACGGTCCCTCTTCCCAACTCCCTCCCTCCCCGACTCTATCGTTTCTACGAAGCTCTCGTTTATTTTTTTTCCTTTTCACGTTCGACTGCTATGGAAGGCCAATACCTCTGTACCGTTCGTATATACACTCCCGCTGCTGTTTCTGCTTTCTTCATTCATTCGTTCCACGTCTCAGTTATGTGAGTAATGAATCGTCCGCGGGTTCCCGTAGTCACCACCCGGAACAAGAAACCACACGCTCGATCGTTTTTACCCGCAGTTTCTATATTTATATATTTATATATAGACATATCCCTTGCTACATGTATAAATGTGGGTTAATGTTGTACATGTACATACACAGTAAGTTTAGCTAAGAACTACCCGCTCTGGTAATCGGTAGCCTAGATATTTTTCTTCCAAGCACGTAATTACCGCTTTGGACGCGCCACCCTTTTTTTCACGTCTCTTCATTTTCTTCCTCCACGATGATCGATCCACTAAACACTTTCGAGTTAAGCTTCCTCTCGAGACTCGACTCGTACCTCTTTTATTAATCCTGTAAAAACGACTAATGAACAAGCACAATTGTTCGAGCTCGTTTCACAATATCTCAGAGTACTCGAGGCTAACTTTTCGATCCAGAACACGAAACGAATATATTTTCGGAGTATTGTAACTTTTTTGAAAAAAACTGACAATACCGAGTGTAATTATTATGGAAGAATGAAATACTTTCTCGAAGGAAATACCAATTGAATATTTTACACCGCACTTGAAATTCTGAATCCACTACTCCCTGCGGACCAAGACAAAATCCTGGGGAAGGAAAACCGGAAATACGGATAAAAACGATCGGGATAACTGGGTCGAAGCGACAAAAAGCCATAGTAATTCATCAACGTGTCCAATCTGCGTGACAGGAAAAAAAAATACATTTCTCCATCGTACATTCTTTTTCCTAGTAGTTTCAGAGGATATACCGAATCGGGTACATTAGTGGAGAGGGGAAATAAGTTTCTGAAAGGAAGTCCATTAAGTTCGGAACCATTTTCTAAGACATCCCATACATGTATCGTAGGAAACGAGACGAACCGGAGTAGAAGACACTGTGATCGCCAATGTGGAGCCAATAGTTGCTCCAATGATGTTAGGGGTCTCTATAGCTATCGTTTAATCGAAATATATACCGAGCTCCGATCCTCACATTTCATTTGGATATGCTTATACGTATACACATGTATTTTTATCATGCAAACATGCGAGCCCCTCGTATATACGAGAAAGTATATTAAGGGAGACTGTAAATACAGAACTCGATATGAATTGTTGATAGAACAACTATATTGGAAATCAATGTTCTATTTCTTGCTCCTTCATCAAATTTTATCTTTTCATCTTTTCCTTTTATTTTTTCTCTCGGGATGGTAAGATATTGTTAAGGACGTTGTATGGCTATGGTCAAATGAAAATTTTTCTTTTCAGTTTTTCTTACATAAAAAATGGTTTGCGAGCACAAGTTTATTAAACAAAGTAAACAAACAAACCGAGGTAATCTGTTTTTTTTATATAATAAACAAATTTGCGAAAAAATTTTACGACCCTTTTTTTTTGAAAAATTAAATAAAGCTTCTTCGATGTTACACAAAAGTGTATGCAAAGTTTTAAGAGGCTTCACCATTTGGAAATCGAAATATTCAATGTTGAAAATTGCAACTTTTAACACACGCTCTTATGAGAAACTACTGAAAATTGTGATTTTTATAAATAAATATCTCGACTTCTACATGGAGAAACCCCTTAAAATTGCGCGAGCTATCAATCATCGCTGTTCTATTTGTGTGGTGCAAATTCAAAGGAATTCTATCGATAGAAAATTCTGCATACAACGTCCTTAAGCGTAGCAAAAGCAAAAGCTAGGAAACTGAAGATTTTTCATAACTCAATAGCGCTTCATATTAATAAGTTGTTTTTTTTTGTAATTTAGTTTGTGGACTTATATTCGCTTGAGGATCTTTTCATAGGTTTCTGATTGTTCGTAAACACTTTTTATAACACGTGGAAATGAAAAGATTCGTCTAAGAATTTTTCTTGTGCGTATTCGAGTCGATGTCGTAAATCAATCGTTCAAGGCCGGTCGAGACTAGCCTTCAGAACGAAAAAAGGGTTGGTTGAGCAACGGGGTCGAGATATGATAAATGTCGCTTGAAATAAGATCCAAAGACTCCTCGACTGTTATCGATCTTTTGACTTTTCTTTCTTTCTCTTTTCGCTCTTTCTGTACTTTCGATCTCGAGTTTCAAATTTCTTCCTTCGAATCTTTTTCACTCTCTTGTTCTCTCGCTACGTTTTTCCACCGATTCTAATAGCATCGATTTGTAACATTCATCCACAAATGTCCGATCGCATTAAGCTTTCGGTCTTACTCGCGGGCCGCGTGCTTTGGACATAAGCTAAAGACGACGGTGACTGGCAAGCGGAAATCCTGTGGCAATGGCTTACATTTTTCAACGAGACATTTTTCGACCCTTCTCAAACGCAGCAGCCTACCTCCCCCGCGATCCTCCTTCCTCCTTATTCTTTTTCTCCCTAGCTACGGATTTGTAAAACGCAAAATCACCTCGTATTTATTTCATGAGGTAATCGAGAATGAAACGGAGTGTGTAAAGCAGAAAGAAAAAAGCATTCTTTGGCCCCAGACGTCTGACATTACCGAAGACGTTTCGAGCAGAGCGAGTAGTTATTTGCACAACATTTATCTTTTCCATTTTCTCATTTTCCCAACAATTGTTATCCATGAAAACTGCGATAACTTATCTCGACTTCCGAATGACTGGAAAACTCTAATAGCATGTTTCGCCAGAACGAGAAAACCGAACGATTCGTCGTTTTCGAAAAGCTACACCCGCAAGAGATTTATTTCCAACCAAAAATTGTCCTCAGCGTATTTATAAATCTCAACAAGTTGCTAATTTTCTTTCTACACTGCTGAATTCGCAGAACGATCGATCGACAATCTCGATACGCGTTTCAGGGATCGTAATTTATAATTAAAATTGACCGAGACAAGTTAGGCCATCAGGTTCGTATTTGATGGACAGGAATCGTTTACTGTCAATCGCAATCATTGCTGATTCCTTCTCCATTACCAACAGACGACTATTCTTCATATTACATACACATACGTACTTACCCGCGTATGTATATATAAATATATGTAACGGAGGGCTGTATAAACTGAGCAAGGAACCAACTTCGTGTTTAAACTAGACTCTATGCCCATTACTATATGTAGTAACACGAGTTTCGATCCTAACGGCGGTACAACTCGGAGCTCGTCGTTGACCCCATGATTAATGAATTTAGGTTGCCCGCTCGACAATGCTCGTGCCGGTACCTCTAACTCTTCCTACATAAACTAGTATACGAATTTACCTTACGAGATTCTATATACATACACATTAATATATAGATATAGATAAAACATTGGGATATTTGTTAACCACGTGCTCGCACTGCGATCAGCTCGAGCAAAATTACAGGTTTTATCGCAGTGATGTACCCATCGCGTAGCTACAAAGGATATCTATACGTCATACATGACAAAATTTACGTTTGTCCAAACGTATACATATATATATATTCGAGTCGTCGATCATTTCAATTAGAACGAACGAAATGGAGCTTAATTTCGATATCGGAAAGTGTAACGCAGGGTCATTAATTCGGACGAGGGCGAGGGCAGAAGATTAGAAGCTCGTGGAAAAAACAGCTCTGAAATTTTAGGTCCGATAATTAAGGTCACGAAATTTTTATTGTTAAATGCCTTGGTCGAAGGGCTTTTTGGAATTTGAAAAAATTGAGGGACAAATACGCACGACACGTGTGCAGCGTGCTTTCATTTGAATTATCTTTTTTGTATTTTTGGTGAGTCTGATGCAAGTGCCGCGCATACAAACTCGCGCTTTCGGCACTTCGTGACTCCTCTTGACCGAGTTTCCACACTCAAACCTGTGTTTTTTTTTTTTTCTTTAGCTAGACCTCTTCGTTTTTTAACCTCTTGGTTGAAATTCTTTTTTTTTTTTCTAATCTATTTCTCTCTCAGTTTTCCTCGTTCTCCTGTTTCCACATTTCCACTTAGCCCTCTTGTCCATTTTTTCAAATCCTTTCCTTCTCGCTATTGTTTTTTTAAGCCTGATGTCTACTTTCTTCTTCTCTCACTCTTTTTAACTCCCTTATTCGACTCATCTCCGTTTCCCCAGCCCCTTTGCGTCGTCCTTTATTTGTTTCTTCTCTCCTTTTTCCTCATTTTTTAAACTCCCGCCCCTTCAATTCACTCTCCAGCATCCTGCTCTTTCATTTTTTTTCTCCCTTTTTCCTATATTCTTCTTTCTCTATATTTCATGGTTTTTTCTCTCCTCCCAATCCTCTCTTCTCGCTTATTCCTCTCACTGCTCGTCCTATCTCTCCTCAACCTCATTCTCTTTCGTTTCCTCTTTCCTACTCATTCTCTCTCGTGGAATTCTGACACACGCAGAATATCGTGAACGCGGTGGTGGCGAAATTACAGAGGCCATCAAACCAGCGAGAGATGAGCGAGAGCTGTTCTCGCCTAATACCCCTCGGGTATATATGACCCACAACCGATCTCGGTGCCCAAGGTTCTCTCCCCTCTCTCTCTCTCTCCCTCTCTCTCTCTCTCTCTCTGGCTCTCTTGGCATGAATAATTTCGTCGACCTTCATTAATCCCATGAAGCTCGAATACACTCGTGACTCCACAGCAGAAAACTCTTTCGCATATCTTGTTCGATACTGTTGAGACTTGGTCGTTTATACTCGATCCAACTCATCAAATCTTTTCTTACATATTATCCTTGATCTATCACAACATTATTTACCTCGATCGAGAAATGAACATTTTTGACACGTACTGACATCCAGTGAACTTGGCAAATTATGGGGCTCGATTTTCACTCATCGCTTTCACGGATTAAACAGGTAATGAAATTTCGCTTCGTGACTAAACCTCCTCTCACGTCCAGGAAATCATAGTGAGCACGGCCGAGCCAAGCTTCATCGATAAACCATTTTTTCTTCTTCACATTTTTCGTTTCAACGAACATAAGTGCTAAACAAGAAAAGTTGTTTACGTGTTTTTATATTTTTCTCTTAACAGATATAACGACTTTGGAATATCGAATTACAGGATGAAACGATCTTGTTGTTTCCCATGGAAAATCGAATTACGTGGATTCCCCATAAAAATTATTTCCATGCTAAATTTGTTAGATAAAAAAAAAAATTTGCTGGCTAAACAAATCACTCGAATTACCAGCTGCTGCAATAAATATCGATCGTATCAAAAATTTGTTTTTTTGACTCAAAAAATTTAGCGTTTCAAAAACGTTATTCAAAGGCCTTCTTCATACCGCTTCATATTTTTTTTTTCAAAATAATATTTCCGCTTTTGTTTAAAATTGCTAAAGATTTGGCAAAATGTCTCTGTCGTTGTGCGATGGCTAAAAACTTGCTTTTCAGTTAAGCAACAGGAACGATATTTGTTTTTGACGTATGAACTCCTTTGAGACTCAGCTGGTTGGGGGCGCGATAGACCGAGAGTTTTCCCTCTCGGGCTATGATAATTAGGCGATGTCAGGCATATGAAATATACGGATTGAAGAGTCGTGGACGCAACTCTCAACGGAGTCATTTGCTCCCCGTTTCTGTTGCCCAGATGAATTAAGTGGAGCTTCGAATTCCGACGAAAATTATTACACAAATATCTGTATCTTTATTCACACGTACGTATGTTTATAAGTGTGTGAATATAAAGTAGCTTCGCCGAGTTTGTGCATTGAGGACTCGAAAGTATAAATAGAGCTCTGCAATTTCAAAGTATGGAGGAAAACAAGCCGCGCTCTCCGCGACGAAACAAAGTTCCTTTTTTTTTCGCCGGTCGACTCGTTTGAAACTTTATACCGTCGCGAGGCTGATATTTCAGAAATATTGAGTTAAGGCAAATATTGAAATTAAATTAGGAAAATTTAAATTATACATGGAGTGTCTGGCTCTTTTGAGACCCGAGGATCGTTCCTGCATTATTTTATAAGTCCGCGTATACTTACGTGCACCGCCTCTTATTGATAAATTGTCTGCTCGCAAAGGACACGTCATCGTACTTACCTGAAAACAGCAAGAAAATACACAATCGTTATAATTCTTCAAAAAGTCATTAACGTGTGTTTCTTTATTTCGTTATTTTGTATATTTCTAGAAACTCCACTAACGAATTTAATGATGAATTCTTGATTGGCAGAGAAGTTCGATATTCGGAATAACTTGCTCGATTCAACCTCGAAGCTATATACAAAGTGGCGGAAGGATCGATAGTTTTCAACAGCGAATACGACGTCGAAGAGCGTAAATTATTCCCGATCCGAGTGTCTAAATGATAGACAAGTCGAAGCAGGAAGCCGCTCGCTTTTCGAGAGGGACTAGACAGAAGTGTAAAACGATCGGATGAAAGCCATGAGGTGTAGAGAGGCAAAGAGAAATGCTGTCGTTCGGTTGTTACCCTCGAGGCTTTACAGCAAAACGAGGATACACAAAGCAGAGAGAATAAACGCTAGACACTTGACTTTCTTTCCTTCGCTATCACAATACGCGCTATTTTAAGCCTTTCCTTTTCTCCAATAGCCCAAGGCACCTGTGCTTTTTCTCACATGAATTGCCCTCATCAAAATCCACCAAGATTCGAATTTATGGATAAAATATAGATGAAAAAATAAACTTTGGAAAGGGCGAATCAACGCTTTGATAAAGAAACTCATTTTTTTATGAATCATTATGATCGAGAGGCCTCTTTGTTGTACGAAGTAATTCTTTCAAAATCCTCGAGATTTCAAGTTCGATTAATCAAAGAAATTCAGAAAATTTACTGTTTTATATTTTTGATGCTCTTTCCAGTGAAATCTTTTAGAGACTCAGAGTTACGGGAAAGTACACGGCGAGTAATTTTTCATAGTAATTTTTCATTCGTATTCTATCGGAAGTCGCGAAAATTTGGACATTTTCTGTCAAATTTTGACATTCGCCCAATTTCAGATGAAAAATGACAATGTATTTGCTAAAATTTCTCAGAGGGACACTGGGAATGAAATTTTGTTAAAAATGGTCGATATTTTGTTGAATGCGGTAAACTAAATATTTTTTAATAATTTCAAAAATTTTGTTACTTTGGCAGGTATATTTGGTTTCTGAAGGAATTGACAGCGAAATTTACGAGTGGAAGGACAAAAATTTGTTTCCGAAGAGACTTTCTAAAATATTTTTTGCTGCAATGACACAATTTTTGCTCTTTTTGAAAAAAAATGTTGTTTTCAGTGGACGATATGGTACCAGGGAACTATGGTGGCATAGTAATTTTTAATATAATTTTCTCTCAATGTACGGATGTGTAATCAACGATGCAGGCTACCATTTGGAAGTAAATGTTGCACCAAGTTCATAGGTACAGTGCTTCGGAGATAATCAAAGTCAGAATGTTCTCCATCGCCTTTTTGTTGGCCTCTCTTGCTTCAGCGCCGTATTGTATTTCAACATAGATATATGGAGGATAAACCATAAATCAGATAGTGGAGGAAATATTGTATACATATATATATATATATATTGCTGCATCAATGCATTTATACCTAACTTGATGAAAATTATTCTGGCTGGTTGGTTCGACGTTCGCACACTGACGCGCTTCGATTATTTTGTCAGCGGCGTTTCGCGGCGAGGCAAGAAGCAGAGAAAAGGAGAGAAAGCAAATTTTAGCCTTTTCTACCGATCTACGCGAATGACTATACAATTCGACGAACGAGACTTAATCTCATCGATATAGGTGATCCTCTATCGCCCGGTAATCGGCAAAGTTGGTCTTGGAAATCCTCTGAATTACGGGGCTGCGTCTCCTATCTCTCACCGCTGATTTACTCGATTTATCTCTCCTTAATCCCTCCTCCTGCTTCTCCTCGTCTTATCCCTGCATAGATAAACCGAGTCAACTGTTTGCCCGGCTGGGGTAGTTGGAATAATTTCATTAGAGACACGATATCCATGGATTATACATACTCTTCGACTGTGGAGAGACACTGTCGAAGATTATCAGAGAAATTATCAAGCGATCGGATAAAAATTGGTTTTGTAGATTTTTGTGGCTGGTGAATTTCTTGTCAATTCCAAGATGTTTCGATTTATGTGGACGTTGGTTCGCCACTCGGTCAACTCGGAGTAACCTGTCGATGTTTAATCAACTGTAAACATTTTTGTTATCGGGCAAGACTGCGGAAAGTCACTTTCTTGTAGTCTTCTTAGCCTCGGAACTGTTTTGCATTAATTAACATGGAAAATAGCCGCCTTAATATCAGAATCGTTGAACGGTTAACTCCGGAGCTGAGGTGAGTTTTTCTCCGGGTGCTCTCAAGATCCCATCCTCATCGCAGCGTTTCCTCTTTCTTTTCTTTTTTTTTTTTTTTCTTATTCTTCCGTTTCTCCCTCAGCCCGCATCGCGAAATCTGTGACAACGTAACGTCGAGTCTTTCTCTTGGAACGAGTGCAACCGAGTCCACGCTTAATATGTATATACAAAATGCTAGTGAACTTTTCTTCGTGAGATACTCGTTTGAGAATGGAGGTCAAGTATCTCTGAATGTAAATGGAACGAGAAGATTTAAACCTAATGCGGTATAAAGCCAGCAGGCAAGCTCTTCAACCTGCGGAGTTACTCGGGCACGTCTTTTTCAGTCCGCGAAAATCCTTCGAGTACCAATTCTCTCTTACTCTGACTTTTTATTTCATTTTTTTTCTTCTGACTGCCCTCACCACGCCCCGAAAGAAAGGGGGTTAAGAACTCGTGAAACGAAACTCTCCGGGGTTTGGTGCCATGCTTCGCATGATGCCATTTAAGAAACTAGCCAACTGTCTCCGTTCCTCTCGTTTTTTTCCTTCCTAACCCATCTCACACTCCAAAAGTTACAAATTGGACTAGCCGCACTTGAAACACCCCTCCCCGTGTCTACGATTAAGGATCCTCGACACTACAGGCCCTCCTTTTGGCTTTCTGCTTGATCCCTGCTACTTTTTACGTACTACAAGCTTTTTTCTTCTTACACACTTTTCCGAACTTGGAGGAACTTTAGATCGCGGCTGGCCTTCTCTCTGGAGTGTTTTTGTTTTCGTCTCAAGTGCCGAAGTGTGTGATTTTCTGATTCTTTGCAAATCAACAACGTGTGTGGAAATGACGAGCCAATATTATCACCAGTGAGAGCTTTCTCTTTCGCACTGAAAACAGAATTTTGTTGGAAAAGATTGATATTTTGTTGGATACGTTCGACTAAACGTATTTTTCAATAATCCCAAAAATTGTGTCACTGCAGCAAGAAATATTCTAGAAAGTCTCTTCGGAAGCAAATTTTTGTCATTCCACTCGCAAATTTCGCTGACAATTCCGTTAGAAACCAAATTTACTGCCAAAATAACGAAAATTTTGAAATTATCCAAAAATTTTTAGTTTACCGTGTTCGACAGAATATCGACGATTTTTAACAAAATTTCATTTTCAGTGCATCACTGACGTGACCTCGCGTATATCGTGTATAAATAATTAGTAACTAGACGAAATATTTTAGAAGCTGGTTCCTCCTTTGAGCATCGCGTTGATGCAACTTACTTGCTGGGGGATGGCTTCCCAAGGATATGAGTGAAAGAGAGATCCATAAATATGTGTATGTTTAGACAGAGGAAGAGTGAAGAACAGATCCTAGAAAGCTCGAGGGCGAACGTCATTAGCCGCGGTCGAGACGCCTTCGTTGTTTACACTCCAAATACGAGAGCTTGCCATTTGCATCGCTTTACATAACCGATGTTTTTAAAATAAAGCGTTCCATGGGAAAGGGCGGTGCGCAAGAACTCTCACGCGCGGGGAATGGGCGCGAGGGGGTTGGTTTGAATCTGGATCGCGGCTTCGGCGGGAGTACGAGCGATGTTGAACGAGAAGGATGAGTATATATGAGATAAAGAGATTCTGAAGTGAAGCCGGTTCGCGAAAATACGAGGATGAACCAACCGGAATACCGCCTCTCGTTCTTGAGTAGACTCTTCTCGTTATCAAGCTGTTTACAGGGAATGATTATTGTTTACACGAGACGTGGAAGGAACGAGAGATGAAGATAAAGATAAAGAGAGCAAGAGAGAAAGAAGGGTGGGCGGCAAAGGGGAGTTGCAGGGGTGGGGGGTGGGGGGTAAGCAAGCATGCGAGTGAGAATCAAAAGCAGCAGGCAATTCTACACGAACCGAGGATTCCTAAACTGCAGCAATGGGGCTTAGGCGTTGAAATGTGTTGGAATCGTTGCAAAACGCGCCAGCAGTCAGTCAGGATTTTTAGTTAATCCTGAGCGCGCGCAATGCAATGCTGACAGAGTAATAACATGGATTCGTAAAGATATTCATAAAAACTTTTGACACCAGCTGCAGGAACGTTGCTCGTTGAAAAATCCAAGAATTCTCCGGCGATTCACTCACGCAAAAGCTGGGAAAACACTAAAACGTTGTGCGACTGAGTTGAAGAAAAAAAACAACAAACATTCTCCTATTTTCTCTCGGGAGCCCATCGATAGTGAGTGCAAAGAATTGAGGCAGCCCATGGAAAGGGTGACAAGGTATAGGAGTCGCTGCTTTCGAGTGTCTCGAACGAAAAAAGAAGCGAAACCAGGGTGAACAGCTATCGTAGTCGTACCGTTGAACGAAACGATGGATGACACTGCGAGGGATGAACTGACGCGAGCAAGAGAGCAAGGGGATGTACTCGGATATATATAAACGAGACTGGGATCAGATCGACTACAGGATCAGATTCCTCTCGGTGCCTCTGCGCGTAGGATGTGCTCGTACAGTGACAAAGGCCGCGATGGTGGCTGCGGTAAGCGGAGAATCGTGTCGCGGATAAAGTGGTGCCCGTCACTGTCTGTCAACATCCGGAATTCTCCTGTATATCTTTTTCTTATTTTGTGCTATATTCGCTTTTACGTATACACCATTGTAGCAGTGCCATTTCGTACCGACAGATGGTATACGCAGGACTATCATTATACTCGCCACTTAAGCTTTCATCCTCTTTTCTTTGTGCTTTCTTTTTACAGGGCATTCCATTTCCACTGAGCAGCAAAAAATCGCTGCTTGATCCTGGATGTTAAATTGTTTATTCATTGCCACACCGAAACTATCGAATCACGCAAATCCCACGCAAATTATAAAGTCATAGGATCATGATTACAAGATTATTAAGGAGGTTGGCTACATACGACAATATGATAAGGATTCAATAAAATCTGGTGATAATATTCTTTAGCATCAAATACGATGACACAATTTTTTTCAAATTTTTCGTCTACATAGTTGTCGAATAATTGGAGTTTACAATATGCAAAAGATATACCTATATATATCTGAATCCTATGCTCATGCATGTAAACTCTAGTGTTAAATTACTCGAAAACTATGTAGAAGAAAAATCTTTAAAAATTTATATATTCATATTTAATACAAAAGAATATACTCACCAAATTTCATTAAATTCTAATCATTTCGAATTTTCCTATGCTTTTAATATTGTTGTGTGTAGCCACCCTCCTTGCGTTGTATGCAAAATTTTCTATCGATAGAATTCCTTTAAATTTGCTCCACACAAAGAGAATAGTGACATCTAATAGCTCGTGCAATTTTAAGAGGTTTCACCATGTAGAAATCGAGATATTTATTTATAAAAATCACAATTTTCAGTAGTTTTTCATAAGAGCATGTGTTAAAAGTTGCAATTTTCAATATTAAATATTTCATTTTCTAAATGGTGAAGCCTCTTAAAACTTTGCATACACTTTTATGTAACATCGAAGAAGCTTTGTTTAGTTTTTCAAAAAATTCGGTCGTAAATTTTTTTCGAAATTTTGTTTATTATATAACAAATACAGATTACCTCGAAAAATTTCAGGGTTGCCAAAGCCTATCCTCTATCCATAAGAGAGAATTTCGAGTTTCAAATTTTGACTGTTTCTTCAAAGACCCAGTATACACACGCTGGATTAACTAATAATTAAATCAAAAGAGCTCCGAGTCAATTTCGTCCAGCTCAACTTTTTTAGTACCAGAGTCTACTTCATCGCCATGGGAGATGTACGACCACGAGTGGAGGTCACAGATTATGTGGACAATCTGGTGGAAGCGCTGATTCAAAAACTTTGAGGTAACTCGTGGCGGTGGCCCACGATACGTAGTATAACTCAGCAGTGATCTTCCGACGGTTTCCCATTTCATGACATAACTCCTTCGCAACTCTCTGATCGTCGCTCGGGGATGTTTGCAACCGTCCATGAGAAGCAATGTTTTTCTATTTAAGAAAATATTTCCAGGAGGTCGAAAAAAACGGCAGGCAGAGAGCGCAACATTGTTTCTCGGTTTTTCAGTTCCCCACTATCTTTCCGCTGCTTCTTCTGGCCTCGATACGTAGATTGGTGTTTCATATTACTTTGTAATGCGCTATCAACCTGGCCCTCAACTTGCACAACTTGGTGTTTTTTCCTTTTCTTACTTTGAACAACTGAGTGAAAATTTTCTTCGTTAGCTATTAAAAGTTGTACTGGACTTTGAAAAAAAAAAAACCATTGTTTGATGGGTGGCAAAAGTTTCCATGTAAATTAAGAAATAATCATTCGGCGAATATTTTATATAAGACGCAAGAAGAAAAAAAATAGGGGCATAGAATTCGCACTTCGATGTTGGAAAAAGGACTATGGAGAACCTCCAACTACTCTGGAAGTGATTGCTGAACAGATAGAAACAGGCCGACTTATACGAACAGTGAAGTTTAATGAAATTGCCATTAGCAGTGGAATAAACGAATAAGAAGCATACCTTCACCGTTTTTCCTCTTTTCTTTTTCCTACAAGGCAAACCGTAACATTACGACGATACGATAAAACGAGGCATGCACTCTTAAAGAAGCAGAACTTGAAAGCAGTTTGTCAGCGAAAATGAAAATGAATCATTGCCATAGAGAGTACAATGGAGAGAAACCCATGAAAGTGAAATACAGCTCATTCACCAATCCTTTACTATATTATCCAACGGAATCGTCATGAGGAATCAAAGAAGAATTCGCTCGAGTAAATCGAGATTTGTAACACATTCAGTTTCTTCCTTGAAACTTTGTCAAATTCTCAACGACGTCTCGTTATAGGTCTACGTGAGCGAAACGTACATTGCGAACGTCAGAATTTAATTGTAAGATAAGTTTTCGGAGTCGCAGGGTGCGATGAGATAGTCGTGCGTCGTGATCTCGAATACGGTTCTTACACTCGTTGCTCTTTCCCTCTATCCAGCCCTCCTCCGATACTAAACAATGACACCCAAGGGGTTCCTTTGAAGTTTCAACCTCAATCTTGCATCCTCGTTTGCTCTGCCAACTTTTGTCATCAGCCCACAAATTTTCTGCCTCAAGAACAAAGAGGAATCGTTTTAGAACTCTATTTTCAAGCCCATTTTGTAAAGATTGACTGGAGAACATAGTCAGATTTTTCTACGACATTTTCCTTTAAATAACAACCGAAAATTTCAACTACACAAATAATCATTCGAGTCATCGAGTTTCAATAATTATTCGCAATGCTGTAGAAAAAAATAAAATCGATTAATTACGAATCAAGCACGAATAGCCATACAAATATATCATGTTTGATATACAACCGTAAATAGGGGGTTGCCGTTGAATGCCCGAGGGTGGCAAACAGTTGCACTATTGAATACCAATGAGAAACACATCAGAGCGTCGTTTCTCTCCGCGTGCCTCATGGCTCGAGGTTTTGCATTCGTGAACTTATGAATACGATTCAACACTTGGCCATGAATGCGAAACGTTTCCCCATCGATTTGCAGAGAGTTTAACGTTTACACACTTTCTCATGATCAGTCGATTATTGCGATACACGTATACGACGAGATTCTCTCATTTAACGTTTGAAAAAATTCTATGCACAGTTGTTCATTGCGAATTATTCGTTCGACGTCGTTCCTTGTCGTTTACCCTTAAAAATGATGAATAAAAAAAATTCTAATCATCTAATCATCGCAGAAATATTTTAGCTTCATTTTACAAAAGTTTCTCTTCTTCTCGACGCGATGAAACGCATTTCTTTCATCGGAAAAACCTAGAAGACCAAGTGCCGACGAATGGATGAGTAAAAGAAAGGGAAAGGAGCAGATTACATCGAGAATCAAATGAGCCACGGTATCACGCCGCTCCACGGTGCATTTTAAATCGGGTTTAACCAGAGAATATCCGTTGCCAAGAAAAGAAACGTATAAGCCCAAGAGCTGAGAAGGAAAGCGAGAGGCTCTTTCCCCTTTTGAAATGAGTTCAACTCGATTCTATCTACACATACACACAGAGAGCTTTTACCTGTGTCATAGTACTCGCTCGTTCGTTTTCTCATTTACGATGGATGCGATAACCGTTAGAACTCGGGCTTTCTCCGCGCACAAATCTCGAGGAGCAGATACTTATACGTATATATATATATATATATACGTAAATTTGCCTGCTATCGCCAACTCCCAAGTAGAAATGAGACGTGCAAACCCGCGGAAAGAAATAAACTCGATTTTTGAGTGGATTTATATACACCGCTGAGGATCCCTCCGGCACAAACGCAGATAACATCGACCTTGACATTCCTTATTTTCCGCATGTACGGGAAAAGTCATAAACATGTAGAATTATCCATAAAATATGAAGAAAACTCCGGATCCATTGAATGCCCAAATTTACTTAGTTATCGAATAGTTGGATTTAAGGACGTTGTATGCAAAATTTTCTATCGATAGAATTCCTTTAAATTTGCACCACAGAAAGAGAATTGTGATATCTAATGGCTCCCACAATTTTAAGAGGTTTCACCATGTAGGAGTCGAGATATTTATTTATAAAAATCACAATTTTCAGTAGTTTCTCATAAGAGCGTGTGTTAAAAGTTGCAATTTTCAACATTAAATATTTCGATTTCTAAATGGTGAAGCCTCTTAAAACTTTGCATACACTTTTATGTAACATCGAAGAAGCTTTATTTAGTTTTTCAAAAAAATCGGTCGTAAAATTTTTTCGAAATATTGTTTATTATAAAAAAAATACAGATCACCTCGGACAATCCTGGATTGAGAGTATGTTGTTCTTCAGCCAATTTGTAACAACTTTTTTAAATGAACTTAGACTCGTAAACCATTTTGTATGTTCGAAAAACTGAAAACAAAAATTTAGACCTGACCGTCGCCATACAACGTCCTTAACGAAGACTTTCAAATTTCAAAGCTTTGATAAACGTCAACATTTTAGTTTCTCTATTCAGAGAACATACACAGTTTTTATTCAGCCATCAAACTCACATTGCCAATTGAAATCTTACGAGTAAATGAAAGGGTGCGCAACCAGGATCCCGAAAGTTTTGCATTGTATCGATATTTCAGTGTGTGGAAAAAAGAAAAAAAAATGTCGAGAGCAGAGGAAAGGGTTGTAGGTTGAAAGATGCGATGTGGGGTTGGTGCCAATGGAAAACTGGGTGATCGACATGTAATGAAAGAGGACGCTAATTACCAAGGGTGTACAAGGACAGCGGGAGAGTCCCCGTAGGCATGTTGTATTCGCAATCGTTCGCTGGAGAGCGTTGTCACCCTGGCGACGGTGTGTGACAGGGTGGAGCGTGTGTGTATACCGCGAACCTGGGCTGCCGGTCAAGGGTGAAAGAGAAAAGATGAAAAAAAAGAAGATGAAGAAAAAAAACGTTGTGAACCTTTATCTCGAGGGTGCGGGGGGGGGGGGGGGGCGTCGGATCAGGGGAGTCATAAAGAATTTTGCACGCGCGGTCACAGTCTGACGCGCGACCGAGCCGAGCGAAATTCTTTATGGGGCTTTAATTAAAAATATTAATAATGGCGCACCGGCGAGCTAGTGAGCGAAAAAGAAGAGCGAAAAGGAATTAAGTGGGGGGGGGCAGTCGCATCCGGCTTCTCGCTACCCCGCCCTTTTATGGATGAATGTAACGTCCCGGGAACTCACCAGGATAGTACGGGGTGTATAATACTATACAAACCAACAACAAACGCGAGCGACCCTCTCCCTTCGTTCCCTAGACAACAATGGACTCCGTTTGCGGATGCTGTGTGCCAGTGAAGGTGGTAGACGTCACGAGCATGCGGCCGGTGGTTGAAAGAAACCAAAAATGAATAATGATGTTGAAAAAAATAACATTATTGAAAATTCCTATGGCATGCCACTCGGATAATTAACTCATCGAGTTACGAATCATCGAGACATTCAGAACATCCCTCATCAACGTGAAATGTATATTACGAGACTCCAGAGACTCTATCGTGAATGTAAAGCGCTAAACGTTCGTTCCACCAATGACAATAGGAAATACAATCGGTTATCGTGATTTACCCGGGAAATTGGAATCATTATGAGTCCCGGACGATTAGTCAGATGAGCGGGAGGGTAGAATACACTCATATTTCAATCCATATGTAAATCCACATAAATGTATAGAGAATGGACGTCGGGCAGGGAATAATGGTGGACGTGGAGAAGTGCGGAACGCAGACAGGAAATTCGCTGTGTGAGACTCTACACACAGAGCGTATGATGCTGCAAATTAAACAGAAAAAAGCGATATAAAAATAATACGAGAACAATGCGGCTCACGAGCACTTGTGTATCGCATATACGAGCGTCCATGTATTCATACACGACGATATGGAAATCGGGCAAGAGTGAAAACAAGAGAGAAACTTTCCGTCTCGCTCCATCTCGATTCCTCTGAATCTCTTTCTCTCTCCGCAAGCAAATGATGCGGTTCGCGTATGCATACGAGTCCAACAATTCATAAATCAACCTTGGCACACGCGCCTTGTTCCAATAGAAAAAAATACAGGCATACATACAGGTGGGAGAGACGCGCGTTGGTGGCTTCGAGGGAAAAAGTGTTTGCGAGGAGGAGCTTGTGTAGTCGTAGAGTGCTTATGTCGCGCGGCTCTATTTCATATGCAGATTAATCTCTGTTATACACACACGCACACGCACACACACACACACACACACAGATCCCTGCGATATTATTGTGCGGAGATGCTTCTTTTTCTTGTTTTTTTATTTTATTTTTTTTTTTCAGGAAGAGATCGTTCCGGACAAATAGACGCGGGAAAATAACGATGAGAGTAGGAAAGTCCCTCATTGAAGGGGCTGTCAATATTATACACGGAGAGATAAGAAATTCTAATGGATATTGACCACGGACGGGAATGAACAGTGTGTGAAGCGTGGAACTTGAAAACCACTTTCAAAGTTCCCGCACATGCGACGATTAACCGTCACGTTCTATCGACGGGTCATCAATGGGAGAACAAAATTCGCATTGAATTGACTGGAAACTCGTAGACACGTCGAGAAGATGCGATCTTAATCGAACATAAAGATAATGGAACGCTGCTCATTCAGGAAAGACGAGAGACTCGTCGTCTTCGTGAGAACGTGTCGTTGAGAGCAGTTCGTAAGCCGAAACTTTAGACAATGAGGACGTTCGTGGCCAAAACAAAGTTTGGAAAAGTCTCGCTCATTTCATCAGCAGCTTGTTTTGAATGTGTGCATGGACTCAGGCGACGTTAAGCGTTGAGATTTTACGACAAAATCTGGTACCATATTGGTTTATCAGGGAATTAAATAAAAGCGAAAATTAGAATTAAATCTGGTTCGGGAATGAGATAAAATCGTGTAGATATCCAGTTATGGTTCATTTGAACCATTTCCACAATGGACAAAGGATATGGGGGATAACGGAAAAAGTCATTCACCACAATTCCGCGTGAGAATGCTCAGCACGTACCAGTTGAACGAGACTTTTTCTCAAGGGTGCTCTCAGCCTCGTAAAAAAGACAGGAAGCAAAAGAGAGCGAATCGGAGAAATCCTGGAGGGAAAAGATTCTCATTCGATTGTGATCCCCTACGAAATCATTATGTATCGAGGAAGACGCGGTCAGAAAAAGGAGGTTTGGTGGTTGATCCACGAATGAAATGGAGCCAGTAGTGCTTCCATTGAGAATCGATATTACGTTCGATATTTGGGATCGAACAAAAGAGGAGAATATAGGTTGCTTGATGTGTGATATCTCCCGAGTTCGTACTTTCGTACGAGGGCTGGTACATAACCCGGTAAAGGTTCGATCCACTGTGAAAATCGTACAGAGCTCGGTCACGTCTTCTTTGGATAAGTGGGGCTCCAACATTGAGAAGAAGGTTCGACGTGTGCTTTGCTTGTCATTCGTAACAGTCGTCCTATTGATGCAGCCAAGATTTCTCGTAGTCGTAGGCATTTCCGGAAATCGTGTAACATGAGTTACCGTACGAACAGATTTCTACAAAAGGGGAAGCGAGAGAGAAACGCCAAGATTGCACATTTGCCAAGAGAAAGGGAAAGGGGCGAAAGCTTGCAGCAGGTAACAAGGGATGACTCTGCGAAATTGGCCTGCCGAGTCATCGTTACACAGTCTCATGACTATCTTACTGACGCCCGTACCAGAAACTCGTAACCAGCAGAACTAATCCCCCCAAGCGAGTCATCGTCAGGCTGTTGAGTTTCGCCGAGCGAGTCTAGCGTTCTCCACTCTCGAAGATAGGTCGAGTGGGTACCTCAGTGCAGGCGGATCTCTATTTTGATGAGGACTTTAGCTACCGCACTCTTGGCTCATATGTATAACTTGCTGCATGCACGAGGATTCGTTACCCTCGATGATAATCCTACCGCGAATTTATTCTCTCAAACGAACATAATATGCCTAGAAATGTCATTCGTTCAGTACGGAATGTCGAACATGTAAATTAGGTCGATTGTCTTCAATAAAAATACGTGGTATTCGTGGCTAAAGTATAAACGAGTTTCAAGAATTATCCCTTAATTGCCACACCTCTGTAGAGTTACGTACTTGCCACCATGGGGTAGATTTCTCCCCCAGTGACAAAAATTGTTATAAAAAATGAACTACTGAATATTTCGACTTGAAAATTGTTGTAGAACATATTGAAAGCTTTTTTGAAAAGATTGTTTACTTAATATAGCCAAAAATTAAATTTAAGCACACTAAAAAAATGCTAAAACCAACAAAAGTGGAAAAATTATTGATTTCCTTAATGGGGTAGTTTGTACCCCGAGGTGGCAAGTAAGGGTCAATGAGTTCTGAATCGTGCAATGGTTTCATTGGTAAAATCAAATAAATGAAACTTCCGTAGAAGCATTCTCAAAAAAAAAAAAAAGACTCGGATCTACAATGTCCTGTTGGGTTGATTTTTTTATCGCTTCCAGACATTTCATATGGCTCATGGCTTATAGGAGTCTTTGGAGCTCATGGACCAAATATCGGACTGGTCTTCGGGTCGAAGAAACACCTTGCCTGAGTCCGCGTGTATCAGGGAAACGGATAAATATCTGTATGTATAGTATTCATACTGTGTATGAATGGATTACGAGGACGGGTTGAGCTCCCAAGGATTTGCGTTCTCGCCATCCGTGCTTACTTTATACACGTAAACGTGAACTTGAAGCCCAACAGTGTCAAGCTTCCTGGACAGAGTTTAGCTGGAGGAGCGGTGTGGCGGATTCTAGCGGAGAAAGCTTAAGCGACGGGTAAGGATTTGCGTGGATGAAAATGAAATAACGCTCGAGCATAAGGGATGAATTATATCGATCAACTGATCGTTCACTGGGAAAGATATTCATGACATTGATGAGGAGACTCCTTATCTGCACTTCAGGCTGGTGGGGAAGGTCGACGGACAAATAACACGAAAAGGAGCTTAACGTGACGTTGAAGAGCTTTTTTATTTTTAGTGTACATCCGTTTGTCTCGTGACTAGCATTTTGTTACTCAGACCATAAGAGAAAATAATTCCCTGCTCCGTCATGAGGGTCGAGTGCCGAGTCTGGTCAAAGTGTCGGTTGCGAGAGGAAAGTCATACGCTCGAGGGAGCTCGTTCGTTACGAGAAAAGCCTAGAAAGAGTGGAGGAGAAAGAGAGAGGCAATGGAGGAGGGTGGCGAGAATTTTCAAACAATGAACGAACGTTGCTTGATTGTGACCCGGATCGAGCGGAGAATGAGAGTCCGAGATAGTTGAGAACAGAGTAGGAAAACGCGCCGAAGAGGGAAACGTTACCATGGACCCCTGGGTGACTGATTTTTCGCCTCTGAATAAAATTATGATAATGGCGAGATGAGGATGAGCGGAGACGAAGCGAGGACGAACGCTCCGCGAGCTTGACGCGTCGAGGGTGCTTTTGTTTCAAACGATTCTTCTTTCCCTCGCTCTCTCTCTCTCTCTCTGTCATCCTTTTCATCTCTCTCGCACTCTTATACTAGTTTTTCGTTAAAATATACGATAAAGGCCGCCGGGCGCAACAGAAAGCTTTGGCTGCAGTCCTGAAAGGTACTGAGAATCGAAAAAGAAAAAAACTCAGCGATGTGTCACAAACGATCAGACAAAGACCTTTTTTTTCTCACGTTAATGAAAACTCGGAGCTCCTGACGCTCGCTTAAAATCTGTAAAATTCTTCGATCAACGTCAGCTACAAAGATGAGCACATATATTGAAATTAAATATTC
Organism: Hyposoter dolosus; assembly: GCA_963921915.1. Taxonomy (NCBI): domain Eukaryota; kingdom Metazoa; phylum Arthropoda; class Insecta; order Hymenoptera; family Ichneumonidae; genus Hyposoter; species Hyposoter dolosus. Next base: position 15,606,823 of record OY998132.1, on the reverse strand, counting down.
AAAGTGCCTCTCCTTTTCTTCGAGTCTCTGTTACGTCAAAGATCAATCGATAATATTTCGGCTCCTCCGACTATTTGGCGGAATTACGAACGTCTCTCGTCTTTTTGCGCTTATCGCCCCCGTCGAATTTCCATTAATCAGTATCACTATTTTTGTCTATATATCGATTCCACAGTTGACAAAAGGAAGACTGAGAGGTCGAGAGATACGATCGAAGCCAGCATCGGATTATAAAGGGTTAAGGGATGAGGATCGTCGCGCGGATTTGCGGTAGCGCAAGGCGTTCACTTATATTCCCCTCGTTTCGAATCTCTCCTCTATACCAAGACCAACCAACCAGTAATTAACTCTGTAATTGATCGGTCTTAATTATCACGAAATTTTATTACGCTCCGTAGCTTTAATGCAAGCTTAATAAGTCAGCGCCGAGTCACGGGTTATGGATCGGATTTCATCCTTCGGCAAACTTTATCGAGAGGACCGAGATTGCGAACACGTTCGTTCCGTGTCTTCGGCCCGTTTTACGTAGGGAGAGTTGAGCGAAGGTTCAAGGGCTAATGAGGTCAGACACGTTGGCAAACAAAATGTAAATACGGTGAACAAAATTCGGTCATAATTTCTCTCGAGCTATATTTTCATCGCAAAGTGGCGAAAAATTGGAAATTTCAACCCTTTGCGGGGTAAACGAGTCACTTGAACAAGTTAATGAACGTTGCGTGTCACGACGATTTGATGGAACTTTGTCCACCCAACCATGGATCATTTCGGCCAGTGATACCACTAAACACGTCTATTCTCTCATCCCGTAAAACACACAGATAAATACACGTTCGTCTGTACCCGAGCAAATTCTACGAATTTCCTGCTCCAACAATTATTCTGTTTGCTGAACGATTTAAAATATACACGGTGTCCGACATCGAATGTGAAACAATGGTGTGTCAAGTTTTAGCCCCAAGTTTCGAATTCAAATGATTATTAATGTTTTTATCGGGAAAAAGGATTCTGATTAACATATTTCTTAGCAAAGTTGATGAATAATCTGACGGATTCCGAGCTTTTCCTCCAGAGAAAACACTGGAACTGAAATTTTGTTAAAAATCGTCGATATTTTGTTGAACACGTTAAGCTAAATATTTTTTGATGATTTAAACATTTTCGTTATTTTGGCAGTATATTTGGTTTCTAACGGAATTTTCAGCAAGATTTACGATTGGAACGACAAAAATTAGCTTCTGAAGAGACTTTCTAGAATATTTCTTGCTGCACACAATTTTTGGAATTATTAAAAAAAAAAAACGTTTAGTCAAACGTATCGAACGAAATATCGATCTTTTTCAACAAAATTTTGTTCTCAGTGAAGTTGTTCAAATCAGTGGATCTGCGATTGGGGTTTTCCAAGGTTGCTTGAACTTCCGCTATCCGAATCGAGTTCCCAGATACAAAACAGTAGCACCAGTGAAATTTTCGTTTGTTTTTTAAAAGACTCCGAAGATGTTACTTTGGCCACCCTGTACGTGGGATAGTTTGATAACTAATTGAAATAGTGAACTCTTGACGTCGTGTGTTGCATTTGTAAACCGCTCTTGATAGGAAAATCAAGCTTGGATCCATGCCTACAGTTAGTTGAATCCCGAATCTTTTTTATGTCTATTCTCGTGTAATCCGGCTGGAGATTCAAATGGTATATTGTTCCATTAACTAAATAAATCCTGACCGAGGATAAAGCCATGCTGCAACCAAAAGCTTCGTATCTCTCGTTATCCTATCTCTCTTTGTCTCTGTCTCTCTCTCTCTCTCTCTCTCTTCGAGGCTATCCACGTGGTCATAATTCATCACTCGAATTATGTTATTAACCGCGTAATATTCGTTGTAATATTCATGACCGTTATATACGGTCTCGTTTAATGTGAGAAGGGGGCAAAGGGAGGCTACGTCAACAGGACATTTCCATTATCGCCGGAATATATGTGATCCGGAGCGAGAGTAATAGAGATTTTGTTGGAGAGCTTAAAACAATCCAGCCAATAATCGTTATCTATCATCAATTATAAAAGTCAATACAACGGAATGATGATGTCAATGGTTTCAAGAGCAAGGCTGATTAAAGTTTGTACAAATTAATAAATTATTGATTAATGGCTCTTGTTCGTGTAGCTGCAGGAGAAAATGCAGGAATGGGTAAAGTGGGTTGGGTTTTTGGCCGAAGAGATAGTGGGTAAGCAGAATCGAGTATAGCAACTAACGCGATTCCAATTATTTCCTCTAGTGGATAATGGCCCAGTGGTTGGTATTGGATGGGCACGCGCCCCAGCCGCTCTCTTCCTTTGTTTTTCCCTCTGATTCTATCCCTCCCTTTCCCTCCTCCTCCTCCTCCTCCTCCTCCTCCTCCTCCTCCTACGTCAGCCGATTAATTGAAAGGTAAACTCACCAGTTAGCCATTCAACAGACTTGGGATCGAGTACACCAGAGGCTGCGATGTGAAGGCGCCCCCACTCCAAACTTGTGCAAAACTCGAGAGTGATGAGCATCAGACAAACGAAGATTGATCTCCTGTATGTGGCCTCCGCAACACTCACATAAACGTCCAGAGAATTAGCAGGCCCAAAGAGATTGAGGAAAAGGGCCAACCCGGGCAATCGATGAGGGAAACGTTGCAGTGCAAAACGATGTGCCTGCAATCTCTTCAACCGAAACTCACTCTCGTTAAACAAGCCAGCGAATCAACTGACCCATCCACAGTCAACCAGCCACCCAGACTTCCACCAGCACTTATCCGGCCTGCTGGCTTCAAAAGCAGAAACTCCCTGATCAAACTAATCAAGAATAATACTTTCTTTCCGCCAACCATGTCTGAACGAGGAACAAACATCTTCCATTGAATTTCAAAATGTTGTTAACGTTTGAGCAACTGACATGGGCATCGATGAGCGAATTATTAGATCCGCAGACAATTTTCAACATTTCCACCGCTTGCCAGTTTCATTTTAACACACAAGAACCGACATTTCGGTTAAAATCTCCTGACTCATCGATTGCGGTATGTTAATTCGATTTGGAAATAGCTTCTAACAGCATCTACGTTTTTGCTATTAGTGATCATTTTCCTCTCCTCCGGCATTTTCGTTCGAAACGTGTAGGACGTGGAGCTGCAACATAATCATCTTTCCATCGTTTCCTCATTCAGGTACGAGATTTCTCTCGTCGAACGGAGGAGAAGAGGAGGAGAGAGCTCGTTTTGGCTTCTATAGTCGAATGTTAATTGCGAGGATGCAAATTGACGGTTACGCCTCCTGCAGACTGGCTAAAACAAGACCTTCCGTCCAAACTCTGGCCGTTCGTTCGTTCAACCTGCTTCCAGGACGATCACATACGTGTCCAACTCTACGTATCTTCCCTCCTCAAAATCCTCCATTCATATCGATACTAGCAACTCTCTCCAAAAGCTATAATTGGCAGATGTTTCGCTTCGTCATGGAATGAAAATTGGATTGAACGAATCCAGGAATATCAATGAGTTTTTGTCAAATCAGAATCCTCCATTTCTTTTGCGGGCTCTCCCTCTCGCGCACTCCGTATCGCGACAGAACTCACTTGGAAGTTTAGATTTGCCAAGGACAAGCTGAGACTCTTTTTTTCGATTAAACTAAACATCTATATGTATTAATGTTCGTTCCAAGTGTTGGTAGGTTAATAAAAACTGTAGGGAAACACTCGATAGCGTATTGCATAGATGAACGGTTGATGTAATTCTCCGACTCACAATTTCAATGTCGATTGCACGGACATGTATCATACACAGAGAATCGTAAAAGCTCCGAATGCTCAGAAGATTTCTAAATACGTACTATCTCTATACTCGTGTCTATACACATGTATAGTCTCTTGAAGCGAAAAGGGAGCTTGCGGGCTGAGCAGAAATTAATCGAGATTCGATCCCGTATCGGGCCAGCCTCCGAGCGCAAATTGGAAACTACCCTCAGGAACTAGTTTCGCATAATTCGTCCGACAGGGAAAACGAATCTCGAGGGGTGGACTATGAGTGTTGGAAAGCGCGAGGCGTTTCATTTCGTATACATTATATATATCTGTATACGAGCAAGAGGCAGAGATATCTACATAAATATATAGAATATCAACACAATCATATCACCGTCGAACACTTGCACTGATGCACTTCCCTGCTGCTGGCTTATGTTATACAAGCTTCGCAATCATACGGGACTACCGGTGTATAATTTAACCATTGATCTACCGGAATTGACGAGCCACATCTCACTCTCTGCCTACAGACACCCATCCGTTATATTTATACGCTATTCAATGTAGTATTTCGAAACCTGACGATTGCACGCATATCATTGTACATCATGCATAAATCATATGCATCTCATTTGTTCGTCAATAATAATAATTCTTATTGTCGCTTCCTCCATAACACGTTCGGGGCATTTAGAGTCAAATTTTTATTCCGGGTCCTTTTTTTCTGGTATGAGGTTATTGTTGAATGATTCGTGTCAGGGACAGAAAGAATTCGAGTATTTTGGAGAACTCGAGTATTATTTCTTCTTTTGCTGTAAATTGAGAAATTTATATTTTTGAGTCTTCCTTGTGCATGGGAAAAAGGGATCAAAACGTGTGAAGGTTTTCAGATGAAAGTTTCACTGGGAATGCCTCGTGGCACAGGCACATTATTCATTTTTTTCGACAAATTAATTAGTACACATGTTCAGTTTCCCATGATATTTCGACAAACTCAAAATTGGTATTGTCGAAATACTATACGATAAGACGAACTGTATTCCGTTGGGACGTGAAATCATGTTTTCGTATTCACGATTATGTCCTCAATCAATAAATAATAGAAAAGTTTGGAGAGAAGCAAGAAATGACAATATTTTTTGCTTAATTGACGCAATCGTTACGGGGTCACCGATCCCCTAAGAGGGTGTCGCATCTGGTCGCTCGTGTCGTAGCTCAGGGCCGAAAATCCTGTCTCGTTTCATTCGGCGTATATGGCAACGAGGTGTTGGTGAATATATGCTCACAAGCGTAGTGCCTTGGGTAATTAAGAGATCGGTGGACATTTGGACCAGTAAATAAACTTGTCTGGACTGCTTCCAGCCGATGTTGCAACACTGGAAATGAAATTTTGTTAAAAATCATCGATATTTTGTTGAACACGGTAAACTAAATATTTTTTGATAATTTCAAAATTTTTGTTACTTTGGCAGTGTATTTGGTTTCTGAAGGAATTGACAGCGAAATTTACGAGTGGAACGACAAAAATTAGCTTCCGAAGAGACTTTCTAAAATATTTCTTGCTGCAATGACACAATTTTTGGGATTATTCAAAAAAAACGTTTAGTCGAACGTATCGAACAAAATATCCATCTTTTTCAACAAAATTTCGTTTTCAGTGAACGAAAATTTGACATTATATTTTATCTGCAGTTGTCGTTAGTTTCGTTGAGCAGGCATTTTGCCAGAAGCGTGAAATATATTCAGAGAAAAACGTCGTAAGTCAAGAAAATTATTTGGTTAGTCATTTTTCGTATGAAATCAAAGTTATTTGATAAAATTCAGTCCTGGTGATTTTATCAACAAATAGATAAATCCAGTGGGCCAAATTCCCACCGATCCGAACCTGTGCATATGCACAAGTTTGTGCAAGGGGGAAAATTCTATATGCAGTCATGTACAACGCGTGCGAAGCTTGGAGCAGCAACCCCCGTCAAGCAGAGGGGTTATTCCCGAGACGTGGCGAGAGCGCGAAGCTTCACAAAAGAACGAAGAGAGAGACAGAGCAGAAAGCACGTATACACAATATAGACATATATACATATTTACTGAGAGGAGGCGTGCAAAAGTGTGCGTGAGAGCTCTCGTAAAAACGAGAGACTCTGCGCTGAATGGTGTGAAAGAGAGAACGTGAGATACGTGTGCGAGAGGCGCGGAGTGAAAAAATATAATGTAGGAAAGAGAGAGAAAAATAGTGAGAGAGGGAGAGGGACAAGCGGAGACGAGAAGTATGCGCGAGTTCAACATTTCGGGAATGCATATGGGACAGTTCATTGTTACCTTCGGCTTTGTTTTTTTTATTCATTTTTTTTGTTTCACATTATTTTTATCCGGCTCGCATTTTATTCTCAGGGTATTGACGCAATGTTGAAAATTAAATTCCAACCTCCTCCAGTGATGATATAATAAAAATACGAATATAATGGCAATATAAATAATTGCAGTGCGTGAAATTATTAGCAACCTGAAAAGTATATTTTTTCAACGAACTAATCTACTTGTTCCTCTAATTACTTTGAGTCCCTAACGGAGTTCATTCGGTAGGTTCTTAACTTTTTTTCCATCGCGATTACACTGGAAATGAAATTTTGTTAAAAATCGTCGATATTTTGTTGAATACGGTAAACTAAATATTTTTTGATAATTTCAAAATTTTCATTATTTTGGCAGTATATTTGGTTTCTCACGGAATTGTCAGTAAAATTTACGAGTGGAACGACAAAAATTTGCTTTCGAAGAGACTTTCTAGAATATTTCTTGCTGCAATGACACAATTTTTGGGATTATTCAAAAAAACGTTTAGTCGAACGGATCCAACAAAATATCGATCTTTTTCAACAAAATTTTGGTTTCCGTGTATGCAGGGGAATTGTAAATGATTTATCAGTGGACTCAACGAGCTCTCTACTCGATATAAATTCGTTCCAGAATAAAAAATGTTTAAAGAGCATTAAAACCGTAAGTAACACGAAAGAAGAATAGTTTATTGATTTTTTGTCGTTGTTGTTGTTATGGTATTCGGTGGAGCAGTGATAATATGATTTGCAAGATTCTTAGACTGGCATATCACGCTCCCCACGGCAAAGACCGTAACTTTGGTTTAAGGGTGTCGCATTAGAAGTGCGCGTAGGTGCTCGTTAACGACGAGACACTCCCGCGAGAGCGTGCTCGTGCGGTTGCTGTGTAATCTATGCACCGTGCACGATGAATGTGCGGGTGCGTCGCCCTTCGTATTTCTACCTCTGTAAATGTAACTTTACATACAGGCTGTCGTGAAATTCATACTCGAGTCGAACAATACAGTAACCCTGAAAAATTTCAACAAGCACAATCGCTCTGGCATATCGATGGGTAGAGAATCGTTAATTTCTTATTGCTTCATTGGCGATGGCCAATCCGGTGCTTCGGGCAGTAAGAAAAAGAGTTTCCGCAGAAATTTCGCGATCTAATCATCGTGCGAATCGTAGACTCAACTTTTGACACTCTCTGTACGTGACAGAGAGAGAGAGTCGCGAAGAAAAAAAAAGGAAGGAAATAAAAATGAAAAAAAAAGTCATGAAAGATACGAAGAGAAGTTGGGTGTATTATTTTCCGGTACTTCGCGAAATCGCGTCTACCACACCGTGACTTATTCACGGTTGTAACTAAAGCCACAGACGAGAGAGCGAGAGAGAGGAAGAAAGAGTTCATATCCGCATAAGTCACACAATTATAGTTACATGCTTCACGATATGCACCAGTCGTACGAGATTTTACGATGGCGTGGGTGTGTCCATGACTAAAGTCAGTGTGCAAGATGTGCATGAAAAAAATGATAATGAAATATGAAAAAAAAGGAATTAGATAAGCACAAATTGATTTGCGCATAGTGTCAACCCACTTTGCCACCCAGAAAAATAATTACTAACAGTCCAATTAAGACTCCAGAAGGATAAATCTTAAAATAGCCATTAATGCAAACAGTGGATTGAAAGATTTTGTGCTTTATGAGATAAATAATGATGTGACACTCATTAAATGTAAACGATCTTACAATTCATCCAAATATCTCCAATAACGATTCAATAAATCATCGAATCCTCGAGTTAAAAAATTAACGATCGTACGTTTCAACAAAGTTCCTGTACCAGGGCACGAGTAAATCGCTACCTTGTTCTTTATTCGTGGTTCTGCTAAATCAGCTCGTCTCACACGTTTTATTATCTTTTTTCATTGGCTTTTTGACGGTGAGGAGTGCATTGCCTCCGGGCAACGACGATGGGAAACAGTGAGGCTAGGAACAAAAGAAAAACGATAAAAAAGGAAAAACGAACGAGAGAAAGAGAGAGAGAGAGGAGTAAAAATTTTGCGCATCTTTCACGTGAGCTATCGCGTACGATGGGGCGGGTGTCGATTTCGCACTGAGATCGAGCCCAGGTCGGCACTTTTGCCTGCGTTTTACTTCCAGCGATCGCAAGCAGCAACGGCAGCGACGGCTAGAAACCAGTTTAACGATTTCTCATTATCCACTTACGGGGAATCGTTTCTGTAAGTGGTTGTCTTGGGGCAGAAGAGAGTAACGTAAAGAGAGAAGAAAAAAGAAAAAAAAATTGTAAAAAAAAAAAAAAAGAGGATTATAGACGATAAGGGGGAGTTGTGGGAAGAGAGAGAGAGAGAGAGAGAGAGAGAGAAAAGGGGGAAAAAAGGAAGAAGTAAGAAAAAAGTAAGAGCGGCGTAGACGGTCAGTCAAAAGTACTGACGCGTAATCGTACATTACAGTATCGATGGTATTAAAGGGTGCAAAGGTGTGAACGTAAATTATAATTTTTTCTCACAGTTTTGTACTCCACGAAAAAAAAAAAAAATCAAGGCTCCGGCTCCGTTCTAATTTTCTCCAATTTTTCCTTTTTCATTTGCTTGCTACATAGCTGGTTGGTATATCAGAAAAATCATCGAATTCGAGAGAGCATCCGTAACCTTCCAAAATTTTATTTCAATTTAAATACAAAAGCTGTTCGTTTTTCTTCGGGATTTTCATTATTACGGAGGCTGTCACGAACGGAACGGATTGAGCTCACATCCCTCTCGCCTACGTTGAAGATGAAGAATCACAAAAGCTTCGCACTGCCCCATATATTTGTTCAACGAAAGCGAAGACTCGTGCTTGGAAAATGTTCCCATGCTTTTCGTCCATAAGGCCCGCGAATATCTCCGAACAGAAATTGGTTCCGATCACCATTTTTGTCAAGAAACGAGCTCGAGGATTTTTACGAAGCACGCAAATCTCCTCTCGTTTGCTTACAGTTCTATCCTTAGGAACGTTACGATCCTCAGGAAAGTAAACTTGCCACCGATAAAACTGAGACAGAATCTTGCAGTTGTAAAACCGAAAACCGAGTTCGGAAAAATCAGAATTTTTAAGCTCGCCCTACCGACGACTCAGTAACCTTCGGAATGCCATCATTCCCTTACCTCAATATTCCAAAGTGGAAAAAGGGTGTAACAGCAAACTTTCCTCGATCGTTTCCCCATAGAGAGCTAGGCTCTGACTTTTTCATGTGCCACGTTTTTTACGATACTAAATTTCCGCATCAGAAAACTTGCACACTTTTCCGCACGAACTGTTTCGTCCCCGTGTCATTACCGCGGAGGTCGAAATACCCAGCGGAACAGACTGCTCAAGAGACGGTGGTTTTTCTAAATTCGAGAAAATTCCAAGCTGCTACCGCGATGACTTTAACTTCGATGAGTTGGATTTCTTGGTCGTTGAGGAATTTGCGAGGATTTTAATTTTCAACTCAAGAACGAGGGGACTCTAAAAGTTTACCAAGTGATACCACAATTGGACAATAAAATATAGCCGGGATGAATGGAATGCAGAGGAAAGAGGAGGAAGCCTGTGACGTACGAAGAAAGACGCCATGCAGCAGTCGGATTACCTGGAGAAATGAGAGAAAGAGCAAGAGGGAAATTACGAAGGAAAGCAAAGGTGAAGAGGAAGCGAAAGCCAACTATATTCGGGAACACAATTCCAACTCTCTGGTTACTCCTACGAAAGAGAGTCAACGCAGCTATTTAGCTATATATATATATATATCCAAGCGTCTTACTGGCGTCGAGAGTTAGCAAGAGTTCTTGCTCTCTTCCTACATCCCCGGACTTGTCTTTCTCTCTCCCTCACACCCTCGTTCTATTTTCCTTCTCATGATCCTTCCACTGGCAGGACTAAGAAACGGAAGCACAACGTAGTCGTTTGCGTTGACGTGCTCAAAGTGAAAGGAGGGAGAGGTCTCTTGGAAAAGGCTCTTTCTGGGTATGACGTATATGCAAATGCAGCAACTCGCCGTTAAATAATGTGAAACATTATTATCATACATGTTAAATTTTGTATCAAGCTTTGTTCATTCTTTGACGTCTGTTACTCCGAAAAAATCCGATTCGGTTCACAAACAGAATCACAGATCATCGACATTCTTTTTCTTTATCGGGCAGGTGATTGCTGAGCAATGGAAAAAAAAAAAAAATTGAACTTTTCTTCACCCTGGCATGGCCACACGATTCAGATCTTGGAGCTTTTCGCTATAGAGACTTATCTTGTAAAAGTGGAGATCGTCGATCTCTTTTGATAAAACAAAAAGCATCTCTTTGCAACATCTCGATATCAACATCGACATGATCCAAAGTGCATTCATATATAAATCATGACTCTGTGACGTAGCTGCCAACGACGTCGTTCTTTCATTCAGTTTCAATCGAAATGCCTTTTCGTTTCATTTGTTCTTGATTATTCCTTTTCCCAATAAATTCTCGTAGCATCATTAGTCGAAATAGCGAATGTCGACGATCGACACATACACGAACGGGACTCACCGGCACTCTATTTCCTACCAATCGCTACACTGGGAATGAAATTTTGTTAAAAATCGTCGATATTTTGTTGAATACGATAAACTAAATATTTTTTGATAATTTCAAAATTTTCGTTATTTTGGCAGTATATTTGGTTTCTCACGAAATTGTCAGTGAAATTTACGAGTGGAATGACAAAAATTAGCTTCCAAAGAGACTTTCTAGAATATTTCTTGCTGCAATGACACAATTTTTGGGATTATTCAAAAAAAAACGTTTAGTCGAACGTATCGAACAAAATATGCATCGTTGTCAACAAAATTTTGTTTTCAGTGTACGGAGTGTTTGCAGTTCTTGAAAATCAATACCGTTCAATGTTCAATGTTAATTCTGATGGCTGCGAAAATTTCTAGTAACTATACGAATACCTCGAGTGTCAAAACGAATTTACTTGGAATATTGGGTAAAGGGTTTGGTATATTGTATCGATTTTTTAAAAACAAAGTTTCCAATGATTTGCGATGGATGCGGAGTTGAAATTGATAAGTAATTACGAAAGCTTATACGCATATGAAAAAGCTTCATAAAGCTCGGATATGTACGGAGCTTGGATAAAGACAACTCAGCGTAGGATCCGTTATATCGCAACAGAATTAGTTACAGTATAGCCATATGGAATATGGGCTGAAGTGTCGGAGTACCGGTAATAGTTCACAAGTGCACTACAAAGGCTCAATCGTGCCGGGGTAACTGTGGCTATGGCGGATACGAGGGTTGGATGGGATATGCTCGGAACGTTCGAGGGAGGGGTTGAAAGCCATCGTAGTGTGTGTGTGTGTGAGAGAGAGAGAGAGAGAGAGAGAGAGAGATAGCTCCGGGCTCGCCAACAGAGTATTAAGTTTATGGGTGCATTGCGGTGATCCTCGATTCCCTTCTCCTCCTCCTCCTAAGAATAAGAGGAGAGACGAAACCGAAGGAAAAAGAGTGAGCGAGAGAGATTTCGATACACTTGGTATGAAAGTCACGCGTCCCGACAATTATTTCTCCCCCTTTCGTGCCCTGGGGTCCTTGGCTTTTCTTATTGGTGAACGAGAAGGTGGGCAGGGTTAGGTTTCTCGTACAAAGAGGGTTGCAAACTGGGGAAAAGGGGGAGGGATCAAGAGACGAAGGTTCTCTCGCACGAACCTTTTGCAACGGACACCTCTCTCGTTCTCTCTTTTCCTTCCTTGCATTCTTTCTGTCTTTATCTTTTCTCCCCTACCTCAGTTTCTTCAACCCCTTCGATACCGTAGTACCGAGCGAAGCCCAACACGACCTGAACCTTAGCCAACCCCACTAATCATTGCACACCTGGCTCCACCGTTGCATTACCGCACGGAGATCGTCATAATTATTCCATAACTCAAAGACCCAAGGTAGAAGGTACAGAGGCAAGTAGCTGGAGGAGTGGAATAGCACGAGAAATATACACGCCTATTTGGTGGTTGGATATCGCGAAGCTCCTCCAAGTCTCGTACACTTTGGCCACACTGCGACAGTTCAAAACCCTCTCTATACCTACCATTGAGAACTTGCCCGAGCAATGGGTGGGGTTTCGATTACACCCTACGGCTAAATACACACTTGCACACGTATAACGCACGTATCTGTGTATTTTATTTGCAACGTATTTATCTGTGTATATTGCCAGCTCCGAATATACAGGGTGCTCTGGCATCCACGGTTATCCGTTTAGATTCAACTTCGATTCTCGATTCTGCGGCAAAAAGTTTCATTCTGTTTTTCAGGCCAACTCTCCTCCGAGGACTTGATAGTTTATGGAAAAATTTAACGACTCTGTCAAAATTGATAAAAATTCAGAAAGGAACCCCAAACGTGTAAAATAAACTTTTGCACTACTTTTAGGAAGAAATTCTTATGATCTCAATTTCTTCGAGAATTTAATTTTGAAGTTTACCAGAAATTATTGATTATGGTGAAGTTTGTACCGAAAAATATTTGATTTTATTCATGATTCGTTCAATTTTCAATGTCATACAAATTTTTCGAGCCGATGTGATTTTCGGGTGTAAAAAATCGATCATTTTATCATCGTAATTAAATGCTGCGTTTGAATAATTATTTTTTCCAAATATAAAAAAGAATTTTGCTGCATTCCAATGATGCAAAGTTCAGAGTCAGAAATCATTGCCTTTCGAGAGGAACACCCTGTATATGAATGGCTCTATTCTGCGCTGTACACGAACGCTTATCTTGCATAGAACATTTTTCACGATTCCTCACTATTCGATACAGATATATCGCCGCCTTTATGCATCATAGAAAGTCACGTATTGTAAGGTTAGTCTTTGGTGCAGTAGTGTGAAAGAGGGGGATGGAGTAATCGTCCGAGAAATTCATGCGGTTCACGTACATTGCGAGAGATATAATTCGTCGGAAATTAGCGTTAGCCGATGGAAAGTACAGAGAGTAAAGATAAAATTTACAAAAACGAAGACTCTCATGGGAATTTGCAGGCTTTCATCTCTCGGTGTGTTCAGTTGCGAAGGGTCTGATTGAGGAAAATTCTCAGTTATTTTCGTACGAGCTCCTCGGTTCGTTGTAATAGAAAGTTTCGTGAGGAACGTTTTTACAGTAAAATTCGTTGGAGATATGGCGATAATAATTTCGTGTGAATTGGATACTGTGAGGCTTGTTTAAAAAGGTGTCGCATCACTGAAAACAAAATTTTGTTGAAAAAGATCGATATTTTGTTGGATACGTTCGACTAAACGTTTTTTTTGAATAATCCCAAAAATTGTATCATCGCAGCAAGAAATATTTTAGAAAGTCTCTTCGGAAGCTAATTTTTGTCGTTCCACTCGTAAATTTCGCTGACAATTTCGTTAGAAACTAAATGTACTGCCAAAATAACGAAAATTTTGAAATTATCCAAAAAATGTTTAGTTTACCGTATTCAACAAAATATCGGGGATTTTTAACAAAATTTCATTTCCAGTGCCAGTCGATGACGAGTTTTGAACTTGAGCCAAAGTTACGAAAATATGGAGAATCGAGAGGAACAGAAAAGTGTTGAATCTTGAGAAAGAAATAGTTACGTGTGTATACTGCAATGCGCGTTTACGGATGCACCGAATTGCTGAGCTGTCGCTGTCGCGCTAAAACCCAAGGGGTTGCGAGGGCAGAGCAGCCAATAAAAACGAGCTAAATCACCCTCCGAGAATCTAAATTATCTTCAGCTCGGAACGCGGGTACTTTGAGGGGAGTGCAGTGGTCCGAGCGAGATCGTGAACTAACAGCATCTAAAGAGAATGGAGAAGAGAGAGAGAGAGAGAGAGAGAGAGAGAGAGCGACAGAAAGAGAGGCCTTGGACTGGAATTTATCGAACGCTAACCACCGCGGACAACATTCCAAGCCGAAAGTATTTCGTGCGCAAGTTCCAACGACCTCGAAGCTCTCGAGCTACTATAAGCCTGCTCTGTGGCCGATTATGTGGTGGCTGATGTTGTGGCGAAACATCCAATGGACCAGACCAAGACTTAGCGAAGAAAAATTGTTGCCACGACGAGTGAGAATTCTCACTACCACTCAACGTTCTTGAGAATAAAACGTCGCACGTCAAATTTCCAGGTTAATTGAATGAGTCAATCCCCCCTTCCTCCCTCAAGCAAGGCAGAAGTGTCATATTCCTTAAATTCCCTGTTTCATAACCGATTAAGAAACTTGGCTACATACGACAATATGATAAGAATTTAATAAAATTTTGTGATGACATTCTTTAGCATCGAATACGATGACACAATTTTTTTAAAATTTTTCGTCTACATAGTTGTCGAATAATTGGAGTTTACAATGTGCAAAAGATATACCTATATATATCTGAATCCTATGCTTAAGCATGTAAACTCTAATGTTCAAAAACTCGAAAACTATGTAGAAGAAAAATCTTAAAAAATGTGTATATTCAAATTTAATACTAAAGAATATACTCACGAAATTTCATTAAATTCTAATCATTTCGAATTTTCCTATGCTATCGACATGGCAACATTTTTGTGTGTAGCCAACCTCCTTAAATCTTTCGTCGTAATTTGGCTGTTGCACAATCATCTTATCATTATTGTGCGGGCAAATTAAAAAAATAAATAAAATTGTTAGTTTCTGGTTTGCAGAGTGACCGAAATGTGAGTGATAGCATAATTTTAATTACAACTTTTTGTACAGGTAGCGAAATACCTCAAGAGTATCTTGTACCGCGGATCCACGGTGGAAAAATACATCGCGGTAATTTTTTTGTTTTTCATTTTTGTTTTACCGTACAGAACAGTGGTTTTGCCCTGCAAGCTGTGTCACGAGGACAGTGTTCTCGTCAGGTCGTCAGCAATTATTCAAGTAGAATTATAAAAACAAATAGGGGTGGGTTGTGCGGGTGTTGAGAGTTGCGCTGAGGGAAACGGGAGTGAGGAAAAAGGTTGAGGCAGCAAGGCAAACTGGGCAAAAGCTCTGAGTGGGTGTTGGAGAAACGGTACTAGGTGAAGGAGTGTTGAAGCGGACCTGATTCAGTACCAGAAGAGAAACAGAGAGAGAGAGAGAGAGAGAGCGAGAGAGAGAGAGAGAGAGAGAGGGAACGAGGGCCACCAACAGCCATCAGAGAGCTTTTTCACTAGTACACTTTCCTGTGGCCAAGCGCGTTGTTTCGTTCACATAAATATGAATGCGCCCCCGGCACTCATTAAGTCACTCTACCTTCATTTATCTACGCCCTCGAGTGTGTTTCCACTGTACCGATCCTTTCCTCATCCTGACGATTTCCTCTCTTTTGCTTCCTCACAGGGAAAACGATATGCGAACCCTTTTTCCTTCATTTTTCTTTTTTATAACATTTTTTATTCATTTCCGAGTGTATATTGTGTGTGTGTGTGTTCTTAAAAAGTCAACGAAACGACGGGAAAACTACTTGTAGACGTAGAGATGCGTGAATTCGTGTGATCCTGTCAATTGGACCGAAGGAACAGTATTTATATCTTTGAATTATTTATCCCTTAATAGTCACACCTCCAGATTGTGACGCAATAGTCATTGGGGGTGTTATCAACCCCACTCACTTTGGAAGGCGATTAATAATTGAAAAATCGTCAAAAAAAATAATAAAATAAAAATACTACAATGTATTTTCAACCCTTGAGTAACGACCATGATGATTGTATTTAATTCGTGCAATTTTAAATATTAAAAAAATGTCGAAAAAACAAAATTCTGCAAAAATGAATTTTTTTTTCATCAAAAATGATACAGAAATTGTAATTTTCATTAAAAAAAAAAAAAAAAAAAATCGTTCCATAAGTGTGAAATAGCATGCTTTCAGGTGGGACTGGTTAACGGGTCCTTTCAAATAATAACGACAAGGCTCCCTACTATAAGGTTCAAACTACCGATAGATGGTGTCGCAAGTCCCATTTTCCCAAAATTTCCATCACGTATCGCCGTTTGAAAGCAGCTGAGGTATTCCTGGAACCGATCGTCTGGCCTATCACGTTCGAGCTTATCCTGAGACTCGAATCCACCGCCACGTTTTCTCCATTCAAAAATTCAATTTCCAAGAAAAATTTGGTGCATTTTTTTTGACATCGTATGCACCGGGGTGCGTTTTTTGAATTGTTAACTCTGTACGTTTTGCCTGTTGGATCGTTTTCGCGAGGTGTATGAGATGCAACGAGATTTGGACACCAGGCAGAAGAATGAAACATGCAGGAGAATAACGAGACAGAAAGGACGATGAGAGGAAGATAGAGAGACGGAGAAAGAGATGTCGCAGCATCTCTCGAGCGCTAGAGGCAGGAGGTATGATTGGAAAAGTTTTTATATAATGTCGTGGCGTGAGTCCGTTCGTTTCATCGATGATGCTCTATATACATATAAAGACAAGTCACGATGGCAGAGCAATCCTGGCAGTACGTAAAGCTGGTGCTGCTGCTGGTGAGTACAAGCTCGACGCGGGAACCTTCGCATGACCTGGACATTTCGCCGGCGAAAGGGAGAGGAGAGTGTGGTGCGAGGAATCGTGAAAATTCACTACGAGGAGAACGCGACGACGAAACTGGCAACTTCATCGATAAGCTTTCATCGCCCTCGACAAAAGTTTTCCAAAGCTTCCGCCAAAGGAGACAGTTCGAAGCCTGCACTGCTTCGAGCACGATGAAAACTTCCATGTAAGCCAAGAGATCTCTCCTTCCTCTCCTCCTCTTTTCTCTCTTACGCTTTTTATATTCGCGGTCAATATTAAAATATGTGCTTGATGATGCTTCCTCTTTTTCCTAGCAAAATCTTGAAAATCCTCAAAAATGTTGACCCTCCTATATTTACCAGAGGAAAAAAAAACTTTCGCAACTTTTGCTTCGCGAGAATCTTCCGAAAGCCTCGTTTCAAACTTTAACACTCTCTGCCAGACCGAGGAAACGATAATCAAAGTCGTAACCACGGTGTTTTTGTTAATCAAGGCTCGAAAAACGTTGTGCGCAAAGGTAATCACAGTTTGTTGGAACTTGCTAAGTTCGAGAGATAAAAAAACTAGAAAGTAAAGAAGAAGTACAGACTCATACACAATATTTTACAAAATTTGCAGAAATTAGAGCGGTTGGACGATTTTTCAAAAAACTCAGATTTTCGTAAAATTCGAAAAATCATCAAATTTAAATAAAAAAAAAATTAGTAATAAATCTTAAAATTTGCGGAAGTTAGAGCGTCGACGACCTTTTTTTGAAAATTTCAAAATGCCGTAGAATTTGTATTTTTCTATCAATTCCAACAAAATTCCCAGAGAATGAAGAGCTTGTATAGATTAACATCTGTGCAAAACGGGAGCCCTGTAGCTCGAACCGTTCTCGATTTATAAACGTTTGAATTTTACAGTGAAAAAACATACACACACACACACATCCGGACATTTTTTCTAAATATGATTTTTCGATGTTTTGGGATATTTTAAGCACATTGACATTTAAAACCTGGAAGACCTGGAAGTGAGATGGAAGAAGGATCTTCTTCTGAAAATAAAAACACAAAACGAGGAAAGAGTCGACGAGAGAACGGAACGTGAAGAATGCACGCAAGGGACTGAAAATAAAAGATTGGCCGAAAAAGGTCTCGCTCGATCGAGCTGTTAATGAAAAATCACAATATGTAGCCTTTTCGAGTTAGCGATAACGGAGAATGGAATAGAAACGTTGAAAAGAATAAATACATATATGTGTTTATATGAGCACTTATTTATACGTGTTTGGAAGCAATATGGCGGGGCTTTGTGTCAGACAGTGAGAAAAACTACCATGGTACTTTCTCCTCTCCCGCTGAGCTTTGGATTGCTTGCTCTACGCTTTTCTCTCTTGATTCGCAAACTCCATAGTTAGGTGTACGTTAGTTTCTATATACAGAAGGGTAGGTTTTGCGTGATTTCATTGCAAAAGAAAGAGAAAGAAAAAGAGAGGCAAGGGTGCAAAAGGAAGGAGACCAGCCTCGCGAAAGCACGTCCATGACTTTCCATCCAGATTCACGCTGCGATGTCATATTACAACACCCCGTCGTGCTACCTATGGTGTTTGACTATATACACCCTATAGGACCAAAAGCGATATTCCATCGTAAAAGAAGGAAAGAGAAAGAGAAAGTATAATCCTGTGATTCCTTCATCCCTCCTTCACGCATCAGAATAAAATCCCTTTTGCAAAAGCATACAATATGACGTTTCCTTGTCTATTTCCTCTCCCTTTCTCTCTCTTTTTTCATTTTATCCTTTCTGTATTACTCGAACCATTCTCCACAAGCTTTTCCATCCTTTACCCCTGACACGCAACCCCTTCGACCGTTTTCCGACTTTTATCTCGCGGTTGAAACTCTCCGTCGCTCCATCCTTCTCCTTCCTTCTTTTTGCTTCCTCCCTATCCCGCGTGGTGGCATCGTCTCTTTTTAACACTGTACACTCTCCTGCAGCTTTTATCAACTTTTACTTCCTACGCTTTGTGGAGCTCCGCATCCTTTTATTTGCCTTTATCATGGTAAAAAATAGAATTTCCAGTAATTTCCTCCACAGGTATAAATAATCACACCTTATTTTTCATACTTTTGTACTTTTTTGTCTTTGTCTCAAAAATGGTGCTTCGATTTTCGGAATATTGAGATTTGACAAGAAAGGAGAGTTTCTTTTCCAACTTGAAATAACGTTTGCGCGTTTCTCCTGTGCTTCGGATTTACACACTGAAAACAAAATTTTGTTGAAAAAAGTGAAAATTTTCTTCGACTAAACGTTTTTTTGAATAATTCCAAAAATTGTGTCGTTGCAGTAAGAAATATTTTAGAAAGTCTCTTCGGAAGGACACTTTTGTCGTTCCACTCGTAAATTTCGCTGACAATCCCGTTAGAAACCAAATATACTGCCAAAATAACAAAAATTTTGAAATTATCCAAAAATATTTACTGTACCGTCTTCAACAAAATATCGACGATTTTCAACAAAATTTCATTTCCAGTACAAACATTGGAACGAATTTCTCCAGCTTGTATTTGTAAGGCCATAATTATTGGGCTTATTTCCTTCGAGTCGATAGGATCGGTTTTAAATAAAAGATTTCTCGCTGGACATGGTCGATAGTTTATTTCTGTCGTCGAACTGACCCGTCAAATTCGCTCTTATTCTTCTCCAATTCTCACATTAGCTCTCTCTCTCTCTCTCTCTCCCCGTCGTCGTCAACCGAAACTATGGCTCTGAGTAATTATTATTATTATTTCGAATATACTGTAACGCTCACATATTATTGAAGATAGTGGATTGCACGGTTCGAGCAGCGAATGAAGTCGGAGATGCAATCGTACCGGGCCTCCCCTAATGAAGTTTTCCATGAAATAGTGGGTGGGCCGAAATTTCGGATGACACGGTGCTGGTTTATAGCGAAAAGATGAACGCATCTAGGGATAATGTCACGATTGCCGGAGAGAGAGGGAGAGAGAGAGAGAGAGAGGGAGAAAGAGAGGAAACCGCACGGGTGAAACGTAGGATCATGAGTTCACCGGGAAGGTAATGGAGCCTGGGGAAATACCGGGTAGCCCCGACGGTGAGATAAATCAGAGCTCGGCGCCGTTGGATCGGCCTGTATGTGCTGGCGGAGTTATGGGCGGGACGGAAGTAGAGAGCCCCCTCCCCATGATGTACGGTCGCCACGCCGTTTCCGACCAAAAATCCATTATATATTACGAACCGTGTATAACAAGACGAGAGTCGACGGATTCAAAGTACCCCCTCGGAGAGAACAGTAGAGCAAGAGAGCGAGAGTCATCAGAACGGATTCAACTTGCACATTGGACATTTTGAAATACTAAACGTGATCGCTGAGTTCGTGGGTTACCTCTGAATCAACCCCCAAAATGTTTCCAGATTCCCTACAAGATTACTCCATGATTAAAAGCGTACATGGCAACGTTACACCACGCCGAGACATTATTCACGTGTACTCCCATTTGATTATTGAAATTATTACGAGCAGCCCATCCAACGACACGAGAGCGTGTCACTATACACTCCGATAAACGCGTCTACTTTTTTAATGAATTAAGAAGGTTGGCTACATACGACGATATGATAAGAATTCAATCAAATTTGGTGATAACATTCTTTACCATCAAATACGATGACACCATTTATTTCAAATTTTTCGTCTCCATAGTTGTCGAATAATTGGAGTTTACAATATGCAAAATGTATACCTATATATATCTGAATCCTATGCTTATGCATGTAAACTCGAGTGTTCAAAAACTCGAAAACTATGTAGAAGAAAAATGTTAAAAAATTTGTATATTCAAATTTAATACTAAAGAATATACTCACGAAATTTCATTAAATTCTAATCATTTTGAATTTTCCAATGCTATTAACATGGCAACATTGTTGTGTGTAGCCAACCTCCTTAATAAAAATAATGAATCACTGGAAATGCCAAATTGCCAACGAATCAATATCGCTGAAAAAAACGTATTGCTTCAAGTAAAAATTCTTTGCTTCTTTCCTCATATTTCGATACTCCCGATAGTGTCGAAAGAATGCGAGGTAATGGGAGGAGAATGTACAAAAGGAAGATTAGAGTGAACATGATCGAATTCATGGGAACGAACTTTCCTACCCTTAATAGCAGGATTTAGAGGGAGAAAAAAAAATTTGCTACAGATTTTCTACTCGGGACAAATCTCGTTTAAGGTAACTGGATATCTCTCGTAGTAGATATCTCTCAACAAGAAGAACGGGGCTCAAAAAGTTTACCTCGTATGAAAGAAGAGTTGCTAACTCATCGTTGGTTGGAGCTCGCCTCTCTTACTCGGGCTGAAAACGTATGGTATATACGAGCGTACCGGCACTTGGCATACAGTATACACATATGTGTACGTCTATATATTTATAGATCACGGATAAAACTGTTGTATATGAGGTAAAAGCTTCCGCACGCTTATCCGCAAAATTTCGGAAAGTTCACAGAGTTTTATAGAGAGAAAATTTCGTCGAAATTTGCAGCATCGTTCTAGTTTCGGTGGCCTTTCCATTCTTACGACTGCGAGGAGATCACATCCGGGCCAAGGAGCTTGAAATTTCGAGCTGAATTATACCGAGGTCTTCTGATACGAACGATGATTAATTAACCATTATGATTTTTCAATTGCATCGATTATTAAAGAATTAAAAATTATTAAAATAATTGAAACTATTCGAGGCGAAGGCATAGAATTTGTTTCTTTTTTGTACGGCGAACTATAGTGTACTCGAAAAGTAGTTTGCTGGATACAGAAAGTTTCTGACAATCCAATAAAATTCTGGCGGATAAATTCGTTGCCAGTTGCATCATCGCGAGTTAAGAGGGCAAATTGAGTCTGGCACTCTCTCGGATTAACTGGCTTTCGCACATCACTAAATACTGTTTATAGGACTTGGGAGTTAACCACAACTCTCGGAATTTGGGCAACAGTTCGCCCGTCCCATTTTGGAATGTGTGAGAAGTAGAGAGAGGATGAAAAACCGTGAGAGCGAGTGGAGAAAGCGAGAGGAATGAATATTCTGGACATACATGGACGAGTATGGGCTCTGGAGTTTCGTCAAATTAGAGAAAACAACGTTTGGGCTCTCGTTCCATTTTCAACTCTCTCCCACGAAAACCCAGTTTCTGTCTATTTTCCAAATTTTCCCCTTGTAGCTGCTCCTTTACCTCGCCATTTTCTCGCCAACACGCATTGCTACTCCAAATTCGCGTCAACACTAATCGGATGATTCTGTTTAACACTTTTGCCCTTGTTTCCTATTCCATTTCCTCTCATCGCAACAACTTTTTTTGTTTCCTCATAATGGACTCTGTCCTGAAGACCACGGAGGATATTCAACATATACGCTTTACTAGGAGGTTGAAAATTTGTGTTTCTATACTTGATGCCAAAGAATGTTATCACGAAATTTTATCAAATTTTGATTATTTTGATTTCGTGATCGAACCTCCTTAAGAAATAAAATCTGCAATGTATTCTATTGTCTATCGAACAATGTATTTTCACGAGAATACTTATGAAGCAGCTAAAAACTGGTCGAAAAAGAAAATCAGACGGAAATCAACGTTACAGCTAAATTCAGTGTCTCTTGCCGGAATTTCTTGTGAGACTCGATATTTTCCCAGCGTGTATAAAACGAGCGGGATGAAGTCGCGGATGAATCTCTTTTTGCGGCAGTTATCTGCACACTAGACAATGGAGGAGAGCGAGTAAAAACCAATAATATAGCTGCGTCGAGTTGGCTTCGACGGATGTGTGGGAAAAAAATTGAAAAAAGGAAAAATGGAGGATCTCGCCTTGCCTCGATCATCAATCTAGCGAAACAAAACGAAGCCTCGATTTTCCTAGACGTCAGAAGTTTTTCCCGAGCTTTTTTTTTTAGGGTTTCACGCACACACACACACAGACACAGAAAACGAAAGAGATACGGAATGGGATCGCCAGGATGGACGTCTCGTCGCGTGTTCCCGCGTTTTTTTTTTTATTTCGGACGTTCCTGAAGAAGAGAGTATACACGTTAGCAATGCATTATTTTCAGCAAAGACGAGGAAACATGTGGAACTTTCGATTGAATTATTCTCTCGCATCTTCATTTGTTCCGTCATTCGTTATTTTCGGTGTTTAAATTCCGATCACGAAAGCTGCGAAGGAAAGCATTTAAAATCCATTCGTTGACGGAAATCTCTCGCGGCCTGAAAAAGAGAGAGAGGAAAAAAATTGGCGAGGGATGTTTTATCGCCGAATCTAGGGTCGAATCTCCCGCTCGGCTCTTCCATTTCTCGTCACGGTTGCCCGGAGTTGGCCATATACCACTTTAAATTAAATCAAGAATATCAGACACGTTTTATTTAATCAACGAGAATGTCGTCGCGGAATGTTTCTCCCTCTCTTTCTACCATTTCACTGCCGCGTTTACTATCCCCGGCTTGTAGATCGCGGAGCGAACAATTTCCGTAGCAATATCGGAGGCTGTACGTTGGTTCGTACTCCACAGTTTTCATCTATACTGTATCACGATCGATCGACGTTAATCGGGACTAAAATTACTGTCGCTCTCGAGCGCGAGATTCGCCAAGACGCGGTGAAATTCCAAAGGGCGATGTAGCAGAAAATTGGCGGAAACGAGATGACGACAAGCCAACAAGGAAGAGAAAGAGACAGGGCGGGAAGAGGGAAAAGGATTGAAATAACAATCGTCGCGAAAAATATATATATATATATGCATGTTCAAGTTTTTGGCGAATCGTCTGCTACGAGACGAATCTCGTTTCCTCATTTATTTCCTGCAAATTGAATCTATATCACGAATCGTCAAATTATCGTTCGAATCTTCTTCAGAGTTGCAGAGCCAGAAAAATAATTCGGCTCGAATGCACAGCAGAGCACGCGGATAAAATATTAAGAATAAAGATGCAAAATTACCGGCGAGACTGCAGCAACGAAATTGTAGTTTTTTTTTTTCCATTATAACGTGACGAATGCATGAGAGGTTTATTCTCTTTTACAAATTCCCCGAAATTTCATTGATTCAATATTCATGGGATGAAATTTTTGCTGGAAAACGACGCGCAGTGCTTTCCACGATTTGACAATCGCGCATGACGCCCGATAAGATTTGCAGATCCGAAGATTTCGGATCTGTAAATTTATTCAAAACTGATGAAATTTTCAATTCTTCTTATTAGGAAACTCACAGAACTTTGCACTGGAAATGAAATTTTGTTAAAAATCGTCGATATTTTGTTGAATACGGTAAACTAAATATTTTTTGATAATTTCAAAATTTTCGTTATTTTGGCAGTATATTTGGTTTCTAACGGAATTGTCAGCGAAATTTACGAGTAGAACGACAAAAATTTGCTTTCGAAGAGACTTTCTAGAATATTTCTTGCTGCAATGACACAATTTTTGGGATTATTAAAAAAAAACGTTCAGTCGAACGCATCCAACAAAATGTTGTTTTCGCAGTCAGGGTATAACGTCGATACACCTTTTGAAAAAGGAAGGAGAAACGAGAGGATTCCGGTTCGAGAGGATTTTCATTAACGCGACTATTCATATTAGAAATATTTACTACGTAGCAAAGGAGGCGTTTTTATTTGCCTTTGAAAGACGAGCGACTTTGCCGGAAGTTAACTCCCGGGATATTAACGTGAATATTATTATGGCTTAAGAAACGAGGGGACTTTAGAGGGACGTCGCGTCACGTAGTAATTAGTGGAAAAAGAGCGGGCGGAGAGAGGAGGGCGACAGTCTGTGAGTCGGAGCAGAGGGAAAAGAAAGAAAGATCGGCGTGCCATTTTAATAGGGACAAGAAACATCGGATGAGCACGGAGACAAGAAAACAAAACTGCCAAGGGCTTGTCAAGAGCCTTTGAACTTTGATAAGACGGGAAAGATGGAAAGATCGAGGAAAAGGAGCAGCGGTATGGCATCATGCGCCAGAATTTCTTCTATAGACGCGCAAAAGATTCTTATCAACGGATTTAATATTAAACGGATTCCTTTTGATATGGCTCTAAGACGGTGTTGAAGAGAATTTTTTCTCATCGGGTTTCCCCTGAGTTGGAGTTTCCTCATCGGGACGCGTCCGGATTGCGAGAGAAGGGACCCACAAGACATTTCTGTAATATACCTCTCGGGAATGTGCCACGTGCTTGCGTTGCTTCTTTTGCAAGAATTTAGAAAAAAGGGGGGAAAAACGACAGAGAGGAAGAGCAAAAGATAAAATGAAGCGAGAGCTTTCTCTTTGATGAAGTGAGAACGACCCTTTTGCTACGAGAGGGCACGATAGCTAATCGTATATAAACGCTCCAGTTTGTATAATCGTCCCTTCGCGACTCTCTCGACTCTTCGCTGCCCTCCAGGGAAAGGAAATACGAAGAGACTAAGAGCCTTGGCCGGGCGTCGCAATCCTAATCTTTTTGGGTCTCATTTACCATCGCGTCTACCATTTAAATAATCATTTATCCAATCCATCTCACTTTTTATATGTTCTTAATTGCTTTTTCCTCGCTCTCGATAACGTTTCAGAATTTTTTTTCGGTAAAGTACGAAAATCCTTTTATTCCATTGAATTAATAATTCGAAAATTCTACGGAAACCGCTTAATTAGCGACGATTAGATTGATTGATTCGATTATTGGAAAAGGTCATTTGATCGACTATTCGCTTCGATTTTATCTATTGAATTAAAAACAGAAATTATCGGACAAATGATATAAGTCTGACAGAGTTCTTTGCTCCGATTGTCGCCTCAAAGTGCGTTTAGCTCTTCCATTTTTTTTTTTTTTTTTTAATACCACGAGATCGAATTGTCCGAAGTGCATTTGGAAAATCCGGAGGAATTACCCTCTCGAGACTGTCGGCTGTAAAAAAGGACGGAAAAGTAGCAATCTCACCAAAAGATTGTAAAACTCGGGCGAGAAATACACACGAAGCTCATAAACCACGAAATTACGATCAAGGCTACAAAATCCAATTTCCCTACGCTCCGAAAAGTGATACTTACGATTTAGTAAGAGAATCGCGGTTAAATAACCAATTTCGGCGATAGAATGGCTAGCAAAATCGTCATAAAAATCTCACAAAAACAAAAAACATCTCGTTTCCCAGCAGATGGTAAGTTGAATTTTTCAAACACGATAACAAAATCCTCCCAGCATTCGAATATCCAAAAATTCAGGAAACGTAAGAGTCCGCTCTTCAAAACCAAATTTCGCATAAAATTTTCATTGAAAATTTGAGCCTCATTCGAGCAAATGTTTCACCTTAATTTACAGAAAAGAAAAAATAAACTATAAAGTTCGACGAACCAGACGAATTAAGGGAAACGGATACATTTTTTTTTGCAAGAATATAGGGGACGTTTTTTCTATTTGAAAGCTCGGTGAATTTCGCGGTTGTGCTATGTAATCATTATCATGATCGCGTGAGAGACCTTCATTTGTATATCCTCTTACCAACCGGTACAAAGTTAAAATGAGCGTTATTTATCATCGTCAAGCTCTTTCCACCTTGAGTCGTTTTACACTTCTCCTCCATGGTTCACCTTATCTCTACAAAGTGAGAGAAAAGTAGTGCTGGGAAAGAGAGAAAAGCAGAGCCCGCGAGAGAGAGGGGGGGGGGGGAGTAGGCGAAGGACTCACCGATAAAATATATCGATCGCATTACTGGGAGGTGAACATAGAGGGTGAAAGCTTTTGTGCGTATATCCATGTATTCATAAATACACACACGCAGACATAGACGTACTTATCGATATATCCCCCGTCGAGTTCACGCCGCAGTTTTCCAGACTTATTATACAATTTTTTTCCCTCTTTCACGTTCCGAGGTATTACTAGCAGGTGTCGAAACTCCCAGGACTACAAAGAGATGAGTGAGTACGAGAGTGGAGTGTTGAAGAAACGAGGAAAGAAAAATCCTAAATTTCATGCGCTACGAACATCGAGATGGGAATTGAAAAATTATTCGGCATTCTCGAAAAAAAAAAAACAAATTCTTCGTCATAATAATAATGATTGAGAAGATCGTTAAATTTCAACGCAATTTCAAAGCAACGATTAACAATATTCCTCACAAGTTACAAGAAAAGAAATTGCTCAGTATCAACTAAAAAAAAAAATTCCATTTTACCATAAATTTTCATACTTCCCAATGCCACAAACGAGAAACGAGGAAATTAGTCGAAAAGGTGCAATAAGAATGAGGATCGGCGAATTGGGTAAAAGTCGGAGGATGTAGAGGAGGTCAAGTCTTCTGATCTTCGCCGACTTGTCTGATAAAGCTCACACAGGAAAACTCCATTACAAGAAGGTCGACGAGTCGAGTGAGAAGCCTCCTGGATGAAACTGGAGTTAAGGAGAAAACGTTGGCCAGCAGTATTTATATAT
The DNA here is from genome assembly GCA_963921915.1 of Hyposoter dolosus. Taxonomy (NCBI): domain Eukaryota; kingdom Metazoa; phylum Arthropoda; class Insecta; order Hymenoptera; family Ichneumonidae; genus Hyposoter; species Hyposoter dolosus. The sequence continues at coordinate 15,579,725 of OY998132.1, read as the reverse complement.
ATTTATACATAATGTGCACATATATATTTTATATACCTGGGTGCGGTATAACGGTGTGCTTTAATATTTCACGTGAAGCTTAAGGTGGTTATAAGCGACCTCGCATTGCTGCATCCGCAATGAGGCGAGAGGAGCCACATTCTCGTTGGAAAAGGAGAGAGGATAATATTGCCATATACATACATGTATATGCGACGGTTGTAAGACGTAGCGAGGGATGATGTCAGAAAGAAGGCGAGAAAGGAGGCAAGGTTGAGATACAGAAAAGGGTTGGAGAGGGAGGAAGAGAGACAGAGAGAGAGAGAGAGAGAGGAGCCGAGAGTTTGGTCCACGACGAGAAGACGAGGAAGCTCTTGCACACTCGATGCGTTCGAGGTGCTCCTATTTTCATTTCCGCGGTAGTCAGCTGCTCGCAAAGAACGAAATGAGAGACTGAGAGGAAAGGGGTATATACAGCGAGGGAGAGAGGGCGATGGAGAAACGGTATGAGCGGAAATGGAAGTGGAAGAGCGAGGAAGGAACGAGGCTAAGCTCACAGCAGCAGCCACGCTGTAAGGAAAGCTTTCATACATACATATCCATGCGTGTGCGGAGGTTTGTATATGTGTATAAAGCAGAGTAGGAGCTTGAAGGAGAGAAGGAAGGACGCATACCTGTGGCGGAAGCGAGATCAACTGCATAGCCGGTTTCCTCATCTCAGGGCCACGCTTCACGACGTTTGCAATATTGAAATTTTATCTGTTACGCTTTGAATCCCATATGCTCGAGAACCCCAGATGATAATTACGAGCTTTCGCTTATTTCTCTACTCACACGAGACTCTGATTTTTCGAGTACGATACGGGCGACTGCGCGGATAGATTTGTGTCGTCACTCATCTCCAGATTTGCATAAAAAATTAATTTATCAAATTGCACACATTTTTTCATTTTACCGATCGAATCGACGAAAAAACACACACGCACAGAAAAACCTAATTCTCTGTTCATGGAGAGAATCTTTCTTGGAAAATGACTTTTCTTAATCTCTGTGAATGAAAAATGTTTCCCTCGCGTATCGAAGTTTGTTTGGACTGCACGGCAGATTTATATCGACGATCATTCTGCCTCGATGTTTTTTTATCCTCACGCAGGAAGGATTGGTTCGTACCAAGAAGGATTTTTCGTGATCGCTCTTAAAATAAATAAGCTCGAGTAACAGAGAAAATAAATAAAAGCGAGACCATACTCGAGCGAGTGGAGAGATAGGCTCATCTCGCTTCGAGGAGACACTCTTTTTACCCTGGCCCTTCCAAGATGGATTCTACCAGACTCGACGCTTAAACTCGGCCATTCTGTGCCTCGCGTCTCCTATTTATGACGATAATAACTCTCGGCATGAGCGGACCAGCCGGTGAAGTGTCCAACACCGATAAAACTACCTATACGAAGTATAATAGATCGCGAGGGTGTAAAGGCACCCTGTGTGAAAGCGTTTCTATACAAACGACGGTACAACAAACCATATAATGTTTTATACACAAACTCGTACAAACGCCAAATGTACATCTCAGTAAAAAAAAAAAAAAAAATAAATAATCAGTGAAAATGAAATTGCAGAAAAATGTAATTTCCGGGCGGATGAGGGTCGACCGGCCCTTCAAAGAGACGCACGATTTAATTTCATGAATTATTAGACCATGACCAAAATTCGGTTAGATTCAAATGCAATAATTAATAGATGAAGAAACGAGTGCGTACCGAAGCGACCGCGAGAGAACGAGTAGAAGAGACACGAGGTTAAAGGCAAAGGGAAACGTCATAAACATATTTCCAACGCGTGACCGAGTTAGCATGGGGTTATCCGGTGGTCCATTGGTCAGACATTATGTATGTATACATATATGTAGATGTACATAATAGAGGGGGTTGGGTTACCACCGGATGACCGGGACAGTGCAGCAGCCCCGTAAGCACACACGGATAGTTCGCGTTGCAAAAGGGTAGAACGTGGGATATATATGAATATATGGATAGGAAGAAAGCCCAGTGGGCCACACACGTTGCGCACAACCTTTCAACTCTTTCGCTCTTAGTTTTTCTCCCTACTATACCGTCTCTCTCTCTTTTTTGGTGTAAAATAGTGCCTGGCCACGATCCAACCTCGTACGTTACTTCCGTTTATACGTATAACGTACCTGCCAACCTCCTTCTGCCAACGAACAAGCCACCACCGGGACTCTCTCCCTTTCTCTCTTATATTTCTATTCCTCTCGCAGTATCTCCCGCTTTCCCTCTCCCTTTTTAGTCTTCTTATACCCTATATATCTTTCGAGGGCGTCTCGCTTCAAGTTTTCTCTTTCTCTGGCTACGTTCATATAGCCAACTCTCTGCTGCGTTTGTCCCACGAGCAGCACGACGACAACGACGACCCCCGCGTCCTCCTCGCACGTGCACCATACTCGTTCCTTTCTCTCTCTCTCTCTCTCTCTCTCTCTCTCTCACTCTCTCGCAAACCACCCTTATCGGAGGAGGATTGCACTCGCGCCAAAAATGTGATCTGCGAGAGAGCCATTACCTCAGTCTTCTTTCTCTCACTCTTTTTCCTAGATTCGGATGAATCCACTGTGGGATGAGCTTTTCAACAACCATATACTCTCGCCCAGCACCCTGCACCATTGTGGGACATTGTTAAATGAATCTTCATGCCTTTGGAATCGAAATACCACAAAAAAGAACCAGCTTTTCAATATTTTCTCGAACCACCTCCACAGCCCATTTCTCATTAGAAGAGATTCGATCAATTGGAAAAAAAAAACGAAAAATACACGGAGAGAAAATTGAGATTTTGACATTTTTCGGCCAATTTCAGAAAAAAAATTACTATGCATTTATGCAACCCATACGCCAGGTCACTAAGCCGAACGCCAAGTTGATTTGTTTCGTTCTTTTGAGTTAAATTTCATTTTATGAGTACAATTGGTACGGCGAATTCTGTCTTCAGTTGCAGCTGCTTCTGTTCTACTGATTTTCATTTTCGCTTTTTTCTCTCAATGCCTTTTGGATCCCAGGAAAAAATTCAATAAACTAGAACTCGGAGCTTACGGGTAACTTTCCCGTATGGAACTAATTATTCGGCCGTGTATGTATATGCACTGAATAAACCCTCGTTTTCCATCTCACCGACTGCTCCTGTGTATATGTAATAAATATACATTACGTGTGCACAGTTACAGATCCTGGACTAACCAGCAACTGGGGCAATATTTAGTTACTCGCCATTTACACTGACCGTTTTTTTTTTCTTTCCTCGCTTCTTCGTTTTTCCGTCTGTTGCACGAGAATAGAGAGTCGCTTGTATACGAGGAGTGAAAGGGCTTTTTACTCGTTATACGCCGAGTTGATAATGTGCAGAATGTGTCTGAGAAAGAATTATTGTAAAAGCCTCTTAGCCACGCTTACGCATATGAATACTTCTGTGCAGAGAAATTATTTATGTGAATATGTAAAAAAAAACAATTGGATGAATGCATATTAATATATTTATATTTTCACCTCGATGGATTTTAATCGGTAGCGACGACTTTTTATTCCTTTTTGATTCAGTCTTCCCGGAGCTTCTTGTAACGCCGTTATTGCGTGTATTCTTTTTCTGTTTTTCTCAATCTCGCTTGCTCTCAAGAAGTATCTTTTTATGTTTTGCATTGAATTTTTTTTTTTTTTTTTTTTTTTTTTTTTTCGAGTCTTTCACTTTTTTTGATTATTTCACGCCACGTTACAGATTGGTTACGTCGTCGTTGGCCACACGCCCAAACGAAATGCCCTGTATTCACGGCCGTTATACCTTTAACGAGGTCCAATTTACGTCAAGGGTCTCGATGCCTGTATACGTGTACTATTTACGAGCAAGTGCCGACCGAGACTCTCTGTTTCACGCGAAAAACTCGTCGGAGATTTATTCTCGTGTAATTGTGTGCCTGTATGTGTCTTGTGTTTCGAGTATGTGTACAAATTCTCCTTTAAACGGAGTGACTTGTGAGACGCGAAATATATCGAGACTGAAAAGTAGCTTTTGACAAAAAATCAAATTTAAACATCTTTTAAATCGTTTTTCAACTGTGAGGTAAAAAAAAACATTTGACTTGAAGAAAAAATTGATTGGAAATCGATCATCAACGACTTTCGTTCAATTTTCATGAGAAAAGGTCAATATTTCCAGGAGAAAAGGTTTCAAGTCTGCGTTATCAATGGGCCAGTACAGCACTGTGTATTCTCCATAATATATTTGACAGAAATTCCTAAATTGCGTTATTTAGACGCGGTCATGTCGTGCGCAGTCATGTTCGCCAACCAATCGGTACAAAATTTAGTCCGCTACAGGGTGGCCTCGTCGAGGGGGTAGTGTTTAAGGGTAGAGGTATCATATGTTGATTGGAAAGGCTACCGGACTCCGGTGTGGCCAACAAAGGCCCAAACCGGGCGTCCTGCTCATGACGTTCATCATATTTTATTACTTTTGCCCGCAAAAGCCCCGGGCGTGCTCGCGTCATTGTTCGTTCGTCTGTTTAGTTTCCGGTTATTATATTTGGTGGAGGTTCCGCGGCCATTATCCAGCTCCGTTGCCACAGCACCACCACCGCCACCGCTACCATCACCAGCGGCAAAACGAACGGAGCCAATGAAGCGGAGTTACGACTTTTCCGTCCGACGATCTCCCCCCCCCCCCCCCCCAGCTCTACTTCCTCGCCGCGTTTTCCTCCATTACTCTCGAAATGCACGCACATTTCCTTCATCCCCTGGCATGATATCCCATCGGGTACCATCGAAAACAAACCGCCGAACGACTATTAACAAATGTCAAATCAAAGCGAGTGAATTCCAATAATTATCTTGTTTTTTCCTCTTGATAAACCAATTTTTCATTCCGTCATAATATTATTTCACTTGGAATTTCATGAATTTTAATGGAATAGTTAGAATTTTCAATTATAGTCAATTTAGCTAAATATTGCATAAAGACAGAGCGACGTTCGCGTCCATGCACTCCTGCGATCGATCAACATAATAATCTTTAGCAAGTTTTCAATGAAATCAATTGTTCGAATACATTGAAATGATTCGAGTTTACGAACTTCATTGAGACTCTATCGAATAAGTGAATAATAAATTAGAGAAGATTTTTAAATTAATGAGCTTGCTGGGAAAGTGGATGAACGAGTATGACGTAGAAAAGCAACCCGTTATGCGAATACACATGGTATGCTAATGGGTTGTGGTTTAGTAATTGCTGCTATTAACACGGACACGAGAGATGCAGGTGTAGCCAGCAACGTCTCTCTTTCCTCGCTTCTCTCTATGTATTTATATATCTATGTAGATCTTCACACATACGAATATGTCTCCTGAATAATCGATGATGAGTGTACACTGTCGTTCTTACATTATATAGATAACGACCTGCCACATACATCTATATACATATTTATGTAATACATGGCTGAGTATGTAATAAGCTGCTTCGTAGTCTCGGGAAAACCTCTGCCCGATAGTTTTGCCACCCTCTACATAAAAGAACACGTAACTCCCAGTCATTATCGTCTGGTACTTGCTAACGAGAAAACGCCTAGCAAAACGATTTTTAATTAAAAACGAAAAGCAATAAGACAGAGAGCTATACAGCAATAAATTCAATGTTCAAAATAAGAAAGTCACTGCTATTTTATCATCGTAGCTACGCAGTGCCCTTTTCTTCGGAGCATGCGATTGTTATTCATGAAATGATGGCGTGTTTTTGGAAAGTCTCGTATTTTTCCGGAGAAAAATCGAATGAACGGGAAATGTTTGATTTTTTGCTTGTTGAAAAAAAATTCTCAGCTATTTCACCGAAAAAATTTACCTTCGAGTATTTCATAATACTGTACGTACTGATTTTTTTTTTTAATCCCGTTTTTTGGTATTCATTATACCGCGTTCGTGTTTTGTTCGGAGTTATTTTTTGCTTTACTAAATTACCATTTTTTGAGAACTTTGGATTTATGTAATAAACGAAAGAGAACGATATTGAGTAACGAGAGTTTTTTTGAATTTAAGGGCTGCTACCAAGCGTGTAATCAATATGTACGAATCACGGATGTATGGAGTCTTTTGTTTGGGTTTGTGGCTAGCTCGAAATGTAATAATTTCTGTTTTTTATTCTTGATTCATGTTTCCCGGATACCCATGAATCTGTGCGCTATAGGCAGAAAAGAAAAACCGCATGTGGGGAATGAAGGATAAAAAAAAAAAAAAAAAAAAAAAAAAAAAAAAATTCAATTCGTTGTTGCTTTCCAGAAACAATGCGCTTCGCGAAGCAGAGGGTGTTTCTGCTGCGTTACAAGGCTACACCGGAGCCTTAACGAGGGCCGTGTTTAGGCTGCTTTCCTCCTTTTTCCATGTCCCTTTCTCTCACTCTCTCCCTTTTTTGTTTTACCTACCAACTCGTTGAGGTCAGTCCACGCAACCTTTTTCGTCCTGCGACCGACAACGCCATGTTAATTATTTTTTACGATCGTTTCGAGCGAAAATCGAGAATACCTTTGGAAGCAGAAAAAACATTTTCGAAATATCGTCCACGTTTTTTGCAATCCTGTTGAGATACGTTTTCATAAAATCGAAGCAACCTCCGCATCGGCTGTTGAACTTGTGGAAAAATCGCGATCTCCTCTTCTGAAAGTTGCTTTTTTCGGAAATATTATTTAGACTTTTAACCGCACGATCGATCAGCCTCTCAATACACGGTCTCCGTTTATCCTTCGAATGTTATTCGTGTATATACAAATTTATTATATAGATATAAGCCAGAATTAATTATTTCGATCTCTTTCTCCCTTGCTCTCGTTTTAATTACGACCAATTAAACGATCGGCATAGCGGCCCGGCCACCAGACGCGCGGTATACAAACCACACGTGTCCGAAACGGGATTCCATGGTAAGATCGCGTGATGAATAAATGGCTCCGATGGCGAATTCGACAGCGAAACGAAAAATAACAAAACACGAAAAAAAAATCATAAAAAGAGAACTGCAACGAAAAATTTGCACTTTTGCTCCTTCATACTTTTTTCCCGTCATCATTGGCGTAGCATCAAATTTATATATTTTTTTGTTTCGTCTATAAAATGAGGAAGTACCTTATTACTTTTTTATTGCCATCGCGCCAATGAGGAACCAATTATGCAAGATTTATGGAGAAATAATTGCACGTCGCTTCATTGGTACGGTTAATACAGTTTTTTCCGACAATACCTGAGGAAATAATAAAATTATTTTAATAACTATTATTAATAAAATAATTAAAAGGAAATTATTAATGAAAATATAAAATGAAAAAATAAATTATGGAGACTGCAGTGGCTTTTTAAATTTTTCTGTATCGGTACTGCATGTGCATTGATGATTTTTCGCCGAGAGTGTTTTAATTTAATTTTTTCGGGACTCAACGGGCAACGGATTCGAGGAATGAAGATTTTTTTTTCTTCTTTCGACGGTTAACAAACGAGTGTACAATATTCATTGACGCGAGAGCTTTATACAAGTTTATGCGAAGAATCGTAAGGGCGAAAGATCCGGTTTCCGCGCTCTCGTTTGTCCATGGCTCATGGGAACCGGTTAAAAATATAAAAACGAAAAAAGAATGGGAATAAAAAAATTAGCAAGGGTTTAAGGACCTTCATAGCTTGGCAGCCGCATCTCTGTCACATAACGAGAAAACGAATTAATGAATCAATTAATTATCGATCCGTGGGATCGTTGACACTCTTCGCAATGTAACAAAGCAACCACGAATCGAATGTGCATCCGGTACGACAATCACGTACTAATGGGGAGGGGGGGGGGGGGGGGGGGAAGGGGCAAAAGAAACGAGACCGCGCGCATAAGAAACGAAAGGGAGATTTAACGAATTGCAGATTAATTGATTAAATGTCGGCACTAAAAACGAATGCACGATATGAAGTCGAGTTTCGTTTAAACTTTCGAGTCAAAATGGACCACCGCAAAAATGTTAATTTACGTAAAAATCACAATATAATTCTCCAAATCCTTGAAATCCCTGAAAGCGATAAAGCGAAAGCGAAAAATGAATTTTCCGTTAAGCCACAGACGTTAAGGGAATGATTTGGGAATTTCGGGAGGATTGGAATTCTGCTTCCAGGATAGAAGAGATGCGAGGAGAATGGTGTAGGATTCCAGCGACGATCTAGCAGGTCAAGCGACGAAGGAGATCGGAAAAACAAATCGATAGCGCACACGAATCGAATGCCCGGATTCGTAGGGGCAAGTTTTTATGGTTCATCGACTGATAATGTTGGCTGATCGTGTGCAGGAAGGAAGCGAGAAAAAGAAAGAGAAAGTGAAGGTAAGAAAAAAAATGAGGCGATCGGAAACATTCTTCGAGCCGGATACGTAATGCTCAAAGAAGGCGAAGACAAGAGGGAGAGGGAGGGCTATCGAAAAAAGATTTTTATTGCTAATGCAACCGTCGGCCACACTGGGCGTAGCGAGGAGATGAAAAAAATAAATGTCTCTTGGCGTGACGCAACGCACACATAGGATTAACGTGTGTATACGAAAGCGAGTTTTATTTTTCGTTCTACGAAGGATGTTCTTCGAGGAGCGGGCAGTAGTTTTATGCAAGCGTTGATCGTTAATCAATCAAGCAGCGCGTTCAAGTCGAAAGAAGAAATATAAAGGTCCGAGGACGGATGCACTACACTCCCAAAAATCTTCCTCTCCACATTTGTAAACGTGCCTTTGTAAATGTGCGTCTGTCCGTTGATAAATATATATATGTAGATCTCAATGTAGTAAAAAGAGTAAGGAATGTTCGAAACGTTCGATCGAGCAGTGAGAGAAAAATAGCATAAACGGGCAAATAAAAATGAGCACAGGACGAGAGACAAGGAGACAGCTGGAAAATTGGATCCAGCGTTCTCAAAGGCCCGAATCGAGCCAAAGACAATTTCCCAGAGTCATTATCAGCGAATTCATAATTAATTAGACTTGCAAATCGACAGCTTTGCGATCAAGTGGCCGCTGTCAAGATTTTCAGGTTCCACATCGAACAACGTGTGTGAACTATGCCACAAAAATATAAAAGCCGTCGAAATTCGCACCCGAATGTTGCGCATACAGTTCGAAGTATCAGCGACGATGCACCGAATCGAAACTTCCTTTTCTTTTGCGAAAACGACACAGATGCACACTTTAAAATGTCGGTGTGTACAATACACCAGTGCATAATGGTTATGGTCGTCGGTCGCGCGGAAGAAACGAAGAGAGGCAACGCCGATAAATATTGTTTTTGTCGCAAGGGCGCGGGCATTGCCCGGTTCGCCCTCTTCCTCTCCTTCCGACGATCCTCTCCAACCAACAACACATAGACGGTCCATGTGCGTTTACTGTGGCCGATGAGAGAGTTTCCAAGTATCTCGAGGAGCGCGGAAAAACACGGCCGGAGACAACCCCGGCTCGTGCATCCCCTTTGGCCATCCTCGCAGCTTCCTATCTCAAATTCCACTCTATACATGTATATAAAAAAGTAACACACAATGAAAAGAATACTCTATTCGTTAAAACTTTATGTACGTCGATGAAACGATATGATCTCGGTTAAGCTGGAGTCTCCCAGGCGAAAATTAGCTTCGATACGATTATTCGTAACCCTTTCCCCAACTTTTTACTTGCCAGCCCTGAGCAGATAACAATAGAACGATAAACCTTCCTCCCTCAGATTTCAGTCTCCTTAAGCTTCCTTTTTCTTTTTTCGTTAGGTAGCTCGTCTCTGTTTCGAATTGGTTGTAGATAGGAGGACAAGTTATGGCTTATAGTTCACGTCGTTTAACGAATAAGTACCTACCACTATTTCCAAGCATCCTGTGCTGCTATAAAATATACAAGACTACGAGGCTAACAAATTTTTACGATAAAGAAACAATCTCTGCTGTATCCTAACATTTTCTTGTTTTTCGTAGAGGAAAGAGATTTTAATCGATGGTTTTTCTCGTCTAGCAATCCTAAATTTATCACTTGGTCTATAAACGTTTTTTCTTTCTGGTCTGTAAACCTGGACACACCGTTTTTTCAGCCTGCATGTTACGTTCAAAAAATTCTGAAAGAATGCAATCTTCAACTTGGAATTTCAATTTTTTAATTTTAGAAAAATATATTTTTTCGTCTATTTTTTATCCAATAAATGAATCGATTCGTCGTATTTGCCTGGACACTAATGACCCAGGTTTACAGACGATTAATTCAATAGCTAAAGTAATTTGTGGAAAATATTTCTCAACATTATTGACTCAGTATCATTTTACACATTGAATTACTTACTCCATGTGATTCTCGTGATACTGTGAGAACGTGATGATAAAGGGACAAAAATGGGAGGCAACGAGACGGAGAGAGAGAGAGCTCACTTACCTGAAACAGAAAAAAAAAAACGAGAAAATCGTTCGAGTTAATTATTCAACGTGTATTTACGAAGGATGAGAAAAGAGATTGCGCGAGCTTTGATAATTGTATTTGCACATTCGAATATTTCCATATTCGTTTACATAAACGTGCGTGTACAGGGGAACGAAAAACACAGTGGCAGTATTAATCCCAGAGCTTTGTTTTAACGTGGCTCGTAAAATATATTCGAATGAGAAAAAAAAATGAGTCGCAGGAAGAAACTCCAGAGACCCAAATGTTCATGATTGTGAGGGTAAACACATTGACATTGAAAAATGGAAAAAAAAAATGTTCACCGTCGCATAGCTTTCTCTATGAGGAAGCAAAATGCAGTTAGTTTTCAAGTGGCCCAACATATTCGGTCCCACTTCGTCGGACACATGGGATCGACCTGTTATACTTTGGAAAACAACGAGATTCGAGTGGATTACAAAGAGCTTACGAGATAGATGTGGAACAAATTTGATTTAAAACATTGGCCAGAAATACCTCTCTGCTGTTTCGTCCTCGCTCCTATTCCTCTTTACGCTCCGATAACGTAAGCGCTATTCCCAGGAAGGAACAACCTGCTAAATCCAATGAAATAACCAAGGAATTTAATTGCTTGTGAGGAATTCAAGAAACGTTATTAATTTTGCACTCTCTTCCGCTTCGTTGACTTAGAAAAATGTTCATTATTGTTCGTTTTTTTCCGTTGTTAATTAATTAATTACTGTAATCGCGGGAAAAATATAATTTAGAGCCTCGATAATGAGAATGTCGACGTCCGAACGAATAAACAAAATATTTCAATCATTTCGTAGCGGATGTTTGTCATTTTATGTGAAACACTCGAAGCAATCGTGGATCGTTAAGAGAAACGACGGATTGACGAATTTTCTCCTCATTCCAGTGATAATCCATACGAAAGTACTCGAGCAGATGTCTGAAGATACAGTGATAGCGAGCAATTGTAATAGTATCAGGTGTAGGTTGTTTGAAATTCGAGGGATTCTACAGATTTCAAATGTCCCCATCAACGTGAGTTTAATGGCGAATGATATTAACTGCTGGATGAGAAACAGAGGAAGGAATGATGGAAGTGTATCCTCTGTGCAGCGTTATATCTCTCGCGAATATACTTACTCGAGAAAATTGCTTCGTACTGATATGGGGTGTCCTAAAGGTCATATGATTTATTCAAGATATCAATGAGGCTTGTATGTCTCGCGGTATATTCCAAAGAGAAAAGTCCTCAGAGCCAATTTTCTCTCCGATGTATCTCTGTCAAGATATTAATGGATCAGTGATCAGCGTCACGAGCTATGACGGCAGATACCAGCGAGACGTTTTGTTGATCCGCGGAGGATGGAAGGTCAATGAATCATTGATGACTCTGCTCCTCGGCGATACATCGCGATGAGAAAAATGGCTGACGATTGAAATTTTGATGAATTCAGTGATATACTTGTCGTTGAAAGTTTTACAGTGAGTTTTGAAACATTCTGTACATCGGTTCGCAGCTTGGACCTGAAATTCATGATGAACATAACGACGAGGGATGCAAACACTTCTAACACATAACGCTCGACTCATATAAAGACGCGATATAGTGACGGGCCATGCGAGAAAGTACGAGCTTCTGGGTAATCTGAAAGCTCTAACGCATCAAACTCGACCGTGAAACTCCAAGATTGCAGCTGAGCTTGGCAAGCCAGGGAGGGCGTTAAATATATTTGATGGAGGTCGATCACGGAGATTTGGACTTTCTCCTCGCGGATGACTGGTCCAGGTTACTGAATATCAGGAGTGGGGCGCGCGGATACGCGGCTTTAGAGGTTTGGAACGAATTGGCTTTTTCGATAGGTTTCAACCTCAACGGGAAGTACCTCTGCAGTGCAGCTATACGGCGTGGGATTTAGGGAGGAAAAGACAATATCCAGAGTCCTAAAGGCATTTTAGTGCCTCGTGGTAAACGCATATGCTGCTCAAACTACAATGTATATTCTTCAGCACCTTGGACATTCATCGAATGAAAATTTGCTCGGAATTCTATTGATAAATAGTAGAAATTGTTTTGAGCGAAATAATTGGCCGAATATTCAGGTTTTTTTTTTAAATAATGAGGATATAAACTTTTTTAACGATCAGTCGGTAGAAATATAAATATATACGTTCATGCTCGACTATCGAACGATTTCCAACTTCGGTATTTGATCCAATTATAAATAACGATTGTTGTCGTTAAGTTAATCAAACAAAATTTACAATCTTTGATGGTGTATGGTTGGATGGACGAATGATGGAACATTGGATGGTTCCGGTGACTTTGGACCTCTCGTTACGAGAGTTGGAGTTTCATTGGTTGTATTTGCTGGCGCATAGAGATAAGTGCTTATTCCTATTCGTTGTATAATCAAATTGACTCCACACTGTTGGATCCTTGTTTGCCAACTGCTCTTGTTGTGACGAGGTACTTGATGTTTCGAAAATTTGCCCCAACACGAACAAAGCTCATGGCTATTGCCATTATCCTCATCATCATCGCATCAACCTCCCCATTATGAAATCATCGTAAACCAGTATGAATAAGAGAGCGATTTTCACATATCCGGATTCTTCTAATTACAAGAATTAATTGCCGTTCTACCACTGACGAAAACGCCCCATCGATGATGCCGCAATATCGAGGAAATAACAAAAGAGAAAAAAGTGTACAGTGATAACTGCTCATCATCACGATGATGGTCCATTGTTATCTGGAATGTTCCAAATTTGAATGGGCAACCAACGATCGGATCGTTAAAAATGACCTGAACTCGATGCCAACGGAAAAATACAATGCGCTGAAAAAAAATGGCAATGCTTCGCGATCCTGGAAGGGTATCATGGTTTCTACATTCAGAGCGTTACTTATTTATAAATATACGAGTATGTCATTAGTTTCTATCGTTCTCTCCTTTCTCACACCATACACTGCAGCAACATCCTCAAAGTCTTTTTCACTTCTGCCTTTTTTCTTCCTCCTCGCTTATACTTGTTTCTCTTTCTCGCTCCCATGCTAAGAGCAATGTGGCCCTTTCGAAGCTTACCCTTTCACGGTGAAACCGTATTGTTCCACCGTAATAAGGTATTTTAATTGGTGGTTGTTATTATGTTTGGCTCGCGAGGATCGGGCGGTCCGCCTAACAAACCGTCCCGCGCAAACTTTGAATCCACGACTCTCTCTCTCTCTCTCCCTCTGTAGCATCGCCCTTTCGACCAAAGAAGTAGAGGTGTAGAACGGATCCGGAGAGCTGTGTTCGGCACAGAGTATGGCCACCGGGGAGAATATCAGCGTGTGTCGGCTCGAGACCCGCGCATACATATCGGGAACTTGGGATGCTGCGAACAGTACCAAGGGACCGAACACTCTGGCAAATGACCGAGGGTCAACCAGATACCGGTATTTTCGACTTCTCTCTTCCTCTTTCTCTTAGCTTGTGTATAACTCTAGGGTTCCTGGCTTTTGCGCTCGATTAATTGCACTTCGCTTGGGATTTATGGAGTCCCGAGTTCTCCAAGCTTGTTCGAACGGTATTTCGTGAATACCGAGGTTGAACCAGCTATTTTTATTGCAACATATCATCCTCGAATTTTCTCAATGACCTTGAACCTCTTTTTCCAAGCTGTTGGTTACGTAACGATTGCCGAACCTTTTCTAATTGTCGAATAAAATGGTATAGTTGCGAATGATACTTGGAAACAGACAAACTATGGACGAACGAGCAGGATATTGTTTATATAATTGAGGGTATTAATTAAATGAACATTATCAGCTCAAGAGACTTAATCCATCGATCCTACGTCGCAAGAGCCTTCAACACGCATCAACTTACGACCGTGAGAGTGCGTGCATGAGATGGGCTTGAAAATAATGGCAGCTCTCAGCCGTTTAGCTGTAGCAGCTGTTGGAACCACCGGAGAACTTACGAAAATGAAGTTCGAGAGTTCCAGAGGCCCATCAATATCAGAGATGAGCATCCTCGTTGAGATGGGGATGGGAACGAGAGAGAAAGTGAAAAGGACAAGGATATAAGCATTCTACTGTAGAATACGAGACGCATGTTTGAGTATCCATTAAGAGCTTTTCGCCGGTTGGTTGTCAGTCGATAAAAGTGACTCCCTGTTACTCGATCACGTACGAACCTTCTGCGCAGGAGAAATTATTAATATCATGGAACCTCGACCGTATGAAAACGTTAAGCACTGCGCATATAATTGAACAAACAAAAAAGAACACTTGGATTCATCGATCTTGACCTCATTCAGAGACAAATTGAAATTTTTCCATATACAAATGAAATAATTGCTAAATTCCGAAATACGTGAATATGAAAGAAAAATGGGTAGAAAATTATAGAATTTCATTTCGCGATATGGGAAAAATTGTCACGCAAACGCGATGCATTTTTTTGTCGTACAATCCAATCAGGAACATTGATGCAGGTTACCTAATTAGTTTTGTGCGGTTCGATGCAGCAACTATATTGAGTACCGTTCGTGGCACATGGTCAGAGCAATACTGTATCGCCAGCGGTCAGCAATCTCTGCGCTCCGCCGCTTTTCCGCTGGGTAACCCTTTCCCCTATCTTGACGAGCGGTTCCGGTCACTTTGACCTTTTAAGCGACCATTATAAACCACTTATTGATAGAGGGGATGGAGAACACGATGCCATGTGTCGTCGCATCCTCGATGGAGAACCTTTTCCCATCCTCGTCCAGCTATCGCAAGTATAATTTCGTTAGCACCGAATCGATATCTATCATCGACGGATACGCGATGCTTTCAATGCATGCCTCCTTCTACATACACTGCCCTACCGACCGATAATACAATTTGAATTACCGTTTCATTCAACGTCACCCAGCAGCGTTCCGCTTCTTCGACTTTTCTAATTTTTCACCTTGTTAAGGTCTTCGTACGATTTCCATGATTTTTCATTCTTCCAGTGACTAAAAAATCAGGGCGATTCATCCAGTTCCACGGCTCATGCAATCGTTGCGGAGGAGCTTGCTGTCGGTTTAAAAAATCTCATCACGAAAAATTACTTTCGTTGAGTCAAAAATAGCCACTTGGAAAACTATGTTTTTCGAATGAAACACCGAAATCTATGGAAATCCCCGCTTAACGAAAATACAGCGAAACGACTGTTTCATTTTTTAATCTCGTTTGACCGCGCTACCCGATTTTATATCCCGCTGATTTTATTTCTCTTTTCTTTTCATTCCGTGCTGCACATCGGCGATATTTCATATCATCAAATTTCGATGAGGGGCTGTGTGGATATTCGCTTTCGTTGTCCGTCATAAAGCCGAGATACGGAGGGGTTATAAATAATTATGAAATACTGGCTGCCCAGCGCATTCGCTTTTTTTTCAGCCTCCTGCACTTTTTCGTCAGCTATTTCATCCGTATCGAATATTTTTCAACCCCTCGGTGCACCAATCATTTGAGCGATATGATCCACTGCTCTGTAGTATTTTCAAAGGACTCTTGAGCTTGTGATATAAAAAAGTATTCAATTATTATGTGGTGGAAGAACGCACGAGGGAGACTAAAATTTATCAGGCGAAAAATGTAATAGACCGAAACAACGCGATCGACATGCACAACACCCGAGACCAAGTGCATTGTCGATCCTCGCTTTCCCCGCCCCACTAGCTTCCTATATATATTTATGAATAATCTGGATCGCTATAAACGAAAATGGTCGATTGCGTCACGAAAAGATGACCCGGAACATCGACTGTGTACGTTGATCTCCCAAACTTAGAATTATGCAAAGCGTGTCAAAAAAATGATCGCAAAACGTGCGGTACATAAAATCAAGCACAGGGAAATGACTCTCGGATTAGTTTTTTTTTTTTTGGAGCTGAATTGTTTGGGTTTATGACGGAAAATGAGGTTGCACAGAAATTATGAATCAAACACTCCACAGTGTACGATAAAATTTAAATTCGTCGCCTCTCGCTCGCGATATTCAGGGGACTCGAAATTTAAGTTGAAGAAATTTATGAACCTTCAGAACTCTAGCGTATTCGTGAATTTTCGTTTTTATATAGAAATCGTAACGAAGATTCTCGACAATGAAAATTTACGATTGATTTATATCGACAAAAAGCTTATATTCTTTGTCACCCACTGACCCGGTGTGGAGTCTCGTAGACGTTTCCATTTTTCTGGATTATATTCCAGAGGATGTGACTCTGGAGTGCGATTACGATGACGACAGCACCGGTGAATCTTTCCCTCTGGTCTGGATAGGCTAAAAATATAGGTGAGTTTTGAGCGGGACAAAAGGATGGGGGGCATCAAGATGGAAAAGCGGAATCGGCACATCGGACAGCGAGATCCACGATGCAATCAATCTCCCGTTTAAAAATCACGAAATAAAGTCTACCCTACTAGACTGCTGTTTCTCTACATATATATATATATATATATATATCTCAGTGATTTCCCCTCCCACGTTATTTCCCTCGATGGACTCGGTGAGCGATATTGGTTTTCACTTTTTTAAGGTCCGTTTTTGTCAATTTCTTTTTTCTTCTTTTTTTATAATACGAGCGTCATACAAGCAGCGTAGTAGCTTTTTTCACTGCGTTATTTTCCCAGGAAACCACTTTGCAGCGAAGCCTCTCTCTCTCTCTCTCTCCCAGTTTCGAATGAAACGGGACATTGTCATCCTACACCGAAGAGTGCGATTAAACACAGTTGTTTCAGTAATCAAGACACGAGCGATATCCTGGCCCTGTGTCTGTAAATGCCCAATTTATTAAATTCCATTCTTGTTTCTTGTTGCCTACTCAAAATTTTCACAACGGTCTCGAATTGGAAGGTAATTAACCGGTTGCCACCACATGGGTGCATATTTGCATCCACGAAAACTTCAGATGGCGAGATTTTCAAAATTTTTTTTGTGAATTTGACCATTTTCTGTAAAATGACTTGTATTTTTCGATTTTCTAATCATTGTAATCGATAGCCCAGGATTCGCTACCCCTAAAAAGTACCCCACGCGTTTCCAATCCGTACAAATGTCGATGAGACAGAACGTTTTGAAAACTCAAAGTGCAAATTTGCACCCATGTGGTCAGAACGTTAGCCCAGAAGGCGGATTAATGAACAAGGAAGTAAATATATAGTAATGAAATTATAATAATCACTATTTATTTCATTGGTGAACTTGAAACTCGTTGAAATTTGGATTGACCTTTTAGGGACTTGAGCATAACCTAAGAGAGAAAAAAAAGAGGGCAGGGGAAACAGTGTGCGAGAGCTCTTAGTGAAGGCTTTTTCAAACACATATAACGATAATCTTGTTGTCCCTTGGCAGCTTGTAACCCCCCACCTCCTTTGGCGTCGCTATCTCAACGACACGATTCTTCCTCCCTTGGCACATTCCTTTTCCACCAGTTTCCATGCCCATGCTGGTATATCCGGGCCACTAGTGACGATATAGACGACGTATAGATATATACTTAAGATTCCGTGTTCCCGGTTGCTCTATCACTCTATCATTAACTCGTTATCCCCCAGGCACCACGCGGACCGAGAGCAAATTTTCTGTCTTGATCCTCGAGCCACTATAAAAACGGTTCACGTAGCTTTTCTCCCCTCATCTCCACGGCTCTTATCAACGATCGGAAAATGGCCAGTCTCGTCGGAGACTATTTTTCACCAGCAGAATGCAGAAGAGGGATGATTAAGAAAATTTTTCGTGTCACTATAAAATTCGATTAAACCAAGATTATGATTGGACTGCCTCGTTATTCCGATCACCGCAAGCACATCATGAAGCCACCCCGCGATTTAATCGATCGATCGCATTAGCTGCAAAAGTAGAAGAAATCCAATCCTCGCTTTACTCTCGTTTATTGCAAAAGTCTCGGAAAATAAAATGTACGATCGGTTAATAGGAAGTTTTTTTTTCCATCTCCCACCCGCATGAGCACCAAGGACATTCGTCTCAATAGCTTTGACACTTGAAGATGTTATAAATCTCTGTCTATCTCACTTTTTCTCACCAATGACAGAAGGGGACAGTAAAGCAATGAGAAAGAGGAAAAAAAGGGAAATGAAGTGATGAATCCATCAGAGCAATGAGATTCCTCTGGTTAGTGGTCGCGAGGTTGGTCCTCGAGGGGGATCGAGGGAATGGGAATCCTGATTGCCGTAAAAAAAACTCGCGGAAAAGCTTCGGGGCCACTCTCTCTAATTGGCCAATTTTCGCTACTTAACAACCAATTCATTATCGTCCTCGTTGAATATATTTTCTACTTTAAGAGTACCTTTGAGAGAAAAAAATAGCCACCGCCCTCGGCCAACCCGACTAGTTATGCTCGTTTTTTACTATAAAAGATAATCCGAGCGTTGAACTGATACGGCTATCTGAATTCTTTTTCATCTTCTCTTTCTTCCCTCTGCTCATGAAAATCTTCCACTTCTGGCAAGAAATCTATCGGTTAATTAAAATTACTCAGCATATTTCCTTTTAATCCCCGATTTCTATGGCTTCGTTTACGTATATCTAGAGAGGAGACAGTGGCAAAGCGAGATTCTTAAACAAATTTTCGTTAACGTTAATTTCTCAAAACAGGAGCTTCCTTATTCACGAGTTTTCATTAATTAATCAACGAAAAGACTCCACAGAAAAAATACACGTGCTGCCGAAATTGCGTGATTCACAGTAGTCCATAAAATATTGTTCAGAAGCCTTCAGAGCGTGAGGAATTGATTGAAATTCGTTCAGAATTTCCTAATAACCTCTGCAAGTATCCAAACACCCAGACAGAGTAATGTGCATTGGGATAGAGATTGATTTATTGATTATTTATTTTTATGCCCTAAAAAACTTTCCATAATTTTCCAAAATTTTCCAAATAATAATAATAATAATAATAACAACAAAAATAAAAAATAAATAACCATAATATGGTAATTGAGAAAAGAAAACATAAAAGATAAAGAAAAGCAATGATAAATTAAAAATTTGTAAGTAAAACAATATATTTCGCACGCAAAGCAACCTGCAGAGAAAGAAAAAAGCTGCGAGAGAAATACGAGAGGATGCTCCGAATAGCTTTCGAACTATTATCCTAGGATAGTGATTCTACCAAAACGTTTACCCTTCCTTATACACGTGTAGAGGACGCCTACTGTATGGCTTTTCGATATACACGTCCTTCTCGCATGGTGAAAGTGACTAATGGCGCCTCTAATTCTGACTAATTGCCTCGGGAGCTCAGCATAGCCTCCGGGCATCCTATGACAGATAATACGTACACATATAAGTATGCTCATGCCCGTATCGATGTATAGTGGTCTTATTGAAGCTGCAGTCGGTCCTGTCTGTCCAGTTGGCCGTCGATCCTTAAAATTAGTGGCAGAGCCATCGCAATCGTGGTATACACGTCTTTGAAAACCCTCTTGCCAAACGACCTGTAATCCCCTTGATCGTTGTAATAGCTAGCTTGGTAATCCGTGTCCTTTTAACGAGTTATATTTTATTCCCTATGTTCTCTCAATTGGGAAACTCTGTAATTCCCTGCGATACATACTTTTGTCCGAAGGCGTATTGAGCTCTGGAGTCTCCAACGAAAAACGACGACGTAACGTACTCCCGATCCGCCGATCTCTCGCGAAATAATAATGTAACAAAATCACTTTCCGCAAATGGGCTTTCGAGGCTACATCGAAATTAATGATTTCTGAGTTTTATTTTTTTGTTTTCGAATTTTCCTAAAAAAATTTTAGTTCAGACGTTAAAAATGGTTCGTTATATCATCTCCAAAAAAATGAATCTACCGAGGACGATTTTTCATATACTCAAAAAGAATATCACAGGATTCAAAGAATGATTTATTTCTAATTGGACGTACGTTGGCCGCATTAGCTTTGATAGCCCTTTATATGGGACACGAAAACTACGAGGTATGTCATCCTCTCTACTGACGTTGCTTCCACGTTAACCAAGTTATGCTATATACCTTGAGCAACTAAGTAACTCTTGCATAGCTCACACACTCCAGCATATTCGCGAGTCAATGTAAAGCTTTGGTGGAGAGCTGTGTTAGAGTTTACAGAACATCCGTGATGAGGGTAATCCCTGATTTGTAACGTAACCGTTTATTCATCCAGAAATCCTCCGAGTTCGCATTTTCTCGCGAGCAACAGCCAGAGGAATTTCCTCAAAGTCTGGTACACAAATGTATACATACGCGGCTATCTATGTATATATATTCGAGGCGAAAACTTTTCGTGTAAGCTTGCCAAAGTCAACGAACCGCATAGTACAAATCGTCGTAGATGATTAATTGCAAATGCGTACGAAACTCAATCGTAGCTTCATTCTGTCCGTTTTAAAAGCATTCATCTACGAAATTATTTTAATCAACATTATACTTTGTCCTTAAAAAAACTTGTTTACTTTACTTTGTCATTGAAAAAGAAACCGACATCGTGTGGTAACGAAACTTCTTTCATTTTTCCATTTTAAGCCTCTGCTTCCGATCCTTAAAAAGTTTTCTTCCAAATCATTTGGGTTATCTTCCCTGATTAAGAAAATATTGGTAAAACTTATTTCTTAGAACTGTCACTTTTAAGAGTTTTGGAGAAATTCCTCATTAACCCAGAGCCACCGGGTGCAATTTTGCACCCACGAAAACTTCAGATGGCGAGATTTTCAAAATTTCTTTTGTGAATTTGACCATTTTCTGTAAAATGACTTGTATTTTTCGATTTTCTAATCATTGTAATCGATAGCCCAGAATTCGCTACCCCTAAAAAGTACCCCACGCGTTTCCAATCCGTACTAATGTCGATGAGACAGAACGTTTTGAAAACTCGAAGTGCTTATTTGCACTCGTGTGGTAAGTACGTTAGCCCAGAGGTAGTGTACGGGTTAATATGGATTATAGATAACCCACGTATATATCTATGATTCAGTAGAGAACACGAGGAGCTCTGAAATCGAATATGATGTAGGAGGGTTAAGCCCCGAGCTAAGGAAACGCACACAGTAGCCAGCGGTGTTCGGTTTAGAAAAAAATGGTTCCACCTTCCCTCCTCGGTGTTCTCTCACCACAAAGTAGATTCCTGACTAAGAAGGTTGGCTACACACAACATTGTTGCCATGTTAAAAGCATAGGAAAATTCGAAATTATTAGAATTTAATAAAATTTGGTGAGTATATTCTTTAGTATTAATTATGAATATACAAATTTTTTAAGATTTTTTTTCTACATAGTTTTCGAGTAATCGAACACTAGAGTTTACATCCGTAAGCATAGGATTCAGATATATATAGGTATATCTTTTGCATATTGTAAACTCCAAATATTCGACAACTATGTAGACGGAAAATTTGAAAAAAAATTGTGTCATCGTATTTGATGCTAAAGAATGTTATCACCAAATTTTATTAAATTCTTATCATATTGTGGTATGTAGCCAACCTCCTTAAGCGTGCGATTAAATTCTTTAAACTTCTATTATAGGTCCGAAAATCCCATTTAAATTTAGCCAATGACGATATTTTTCAAGCACGCGCTGGTAGACGGGGCTGGTTTCAAGGATCGTGATTCAGTGAGTTCCCGAAACAACAAGAAAAATAAACATGCACTAGGAATGCTGGAGATGCCAGAATGTTTTCCCTTTTTCGTCAAAGTCTCGGATGCTGTACATGGAAAATCCTTCCTTGTAAGCTGAATGCACTTACTCGCTGAGTTTTTGTATCAGCTGATCCGAGATTTAAAAAAAAAAAATACCGGACAGTTGTCCAAACGATAGAAGAAATTTTATAAATTAATTAAAATAACTTTGTTTACCACTGTTTATCGCCAGATTCCTCACTGCTTATCTCGGAGAATTCGTTTTGCCAAGTTTTCCGCTTGACAATTTGTTAAGAATGAAAAAGCAGTTCGAGCGCACGAAGAAAATGTGGAAAATTGCAATTTATTGCAACGTTTAGCACCAACTAAAATGAACAGATTTATAAATCTGAATGAATCCTTTTCTACATCAATTGGCCATTAATTTCACTTCGACGCTGGAACTACCCTGACTTCCTTGGGCCATTCTGACATCGATTTTTTCCCACTTTTTCTTCATTATCCTTATATTCGCTAGAAATCTCCTTCCGAAGAAAACCTTTTTCTTTCATTCGGACGACCTAATTTTCAAGAAAGTTAACACACGCAAAAGGCATAATTTTTGTTGTTTTCGTAATCGTTTGATGGGAGATTTCAACTATCGATAATGTTTTTTTTTCCAAGCCTATTAGAACGAATATATGATTATAAATATGTGGAGTCAGTGTGAGCCACCATCCAGTAATCATCCAAGCATCAGCCAACCAGGTAGCCAGAGAAGGCGAGGGAAAGAGTCAGCCAGCCTAACCACCCCGTCTGTCTAGACACTCTCCAACTCCACTGCACCCTCTGAGCCTCTCCTCTCTCTCTCTCGCCCTCTCACTTGCTTTTTTCTCCGTCACTTTTAACGTCCAACCCTTCTCGTATGAACGTCAGTGACGTGCTCTCTCTCTCTCTCTCTTTCGTTCTCTCCACGACTCTCACCTTCAGTCTTTTGACACTGTACCCAACGCTATGCATGCACGTACGTCAAGAGAGAGAGAGAGAGAGAGAGAGAGGGACAAAAAGCGAGAGAAAGAGAGGAAGAAAAATAAAAAGAGAAAGGAGCAAAAGTGAGACAGCAGAGCTTGAACGTTAACGCCAGAGAAAAAGCTCTATCGACGAGTGTGCACGTCTCACTGTATGTGTGCGTTGGGCGCATACATTTCGCATATCACCGTTGCACATGCACAAAGAGGGGAACACAGCTATGGGGCCATGCACGAGACACTGTGAAATTCTCGTTCGCGCATGGAAACTCATCGCTGCGATTTCATACCTTCAATCCGAGCTGCATTCTATACAGTCATGTGTGTACGTACAAGTATTCGCACAAACACAATATATATACATATTCACGTATAGTGTACATTTTATACGAAGGAATGATGTTCATGAAATACATGGTCATTGAAGTCACACATCAAGAAGCGGCGGTGCATCAAGCATCGTAAGTTGCAGCTTCCGCCCACGGGCGACACCGAGGGTTGAAAAAAAGAAAAAAAAAAACAAACTACAGAAAATAAGGAAAAAAATGGGGAGCTAGGTGAAGCGCGAGAAGGGATCTTCCGTGATGCGCCACGACGAAAGGGATTGTAGTCTCTTCGGTTCGTCTGCTTGAATAATAATAAAAATAAAAAATCACCCCTTTTGTCAAGTGTACTATCACGATATGCATACTTGCACACCTCGCCCTCGTCGCTGTGTATTCATTCGTGTTTTTCCCTTTCCCTAGTTCACTCACTCACTCTCTCTCTCTCTCTTTTACTCGGGCTTGCTGTGTGTTTTCCTCCGTTGTTCTCTAACTCGCCCATTCTCTTGCGATCGCACAGCTCACGATCGTGTGAATGTTTTCGATTATGTACGTTTCGTTTAATGGTTTTTTTTTCTCTTCAGTGTTTATTCGCTCATTCGCTCATCTGCTATTTATTTTTTTCTTTTTATAGGATTTTTTTGTAGAATGCTTTGTTTTTGATGCTGCTTATTCAATGATTTGGTGATTCTTTCTTTTTTTTGCTCGGAACGAATCTCTATCAAACGTACACGGTTTTTTGGCTTCTGGTCGCGAACTTACATGTGTACACTGACAATGAAAAACAAATTTGGGCGAATCTCCTGATTCGTCGCTTTCAGATTTGTATAAAAATCAGTGCATCGAAAATTGAGCGTTCTTTGCGGAGGGAATAGAGGGCAACATCACCTGTGAATTGTCCAATACAAAGTCCATCGATACACACATACGAAAGAGTAAAAATGAATATGTGAGTGAAAGCTCTGGTTCTTGAGCGTTATCTAGTCCGCACAGTGGAATTTTCATCCCCCCCCCCCCCCCCCCCCGTTGAATTGGACGAGATGAACTGGAAAAAAAAATCCTCTACCAGCCCGGCAATAATCGTGATCTCGTTCACAGGTGCGCACACTATCGTTTAAAATTGGAAAAAAATCGTGAAACGGTGTATAACGAGAAAAAAAGATGAAATAACTCGAAACGATACGATAATGCGGTTTTTCGATCGTTTGGAAAAGAACGTCGATAACAATACATGTTGTAACAATTAATAATTCCCACAAAAATGTCGACTGTATTGTTCGGTTGCGTATAGTGGATAAAACGATGATAGTCGTAATCTGTATAGTCGCGTCTAAATTTTATATTTCAAACAGAAAAAAACATTTTTCTCTCTCGAAAATTCTCTGTAGAATAATTTTAGCGTTTTCATGCAAGTCGATGAAAGTTATTGAGCGTTCACCCAATCAAGTATCGACCTCGTTCCACGTGGCATAAATTTGAAGATCGCCAAAAAGCCACACTGGAAATGAAATTTTGTTAAAAATCGTCGATATTTTATTGAATACGAAAAACTAAATATTTTTGGATAATTTCAAAATTTTCGTTATTTTGGCAGTGTATTTGGTTTCTAACGGAATGGTCAGTGAAATTTCTAAAATATTTCTTGCTGCAATGACTCAATTTTTGGAATTGTTCACAAAAAAGTTTAGTCGAACGTTTCGAACAAAATTTCCACTTTTTTCAACGAAATTTTGTTTTCAGTGGATATATACATCGCGACGCCAGTCAAAAGTAAAATTTTAACGAACAAAAAATCATCCTCGTTATTTTTTAATGCTCCAACGTCCATGGAAATCATACAAAAGTAGCTAACGAATGACAAATAGTAGAAGATTGATAATTACCATTATCGAGAGCCGTTGTCGAGAATATGCGGTTGAGTTACGAATTGTTTTGCAGACTGGATTAATAATTGTTCTAATAGAGTTAATCAGAGGGGTGCTCGGCCACGGCAGGGTGAGGAATGTCCGCACGTGGTTTACGTAGAAATTCGCGAAAGCACTTTCGAGGAGAGAAGGGATATAAGAGCTATATGTGTGTTATCGTCAGAGATACGGAGTTTGCGGACGCGCATTCCTCGCGTGCTTTGCATTATAATATGAGCTCCGCTACATACTCCATACTCTCGGAAGTACACAATATACATGTGCATACGTGAAACAAATTTGTACGATAGTTTGCATTGTACGTTCGAGAGATATGCCGAGTCTCTGTCGTACAAATACTGCTACAACATTATGGCACTTGTTCAGTGAAAAACTGAGCTATTTTGAAGGGTTCATTTGAGAGGACTCTCCATGCAACAACAAGAAAACACAGATTAGTTTGGATTCATGTAGCACAAACTAATTCGATAAATAAATGGAGAATTGCAAAAAGGTTTGTGGATAACGCTTTCGTCTTTGTGGAGTTTCGATAAACAAAACAAAAACTCAGGAATCTAGAGTTAAGGGAGCAGGCTAGGGCGTCGCTTACAAACGTTGAAGGATACATCCTTCTAAACGAGGAGCAGGCGAACGAAAAGCGTTGGCAAAGGAAATTAACCCGCTCACTGTTACAATGGGGGGTGATTTTTTCGCTTGCACTAGACTCGGTACGTCTTTCCATGCACTCTCTCTCTCTCTCGCCGTTTTATTTTGCTTTCTCATTCCTGTGTGTATCTATATTTTCTTCCACTCACATCCCCCGTGGGAGAAACTTTTCATCCGACGCGGTTTTAGCCCCTTTCCAACTTCCACCTCCATTGCTGCTCGATCACGAATCTCTTCTGGCGTGCACGCGGGAAAAGCCCAAACCGAGAGAGATCCGTTTTCACCCTATTTCCCTCTTCGCCCTTGGCGATCTCCGCGTTTCGTGGCTCGCTCGTTCACCGGGACTCGACGTTCTTCGCTCTGCTACCGAATCGGCCGTTACCACTGCTACCCCCTTTCCGCGCCTCTTCTCGCTCTCTCTCTCTCTCTCGCTATCTTCCTTGCGAACCTACCATCGCAATCGCTCTTGCGAGTACAGCATTTTTCTACAAAACCATCTCACTCTCAACCACCAACCCCCTCTTGGGACATTGGACTTGTGGGGATCGAGAGCAAGGGTTGACCGATACGTGGCAAAGAGTATATATACGAGGAAAAGAGAGACCGAAGAGAAAACGAGCAAGAGGTCAGCACGAGCTCTCGACTCACTCACCTCGAAAGCTGATTCAGCGAGATTCCCATTTTCTCATTCCTCTCCTCCGCTCTCTCTCTCTCTCTCTCTCGCAACTCCACCCACCTTCTTGTCCCCTTCACCTTTTTATCCTTGCGACCTCCCTCTTTTCCTGCTTCATGCCAAAAGCTGATGAGACTAACGTATCATCATCGTATCTGCTGCGATCTAACCATCTGGTACATCTCACTTTTCCCACTTGAACATCAAGTTCGAAAATGTACATTTCCTAGCTCGTCGTCGGCCACCGGACAAGTCAATCAATCTAATAAATTTATCGAATAATAAATTCAGACACCAAGAAATGCCGGAAGCAGCTCCGCTAATATTGCAGGATGTTCTGACTCGAAATAACAAGAACAAGCTTTATTTAATTAACGTGTCTGACCTAATCTCTAATTTATGATTCCTGGACTAAGTGTGGCCTTCTCGACATAAGCTTACGACGTTGCAACACTTCCACAGAGTCTTTTGCCATTTCATTATATCATCGTATATAGATGCATATGAATGTGTCAACATGTATACGTTCACAAAATGCATACAGGGTCTTTCTAGATTTTCTATGAGTTACGAGTGGGCGTGCGTAAGCCGCGTTATCGTCCAACGTAATTAAAGCGTCGCTTTACTAAAGAGTGAATGACAATAAATCAAGGCGAGGCTCTCAACGTCAACGTATATACGAAAGGTATTGTGACCACGCGGCCCTCCCCGACTCACTAAGTACACGTCAAATAATTTTCAACTCGAGAGAGAACGCAGAGCGAGCAGCGACAGCGAGAGAGTGAGGAAAGTTATGGGCAAACCTAGTCACATGCTTGAGCTTAGTATCAAAGTCCATAATTACGTTATCATCCGTGTAACGCATTCTTCTAACGAATTGTAATTTGCCAACGATAAGAACGAATTACCGACCACGATAAGACGATGCATGCGAAAGATTTATTCACGATTATGTCCGCTCTGTATACTATACGGAAGCGTAAGAGTGGATTAATCATTTTTCTTGTACGCTTTTCAACGTTGCCCATTCTTATATCGTTTCGTTCAACTATCTTGATTTCTTATCTGTATTCCCGATCCGCTCGCTATGAACTCGACGCGTAAATCCATGAGGAAGGATAAGTGATAAAAATTGCAAATTCGCTAAATTCATTTTTATATGTTTGGGTTCTAGCGCGAAGAGCCTCGTGTTGCACTGGGAATGAAATTTTGTTAAAAATCGTCGATATTTTGTTGAATACGGTAAACTAAATATTTTTTGATAATTTCAAAATTTTCGTTATTTTGGCAGTATATTTGGTTTCTAACGGAATTGTCAGCGAAATTTGCGAGTGGAACGACTAAAATTTGCTTCCGAAGAAACTTTATAAAATATTTCTTGCTGCAATGACACAATTTTTGGGATTATTAAAAAAAATGTTTAGTCGAACGTATCGAAAAAAATATCCATCTTTTTCAACAAAATTTTGTTTTCAGTGTGATTTCGATTGAAAAGTCGTTCACAGATAAAAATAAATTTGTAACGTAGAGAGCGAGTGTTTTGAACGTTTTAGAAAAAATACTTTTTCAAATCTTGTGTGTAAAAGTATTAAGTAGCCCTTGAAGAAGGTCCATGCCGATCGGATGAGAGAGAGGATTATCCGAAATATGCCGCGGTAGCCGAGTTCTGCGGTCCGTGAAATTTCAGGGCCAAGCAGAAGCAAGCAAAGAGGGAGAAATCCGATGAGGATCTGCGGTTTCGCTCTTGTGAGTGCTGGCCCTTCGCTTATGCCCTTAGGCCTGTGACGTCGTATTCACAGCTTTGTGAATATCTACGTATACGTACATACAATATATATTTCGTATAGAAAAGAAAAAGCATCTCGGATGGCCGTCGCGGCGGTGCGGTGGCTGAAAACACTTGGTATAGGATGATTGGTAACCTGAGGCGTCACCCATAACCCAAACCCATGTAAAGGGTGTCCCGAAACAAATATTCCCGTAAAGTTGATTTTTCACTTGAAAAAATCACGAAACTTTGAAAAAGCGAACGAGCTCCTAATAATTATGATTCTTCGTCGCAATTACGAGAATTTTTTTAGAGCTAAGAGGATCGAATGAATTTCTATGCGTCGTGAAATTTCTTGTTCGTTTTTGCGACACCCCAGATTCATAAATACACTTGGAGAAGCGCATCTTGAAGAGAGAGCAGGTCCCGCAAGCATCACGCGGGATCCACGACTCGAGATGAAACCCTATCCTTTCGCAAGAAGCACTCTTAGGAGACGCCGCGCGCTGTTACTCTCTTTTCCCATCTTACACATCCACTCTTTGCTCTCTTCGCGATATCTTATCGCGACGAAACGAAGGTGAACAGTCAAGGGACCAGACGACGCGATAGTCGCGAGAGGATAAACTCTATCTTGTACGACATCGTGATATTTTTCACAGATATTTCCACGTAAAGGGAGCAGAAGAGTGAGTTTGCAGAATAAAGAAAAAAAATATTTCCAATGTCCAGAACGAGTAAAGTTCCATACGTGAGTCTGGTTGAATCGGGCGATACGGATAAGATATTTTCCAAAGCTTTTCCCATGCGGCAACGAGAAGTACAGAATTTTTATTTTCTCATTCCAATTCCGTTTCGAGGACAATTTTTCGTCGCGATTAATTAATTGATTGGCGGTGTGCCCCACAAAGTTATTTCCATGTCAGCAGAACCGCGTCATTTCTAAAAGTCGAAAAGTAATAACTGCGGCTAGAACTTAATGACGATATTTATTTTGAAAAAAAAAAAAAGCAACCTCAGCCTTCGAGGACCCAAGAGACGAGAGAAAAAAAAACGAAATAACAAGCGAGACAGAGTAACTCCCACGACGACGAAATCATCGACGATGTGACGATGGAAAGGAATGCACTATATACCCCTCCCAGTGCATACGAGTGGATGGTAGACGAGCCTGCTAACTACATAGACATCGCATAAACTCTACACAGCTCTTGCAGCAAATATATACAACTTTTTGATACGCACACACACACGCGAATCGTTGGGCATATAAATACATATCTAGCCATATATAAGGAAGCTTTTCATATACAAAAATATACCAACGATATGCGCATGTTGAATTGACGATGCATGCACGCTTTTCCTAAGGGTGGGTACGATGCACGCTCGCTGCAGCTGGAGCGCCCTCTATGTGCATGTGCATAGCGCACCAAGAGTTCACTCCCCTCGTCGGCCACCACGCACATTTGTACTTACACTCGTATATTTATGTGTATCCATGTGTACGTGTATTATGTATACATATGCATGTATATAAAAATGGCTCGATGGAAGCCACGAGCCTCGGCACTTGATGTCGTCCGCCTACGCGTCGGGGAACCCTCCCGACACCAGTGGATGTCAATGACTCGCGATGACTTTCCGTATATGCAACCTAACCCCCCCCCCCCCCCCATTTTGTACTTCCTCACTCTGTTCTACCGGTTTTCTGTCTATCGTACTTATGCTTTACTCTCTCTCTCTCTCACTCTCTCTTTCTCTCTTGGCTTCCCGGATCCCGACGAGACGTCGACGTCGACGGAGACGACACAGCCTGAGGGTGAAAAATCGATGCTACTGCTGCTGCTGCAACACCACCACCAATTCGACGCGCTTTTGGCCCAGCGTTGACGACGACGATCACTACCAAACTACCCAAAAACTCTTTTACTCTGCACCAACCTACAAACTTTAGTCACTAAGATTTTTCCGTTGCCTTGCAGCAAGAAAAATTATACTAACGTTTTATTTTGATACTAAATTCCATTCGACCACGCGGGGTCCACGCAACTCGCAGGAACTCGACGTGAGAAAATCTAAAATACAAAAGGGTTGTCGATTGGAATAATTTTGAGGAGTTTATCCTGAAATTTTTTTAATACGAATAAATGTTGGAAAAAAATTTTCCATTTTTTTTTTTTCATTTCGATATAATGATGATGTTATTATTTTTATCCGTTAATTATCCCAATCATTAAATTGTTTAAATATTTGTTTTTGGAAGACGCTATATTAAGGGCAATTGAAATGTTAAAAATTTCAACGGGTTGACCACCACCTTCGCGCCATCTTTTACAAAGTCTAGTTCCGGCGTCTACTCTTTCTCAACATTCTCGTCAACCCTCTCCGCCTGCATACACACCCTAAAGTCGAGGGGAAAAAGTGCATTATCCAGGCACCCTGTACTCACGGTATACGAACGGAATTCTTGAAGGAAATATTACGAGAGAAAGTATTTTACGTAGAAGATTGTTCGTCGTTTCATTTTTCCGGCCATAGATATTGAAACGTAGGGCAACTCACCAAACGAAGATGAAATATTTTTGATAAAAATATTTTCGGAAAAACGAGTCGTCGCAACGATTTGTTTACTCACCTGAAACATAAACAATAAATCAACAATTAATAAAATTTTATCCTTCGATAGAAAAATAAATTCGAGTCCTTCGACTTTTCAATATCGAAAGGATTACAAAGTTTGTTAATTAAACAAAGGTGAATGACACAATGTGATTATACAATTGTTACAGCAATTTCAATGTCGAGATTCATACTCGATTTTCTCGATGGCTTGTCGCTACTTCATCGTATCGGAAAGGACCGAGGAGCTCGAGTGTCCGAGAGACTTAAAGATTGAATTACGACGACAAGCGCTTAACTATAATAGGATTGTCGCTGGCAGAAACAGCCGGGGAATTCTTGAGAAAGATAACATCCTCGAAGCTTTATTGAAAGCTACACATTTATTACCAGCTAAATTGAAACATTTCGTATACCCGTAAAAAAAAAAAAACAAAAACAAAATTCTGAATCGTAGCAAAATATTTGTAGGCGAAGATAATCGACGTTTTCTCGACTCGATAAACAATTTGTACGTAATCACTCGATCGTCTCGAGTGCTTGTACGAGCCAAAAATAAAAAAAGGCACACAATAATTTTCTGAATATGCAGCAATAGGGAAAAAGGGATATTGACTAAACGTGCAAAAAGATGGAGAGTTTCTTGAAAGGTCGGATTACGACTCTTCACACGTTGTATGAATTTCTCAAGCATCTTCGTCGGTGGTTAGATCCCGGTTTAATTCATGACGCGGAGCAAAAGGGTACGACGATAGGAACGGGATCTCATCGTAGAGATATACGTAATACAATGCTAACGTGGCTTTTAATTATCCGGTCCGATTACGGGAACAATTTCTAAACGCCACTGTCCCAGTTTCCATTATAGCTTTCTCCCCCTCCCTCTAATCCCCTCCACCTTTAGTCTCTTCCACGACCTTCAACCGTCTCTCTCTCTCTCTCTCTCTTCTAGCTTTTCTACTTGAATTTCTACTCGGATCGTGTGGTACCATTTAGTTCTGAGAGGACGATTGCAAAGTCCTGGCCATAGAGCCTCGACCACGAGGCTGTTAACAAAGTTTATACATTTCCGTGACTCCTCGACGATTTTCGCCCCGATGCTATATAACCCTGTTTGTAATCCTGTCTCTGCTTCTTCTTCTTCTTCTTCTTCTTCTCCTACTACGACTTCTATACTACCTTCAAAATTACTTGGACGCACTAACTACGAACGTTAATTATCAATGAAATCCAATTGTTCGCTCCTTCGTTAAATCTTGCATATTAATTCAATATTTTCATCAACTCGATACTACCATTTTTAGGTCCTAACGGAGAGATTCAATTTCAAAACCTTGCGGCCTTGTTTTTTCAGTACATCCGAAGCGTACGAAATGAAATCGTGTCCAGACTCCAGAAAAAAAATTACGGTATTTATTTGATTTGCAGGATTATGGCAAGAACGAAAAAAAAACATCAATGGGAATTGAAAAAAAAAAAAAACGGTATATTTTTACTCTAGCAGGAAAATGATCATAAAATGAAATTCTAATGATTTGATTTTTCGGCAAGTTGTGACGTTGGGAATATTCGTCTCAAAGGGCACGAAAGATCAAAGGAACATCATAGAGAAATACAAGAGGGACGAGATTCCGATGGTAATCCATTTCTCATGGCAAAACACCTGGGTTGACAGGCATTCACACCGATCGCTGTATTGCTCGCCTTCTCACGTATGAAGGCCTTCGATATAATGAACGACATTCACCGCAACAAACGGGGCCTGGTGTCTGACGCACAGCTATTACGGAATATTGAAGCTGCACCCACTCCATTCCACCCCCGAATCACCAACAGTCCCGTCAACCTCCGTTGCCATGAATACGCGAGGGTTGATTGTAATTTTGCCGTTGGAAAATTCATTATTACATTGTCACGAAAGAATTCGTACCTTCCCGTTATTCTAAGCCCGCTTTCCATCCCCTTCTTCTCATCTATGATCGAGCGCTAACTATGCACCGTCAAATTTTCATTAAGCGTTCTCGTAAAAGTCTACAAAGAACATATTACCATGGGGTTGAGTTTCGCAGCCTCGTATTACCTTGCCGGGTTATTAATATCGTCATACAAACCTTTATTAATAGTTTTCCCATCAAATTGTCCACAGAACCCTTCCATTTACTCTTTCATGGTGAAAAATATCAAAAAACTCGATAGTTCGATAGTTTCACAAAATTCGGATACTAAACGTCACAAAGTCTTGTTCACAACCATGGTTTTATTTTTTCATGGGAATTTGCTAAAATTCACAATGCTAAACAAAAGCAAAAAAGCTAGAGGGTCGACACACCCTTTTTTTGAGAATTTCAAAATGCCATAGAATTCGTATTTTTCTAGCAACTCCGGACATTTTTTCTAAATACGATTATTCGATGTTTTGGGACATTTTAAGAACACATTGACATTGAAAACTGGGAAAAAAATTTTTCATCGTCACATATTTCTATGAGGAAGCAAAATCATACGTTTTTCAAGAACCTCTTTTTATTAATATGTGAAAATATGCTATAAATTATTTCACATCATAATTAAGATTCCATATAACAAAAGAGTACGTATATAAAATTTTTGCATAATCATTTAAAACTACACGTATTAAAAACTTTTTTATTCGAACAACTCTCAGAGTCTTGGTTCGAGAGTATATTTATACATGGAGAAAAATCGACCTATTACTTCCTTACGAATAGCGTAATTAATTGCGTTGCCTATCTCTTAAAATCTTCATCCGAGGGTGTTTTACTGCCAACTGGGCTATCAAAGATGCGTTAAGCTCTCACAATTCTCTCGTTTCTCGTCTTTCCTGCAACGTTTCCCACAAATTTTCCTGCACAGTAACCTTATTCCTCCGCGCGAACAATCTCGATAAATTTTAATCCGTAAAACTTGGGCTATCGTTATGAGTGGGAAAAAAATCAGTTTCCCAGAAGGATTGTGCAAAAAAAAATCATGGAACTGGATGTACAGGCTACCGAAAAAATAACATGCTCCGTTTTTTTTTTTTTTTTTGTTATCATTTTTCTGCTTTGTCGAGTGATAACATCAGGGAAAAGCGATCAACGAACAAATTAAACGTCGCGTGTAGTTTTAAAATGTTTACGAACGTAGAAGGGCGTGAAGTTGTATGAGGGATTTCACGCGAACTTTTTGTTGCGAAAAGATTTTCAATTGGTATACGAATTTTTGACGAACGAAAAGATTGAATCTTTAAAAAAATCACGCGTGGCAAAGACCACCTGCTAATTTGTCGCATAAACCGAAAAAATAATGAATTCACATCGACCCAATCGTGTCGAGATTTGAAAATTCAAATTTCACGTAAAATTACTCATATAAATAAATATATGCTTTCATGGGTTTTTACGTACGGCTGAACCGTGAAAAAGGATTGAAATTCTCACCGGTACAACGTGCACATACAGGATTTTATTCTTTCGTTTTTTTTTTTTTTAGCGACGCATCGGACTCTCCCCTTGACCATCAAATTAATCCTGAGCAACAGATATACCTCCGGACACAGACCGCACTGAAACGTCCAGTGGGAGTATTGTGTAATCGAGTTATCGAACTTTCTATTCCGTGCTACGGTTTTGATCCACTCTCGCGTATTAACGATCATTGGCTTTTACTCTGATGTCTTATTTTCCTCCATTTACCACGCGCGCGTTCAATCAAATGCAACGAGGCTCATTTGACGCAACGATTATTCTCAGATTTCTCGTGGAAAACCGTTCGATCCGCTGATTTTCATCACTGTCAATTTTCTTTCATCCGAATCGACGCAAAAATGAGCGGAGCGCTCAGTTGTCGGAGAAGAAAATTTATAACGACGACGTCGCCTTTCAATTTTCCGTTGACCGTACAGAAAAAAAAGCTCCTCAACGATCGAGATATTTTTGTACCTTTCCTGCAATGCATTGTGTTTGTTTAATTTTTTTTTTATGTCCTCATTGAGTCCAGACGCTTTTTAAGCAAGAGTGGCAGTCGTAAAAGTGTCGAGCATTTTCGAACGTCAAATCAGGAGGTATAACGAGCCACTAATAATTAAGTAAAATGGGCCGGATTCCTTCTTGGAGGAAAAATGATACAAAACGAAAATAGAGTTGCAATTTTGGGACGAAAGTGCTCGATACGAAAAAGATTGACAGCAAACATTTCGATCGTGCAGAAAGTATCTATGTATACGGACAGGAATGAGAAAACGAGTCAAAAAATACAACGGTACCTCGAGCTTTTGGCCGTGTTTCTATCTCGCTACGGTTATATGGGCATTTTTTTTTTTTTGTTTGTTTGTTTTTTTTTATAGTGTATTCGGTGTACACACATGCAGAAACGCTGTTTCTCGTACGACCGTATTTTTCTAATTGGACGACGGCTATATCTGGGAATCTATATTACATTTTTGCCCTTGCCGCGCCCCTCTCCTCGGCGTTTCAACTATCGTGCCACATACGCCTTCCCTGGCGAAATGTTATCCATGACTGTGCCCGACCCGCCAGCAATTGCATTTTTGTTATTGTTGTTTTCTTATTTTTCTATTTTTCAACTTTTATTCACGACCGGGCATCACGTTTTATTTACCCGAGAGATATGCAACGAAAGAACGTCGCGAGAACGATGTCGAATCAGCATAAAGACAAATTTAAAGTACATGTCAGAAAGGAATTTCGTTGCAAAGAAACTTTTTATCAAATTTGATTTAACCGAACAAATCAAAAAATATGTAAAAAACATTTAATTAAAATACGAAATGCCAACTAGTTATTTTCAGCCAACGGGGCATTCGCGAATAACTGGAATCAAGAGTGGAAATATAACGAATGAAAATCGTACGTGATTATTTTTATACGCTCATTATTTTTTAACATCATCGAGTGCTCGATATTCAGTCAATTTTTAATCGCTCGCTCGAGTCAACGTTATTTATGGCGGAAAATATTGATTGTTCGGTAGGTTTTATTTTATTTTTTTAAATTCCCTGCTACATTCATGAATTTTTCGTTACGTTTTCCCTCCGCATGAAGGAGACTTTAATAGGGTAAGCGAAATGAAGTTTCGTGATCGGTTATATTCGGCTTATGGTGGTCCAATCGTTTTCGTGCGTTATATGATACTTATAATATCGAACATAACGTGGATGTAACGGTTGTTCGAGCTCGGCGAAACCGCACGTTCCATCGCAACTCTCTCTCTCTCTCTCTCTCTCTCTCTCCATGCCGTTTTGGTGCGACTTCCATTTACACCGGACAGACACGAAGGAATTCCCGGCATTCTATCCAACGCAGCAGCATCTCTCTCTCATGGAACACAAGAGTCGCTCTGGTAACAATTCAGTAGTGTATACCGACGAAACTGGCTCATCGCTTAGCCAACCGTAGCCGGGAGTTGGTGGACTATTATTTGAACGGTTATTGCTATGATAGCGCGTATCTACCACGCCGTGCATCACGCTTCAACTCTACGCTTGTCACTTCGTATCTAACTCTCGATGTATAACAGTGTTGCCGCGCGATTACATATGCACATGTACGAGCCACATGTACGTTATGGCTATTTACAGATTCATAAATATGTGAGGCCCGTCTATGCTCCCGCGTGACCTACTTGCAGGTTGAATCTTATTTTTCGTTTGTAACGATCGGATCTTTCCGAAAATCGTAGACAATCCGTTCTTTTTTTAGCAAGTGTGTATAAAATCTGTAAACAGAGACAAGAAAAATCATAAAACTCTCGAATAGTCGCGGAATGTGGAATAAGAGAGTTTTCATTGGATTCGAACGATGTATAAACGTCGATAGTATAAATGTGGAGGAATTATTTCATCAGGTGGTGTCTCTTCCATCCCTTCGTTTCTTCCCTATCCTCCGGTATTTAAAGAAACTTAAAGTGGATGAAAGAGCCAAAGAGTGGCATTTTAGAGCTATTTTTCATCGGGTTTGGAGTCAAAGCAGGTTGTTATGACAACTCGGGCACTCGAATTATGAGTGAAAGGACTACTGGTTGAGAGTAGAGCCTGAAAGTCACTTTCGGGGATCGATATACCCTCGAGAAATTCAGAGGTCGTGCTTACACACCCCTCTCAAGCATTAAAAGCCTTTCAAGGGGTTAGGCCCAACGAGAATTCACGAGCCTTTCAATAGCGTCAACATTGAGGCACGCGAAGAGACAAAAAGGTAAGAAGCCAAAAGTTCTATACATTGAATACACTGAGCTCCATATACACACAGTTTTTCTTATAAATTTCATGTGTGTGTGTGTGTGTTTGTGTTTGTGTGTCCATATTGATGGGCCATCAGTGGTTGCGAGTGGTTGGTGCTTTTTCTCACAACAATTTACGAAAATGGGGTTGATGGGATAATATGCCAGAAAGGCAAAACGAGAGACGTTATTATATTCAAGGCTCGCAGCACTATAGCCTCTCGAATGTTTGGAATCATCTCAACATTGTTGGCAGTCCTCGGCGCGCGTTGCTTGTTCGTCGAGGCCAACACCAACCAAGGAGGGTTGTGTATTCGTCATTCCACCACTTCCTGCGGTTCCAACCTCCGGGCAACCTTGTTTTCCCAACATTTCCTCTCCCCCGGCCCTCTTTCTCTCTCGTCCTTTTACTACGGAGCCCTCCGGGCTGATTAATCGTGTCAAGTGTCAAGTATGTGTCAAGGCACGATGGATTAGGGCTAGCTTCAATTCGTACCCTCGTACTGCCCTTTGATACATCATATAGCATCAACGGAACTCGCCCGAGCACTTTCGAGCGAGTGTAAAATGAACATTTCTGCGGGGATTTCAACTTTAATCCTTACTTGCCACCTTGGGGTACAAACTACCCCAGGGGTATTAAGGAAAATAGTCATTTTTTCACTTTTCTTGGTTTTAGCAATTTTTTTTAGTGTACTTAAATTTAATTTTTGGCTATATTGAGTAAACAATCTTTTAAAAAAAGCTTTCGATATGTTCTGCAACAATTTTCGAGTCGAAATATTCAGTAGTTCATTTTTTATAACCCCATGATGGCAAGTACATAATTCTACTGAGGTGTGACAAGTAGGGATTGAACTATTTTTCAAATAATGGAAAAGTGATGTTTGCATATTTACGAATTTCATGATTTTCTTGAGTTATCGGACAATTCTGTTTCCTGCCTCGAGATTCCGTTTCTCATAGCAATTCCTCTTTATTTTCCTGAGAGGCTTCGAAAAGAAAGGGTAAATAAAAAAAAAAAAATTGGGAGCTTGCGTGGGCTAAAGCGATCCTATTTCCTACAGTTGACCAGGCCATTAGGCTTTTTCGAGCTCTATTTCGTGCGGTAGCATCCTCAACAAACTGTCGTTCTCACAACCCTTCTTTTCCCTTTCATCCCCTTACGGCTCTGCCATCACCTTCCGGAAAGTCTTGGCTCATCCTTCGTCCAGGACTTGACGATTTTCACAAAAGTTCAAGTGGCAGGGAGAAAAGATCCGTAGCCCATTACTCTCCATTATTTTCTTCGCCGCTGGAGAAAGTGTAACGAATCCGCTGTGTAGTTTGTTCCTGGCTGGAGCAATTAGACGCGGAGGGTATTGGGTTTCCATGTGATATACACACGCGGCGCGGTAGTGCTGCACGGTGCAGTTTGTCGACGCGAGGTGAAAGAACGAAATCAACGACGAAATCGAAAAGCTTTTACGCAAGAGCTTTCTTCGCATATAAAGGAAAAGAGTGTAGAAGGAAAAAGAGAGAGAGAGAGCAAGAGTCGACAAACGTAAGGCGAAGGAGAATTTCTGCTGAAGTGTAAGTTACGAAAATAGTTGCCATTCTCGATTGAACCGAGAATCGCAGCATTTTTTTTCGTCAAGTTGTTCACCCGACAGCACTTAGTAAAGAAGAGGAATCTTTTCCTTGGAGTATCGAATACAAGGGAGGAAAATTAGCTCTCAAGAATGTCATCGTCTTGCTTTTTTTCTTAGTCCCTGATTTCTACAATCCCCTCTTCTCGTTCGTCCCGAGCACGCATGTCTCTTCTTGAACTCTCATTTAATTCGAAATTCTCGTCTCGTACGAAAGGAAGCCTCTCTGCTTTTTCTCTTGTTTCATTTCCCATCTCGTGATTCCCAAACAGGGAGAGAGAGAGAGAGAGAGAGAGGAGATGGTGGATATTCGCAAAACGTCGGACATCGAAACGAGAGCATCAAGTCCATGTCGAGCTTTGTCTCCTGGATTCCCTTGGCGTAGCAACGTTCCTCTCGGGATTTCACTCTTATTCGTTACTTCCTCGTTTAATGCAGCACGTAAGGGAAAAGAGAAAGGGAGAGGATTCTCTTCCACAATGGCACGGCGAGTATCGAGATAACGATCCGATGGCGATCGGCCAGCTCGCAAAATACCCTTGGCTATATTCTCTCGACCCTCGCCTATTACGCTCCTGCTATACACCATTTTATACATATATTGAAGTATTTTATAGTACTATTCGATTGTATAGAAGAATTTTCTGCTGGCCTAGCCTCTCATCAACTCGGCCAAGCTGCTGCTACCGGTACAATCTTATTCGGATGGGAGAGTAATGGAAGCCCACAATTACAAAAAGACCTTTCGACATGTCAATAAACCACTAACGTATCGACAAGCCAATTCCAATGCATTGCCAGGCGAGGGAATTAATTAAAAGGATATACCGAATGATCGGAACTAGCATAACCAGTGGAGCTATTCGCAGACTAAACTACTACTTCGTAATAGTTGCAAATAAATGTAAGAAAACGACGGGTCGATTCAAAATTGTACGTTATTTTTTTGACCTTCCAATATTAGTCTTTTTGTGTGGCTGTGAATTTATCTCAGAGGAGTCCGAATACAGAATGCCTTTCGACCTTTTGCGTAGAGCAATTTCATTCGCCCTGCTTACCACTCTGAAAAATGTAACTCCAAATTGTACGAATCTCAACAGTTTTATTTTTTTTTCGCCACTTTGCATTTACAGGATATCTCTGAGTTGATCGGACGATTTTTCGCGTCCGATATTCCACTCGGTCAACAGATTGGATTTTTTAGTCGTTGATGCTTGCCGCAGTGTGTTTTCTCGCTGTATCTTTGTTGCGCTTTGATCTTTCTTTCTCACTCGGGTGTCCGAGAGAGGAAGGGGAAGAAGCAGACTCTCATCGACTTGAGCATCTCGCGGAATCTCCCTCCTCTTCTCTTCGATATCTTGTCTCTTTTTCCCTGCTAAACTCCCTCTCGAACGTTATCTAGATAACGCCTGCCAATGTGCCTTTCCTTATTGGCATATCGTGAAATCACCGGCTGTCACGCCAACGACCCTTTCAAACGTTACCTCGCGAGATTGCGGCTCTTTGAACCTACAGCAAATTTTATTGCAGCATCCCCCTACTTCGTATCTCTTTT
This sequence comes from Hyposoter dolosus, assembly GCA_963921915.1. NCBI lineage: Eukaryota > Metazoa > Arthropoda > Insecta > Hymenoptera > Ichneumonidae > Hyposoter > Hyposoter dolosus. Next base: position 15,539,238 of record OY998132.1, on the reverse strand, counting down.
TTTTCCCTCCCCCTTTCCCCTCTCTCGCTCGGCCGATCGCACTCACTCTCGTGCCACTACCTCGAGAGTATTACCAACTAACGCGCACATGTAGCACGAAAGAGTCCGCGATGAATCCTTTCTCTATCTCTCTCCCTCAAACTCAATATTTGCCTCTTCGTCTCCTGTTCTATTCTCTCCTTCATCGCTAGTCTCCAGCAGATTTCCCACTCTCTTTCCCTCTCTTTAACTTTGCGACAGCTGGTCGTACGCCGGAGGTAAATTTTTGCAATCTACAAAGAAGGAACGAAGGAGCAGTGGGGTTTGATAAGTAACTGAGAGTATAAGCACAAAGTACGGGACAGGTTACACGGGTTATCCTTCTCTCTACACAACCTCATCCATTCCCCGTCCTTCCTTTTGCTGCCTCTCTTTCCCTCTTTCATGGATCGGTGAATAAAATCTATCGCGAATGGGTGAAAGATCGAATCTCGATCCTGCAGAATCGATAAGACTTCCAACGACCTGAGAGACTATCCTCTCTCTCTCTCTCTCTCTCTCTCCTCTCGCACTCTGGCACACTTTACTCAAGACTTTAGCGTATGTCTTGTATCTAATCCGTACACACTGGTGTATCTGAGAAACGTTCAATTATCGAGCCTCCGCGTCCAAACTGACGTGTGAATATCGTGGTATCCTGATCGTTAATTCATCAAGTATTTATCCTCATTGAACGTTGCACGTGGCTTTTATGCAATCGGAATACTATCCAGGAATTTTTATACGTTTTAAAAGTGTCGATTCTCATTACGAATGCATTTTTACGTAAATTACAATTTTGCGAAAAACATCAAGTTTATTTACAACATTTTATACAGATTTATGTTTTTTTTTTTGCTGAAACGAAAGTATTTGTTGTACGACATTGATTACACACGTCACACTACGAACTCGATGATGTCTGGCTGACTGCATTGAATTCAGATATCGCATATTGTTAGCCTGTCCTACCGGATCTGTCTCTCCTATAGCCATACGTTGATTTCCCGAGCATATCATTCGACCCCGGAGTACACGAGGATCAGCTTGAAAAATATCCATATCGCGAGGCGACGAACGAGAATCGCATCCGGGACATCTCGAATATGGAACTCTATCGGATATATTCGGAAGCGTGAAAATAACCGGGGAAAGGTGGTTCGAGCGTGCTTCGAATATAATACTCACACATGTGGAGCATTTATATACGCGGACGCTATGTACTCGCTCTGGACACTGGTAACCTCTCGATGTATAGGCTAATCCAAGGGTCCGATTCGTTTTTTTAATTTCATCTATTCACCAAATGGACGCGAGGAGATTACGAAATGATTGAAAAAATCGTGCGAAAACAAAATAAAACGGTTATTTGGAACAATTCATAAAAAAAATACATTTTCATTACTCGGCGTTCATTTTCCTCTAAAAGCTTTCAAATAAATATTGACATTTATTGTTCATGATTTTTCCAAAAAAAAAAAAAACGAAAAAATAGTTCTGAGCCCAACAGATAATTGGGCTCACATGGAAGGTGTAAATTTACCATCTGTTTTCGATTCACACCAAAATCTCTACGCGGCTGTAAATTTATCTCCATATGTACGCGTGTATATTCGTTAACCAATCACTCGCTCATGCGTTCTTCGTTTCTCCCTGATGCGTGCGCTCTCATCGAGCACTCTCGCGGTACAACGTTCAATTATGCTGATCGTGCAGACGTGAAAATGATGGTGCGCCGCGGTGAGAAAGAAAGTCAGAAAGCGAGATGGCGAGTGCGAGAAGAACCAGTTTCCAAATGCTACGACAAAACGTATTGCTTCGTTTCATCGAGACTCGTACTCGTGATTGAAAAAAAAAAATGAAACGAAAAAAAAACATTGAACCAACGAACATTATTGCTGCAGTGGCCGATCGTAAGAGAGAAATTCTGCACTACTTTGCAGATTTTCAATTGCATTGTTCAACTTTGTCTTTGGAGTACAAATTTTTTAAATCCTTTTGTTTTCTCGATCATGAAAATCTGGATAAATATCACAGAGCCAAATTATTCGAGGGTTATGGAAGAACCCGTAACGTTGAAGGAGAGAGGGGAACAACAAACGTGGCTAACAATCTGGCTCAGCGTTCAACATTACTCGCAATTGCGGTATCGATAACAAAGATTTATCGAGGTTCGGTGTACATCCATATAGCTGCAATATTCTCGCATCAATCCTCTCCTCTCGTTATATATGCATTCTCGCATCAATACTAGCTTTACATTGAATGAATTTTCTCCATCCCTCTGTCTCCCTCTCTCTTGTCCACCTCGGCTGGATTCACTCACTACCGAAGCAAATGTGTGATTCTACAATTTGCAACAAGAAATTAAGCTTATCTTAAGTATTTTTGTACTTTTTTTTATATTGTATATTTTTTCTCACGTAAATTTTATATGTAGTGCCCCAAAGACTGGTCTATGGCACAAAACACAAAAACAATTCAACTGAACTCTGTTCATTTCAATGAGAAAGCTTCAGAACTTTCAGACCTTTAATTAGCACGTTGACGTGCAGGTAAATGAGAAGCATAAAGAAAGAATATTTAAGCGGCAACTCTGAGCAAAATCAATCTTCGTTTAAACAGATAAATAATTACTTTTATAAAAGTGAGTTCAATGATCGAATTAGACTGCAGAGGAGCAATTTTTGTTTCTTTCCAGGAGAGAAAAATTTCGGACGAATTATGGAATGAAATTTGTATATCTCTGCATTGAGTCTTCACGCGATATTTCATCGCGTATCAATGGGAAATTTGTATACGTGCAGGTTAAACATCTGTGGTTCCCCTGGGCATGCCGTGACCATCGAGCCACTTCCTTGACATTGACGGTTCTCGTTATCCTCTCACCAATTATCGTCAGTCATGGAAGAATTCTCGGCGAAACTACATAGAACTCTTTCGCACCTCTGGCCCGAACCATCGAGTTTTATTTTTCATTTTTTCTCAACACCTGTTTCGTCGACTGAGGGATTGCATCTGGTGCACTTTTATAAACTCGATACGCTCATTTTTCTACGTTTCGATAATATTTCATGATTGAGTCGCCGTTCCAAAAGAAAAGAACGAGAAATGAATAAAATATTTTTTCTCTGTTTGACTTCTGATAGAAAAAGTTCCCCTTCGTGGGAGCGCAGGATCATTAATGGGGAAACATGCTTGATGAAAAAGTGTCTAATTGATTGAACAACAAAAAGTAAGTTTGATGGATCGAAAGAAAAAAAAATAAAGGCTGAAAAAGTAGCAGTGAATTGAGAGGGGCTCGTGAAAGACTGAAAGCTTGTCAAGCCTCGTAATATTTCGTAATATTGATCGCGTGGTATGTAATATATTCGAAGCACAATAAAATGGAGAGTATATAATAAGATCGTAAAAGGAATGAATTGAAGTGGAGAAGACTGGCACGAGTGAAATCGCACTACCCTTAATCGACGTCGCAAGGTTTTTTCTCTCGCGCTCTTATTCTTTTTACTTTCTTAGGTTTCTTTAGAGGCAGTTCTATATACACGAGCATAATCGTATCGCGTGTTCTCATTAATCAAACGAAACGACGTGAATGCATTTTGAGTGAAAGACCGCGAGAGTTGGCGTTTCGCTGACGAGCACAAAAGGGCCGCGCGCGTTCTGTTTCCTCTCTCGCTTGCTCTCTTTCTCTCCCTCTTGTTCGGCCTCTTGTCCCTCCGTTCAAACGAGAAAGACAGCGAGAGGGAGGGAGGGATATGTTGAAACAACCCCTTCGCGTCCACTGTAGGAACTAATCGTAAAATGGCGATCGGTTAAATAAGGGTTTAGTTTCCAAGTGACTCGTGGCCAAAGTGAATAAACCGGTACATTGAAAATTTGTAATAATTCAGCCTTCCGGGCTCAATTGATTCGGTAAATAATTATCATTATTATTATTGTTATTATTATTACGATCCCTGTAATTTTTTAAAATGATTCTCTCGTTGTTGTACCTTCATTGTGATTACAATGATATTGATCGAAATACAACAAGCACACTCGATCAAAAATCCCTATATTTATCAATCATTAGCTCGAATCTGACATTTAAAGCGTTACTCGTAAATATCTATAGGACCAATACTTTGAATGAATATTTCAAAGGCTTGACTTTGATTTACGTCATAACGCAACGAGGTATTGAATTTTAGAATATAATTATTCCCGTATAAGCTAATACGTTTTACATATGTATTAGGGCTGTGTGCACATAATACGTATGGTTTCCCTCTAATATATAACTACTGGATCCAATATGTAGCCCGACTTTGGAGTGATGACGGTCGTTCGTGTGCGGAATTGCGCCGAATGTCGATTACACATATTTCCGGTCCGTTGATGCGATTGATATACATGTATGACATCGAGTGTTTGCCAAGGCTTGGCAAACGTTCTACTGGTACAATATCCCTCTATATATACAGATATTTATATACAGTCATTTTCGTGCATATGTGTAGTTTTTGCTAATGACGTTCCAGAGCAGAGTGTGAAAGGGAAAAAAATAATTTGGCTCTCGGCCTAGCGCACCGAATGCCCATGTATGTATGTGCAATCAGTGCAATCCTATAAATTTGTGTATTCAGAAAGAGGAGGCATAGAAAAAGCAAAGAGTTCAAGCCTCTCCAAGGCCATTGAAAATGGCAATTTTTTTCATTGATCATGAAAAAGAAACTCGTTGATTCATGTTCTTTTCTTCTTATAAAACAGTCGGAAGTAGGAATAGAGAACTATATTTGGCAGAAAAATAATGTCATCCGTCTATACCATTTGGTGGATTTTTTTGCCGGAGCACCCAGCGTACGCGTCATGGGGTAGTGATTTTAGCATTTTTTTGGGTTTGTTTTTTGGGCCATTTTTTTCGAATGGTCACCGGGCAGCGAGGGTTGTATTCACCGCACAGCCATCCATCACTCGCCTTTCGTGAACCGGTTTGCACGTACGTTTCATATACACGTTTTATATGACTTTTCTGTGCGCATATGTGAGTCGGTGGATGTACGTGTGTGGGCGGAGGCTTTTCTCTCAGTGTGAAAAGCTTGTCAATATCTATAACTATAAATAATATATATGTATGTTGCGTGCGTACTGTGCAACATTTTGCACCAAAGCTTGTATATATATTTGGATAAACGTTTTTATCAGTTGTAGAGAGGAGGGAGGATATCAATCACTGAAAACGTCAGCGAAAGTCGGTCGTCGATGTCCATCTCTGTTACGTTCTAGCGTTCCAACGACTGTGTGTACAAATCACGATGGAAAAATAAATATAAAAACGCTGAGGCAGTGTGGCTTCATGAAGAAAATTCCAATCTTGTGCTGGAGCAACTTCGGAAAGAGCCATTTCTGTTTTTAGGCTTTTTTTGCTTCCTCATAGAGGAAGCCATGTGACGGTGAAATTTTTTTTTTCAGTTTTCAATGTCAATATGCGTTAAGAATGTCCCAAAACATCGAAAAATCATATCTAGAAAAAATTTCCGGATATGTGTGTGTGTGTATGTTCTGGCACTGTAAAATTCAAACGTTTATAAATCGAGAACGGTTTGAGCTATAGGGCTCCCGTGTTGCACAGATGTTAATCTAGGCAAGCTCTTCATTCTCTGAGAATTCTGTTGGAATCGCTAGAAAAATACGATTTCTGAGGCATTTTGAAATTTTCAAAAAAAGGGTATCGACGCTCTAACTTCCGCAAATTTTAAGATTTATTACTAATTTTTTTTTTTATAAATAGAGTATCATGATAGTAAGGTTGGTACTGAATTTAAGAAATATCGGTTGAACGTTTCGAATTTTATGATTTTTCAAATTTTTCGAAAAATCGTCCAACCGCTCTAATTTTTGCAAATTTTCCAAGATATTCTGTATAAGTTCGTACTTCCTCTTTACTTCCTAGAAAAGTTGACGAAATTATATAATTTGAATGAAAATACAAAAAACGCTACAAATTGAAATTTGCGAAATACTTCCTCAAGATGCTCAAGATGCACGATGCTCAAAGCTTCCTCTATGAGGTAGCTAAATTAAAAAATATAGTTCCTCATGAAGAAAGAATCAATTTGCTAATTTTAATTTGCAGCGTTTTTTTTTTTTTTTTTTTAATGTGTCGTAAGTTCAAGTTTAATCAGGTGGATATAGAAGCAAACGTGTCGGCCTACAAGGACGAGGCAAAATGTAAAGTGGAAGTAATTTGACATCTCTGGAGCGATTCGTTGATTAGTAACGAATCGATAAACGCTGACGATTTCTAGATCGCAGGGCTCGGTCGCGGTGAGAGCTCGCGTATGGCTGACATTGCTAACATTTTAGTGCCGGTGAGTAGTCCTGACTCTGGATTGCCGCAGCAAACGCGACCAACCACCGGGAGCACGCACCAAGTAAGGCAATAAAGGCGACGTTGTAAATCAATTTGGTTTCCGGGAAGTGCAGGCTAGAGACGCGTCCACCAACAACCCCACCACCATGCACCCAGCGGCAGCAACAGCGACACACATTTACATCAAATGTGTTGGTCCAACAAGTACACACATAAAGCACACAAAGCTCCAACAGCCTGGAATACTCACGAGACTCTCTCGCCCTCTCATTCTCTCTCTCTCTCTCTCTCTCGACCGACCGATCTGCCATGGAAATTAAACCACGCCCCCGTGGAATTCCAATTGAACTCGAGTAATTATTCGAGTAAAACATCCTTTACAGAGGCGCAAAGCTCTCCTTTTACGCATTTTCACCCTCCCTGTAACCTCATCCAACGCACACTTGTGTTTGGCGTTCAGTTTCGTTCACGAAATTCGTCGGCCCCATAAAACTCTTGCAGCGTTGCACGGCGAGCGTGAATTTTTCACTTTCATGAAGAAAAAGAAATTCGTTTGTGAATTTCCATGTGAATCGAGTTGAGGAATTTGCCGTAATAGTTTTTCTACAGAATTCTCCAAAGTATATCGTCAATTTCCAAGGAATTATTGAAATTTCCCAATCTCGTTATCGAGCCGAAAGGAATTTCTAAAATGGTGATGAAACGTTCCGAGAGCCCCGTTCTTGAAACAATTGCTTCCCTCAATTGCCATGAAATACCTCGTGCGAATTTTTGCGAAAAATAATAATATCACGTTTCACAGAGCTGTTTACGCAGTTATCTACATAAATACTCCGGAATAATGATAACAGGACCATTTTTTGTTCGCCGAGTGCTGCAAGTCTCATTTGTACATGTAGCGAATCGTGTACAAAAGCTGCTCGCGTTTCACACCCCGTTGTTCTCCGAGAAGTCGAGGGAGAAGGAGGGTAATTTTTCTTAGAAATCGTGAACATTTCCTTTCTTTCTCTTTCCTTCATGGCTAGACTCTCTGTCCCGTCTAAATTACGGGGTGCAATAATTTTTGTGGCACGCAGTGGGTGGGCTCTGAAAGCTCGAGAAGCATAGTTCGAGCTTGAGCGCGAGACCGGGAAAGGACCATTATCCGCTTTCTGTTTTCTCTCTTGCGTAACATACGTTTCGTACATTCAATTTCGTCGTCACTAAGTTTTTTCCACCCACAGCGATGGATTTTCATTCTTATATGATTTTTAGATCGTCCACACGTCCACACACACACACACACACACACACATCTACCGATCAATGGAACGAAGAAATAATGCGGCATCAACAACTTGAAGAAACTTTGTCGATATACTCGTGAGCAAAAGCTTAAAAATCAGATCGGGATTCATGGGGACCATACAACGCATGCACATTCATTGATAATTGACTGAAAAGGTAGAAAAATCATTTACCATGGGGTCGCTTCAAAAGGTGTTTAATTACTGCATAACAGCTGGAAAACACGTTGGAAATTTGTATTTTACGTTTGACATTAAAGCCAAGTGTTCAAACACGCGGGTAACATAATTATGGAAAATTTCAATTATCGATGCTGAGGCCAGTCCCATGGTAAAATAGTATGTGCATTGAGGGCGATATTTAAACGTGTATATAAATATATCATTGTGTATGAGTTTTGTATCACGATGGGGAACGTTTCAAAAGCAGGAATTGCTCGGGCTTTGTGCACAACTTTATCGGTCAGTTTTGGACAAAGTGAGTGAGAGAACTCGAAGAGAACGAAAAATAGAAAAAAAGAGAGAGACGGACGAAGAGAGACAGAAAGAAAGAGTGAGAGAGGGAGAGAGAGAGAGAGAGAGAAGGTATATTTCACGAAAATAATAACAGGTAGGTTGGCAGAGGGTGATATAATAACGCACGTAGAGAACAAGCATACTAAAACGGGGGTTTGTGTGAGCTTGTCGTTTCGTAATGACACGTTCTGAAACATGCAATGCATCACGAACGACAACAGGCTTTTCGCACGGTCCTGCTCTCGTCGAGAATAGAAAAGCAACGATAATAAAAGGAGCGAGAGCGACCGAAATACTCGTGTGTGTATATATATCGAGGGTAGAAAATAGTGAAGTTGACGGGCAAAGTGAAATAGACAAGAAACAAAACAAGAAACACCCGGAAACGAGTAATCGTTTGTCCGACCTACGAGACTAAATAAATCAGCTAGCACTGTATGATTTTTACGAGGGATGCGAATTGAAGAAAATAAATTTTCAATTAAATTTCCATCAAAGTTTTACTTATTTTGAGTGAACCTGCATGAGCACAAGGACGAAATCCTTGTCCCGAGACTCTGTTGTACGCAGAGCGAGGGCGATGCAATGTTATCTGCGAGAACTAGTCTCGCTCTCTTGGTGAATAGTCCGCTCACAAAGAGGAACGAGACACGACCAAGAGGGAAGAGAAAACACATATAAAAGTGGGAACACATACGTATGCGTAAATTTTAACTGGTCAAAGAGTCAACTGTTGGTGCATGGGTGTTGGTATACGAGCACTCGAAAAACATGAACCTGTAGGTGAAACCAGGGAAGCGACATTATTGTGCAACCCTTTCGGGAACTGGAACCCCTACTTCAGAAACAAAAACGAAAAAACAAAACAAAAAAATGATGCCATGAAAGTTTTGACACCCTCGCAACTTTTTTCTCCCGCTGGAGTTGTCGCCTAAACGACAGAGGGTGAAATGACACTGCGTACACACACCGATACACCAACACACACGCGGAAATGGGGCTCGTTTCGAGCTTGAGGAACAAAAATTTAATAAGCGTCTCCCACCGGAAAGCCTGCAAAATTAGACGCGCTCCAATCGGGCAAAGGTACTGTTTAATGTGACACACGTTTCGTCTCCTCCTCGCATAGATGCCTCCTGCAAAATGACAGAGGAGAAAAATATTATTCACCGTGGAAAACTTCCAGGCTAGAATCTCTTATACCCCAGAACTAATTTCCAGACGAATCTACACTGCAGTCAGAAACTAACGAGTACCAGCAACGAAGAATAATATTTTTGCGACCTCGTATATTCCATGCCCTCTCACCCTTAGTGAACTTAATAATTTCTGGTCTACCGATGCTTCACAACACTCTGAAAAACACTATGGAACGAGACTGACAAACGTAAGGAAAAAATGATGAATTGTGTTAACGGAATGGCTTTGCAAAAAAAACCATCAAAAAGAGTGTGCAAAAAAAATTCAACAAAACAATCTACGATAAAAAATGTTGATGAACAATTCGTTAATATTTAAAAAACTTTATGAGGCTCAATGAATGACAATGCACCGGCAAATGTTTTTTAACTGAAAAAATTTCACGAATCGAGCTTTTTGGTGAGAAAAATTCTACCGATGACTTAAAGATTCTGAATAACGACGTGTGGAAAATAAAAAATAGTTTTCTCCTGCGAAGAAAGCTAATATATTTTCACTCTCGTTTATTTAACTCGTTTTGAAACTCGCGTACGTATATTTGCTCGCTTCCTCGCCTGTTGAGCTACCAAAAGTGTACGCATACAAACAGACACACACACGTGTCTATGTATATACATAAATACGATCGTACCGGAGTAGATCAAACAAGCTTGAAAACCCATCGTATCCTCTTCCTCGATCTGCCTTTTCCGCGTTTGCCCATCCTTTTACAGCCCTTCCGAGCTCGATCACTTCACGTCTATTTCTCATCCGGTTACATACATCTATTCATATTATATATCAGTCCAACACATCGAATATCCAAATACACACGAAACAGCATTTATGACGTTTATTTTTTCTCGACCCTCGATTTATTTTTTATTCCACTCTGAATATTTCGCAATTGTAAACACGTAGCAGAATGTTACGTGACATAGATTTTTTTTTCTTTTGTAAGTGCCGGGTAGAGCGAATGTGTAGAAAGAGCGAGAGAGAGAGAGCAAAAACGACTGGAGAAAGACGTACTCGTCTTTCTGAAATTTTTACCTATAATCATTTTTTGCTTACTCATAGAGGAAGCTATATTTGACGGTGAAATTTTTTTTTTCCAGTTTTCATTGTCAATGTGCTTAAAATGTCACAAAACATCGAAAAATCATATTTAGAAAAAATGTCCGGATGTGTGTGTGTGTGTATGTTCTGGCACTGTAAAATTGAAAGCTTCGTAACTCGAGAACGGTTTGAACTACAGGGCTCCCGTTTTGCACAGATGTTAATCCATACAAGCTCTTCATTCTCTGAGAATTTTGTTGGAATTGCTAGAAAAATACGAATTCTAAGGCATTTTGAAATTTTCAAAAAAAGGGTGTCGACGCTCTAACTTGCGCAAATTTTAAGATTTATTACTAATTATTTTTTTTTAAATAGAGTATCATAATAGGAAGGTTGGTATTGAATTTGGGGAATATCGGTCGAACGGTTTAAATTTTATGATCTTTCGAATTTTACGAAAATCTGAGATTTTTGAAAAATCGTCCAGTCGCTCTATTTTTTGTTTTTTTTTTTTTTTTTTTTTTTTCATGCGTCAATTTTCAATGATGAAAAGTGCACAGGGCTTTACACTCGATTCACAGGGAGACGAGAGAAACTTCATACCTAGAAATCTTGAGGCGTATATTACAGAACGTTGCAGAGATCTAAATTAGCCAAGTGAAATATGATTTTTCGCTCGTTTTCTCGAAGCATGTCGTAACGAGAGGAAACAGTGAAACTGTCTCGGCAAGTATTCGATTATTGTGCGAGCAGGTCCAAGAGTGCTGAAAATCTGCTGTAAGCAAAGCAATAGCCATCGTGAGCAAAAATGGTAAATAAAAAGGAGGCACTTTGAGAATTAATAAGTACGAGCATAAAGAGAGGCGAAGCCGATTAGCTCGCGACTACGCGGCAGGGCAAATGTGAAGAAAGTTGGGAGAAAACAACGATCCAAGGCATTACAGACATATATGTATATAAATGTACGTGGCGCTCTTATTCGGAATGTTGAAAAATAAATCAACGGTATTAAAGTGGTGCTTGGAAACGTTTTATTCGCGACTATAATGGCCGAGCAGTGCAGCAGTGGCTTCCTTTTTTTTTTTTTATTTTATTTTAACGAAGAATGAATGCCAGAAAGAGAGAAAAATCTGTGACGGAGACAAAATCCAATGGACATTATATAGCAAAATGCTCCCGGGTGCATGGAACTTGAAAAAAAAAAAAAAAAAAAAAACATTAAGAGAGCACTGCCGAATGAGAAAAGAAGCTTCGGGACCAACGACGACGCTGCAATGGAGAAAACTTGGAATCAAGCCCGAGATTCAAACCTCCATCTTTTTAGTCCGCCACCTTTCCATCCAGGGATGAAGGATAAAAGGATGAATAATTGGAAAAGCTGGGAGGCATTGAGTTTAGTGACCCACTCTAGGGAATCTCCCGTTTCGTCGTTCCTTGACCCGCGCGCTGGTCCTTCCGAGAAGCGGAAAACTGTGCGAACAGTTCCATTTTCAAATCGAATTTCGTGTGTTTCTCAATGATGACGAATGCCCTTAATGGTTCCGACCCAGATTAAATTTCCGCTTCCAAAGTTCATGTCTATACATATCGAAATAATTTCGCACTACAAATATGCCCATGAGCATATTTCTTCCTTCTATTGATTTTCCACTTGATTGCAGTCAATGTGAGAAAATTTCTTCAAGAATCTGTGCTGGGCGACAGAGTGAATTTTCAGAAACTCGAATCGTTCCAGTTTGTAACATCTCGTGGAATATATATTGCGAGACAAATCTCTCTGCCGAGAGACGAAAGAGAAAGCATCACATCACAAGCGTCTCTCGTATATACTAACTCGGCGTAGTTATTCGGGCAGCAAATAAACCTGTCGGTCTCGAAACAATAAGAGTGTCCTCGGGGGCTGAGTATCTCTCGAGCAATTTTGCCGAGATGGCCGCTTAGAGGGTTGGCAAAAGCGAGAGAGAGAGTGTGCACGCCATCCCCTTTCCCTTGATTCGTTCTATAGCCTGCCCCCCTCTTTGCCTTTGCGCTCGTCTTTCCTCCTCTATCGTTTCTCACAGCTTTTACCGCGTCACTGTCCTGTCCGTTGGTCTATATATATTTCCGCGCAATATTTGTCAAGTCTATCCCGCGAACAAATTGAAATGACGCTTATGGAATGAACTTGTCACGGACTGCCTGTGCGATCTTCCACTCGCACAACCGGCATATCCATGCTGACGATTTTATATCCACACATGCGCGTCCTGCTGTCACCGCGAACCTCGTATTTGACTTTAAACCTCGTTAACTATATGCCATATCAACGTGATTCCAAATCATACACGCTAATTTTGTGTATTCAGAGAAAAACAAAAATCACTTGGCCATAACCGACGATGCAGCGATAATTTTTGTTTGTTTTGATTATTTCCATCACATCTCGAATAATAAATAGGATTAAGGGTAATTAATGATATTGAAATAAGATTATTGGGAATTAAACGCGTTGTTTGGCTCGTCCGGACATTTTACCCTGTGAAAAAAATATTTCCCCGTAAGAGAGTTGTGTAAATACAAATCACGGCAATTCTTTCGATTCTTCTGTACAATGTTTTTTTTTTTTGCAACTCTTTTTTCTATCGGATTTATCAACGAGTTTCGTAACAACGATTCCGAGAGATATCCCTCCGGGAAAAAATTTATTTCGCGATCGCGGCAAAAGCGCTATGTATAGAAAAAAGGAATATAAGAAAATGAAAAAAAGAGAATATGATAAGAATTTTTTTGCCATGGATGGCGAGAAGCGAGTTTGCCGAGGATAAGCAACGACCAAGTACAGCCGCGGATACGTAATGTCTTTTTCTCCATTATTATTCAGTCGTACTTATTTTAAAGCTAATGCTGCCTGAGCCCGGCCTTCGCCCATAACCCAACCAGATAAGAAGTATTTTATATGCGAGAGAAGCTCGGAAATATATATAAAAGTCCTAGGAAACGCGGCTGCAGCGTTTTCCGATTGTTTCCCTTTGTTGAATGTCCCCAAAATGTGTGGAAAGCACATATTTTGTTTTTCATTTTTCCCCGATTTATGCGTACAACAGGAATTCTTCACTCGAAATTTATTCCGCAATGTCTGAAAACCATTTTTCGCATGGTAGCATTCACCAAATCGGTGAAGATGAAAAAATTAGAGCGGTTGGACGATTTTTCAAAAAACTCAGATTTTCGTAAAATTCGAAAAATCATAAAATTTAAACCGTTCAACCGATTTTCCCCAAATTCAATACCAACCTTCCTATTATGATACTCTATTTATAAAAAAAAAAAATTAGTAATAAATCTTAAAATTTGCGCAAGTTAGAGCGTCGACACCCTTTTTTTGAAAATTTCAAAATGCCTTAGAATTCGTATTTTTCTAGCAATTCCAACAAAATTCTCAGAGAATGAAGAGCTTGCATGGATTAACATCTGTGCAAAATGGGAACCCTGTAGCTCAAACCGTTCTCGAGTTATGAAGATTTCAATTTTACAGTGCCAGACGATACACACACACTCACATCCGGACATTTTTTCTAAATATGATTTTTCGATGTTTTGGGAAATTTTAAGCACATTGACATTGAAATCTGGAAAAAAAAAAAAATTTCATCGTCACATAACTTCCTCTATATGAGGAAGCAGAAACATGTAAATATATTCTCATTCGCATAAATTTGTTGTTTTCGTGTTGCACCTGAGACATCGAATATCGTGGGTATATTCGGAGACTAAAAGAAAAAGCCTCCGACCAACATGACTCAGACTACTGTTAAACAAACTTATCTCCTCCCACTGACTCTTCATCCTAACCGTCACGCGTCACTCGTGTCATTAATTATCTCAAGAGCCACTAATTAATAACGCCTAAACATTTACCAGCGTGACGGCACATTCGAGCCAATATCTGTGTATGTATGTGTATATTTATGTGTAAATGTAAAGCTTAAGTTGGAAAGCTCTTTGTCGAAAACTTTGGTGTTCTTGGTGAAAAGCCGCGAGGCAGATAACCCTTGCTTCGTTTTGGTACTCAAGCTGCCCAAAACTTTCGGTAAACATGCAAGAGCGCACACTATATTTCTATTTGTGTGAGGCGTGCCCTTTCCCTCCCTCGCGTTTCCTGCTTTATATGTACAAAAGTCCTTTTTTAACTTTGCACTCGCTCGATAATACCGAGTCCCTATAGAGAAGCTTCGATGAAATGACAAAGTTTCGCGCTTCCCGTGATTTATGTACGAGTGTTGACAAAACGCTTTGACAAAGGCAAAGTCGTGACCATTTGTTGATTAACGTATTTTACTATCACAAAACGACTTTATTTAGGATTCTTTCAAAATTTTTTATAAACGTTCTTGGCACCAAAACTAACAGTTTTCTCCTATGAAAAAAAAATTTCTGACGTTTAGAATTTGAGATATTTAATTTCCAATTTTTATTTTTCTCATCTAAACTCGTGTAAATTGAAGTCGCGTTCCTTTTGTTTTTTCCTTGCAACTTTTTAACGAAACGTGACTTCAATTTTTATGCGTTTAGATGAAAAAAATAAAAAATTGGAAATTAAATTCTCAAATTCTAAACGTCAGAAAATTTTTCTCCATGGGAGAAAACCGTTAGTTTTGGTGCCAAGAAAGTTTATACAAAATTTTGCAAGAACCCTAAATAAAGTCGTTTCGTGATAGTAATACCTTAAGACGAAATCCAATAATTAAGAGTACGGAGTGCACCACGTTTCGTCGATAATTAATTACCCCACAAGAGAATAATTGGTTCATCAGCTGATATAAAAATCGAAAGCTTTACAGTAAAAGTTGGTGTAACACGAATATCAGTATGATGGCTTGGTGGTAGAGAAGCAGCAAGATATTGCAAAGGCTGGTTTGCTTCAAGTGACATTGTAATTGTCAGGATAACGTGTGTTAGCAAATAGTAAGCTTGTGTGTTCTATCCTGTGTCAACGGTGCGTTAACAGTGTACGAAAACTAACATGTCTGACGCTACACGTTACGTATAGAACACCATGAGCCACGGTGGGGGTGGGAGAACGAAAGGGAACGAGCGAGAGTCAGAAAGAGAGAGAGAGAGAGAGAGAGAAGAAAATGAGAAGCGAGGAAGAGAGAGAATTTGAGCTTCTCCTTCACGTGGATGTCACAAGGGAGCACGAGTTACAGGGTTTGCACGTCAGATGTTGTACAGAGAGACCTACTGACGTATCTGCACAGTGGTTTGTCGAGTTCTCAAGCTACAACACTCCATGGACTCTCCACAGCCTCTCCTACGTCTTCTGCCTCGTGCTCTCTATTTCTGTATCAATACGACGAGGTGGTTTGTAGCTCCGATCGCTTCGGGTATGGCCTATGGTTACAATATCCCGTTCTATGACCCATAGAATCTATATATAACATATATATTGTCCTCTAATGGCCGGGTAGAGAGCACCGAAGATGGAAGTCGAAGTGGAATCATGAAAGTGCTCGCCCATCCTATGGCCTCCTCTCCCCCATCGATATTTCTCCATGTATCTTTGTGCACGTACCATGTTATATTTCCCACTCTAGTCTCACTGAAGAGTGAAGGAAGCTTGCTTCCTTCACTCTTTCTGCTTCCCTCTCCCCTGCTTCCCTTGGGTTAAATTATTGACACAACGTACAATTTACGATCGATATATTGGCTGCAAGAAGCGTCAGCGATAGCTTCGCTGCAGCGCTGAAGCTATAATGCCACTGTGCTGCGACACTATCCTCCACAATGCTCCGGCCAAAGTGGGTACCTCGTATATGCTCTGAAGGAAAATGGATGTCGAGAGGTGAAATATTTTTCGCGTCATTTTTTTTTCTCCATGTAAGTGTGACCTTGAGGCTCAGAAAATTCATTGAAAAAAAAAAACTTTTTTCCCATTTTTGCCTCCTCATAGAGAGGAGGCTATGTGAGGGTGAAATTTTTTTTTTTCCAGTTTTCAATGTCAATGTGCTTAAAATGTCCCAAAACATCGAAAAATCATATCTAGAAAAAATTTCCGGATGTGTGTGTGTGTATGTTCTGGTACTGTAAAATTGAAACGTTCATAATTGAAGAACGGTTTGAGATACAGGGCTCCCGTTTTGCACAGATGTTCATACTCTGAGAGTTTTGTTGCAATTACTAGAAAAATACGAATTCTACGGCATTTTGAAATTTTCAAAAAAAGGGTGTCGACGCTCTAACTTGCGCAAATTTTAAGATTTATTACTAATTATTTTTTTTTTTAAATAGAGTATCATAATAGGAAGGTTGGTATTGAATTTGGAAAATATCGGTTGAACGGTTAAAATTTTATGATTTTTCGAATTTTCCGAAAAAATGAGTTTTTTGAAAAATCGTCCGACCGCTCTCATTTCTAAAAATTTTGTAAAATATTGTGTATAAGTCTGTGCTTTGTTTTTTTTTTTTTTTTAATACTCTCCGGAGAAATTTCGTTCTTACTTCGGTTGACCTATTTTCTCGATACACACGTCTGATTTGTGTCGTCATGATTCCAGTGTTTGTCCTCGTTTTTCACCTGCTGTAGCAAGTTCTCGGACGCGAAGGTTTTGTCGCGCTAAAACTCGAGTATATGCAAAATACATGGAGCTAGTTTGCGAGGAAATTCACCGAGGTTTCTTGTGTTTCGGATACTCGCTGCGCGGCGGAGTTCTGCATGGACCATTGACAGTGCATTTGAGCGCTCTCACTCTATATTCCACGTTCTTTGTGGCAAAACAGCGACGAGGTTGATGGGGTCCAGGGGATGCAAAAAGTTTTGAGAATTTCACACGTCCACGAAACTCGTGTGCGCATGTTTCAACTACAATGCCGTATATAATGTACGTATGTATACCAAAATGTTTCCGAGGACGTAATGACAGTTTTCGAGAGCGTGAGTGCAACCGGACCTTTCGAGAATTGCGGTCGTCCGCGGAAGAGCTCGTAACCCTACTAAAACTTGACGAATTTAATCGGAAACGAACGAGCTCGAAAAGTTTCAACCCCGAGGGAAAAAGGACGGAAACTTTAGCGGCCAGCAGGTGTTTTTTTTTTTTTTTTTTTTTTTTTCAATACGTGCTCGCTAAGCTCAAAGATTAAAACAGACGAGAGAAAGCATGAGAATATGGGCGTTTCTCGCCGATCGTACAATATGGATTATTGTGAAAAATTACGATTTTATCTCCAGGCACTTAATATGATTATATTTAAACAGAGAAAACAGCTGTTTGAAGTGGTAAATTCCGAAAGCTCGGCGCATCTAACGAAAGACTCGCACATACACAGCGGTAAGAGCGAATCGCGGTCTCTTTAGACACAACGCCGGGTTATCTTTTAACGACTCTTGCGGACTCTTGGTTTTACGAGCGATCCATAGCTGCAAAGTTTACCTGCATTTCTGTACCCCCCCCCCCCCCTCCCCCCCTCTCTCTCTCTCTCTATCGTCTTTTTTGCTCTCTGTCGTTCTCTGGAATACGCGGTTCGTTCGATGGACGGTGGACGCGATCAGGATTCACGGATATGGTCGTATGGGCCGAGAGGGTAATTGCCAAGCAACGATCTTTTATCGACAGCACTTATCGTTTAGATTTTCTGTGAGCTATCCGGGCTTGTTTTACAAGCATGTTGAACCTTTTGGATTTATATATAAATTATATACACTGTAATGCATTTTATGCACTTGGCGTTCCACTGCGTCGACGGTTTCATAAATCTCAAAGTTTCCATATCGAGTTTAAATCTTTCCGAAAGTGTTTCAATGTTTCGCGAATTGAGAGCTTGATTATTACATGTTTTTCAATTTGTATCAACGATTGAACGGGATGCGAGAAAATTTGTAGAAGCACGGCTTAGCCTGTGACCGTCGTAACATTTACATCGTTATGTAAATATTAATTTGGTTATGACAAATTAGTAACCCTGTCCGGTCATGCGGAATGGAGATTCTTAGGTTTTTTAATTATATTGAGTTTTCATATATAAATTGAAGAGGAATTCGCTTTGCCAAACAGCGCCAAAGTCCTGCTCGATAAGCGCAGAATTTCTCGTAGCATAGGAAATTATATTCAATTTATGGAAGACCGTAAATGGTAGCGTTGGAAGAGAAATGATACGTTGTAGCAATGGAAAAGCTGGAAATTCAGTCGCGTTCTCCGGTGGCTATGTTGCAAAAGGGAGAACGAAATACGCGGATGGGAGGGTTCGTGAGAACTGGAGAGAGAGAGATAGAGAGGAACGACGCGGGGAACCTCGCCACAATAATTAATTTCATTCAGGGACCGCACAGTTGCTCTTCAATTACGAGCAAAACAACGGCCAGTTGTTGGGCTTTCTCCCCCTCCCTATTCATGTCCACCCTCCCGCCCTTCCCTAGCGCCTCTTATTATAACCTTAACGCCGAGACATTTGTCACGAGTGGGAGAAAGTCCCCAGGGCGAAAAGAGATGAGAGGCGCGTCGTAGACGAGAGAAGAAAAAGGTCAGAAGTTAAAACAAAACATGATTCCCAATCCGCGGACGTCCTCTGACTTAATTTACTTTTTTCCATTCACTTTTCTCTGCTCATACTTTTTTCTCTTCCCCCTGAGTGAATCATCACGCGAGTAAAATTGAGAAAAGCCATGAGAAAGTAAGTTTTCAAAAGAGCTGCGACGGATTATCGTTCCGATGTCTTTACAGAACTTTTATTCGGATCGATAACACATTTCATGCATTTAAGGAGGTTGGTAACACACAACAATTTTGCCATGTTGAAAGCATAGGAAAATTCGCAATAATGATCAGAATTTATTGAAATTTGGTGAGTATATTCTTTTGTATTAAATATGAATATACAAATTTTTTAAAATTTTTTTTCTACATAGTTTTCGAGTTTTTGAACACTAGAGTTTACATGCACAAGCATAGAATTCAGATATATATAGGTATATCTTTTGGATATTGTAAACTCCAATTATTCGACAACTATGTAGACGAAAAATTAGAAAAAAATTGTGTCATCGTATTTGATGCTAAAGAATGTTATCACCAAATTTTATTAAATTCTTATCATATTGCCGTATGTAGCCAACCTCCTAAATGAAAATAATGCAAAAAGCACCGCACGGTTAGCCAAAAAAATGTTTAATTAGCGAGCAGAGATAAACTCATGTCTCTTTTATCTAATCAGTTTCAATCAATGAGTGATATATTTTTTTTGTAAACACGTTAAACTATAGAGACTGGGGTTCGATTGCGATTCCAGGCAAAAAGCCGGGAATAAGAATGGGAGGAAAAAAAACAACGGGATTGTTTATGCAAGCTCGTGACGCGTGCACGCGGGCTTGGGGTTCGCGCTTTTGTGACGCGAGCAAGTTCGACTCGAATTGAACGGTCAGGGAGGGGGCCAGGAAAAAAAGTGAAAAACAAGGATTCTCTCGTTGCAGGCCATGGGGATGTGCGGCCAAATTAAAAATATATATTCCCTATCCGTGTAGATTTTTACGGCAATGGGAATCGGGAGACTCGCGAGGGTTGCGAGGAAAAGGGAACGAGCAGAGAGAGAGAGACAGCGAGAGAAAGACAGAACGTGAATTCACGATCGCAACGTGGTAACCCACACCCGATGCTTCATCAAGTCTTGATTGTTTGGCCGGAAAAGTTAATTGAACTTTGATTTCACTCGGTGACTAGAATCTCAACTACCTCTATATTCATCGACAATAATCACGAGTACCAATACATTTTCATTATTAAAGTTATATCGACTGAAATATGAACTCGTATTTGGGACACTCGCCAATGCCGAACTATTCCATTTACGATAGCCTCAAATGTCAAACCCTACAAGAGTCTCATAACCGATAACCCAACACGGAGAGAAAATTATATCAAAAATTACTATGCCACCAAAGCAGTTCCCTGGTCCCATATCGTCCCTCCGAGAAACGTTAGCAAAGACATAGTAATTTTTCATTCGTACTCTATCGGAAATAGCGGAAATTTAAAATTTTTTCGTGATCCAATTTCAGATGAAAAATTACTATGCATTTGCTCAAATTTCTCAGAGAGACGATATGGTACCAGGGAACTATGGTGGCATAGTAATTTTTATATAATATTCTCTCCGTGAATGAACGATTTTGCAATTCGATCTTTCCCTCTCGTTGCTAATATAAAAATTACATAATTCCATGTTCATCATCGAAGAAAATTTCAACAAAGAAATTGCATCATTTTTCAACGAGTATTGCAATTCGATTAATTCGGGAGATCCTAAAAAAAATGACAAGAGCCGCATTACCGATTATCTTTTTCTAGCCTTTATCAGTTTTAAGTGCTGGTCTGTTCAGATCTCGTTCCACAAAACTTCCGCTCGGTCACCTCATCAACGATCTTCCATTGTTCCAGAAAATTCTTTCAATTTTGTCTACATATATATACGTAATGTGTATATCATCCGGGCCAACGTGAAGGGACAAAGGCTTTGTTTTTTCGTTTCTTTTTTAACCCTCATTCAGTTCCTTTTTCCTCATTGTATCTTTTCGCGGTGAAGGGATGGGTCGAGAGAGCATGAAGAAAAGCAGGAGATCGATCATGATCTTTTTCGGCTTGCACTTCAAATAATGAGGCGAAGAGAAACGCCAATTTTCTAAATTGAAAGCTCTCGGATATAGAGTGTGGGACACAGTCCTCCGATCGGTGGCTTGGGGTATATGCGCAAACAAAAAAAAAAGGGAAACAAAGGTCGCGGGGGAAAACAGAATTCACGTTGCAGAAAAAATCGTTTGTTACTATGCAATTTTTACAAATTGACGTCAATGGCTGCTGTTATGTGAAAAAAAAACTCGCACAAATTAAAATAAAAGCTGTTCCTGCTTTTATTTAGCCGTAAAATACAGTCATTTGAGAGAATCGTTGTCAGAGAGACGAAAGAATTGGAGAAATTAAAGTGTGATATTTCAACCTGGATCGAGAGAATATGCAGTGCCCCGATTTGCACAGACTGGGTCAATAAAAGTGAGCGAATTATTTTGAAATATTGATATGAACGATACGTATGAAATTGATCAATTTCGCCTATGATTCCATGGAAATTTAAGGAGGTTGGCTACATACGACAATATGATAAGAATTTAATAAAATTTGGTGATGACATTCTTTGGCATCAAATACGATGACACAATTTTTTTCAAATTTTTCGTCTACATACTTGTCAAATATTTGGAGTTTACAGTATGCAAAAGATATTCCTGTATATATCTGAATCTTATGATTATGCGTGTAAATTCTAGTGTTCAATAACTCGAAAACTGTGTAGAAGAAAAATCTTTAAAAATTTGTATATTCATTTTTAATACTAAAGAATGTACTCACCAAATTTCATTAAATTCTAATCATTACGAATTTTTCTATGCTTTTAACATGGCAACATTGTTGTGTGTAGCCACCCTCCTTAATTACTTTGGTCAGATGATAAAAGCTGGTAATTACAATGTAAAGTATACAAATTTTACAGTCTATAAACAGCGCGAATGAAATGCTACTATTTCCGGCGCACCGGAGTCATCGCTAATTATAAATTGTTGTTTTTTTTCTCTATGAAAACTCTCGTGGTCAATGTTTTGGTAATCAATCGAATGTGTACAAATGTCAAGTGGCACATAAATGTTTTTTTCGGTTAAACAGAAATCTGGCGTTGCAACAACGATCGTAAAATAATAATATTATATTGGCTACGCTCGTATAAAGCTTATTACGAGCAAAATGAATTATACTCTTCGTGTCCATGGCTCACCTGTATCTTGACCGTTTATCGTTTCGATGACGTCTACTTTACTCTTCGTACGAGAAGAAAAAGGTGGGTGGAGAAGGAGAAAGAAAATAGTCAAACGTTACGACCCCCCAGTAAAAATTGCTAAGAACGTAACCTCTTGCGAGATTACGTCGTAACGATGCTCGTTTCCAGATCGTAATGGAAATTCCTACGCTGAGCTCGGCTGGCGAGCCGTTAGAGGAAATTCGTGAATCGTGAGCTCTTTCGTGGCCTTCATAAAAATATATATACATACGTGACCAACTTCAGACGACCAACTTAACGACAATCGAGAAAATTCTTCTCTTACTTCTTTTATTCAATTAAAATAAACAAAAGTGTTTATTAGCAGCAACAGCTCGTTAATTAATTATGAGCCCGTTTCGATTATAATCGCTAGAATAATTAGCAACGACGCATCGAGTGTCTATAGAATTTTTATTAGCACAAACATCGCGTGGATAAAATTTCACGCGAATTTATTGCAAAAGTGATTAAATAATTCGAATGAAAAAGTAACTGATTCGTGCATTTTTTTCACCAGAATTGAAACAAAGCCCATTCAATTCTGAGAATAAGCCTCCAAATGTGAATGAATTTTTCGGATTTTTACCAGAGCTGTTGAAATAAAAAAGATCAAAGCACAAAGTGAGACTGTATAGAGAAAGTGGGAATTCAAAGTATACCCTTAATATCATGTACAATGGGAAAAAAGGTTTCAATAAAAAGCTGGGAATCCCGTTGTACCGAAGGACTGGGAATTTCTCTGTGAGAGGGTCCGCAAGTTTTGCGTTCTCTACGCAAATACGAATTCGTGTCGCCCCTAAACGAAACGTTTTCCCTGTCACCACGAATATCTCTCTTTCTCGTAGTTTTTTTCTTTGCCCTTTCTCACCCTTCTGCGCTGGGGTTTCGGTCTCTCAATGAGGAACAGTGAAAAGCAAAAAGGACTAGAAAAAAAAGGAGCGAGCGAATGGAGGAAGAAAAAACGAACGAATCCAACCCCGATGAAGATGTCTGCGTTGACTTTAGCTAATTTTTTATCGCCATTGGGGGGAGACGTTTTTTTTTTTCGTCCAATTTTTCGAGCCCCTGAGTTGGTGCGGCGTGATGAGAGAATAATCCCCCACCCTCTCTCACGTTTGCATCACTATTTACAAAGGGCGTTGCTGGGATTTCTCCTGTCCCGGTCTCCTTTCACAAAAGTTTCATCCAAATTTTATGATATTCCTTCGCTCCAACGTACTCACACGATAATAAGTGCAATCACTTTTTTTTCAATCAATTATTCTCATAAAGCCTTTAAGTTTCTCATTATTTCTTGCCACAAGTTGCTGCAAACGTTAAGAAATTACCAATGCGAATATCTTTTTTCTGGTGCCCTGCAGCCTCTTGAAATTTTGCCTGGATCCTTTTCTAATCATAAAGCTGCTCAGAAATAAAAACGAATTAAATTATCGAAAAATGAAAAGCGTTTCTCTTTATGAACGTACATGCCTGTTTTATGCATTAATTTTATCTCGCTATTATTTTTTTTTTTCAAATACAAAATATTGGGGATTGTTAACTTCCTATTCAATTCAGATGCTCCTCTCATTTTTCGCACGAGAGCAAAATAACAGAGGAAAAAAAAATTACACTCATGCCTTTAGCGATTTGTTCGCTGCTCCCTGGATGCCAATTCAATCAAATGAATAAATACATGTAGAAGCACATTTCCAGGCTTTTACATCGAGTTCGTTCAGTTTATAAATCAATTTATTATCTTTGGTGCATCGCCATGGCTTTTTTATGGTTGCCCCTCCCGAATGGATGATGCACTGCTGTTCCATTTGTTGCAACATCCACTCTGCAATCGATTAAACCATAAAATAAAAATAAATAGGCCAACAAAACACAGAGTATTCCTTTGTTTAGGAATTCCCTTAAACTTGCATTACTTCCAATGACGATACAGAACGGTTGAATAAAAAAAAAAATGGCAAGTTTATTGGCATTGTTGGATGAGGAAAAAATTAAAAAGAAAAATGTATTTATTTTTATTCTCTTTGTTTTTTCGTCTTCGTAGAACGAGGCAAAAAATTCTTTTCAAGTATCGAGAGGTTCGTGCTATATTTCTCTGTCTATCGTTTTTCCTCTTTCTCTCGTTCTCCATGTAAAAACCGATAAATTTAAATACCAGATCTCGAGAGTTGATGAAAAATCGTGGAAACGACAAGCAGCGTTCTTTACGATCTGAATTTCAATGGGACGACGGAGTAAGGGTTATTCTCACTCTGTGAGTTTATAGGCCCTTAGTACGTGGCTCGATACAGTATTTAATCTATGTACCATATTCATGTCAAGCTCTTCACGAAAGCAATAAGATTGCTCATGGGAGCATTGATCTATGAAATCTTGAAACGATCAACGAATTCATTTTTTATTGATAACATCAATCGAATCGTTTTCATTGGAAATCGAGAAAATCTTAATGAAATCGTGACTACACACATTTTTTTTATTTTCATCGCAATTTAACAACGAAGCACTAAGCTTTTTGACATTTTTCTCGCTATTCTGTCTCGGATATTCCTTTAATCTGACAGTCTGACACACGCACGTCTGAATTCTCTCAATATCGTTTGTAACAACAAGCCTTTCGACAAGCTATACGTGTGTATATATGTAAATGCGAGAATATAAGGCAAAAAGAGTTTTCTAAGGCAATGGACCATTTGGCTGTCTTCCAAAAATTGGTGGACCAGACTAACGAGAAAACTCGAGGTCGAATTACTTCGCCCAACGGAGAAGCGTATCAGGGACAACGATCTTGTCATTTAAAGTACAACGCCATCGATTCGCATTTTCGGCAATATACATAGAACGCTAAAGATCCAACGCTACGACGCTCATCCCTGTCTTTTCTTGGTTAAATTTTCGGGATTTCGAGTTTCAGGCTTTATCAGTCTTGCTCGTTTCTTTACTCTCTCGCTCTCTCGCTCTCTCTCTCTCTCTTTCTCTTCCTTTCTCAAGCGTGTGTGTTTCGATCAGAGATTCTCCTCCGAAAAGAAAACGTCTTCATCCTGTCCGGCTTTTCGCCTCGTCTATGAGACACGAGAGAGAGAGAGAGAGAGAAAAAAAAGAAAGGAATCGTCGACGGGCGCCGAGACTCCTGGAGACGTTTAGCTTCCTTTTTCCTCAGAGTGGTTCGGTACCAAATCGTTTGATAAAAAAAATAAAAAAATTACAATTTCTGTTCCACATGACCGACGAAATTAATGACCAGAAATCGATTGAAGTATCAAAAAAAAAAAAAAACAGTGTCGTCGTGACTTTAATTTTACCACCCAAAACGCATTGGGAAAAATTTTGAAACAATAAACATTGGCGTCGTGTTCTTTCTAAAAGAATGCATTAAATTTTTATTGAATTTACGTTTTTGTATCGTTTCCCGAAAAAAAAACGAGAATCCTTTGTCGAAATAACGCATGCATACACTTCCGTGATGCGCTTTTAAAGAACTGACGATTTTCGTAACTCGAGTGGGTTTGCAATTTATCAATAGCAGAGTGAATTTTCGTTATTACCATTTTATTACTGTAATCCCATCCTCGACATATTTGTAATCGGAATATTATTTCGCGTTTGTGTTTCATTGTTGTAAATTTCATTAAACCAGCGGTCTGGTAATAGCTCGTCAAACGTATAACGAAAAGGTAATATAGTTAACGAGCAGCTAGATGAAAGCTCCTACGAACGATGTAAAAGAAAAAAAAGGAAAAAAAAATGAAAAAGGTAACGCGGAAACAAAAACTACGTAAACATCGATATGCTCGAACGCACAAGAATCCAAACCGGAAACGAGACCAGCGAAGTAATTATATTATTATAATAACCGAGGTCGGTCCATTGTATGTTTTTCCGTGTATTTTACATTCACATAGCCGACAGAAAGCTCAACGTTGAAAGAGTAATTCGCTTAGTATGACTTCAAAAGCTTCGACGTCCACACTCTCCATTGTTTTTGAATAGACAGGGCTCACAAGACAGGGCTTGTATTTCTATCTATACATCGTCATTGTTCGCTCATTTGTTTAAACTCCCAATGGCTTCCAAAAAGCATCTCCAGCACTGTTCTTATTTTTCTGTAAACAACCTTTACAAAGCTTGAGAAGAAAATCGTATCCATTGAAGCATTCGCGTAATTACTGCTTCATTCGGTAAAACTTGACCGATACACACGCAATGATATTTTACTCCCCAAGGATTCTTACACGATGAGGATGACTAAAAAAATACGACCTAACAAAGTACTGGCCTCGCAGGACACCGACGACGCCGTCTTCGCTAAACTTCACTTTATCCTCGTATAAAAAATGAAAAGCATTTTATTCTGAGTGTCATTAAGAAGGGTGGCTACACACAACAATGTTTCTATGTTAAAAGCATAGGAAAATTCTAAATGATTAGAATTTAATGAAATTTGGTGAGTATATTCTTTGGTATTGAATATTAATATACAAATTTTTTAACATTTTTCTTCTATATAGTTTTCGAATAATCGAACACTAGAGTTTACATGCACAAGCATAGGATTCACATATATATAGGTGTATCTTTTGCATATTGTAAAATCTAATTATTCGACAACTGTGTAGACGAAAAATTTGAAAAAAATGGTGTCATCGTATTTGATGCTAAAGAATGTTATCACAAAATTTAAATAAATTCTTATCACATTGTCGTATGTAGCCAACCTCCTTAATACGAACAAATTATTCCATCAAAGTTTAGCAAACTTGTTGAAAATGATTGTCAAGGAAAATTTGATTTAAAACTGAAAAATAAAACAGCAAACGTAGAAGACGAAACGAAATTGTCAATGGATCGTCCTGCCTTCATCATGTTCGATCAGAATTTCGACTGTATATAAATATCTATGTATGGATAAATTTTTTGGTACGTTGACCCATATACACCTGAACGAGCTGCGTTGGCTGGCTGCCGCAATTGGATTTTCATCTCAGAATAAATGGAAACACCTCGGTCACAGAATATATTGCTCGTTGGTACGAGAACTCTGTGGAATACCCTCGTGTTCCCCACATAACGTCCCACTGAAATCGAATAGCAAATCGTTCGATCCGATAAAAATGCAGGAAAGGTATTGGATTTTTTCCTCCTCGAATCAGTTCGCTACAGATAAATATTTCACATGCACACGTACTTAGAATGTGTATATAAACGTAAAACATAATTCCGATAAATCCGAAAAAAAAAACAGTTGGACACTACGTTCGGAACTTTGGAAAATTTTGGTGCTTTTGCAGGGCAAACCGCGTTATTCGTTAAAATATTTTCGTATTTTCAATCGTCGTCCATGAAAATGAAACCATAATGAGAATTTATTGAGGTAAGAGAAAAATTCAATGTTACTGAGCGAACGAAAATCCCAGCGACTCTTGTGTGAACGAGAGAAGCAAAAGTTATTTGACGGAGACGTTTTGCACTCGCTTGCACTTTATCGGAGCTTTTGTCTTCACTATCGCGCGAGGCGACACAATCTATTGGGATTGGTAAGGGAAAGTTGATAAATTTATAATTCAATATTGACTCACATTGGCGAAGGGAAAATGTCATCCTCTCGAATAACCTTCGTACAATTTACTTCGCGTCTCCCTTTTACTTTTCTCTTTTCTTATACAACTTCCCTTATCTTCCCTTTCTCTTCTGTCCTCCTCTCATTCTTCATCACTTTTCTTCTCTCTCTCTCTCTCTCTCTCTCTCTCTCTCTGTCTTTTCGTCCCTTTCACTTTATCTTCGTCCGGAGTCTATTCCACCTTCCGAGTGACTCGCAAAGGACACGTTCTCGCCTCGTGGATGGTGAGGACCGTTCTCTCGCGTGAATTCTCCGTTCGTGTACTCGTTTCCTTGGCTATTCTCAACGACATTTGCCCAGCTTTTAAACAATTAAGTGAGTCGGGGAGAAGAACGAGATAAGAGTATGAGAGGAGCGAGAGAATAAAAGGACAAGGAGAGGAGAAAACAATTGTTATTGCGAGACGCCAGGCAAACAGTTTCTCGCAATGAACCAGGAGTAACCCATCTCTGCATGGTCTTTTAGCCAGCGAAGTTTCGCTTCGAGACAAGAGCGAAAATAACGAAAAGGCGAACAAAAAATTTCTCTAATTTATCTTTTGTTTCTCAATTGCACGATTCTCGTTTGTTTATTTATTTTTTTCACCAAAATCTCGCTCCGTCAAAGGATCGATCGCTTATTGTTTTGACGTATTTCTGTAATCGCAGCTGCTCGAGGACCTTCCAAGCAACTCGTAGATTTCAGATAATCGAGAATTCACGCTTGATTACACGGACGCTAAAGTTTCTCAACGATTTATTTTCATCGTCTCCTGAATTTCGAGCGTTCCTCAACGAAAAAAAAAAGTTTAAAGAGTCAAAAAGGAGAAAAAGAAAAAAGAAATACTAGGCAACAAGCGTCCGGGACACTTGGTCCGAGCGAACGAATAAAATCGTCGTATTGCACTCCGCACTCCATACGCTATGTATATACTTTCAACTGAAACCAGCTTCCATAACCTTAAAAGCGGAATACGCGACAGATTTGCCCGAAAATTTAAACTCTGAGTCGAGCAAAAGTTTTTCGTACGAGGAAAAAGGGTCGGAAGACGAAAAAAGGAGCAGGACCTTCTTGGGGCGAAAAACCATAAGGAAAATGGCTTTAGCGCGATGACCAGAGATAATGCATGGAGCGTCGCACGACGTTAACAAGTTGGATGACCGCTCAGCCTCCGGATAATCTCGTTCGATCGATTTTATTCAAAATTTATGCGTTTTTTCTGTTGCATTCCATTAATTTCTGGGCTGCTTTGCTGTTTCGCCGAAAGTGCTGGAGAAGAGACGGACGTCGTTCGCGTTTTTTCGATATCGCGAATGCACGAACGTGGCATGAACCACTGAACGACACGCGCGACGAATTAATCCTGCGCAGGGCTGCATGTTTGATTTAAAATTATTGCTCCAGTTTATAGCGGGATTACCAAGCGCGGCGACAAATTACTCTCCTGTATCTATTCCCATATATATACACCGTCAGAAAGTCTCTAAACCACTCGCGCACACAACACTCGGTATATTTATACACAAAATACATTTAGCTGGTGGAAAATCAGTGCAGCATCAACACGATAATAATGTCAGTAGTGGAAGCTTCAACGTCGTTTCTATCCCGCGACACGCTAAGCCGGATAATTGTTTAACTTTTATGCGCAGAAACAAAAAAATTATTAAATGCCATCCATGTGTATTCAGGCTTTCCCAAAATTCTAAATATTTCCTGCCTCATTGGCAATTTTTGGATCAACGATTAAATAATTTCGATTTTTTCGAAATTCGATTGGAAAAACAATTTTTGAATCAAAATGCTTCTGCAAATTTTTGTATTTTGGGCAAGAAACTTGTGCATTTTTAATGCCAAAATCTTTCGGAATATCGAAGGAAAATAAATTGTGCAATGAGCCAATTGTCGAGCCACGAATAATGGATTTTTGAGGGGAAAGTGAAAGATCGAAAAAATGGGAAAGTGAGAACAATGTTATTAGCCGATCACACGAACCGTTGCATACGCATGGGATACAAGGATTATCGTTGCCTCGGCCATCTCCGAGAATAGGCTCAGCAGAGGACGTTTCATTGTGGGTTTAACAAAACCACTACGACTCCATTCTCCCTCCTCTCTCTACCTTTTGGTAACCCCAATCGTCCCGAGTCCCATATCGATAACGACGAGTTTACCCGGGCCGATTAAACAACGTGATTAGGCAGGGATCATACAGTCTTATCCCTCGGCAAACTATTCGGAAATGCAGAAATCTTGATAATTGTGCAACTACTGAGAATTTCGTGAATCCAATTTCTCGTTTACAAATTCTAACGACGGTGTGAAATTTCTGAATCGACAGATTATTATTTGACATCGATAAAATGAGAGACCGAGAAAACATGCTGGCGTTTTGTTCGATTCACTTAAGAACTTTGTATGCAAAGTTTAAAAAGTTTCATCATGAAGAAGTCGAGATATTTATTTATAAAATTCACAATTTTCAGTAGTTTCTCATAAGAGCGTGTGTTAAAAGTTGAAATTTTCATCATTAAATATTCCGATTTCTAAATGGTGTAGCCTCTTAAAACTTTGCATACATTTTTATGTAACATCGAAGAAGCTTTATTTAAATTTTCAAAAAAATCGATCGTAAAATTTTGTCGAAATTTTGTTTATTATATAACAAACACAGATTACCTCGGACAATCATGGATTTAGAGTATGTTGTTCTTTAGTCAATTTTGACCAACTTTTTTCAATGAACTTAGGCTCGCAAATCATTTTGTATGTGAGAAAAAGTGAAAACAAAAATTTAGATTCGCCCTTCGCCACACAACGTCCTTAAAAATAAAAAAGTCCCGTTAACTCAAAATCACGTAAATCAAGCACAATTTCGAAAGATTCGAAATCACTGCAACATCATTCCGAAAAATAATCGAACCCTGCGATGTTTTCATTGAATTGACGTTTCGAAATTACGGCTCAAAATACACGTTCACCGATGGTCACTCAGCGTTATAAAATGCATTTGCTCATACGATGATGATTAAACGAGCTCGTAAAATATACGTTCAAACAAATTCGCGTGGTGCATCGTTTATTGCCATACAAGCATCAACGTTTTACAATATATATATAAATACAAATACGGATCAGATCGCGAGAGATTAAAGTATGAGATCGGCTGGCTTTCAACTGAGCGAGCCCGTACCTCGTGTGTGAAATAAAGCGACAACAGAGTTCATGAAAGCATCATCGACCTATCGATGGATCAAGTTTTTCCATGGTTTTGATATTGGATCGATGAATTTTCAAGGATTTTAAGCAAATACATTTTGATTCAATTGGAATTGTATCCTGTGACGAACCCATCGAGTTATAATCGATCGAACCAGAATAAAGTAAAAATGAATTGAAAGAAACGAGCATGAAGTACATGTGATAATTTTTCAACACGTTCTCAATCACTCAATGTTTTGCAAATTGTTTCCATCAATGTTTTGAGGGAAAGATCTTAGAGGCTCGGGACGAATTGTAATCTTCGGAATACTCGCACGAATGTTGGACGTTGATGATTATAAATTAGCATCCCAATAGAAAGAAAGCAAAAAATCAATATTCCATTTATTTTTCATCGTGAACGATTTTATTTTCCTCGCCTAGTTAATGGGATGTTTAACCAGTTATTCCAAGAGATTCTACTTTTTTCTCTACACAGTGCGCAAAGCCAAGAAAAATTACTCCGAGTACATGAAACCACTCTTTGTAACGTGCACAGTCCGGACATTGAGCCCATCGGCTCTGCGAAGCTTCTACACGTTCTCAATCTTCTTGCAGGTTCTTTGGATGCTTTTCTCTCCGTCTTTGAAGCGTTTATACACCAGTGAATCATGTGCATGAAGCAGCGTTGCAAGAGCGTTGTGAATGGGACAAAAAGCAAAGCGCAGGCAGCAGACCTAGATCGAAAGTGTATCGAAACGGTGCTCGACCCTCGAGCTCTGTCTTCTTCAAAGAAAAACTAAGTTTTCGTTGCCTCCTTTGCTTCAGTATATACGTTCATACAATAAAAGCAGAAAAAGCATGGACCTGAGCAGATTTCTAAAGCATGGAAAGAGACGAGATCGACAGAATTAGCTTAATTCAGTTATGGAGTAAATCGTTATTCATCTTTATTCTTGGATCCTCGCGATTATAATTATGACACTACGATCATCATCGATGCCATGGCGATCATTAACGTCTTGACAAGGGTCCATCAAAGAGTCCATCGTTAACGTACGTGATTCCGGTAGCCTAAGGAATTCACACAAGGTCACCCATCCTCCTGTTGAATGATGGACACAAATAGAGAGATGCACCAGGACGGTTAAATCACTGTCATCATATAGATGCGATGGCCTGCCAATCTAGCAAACATCTCTCAACGCATACACATGCATGGAGGAGCATGTATTCCGGTTTAGAGGGAAAGCCTTCAGAAGACGTGTGCGTGTGGTTCAATCGAAGGAATCTGTATGTGGTGGAGAGTAACGATGCCAGAGATATAGGGTACAGAGAACAGTGAACGATCAACGCCTGCACTGAGCACTTGCAACGTTCCTCTGGAGTCGCACCACCAGCACCAGCCAATTCCAAAATGTTGCGCGTGAAACACCGAGTGAGGAATAGTGGTCAGTCCAAAGCCGCCACAGGTCTATACTATGGCCGAGGGCATCCGGAGTCACCAGGGGGTGCTCCGGCTGCTTTTGATTTAGCGGTATGTGTGCCTCTGGCACTGACGACTCGCTTCTATCAAGCCCATCTCTAACGCGTTACATCACTGGCACCATTCAGCATCGTTCCACACATGCCTCAGGAGGCTGAATACCAGTCACGATTTCCGCTGCCCTTATTGGAACCTAGATTTTTACAGTTTATCCTCATCAGGTTGTCATCGATAATGGTAATCGCTTGCTCATAACAAAAACGACCAGTTCCTATTTTCAAACTCTGGCATTCTTGGCAT
Organism: Hyposoter dolosus; assembly: GCA_963921915.1. Classification (NCBI taxonomy): domain Eukaryota; kingdom Metazoa; phylum Arthropoda; class Insecta; order Hymenoptera; family Ichneumonidae; genus Hyposoter; species Hyposoter dolosus. Next base: position 15,506,413 of record OY998132.1, on the reverse strand, counting down.
TCATGCTACAACGCCTTCGCAGCCTTGACGAGAAGATTTACTCATTTGCCTCGGTCCAACTAACCTAATTAATAACGTATTCCAAAATTCTCACAAAACTTTGGCGTTTACTTCTGTACCTTGCTGTCTGGTGATTTCACGTGCGCAATTAGGAGCATCACGGTGCATAAGAAACGAAGAATCCAAGTTGGAAGCCAGCTCTGTTTCGCGCTCCACTCTTATAGGCGTGGAAGGCTTCAAGAACAAGAAGGGAACCGATGGGGATCTTTGAGTGTCTGTTACACTCGAGCCCGAACCGCTCGTGCTTCGGGAACGAGGCGAACTTCCTATCCGCGGGATAACAAACAGCGAATAGCGGTGAATTGTTTAAGGGAATGAGCACTAAGCGGGCGTTCTCCCACGATTTTATATGTGAACGTTGGGAAGCGCGTATGTGTGTGTGTGTGTGTTTGCGCGTATGGGTGACAGTTTGGATCAGCAGACGAAACGAGGGAGAAGAGTGTCTCGGCCAATTCCTATTCAAATTAATGCAAACGTCCTCTGCGTGCCGCATCCCTGAACGAAAGGGAATTCCGCCCATTTCTTCTCCGCCTTTCTCCCTCTTTCTCCTTTTTCTTTGAGCACTCTTTGCGGCTTTTCAGTGCACCCGATGATGAACATTTGTCCTTGCGACGAACCCTCGACGGGCCTTGAGGATGGGGACTTTCGAGACATCACCCATGTGTTCGATATTTCGTCCGTTCAATGCTCCCATCATTAATCCACTTTTGTGCTGATGTCTACTTCCGTTCGGTACCACATATCACAAGAATGGGGATTTCACAAGCATGGAATGCCACTTCGCCCAAAAGCTTCCTATCGTGTATGGTGGAAAAAAAAAAAAAAAACAGAAGAAGCCCTCCATGGCTCGATATGCAACATTTCTTTGTGCCGAAACCATCACTCGAACGATGGTTCCGACTCGGTAATACTGCTTACGATGGGCAAAATATTTTTTCTCTTTTTTTTTTCTTTATTTAGTTCTCCATTATTCTGATGTATGCGTTTTCGCATAATGGCCACGAGCCCATCATGAATAAAAGTGGCAGAAGCTACGGAGTAGCATCGCACGGATTTTGGCTTGAATTTCGAGTTTTGCGATGTGATATTCCAGCAAAACGCATACAGAGGGGAGTTACGAGAAGTCAGCTCTTACATACTGATAAATATATCTATGTAATGGATGCATAGAGATTTTAGGGAGAACGAGTCTGTTTGTCAGTCAAACGAGAGTGACTCGGCACAATGGACGACGAGAAGTGATGATAGTGATGGTTCCTGCTGTTCCCGCTTTGCCGTTTTTCCTTCTGTCTCTTTCCATAGCCTTTCTTTTCATTATCCAGCGTTTCCATCGGACCCGCGATCGTAACATTGCTCTGTCCCTATCTTTGTGTTTGCCAACGTCGAACAGATACTGGGCTTGCTTGTGAAGAGAGGATTTGGCGGTTTTGTTGAAATGGCTCCATAATCTACGCATTATTATGAATCGATGAAAAAACAAACGCCATTGAGCTTTTTTCCACATGTGCGAAAAGACAATCACCGAGTGAATAAATGATCAAGCGATTTTCCTTCGTGCTTAATAAAGCATATTTTTCGGAACATACGAAATTTTCGAAATTTTTTTCTCTCCACTCTTTCGACGATACAACTTGTACGAAACTTTTCTGCTTAAGGACCTTGTATGGCGACGGTCGAATGTAAATTTTTGTTTTCAGTTTTTCTTACATACAAAATGGTTTGCGAGCCTAAATTCATTTTAAAAAGTTGTTACAAATTGACTGCAGAATAACGTACTCTAAATCCAAGATTTTCCGAGTTAATCTGTATTTGTTATATAATAAACAAAATTTCGAAAAAATTTTACGACCAATTTTTTGGAAAAACTAAATAAAGCTTCTTCGATGTAACATAAAAGTGTATGCAAAGTTTTAAGAGGCTTCACCATTTAGAAATCGAAATATTTAATGTTGAAAATTACAACTTTCAACACACGCTCTTATGAGAAACTAATGAAAATTTTGATTTTTGTAAATAAATATCTCGACCATGATGAAACTTTTCAAAATTACGTGAGCTATTAGATATCACTATTCTCTTTGTATGGTGCAAATTTAGAAGAATTCTGTCGATAGAAAACTTTGCATACAATGTCCTTAACGACTCTCAATTTTGTTCGTCTGCCAGTAAAGTCTGGCATAAATATATATCATGTGGCGGAGGACGAGCCATGATAAATTTTCAATTACTGTAATTGTCAGTTAAGCCGTAGATGAACGCTATAGCCTGGTCCAGAGTGTTTGTTCTGTACAGAGCGTGTATGATACGGAGCGTTCGCCGAGGTTAAATTACCAAAAGGCATTAATCCTCGACTTCTCCGGCAGGAAAAGTCGTAGCGCGAAACAAGCCACAGACGAAAAAAAAAAGCGGTCGAAGAAGAAAAACAACAGGGGTAGGATGTGGGAGAGGGACTTTGGGGGATGGAAAAAAGGAGCGGAGAATAATATGATAAAAGAAAATCGGCGACGCATAACGCGCCGAAACTCGCTTGCGTGACCGCTAATTTCCCTAATTTCGTTAATAAATTTCGTCAGACGGGGTGAGCGTTTCCACGCCCCCTCGTTTTCCACCCTCCTTTATTTAGGTTCCCGCATTTTGCGCAAACTTTCTCCGCTCGGATTATAAAGGAATTAACTCGATGAAATAGCTGAGCTATTCGGAGCGTTTGCCGACGCCTAAGCGGAGACTACCGACCTCTTTGTTTCGGGGGATGTGTGCGGCTCAACGGGGCAAGAGGCGAGTGCTCAGCAACATAAAGAATTTCAACGTGCAGTATGTATACATATAAATATAAATGCACACATAAGCGTGTAGCATTAAGTGCGAAGGGTATGGTGCGGAAAAGCCAAAACCCTAAGTACAGTTACTCGGTGCGTAGGGATAATACAAAACTGAGAAAGATGAGGCGATTCGAGTTGAACCGCGCGAGCGAGAGGAAAAGTCAAAGAGAATTATTCGAGAATACAGACTAAAAGCTGTTGTTGGTGACCGTAGGTGAAAATGGGAGGGATGTGAGCTACAAATTACCGAAGAGCCTGAGCTGAAAACCTGCATCGGGAGTGTCCAGCAGCTTTTTCCACCAAAAAATATTTAAAAAAATAATTTCACGCTATTTTTGTTTATTTTATTTTTATAGTAGCTGGAGCCGCTTGGCACGTAGCTAGAGGTTGCGGTCTCTGCTCATATCTCTCTCCGTGTCTGTTCGCGCGCGAACATTTTACCTCATTTTTGTTTTTTTTTTTCGTTCCATGAATTACATTTGAAATTATGGGAAGCAGTCTTTGCGCAATGCTCGGTCAGTTAATGCGCGTATACACATTTTTACGAGGATGTTTCGGTGCTCGGAAAATCCGTGGATGACAGTGAACGATATATTAGTCGCGCGGTGAAAAGTTGGCGGTGCCGACTGTACTCCGAGTTTCTTTTCTCTGCCGTTCGTAATTGTTTATTATGATTATTATTATTATTATGATTATTTCTAAAAGGATAATCCGATCCTCTCGATTGCTCTCGGAGAATAAAGTCTTCCTCGGGCCATTTGTTGGCAAAGCATTCGAGGCGAACGAGTACCACCGTAACACCGTGTACGCCTTATTGTTTTCAAGCGGTCCAACGTACCTGTCCAATTTGGCGAAACTTTTGGCACGTCTCCGACGTTTATTATCGCTCCAACAAGACGGGATTGGTGCAGTAAGAGAATCAGGGAAGCATGAAGGAAACTGCGGCACTAACTGTGCGGTACCGTCTAACGTTTCCCCTCGACGCCATCTTTCCCGTAGCTCGCTCTCTCCCTTTATCTTGCATGCTACCGTTAACCCCTTCAGCTCAGAAACGGTTGCACCAGAAGCAGAAGGGAGCGCAAAGAGAAGTTTCGAATTTCTCCGGGCGTGGCCTACTCCATCTCGGCATTGTAATCTAGATGCAAGCCCATCGAGACAACGAGACTATACCGAGAGAGGGCGAGACCGATAGAAACAGAGAAAGGTGGAGAATTAAGGGAAAAAAGAATAAGGACGAGAGACCAAAATGGCAAGGATGATTCATGCGATTCACCAATAAGAGGTTATACGCCAAGGGGCCAAGAATTCAATAATAAAATGAAGAAAATGGCGAAAAGATACGGATGGGCTGCCCCCGTTGTGTAGGCCATTTGCGGTAAAATTAAATTAACGGCGACTTTGCTCATTACGTGAGAAAATATTATTTGAAAAATTATGTGGAAAAAAATGTGGGACTATTGGCGGGTAGTTTCTGACTAGCGTTGGAGGTGCAGAAATGTTTGTGAGCGGGCGGTAAATAAGTAAATAAATAAATAAAAATATTTTTTCACAGATCCATCGAGACATCAGCATCGAGGTATGTTAGTCAATTATCTTCTACAACATAGCGACTCCAATTAAATCTAATAACCTAATTAGAGTGACTCAAACTTGCACCTTTCAGCACTGGATTGAATCTCAATTTCCACGCACGTTCCTATCAGCCGAAAGCGTTGAAAATATAGACTCAAAGCTATTTTGAACTGGGCACGTGTCATTCGGCATGATTCTGCTTCATCGTAAAATGTTGCCAAACACATGACTCGCCAGACTCAAAGCGAGTATGGCAAAAGACTACAATGAGAGCATCAACGGATTTCGACATGTCGGACGCAATGTTGGTCCGGCTTAAGCTGTCGCAATGGTGATCCAAGTTGGCATCAATGGCCACACGCAGAGTCAAAGCTCTTTCCTGCTCTACCCAGGCCGCGACTATTCCAATTCTGCGCTTTCTCTCATTCACCCCATGCAAGAGAGCACAGCGCCGAACTAACTGATACAAGCTGGTTGCCGATGTATATGTTCGCGTGTCCATGTATAACGACACTCAAGCATCAGCGCGAAGGGGGACCCGTATTCCGTTCGAACCTATCAAAGGCCCCAGCATCGTGCGGACAAGCGCGTGGCCGCACGATGCAGCCACGTAAGTGGAAGCAGGCTATCTATGTGCCATTGCAGCGTTCGGTACGCCGTGATCCAGCGTGTGATGCCAGCGAAATCCAAACGGCCATTTGGCCACACAGAATCTAGCTCGTCAATGAGAGCGCAACCAACTTGACCCTTTGGAACCTAAATCGCGTGAGCCGAATGTCCATAAGCTGCAGGCGATATTCGTACAATTATATACTCCGCGACCGGAAGACTGATCGAACACTGTCCGTTTACGCGCAAGAAGATATGATCAAAGGATTTACCGTGCAGTTTCTAAAGGTCTTTGTAGTAGCCATTGACATGGCGTTATGAAGCAAAACATCATTGCAACTCTCGTAAAGAATAAAAAGCAGAATTCTAATTTCTGTTTGGAATATCTTTGGCCGTATAAGCCCCGGTGGGATCCTCAAACTTTTACCAACAGATTCCTGGGCCATCCGGAGTCACGATGGGCGAAACAGCGTCCTCTGCATGATCGTTAAAATTTAGCAGTTTTGTGGTTATGACAAAGAAAGAGAAGAGAAATCTCGATTCTCCGAGCTCTTCGAGAGCCAGAAGCAGCCCAAGCGACTCTACGTGGCATCAGCGTATCGTCACTCGCACTTCTCGTGGCTCTGCTCTCATGGAAACCCGGCGAGTCGTTTATTATGATTCTCCGAGCGATACGGTTATAACTGTAATTAAGTTCTCGTCCGTTTGGCTTGGTCTCGCATATTCGTGAGCTCTATACCTACAACTCTACGAGTATACAAATCTATGGAAGGGAATGATGCAGCCTATAACGGTGTGGGCGATGATGGGGTCGCAGTGGCTGATGGTATGAGAAAACTAGAGTATCGAGCAGCAGCAGCAGCAGCAGCAGCAGCAGCAGCAAGGGTTAATAGCGTTTACCGTTTTACTACGTAATCTCTTCGTCCCTGTCGCTCGCACTGGCCTGTTTCGATACGTAACACACGTATTTCGATGCAGGAGCACAGGAAAGCTCACTTTCTCGAAAGAGGGTTCTGCACCTATCGTGTCTTTTTGGCTACAAACCGTCGGGACTGGGGACTTTATGCTTAAGGACGTTGCATATGGCGACGGTCAAATCTAAATTTTTGTTTTCAGTTTTTCAGACATAAAAAATGGTTTGCGAGCCTAAGTTCATTAAAAATAATTGTTACAAATCAACTAAAGAACAACATACTCTAAATCCAAGATTATCCGAGGTAATTTGTATTTGTTATATAATAAACAAAATTTCCAAAAAATTTTACGATTGATTTTTTTGAAAAAGTAAATAAAGCTTCTTCGATGTTACATAAAAGTGTATGCAAAGTTTTAAGAGTCTTCACCATTTAGAAATCGAAATATTTAATGTTGAAAATTGGAACTTTTAACACACGCTCTTATGAGAAACTACTGAAAATAGTGATTTTTATAAATAAATCACTTGACTTCTACATGGTGAAATCTCTTAAAATTGCGCGAGTTATTAGATATAACTATACTCTTTGTATGGTGCAAATTTAAAGGAATTCTATCGATAGAAAATTTAGCATACAACATCCTTAAAGCTTCGCGTTCTCTATTTTGTTACTAATCTCTATCGTCACACCGCTGCTGTTTCTTCATCTTGGCGCCTGGTGCCATTGGAGAGAATCCATATACTTGCCATCTGTCGGCATTTATCCATTAGGTCCTTTTCAACTTATATCCCTAGCACACCTTGGAAGCAACTGGAGGATTGAGAGCCTATAGCCGTTGTAGATAATAGGAAAAGTTATTTTCCCTTTCTCCTCTCTCTCTCTCTCTCTTCCTCTCTTGACCTCTTCACAAGCACTCGGGCCTGGCTTGACTCGCCCCTTTTCTTTTAGTCCTCGCACCAACGTTTCTATCTATTTCTTGGATTTATTTTCCGATTGTCCGCTTTCTCTGGATCGACATGCCATCAGAGAGGAAAGTTTTGGGAGACTATCTCTTTCTCTTGGTCGCTCGTTCACTGTTCTCGGGGTATAAGCACCCGAGGTATTTTCAATATCTCTGACCATGGCCTTCGAGTTTCCGGAATCTATTGGTCGTGTGTGCTCATCCCAAAAAATACGTGAGACGATCCTTCCCTTGCCCGCTAGTGGACCTTGTCTGATGTAGTAAAAGGATAGCGACGTCTGCGTAGGTAACCCTGATCTTGGTGACGACAATGATGGCATTTCTCGATAGCTTCCTCGTCATCTCGTATATATCGCGGAAATAAAGAGGAATTGAGCCGGCAAATTCCAAGCAAGTACGAATAGTATGTGGAATCCTTTGGCAAAGCACTGGCTCCGTTTGATCGCGATGAAGCATAAAGGGACCCGTAAATCTTCAATACTAGCGCGGGATAATTGCGGGAGCAATTATACACCGAGAGGCAGCAGATAAACAGGTTTATACATATACCAGACTCAAATATAAATAAATATATATATATATATATACGTGTGAAGATGGGATTGCAAATGTATTTTGATTATATGGTAGACGTACGTACCCGGCCGCGAGTCTCTTTTGGCTGCAGGATTTTGGCATGGTCTAAAACCATAAAACCACCACATACGCGCGTATTCAGCCGGGATTTGCTTATGAGCTCGATCGCACTCACTACCGAAATATCCCTCAATGTAGGCTCGCATATAGCGCGAGGTTTAATACTACTGTGGGCAAGAACTTGTATTGCGAGTAGTCCATTCAACATATACATAGGTATGTATATAATATCGTAAAGCCCAGTCGATTTGCGGTCTTGAATGTATCGCACACTCTGCCGCGCTTCATTAGGGTCCACAACAGCAACCAATCTCACAAAGGGCCACACATGCAGGGCGAAAGCATGCTCGTCTATGTCGTACCATTGGCTATGACCTCCGATCCGCAAGCATTGGAGCTTTTGGTCATACTCTGGATATGTTTAGTCGAGGTATATATACTGTTAGACGTCAACGATGTGAGTTCGCAGCACGGCTAGCTTTCGTGATCGCGCTTTGCTTCTCTATTGCAAACTTTCTGTCTTTCTCGCTCGCTCTCTCCCTCGGACTTTATCGCAGTTACGTCTCTGCTGTACGTGTTTGATGGCTAACGCGATGTGGCTAACCTCTGCAACTTCAATCATATTACACCATTATCAAACTCATCAGATGTCGGATGTTGAAAAGTTGAATCCTCGGGCACCATTGGCTCATGAGGGACCGAAACGGGAGTTGTTTTACGCAAAGGGTCTGACTCAAACGAACTGTCGATGCAAAGTTGTGTTGAGCCTAATAACACCGCGAGGAAGAAGGAGGAGGAGGAGGAGGAAGACGAAACGGATTAAAATTCGTTAACCCAAGTAGTAATAATCCAGAAAGCTGTGATAAAACCCGCCAAAGTTGAGAAATAAGTTAGGAGGAAGAAAGTTTAAGCCAAAGCGTTTACAGACCCGATATTTCGCAGAACGAATTGATGCACAACTTGGATCTACTCTCCACTTGTAGGTAACCAGATCGTAATATGAATTGGATGTGCTACGTGGCAAGGTAAATTGAAGTTTTAATCGAGATAAGCGGGCCGTGGCAAATCGTAGCTGAGTATAAAGTTTCCACATTTATCCATATATACATATATACCTATAGTTGAAGATATCTATTCATATATTTATAGATATAAATGTATTTGTGCGCGCGAGCGTGAGATCGAGTGAATGAGAGATTTGTAACCACCTCCACAAACCGCACCCGTTCACGAATAAACATAAATCCATGTCGTATTATACGCGCCCGACAGTTCGGCAATAATTAGTAATTGTAATAGGTGATTCGAACGATTTGCCAAGCTTGCTACCAAACTAGCAAGAGGAAGGGAACAACGCTCACCTGATTACTTATCATTAATATTGCATTTGCGAATTAATGAACGACACAGCTCCCCCCCCCCCCCCCCCCCCAACAACCAAGTATGCCCATTCAATACCAAGCTATTGTGTAATACGACCCTCTATCAGCCAACGGCTATCGCTGTTATGTGTCGCTGCATCGGTGTGTACATCTCTCTCTCTCTCTCTTTTCCGCTTCTGTATATGCACAACCTAGTCAAGCGTACCCTCCCAATTGACATGTTTAAAATCGATCCTGTTTCTCTACCTCTCGCTTCTCCACCTGCTCTTTCTGCACTTCCCTTCTTCCCTTTCTCCTTTACCACTCCCCGCTCTCTCTCTCTCTCTCTCTCTCTCTCTCTCTCTCTTTCAGCGTACGGCGTTTACAGTGCGTAATTCCGTCGACTGAATTTGCGGTAGCAATACTCGAACTATATGCCGAAATGGACTGGCTTATACGCACATGCCATTTCCATTCGATTTGCTACAACGAATAATCGTTTGATATTTTGATTATTTATTTATTCTTAATTGCCATTAACTTCCAATTGTATAATATAACAAACAAATGGAGGGGAGGACGCGATACTCGGTCAAATGGATATTCAATTAATTACTCATTGAAGTTGAAAACTTGCGAAATTATTCGACTCTGTAGTGAAAAGAAAAGCGATGGACGTGTGGACGATGGTTTGGAAAAGGATCACAATTTTTTTTGCAACATTTACCGTTCATCATGAGTCCCAACTACATTTTTATTCCTGGTTCTTGCGAATTTGAGAAACGAAGCTGCGGATAAACGCGCGGCGATACATTTTTCTCTTAGATGGACCATGAGATTTCCGTGGCATGCTGACTTGAAAATATGTAGTTTATACCGAGGCGCAGGAACCGAAGAAACGGGAAAGAGAGGAAAAAAATAAGCAAACCGCAAATACACCAGAATATTCCTGTGGGCACTCGAAAACGAGAGCCCGTTAAGATAACGCGCCCTCCGTAGGTTCTCATCGGGCGACGTTCGAGTTTCGTATACACAAATACACATGTCTACGGGGCATTCAATGTCAAAGTGACTGCGTCCCAAATCATACATTTTTTTCATTTTCTGCTCTGGAGCTCGTTGTCTTTTCTGACATAAAAAATGAGGAAAAGTTTTCAAAGAAAACAACTGACCGAGGACATAGATCCTTTTGCAAATTTTAAAAATTAGCAACTTTTCGTTGCGCTATTCATTTCATCGACCGTTTCGTGAATTTCAAACTAAAAAAAAAAAAAACTGGGTCCACAAAATAATAGTCAAAGTTGTGATTAATTCTCCAAATGTTGAATTTTGCGAAACGGACTGGAAAGAATCGTATCATCGGGAATACATTGGGATTCACGAGAATGGTTTTATTCCATGTTCCACATATCGAGGCAGGGAGAAACATTGCTGGGAAGACAGACACGACTCTGCAATTACAAGACGTTGTGCTTTCTTATCGCGTGTAGATGTGTATGTATGTACATTTGGGCATCGATTAGCACTGCGAGATCGTTGAGCCAATCTTTCGATATTCGATCCTCCGGAACGAGAAATCCTCATGGCTATTCTTGACCCTATGCTCGTATTTTATCTCAAGGGAAACGGCCAAACACGACACAACTTTTACGTTCAGAAACAGAGAAACTGCTGGCAACTTGTTCTTCCTTTTTTCCCTCATACTTTTCCTTATCTGTCATTTCGTCCCTTGTGAATATGAGCAAACATATCGCAGCGTTTCATCCCCCACGTCTATCCCCACAAATGGATAAAAATATATTTTCCAAACTATTCCCATACAAATGTTAAGATTGGGAATTTTACGATGATAAATGTTTTGTACGCACGAGTGCATCGAGTCGCATGTTTTAGAAAATCGAGAGCTGCGAAACCAATTCTCAAGATCGCTTCGTATCGTTGGTTATTCGTTGAACAATTACAATCTTTTATTTTTTCGCACAAACCTTTCACGATAATCCTCACGAGTTATGGTAGTCAGGAAATTACTCACCTGAAAGCATACGAAAAAAAAAAAAGAAATGAAATCATCGGTACAACGAAAAATCGACATAATCAAAAAAAAAAAACATCAACAAAAATAAACATTCAAAATGTATTATAAATATTTATTTATTTATTTATTTATTACACCAAAATCAAGCAGACTCGGCGATGGACGCTACTCAGATGGGTGACCGTTGAGCCACATAAATTTGCTGAGCGGGGGAGATAATAAGAATGAAAAGAAAAAATGAAATAAGAAAAAGCGATTTCGTTGTAAGATCGAGAGCCAAAATTTTGTACGGTGTGTGAAAAATCGGTTGACCGAACGATACAGAGGAAATGTCGAAGCTGCAATTGCGATAGGAGAACACGTAATTCAAGCGAGTGAGTTGGATACGTAAGAGAAGATTTTCAGGTCAGTTGAATCTCCGAAACCTAGCCATATGGATTTTCCCTATATATCGTGGCAAAAGGAGAAATTTTTCCAATCCCCGTGAGAGGAAGTACGCGAGGAACGAGTCTAAAGAGGGTAGTGGCTTGTACGAAGCTTCGGATACAGCATAAAAATATGAACACCAGAGTGAACACGCGATCTCTTTCGGTCATCCAGAAACCACTGTACGGAGATTCATCTATACATACACGCGTATCGGCTACACACATACTTTCAAATATTCTCCATTCTCTCTACATTTTTCCAGCTTTCGTATAGATATACATATGCGATGATACGAAAGCATTTATGTTGAGAATGGAGCTGCTTTTTCGCAGTTCCGATACTGGCTGGCCGATCTCGGTCATATACGTAAGATATCTACTGCAGCTTGCTCTCATATTGGTTTTACGATTTTTACGACATTTTTACGTTTCATTACGACAACTGGTCCGCTTGCTCAATGGCACGGCAAACCAGGCTGAATATTCTCCGGCAGAATCGCTTCTTCGCGTTCATGCAGTTTCCGGGTGCCATGTTTTATGTCTCTGAAGGTGTGCATTTATTAAAAGAAATAATGATAAGCGAATGACTGGAAAAATGCAAGGCTCACATGGCCGGAAATGTCGCAAATCGCAAATGATTAGAAAATCCTGAAAATTTGATATGTTTTTGTATGAAGTATTCGAGAGATCGTGTAAAAATTTCACGACGCCATTAGGAAGCTCGTTATTGAACAATTAACATTAATGCATTAAATGTAGTCAAATGTAGTCTTATGGAAACTTGTATAACTTTGCGATAATTTTTTTTTTTTGACCTTTCAATTTTTTAATATCTACAATATACTGAAAGCAACGGAAACAAAACGAAATTTATTGATAAATATTTTTTGTAGTTGTTTAAAAAATTATTCTTAACAAAATGTTATTTTTTTAATAACGAGCTTCCTAATCGTCGTGAAATTTTTACACGATCTCTTAAATACTTAATACAAAAACATACTAAATTTTCAGAATTTTTTTATCATTTTTTATTTCAACCCTTAAGGTGGTTAAAGTAATGATGATAGAATTATTAAAATTTGGTATGTTTTTGACATGAAGTATCCAGGAGGTCGTGTGCAAATTCCACGAAGATTACGAAGCTATTTATTGAACAATTAACATTAATAAATTTCGTATCCTTAATCTTTCATCATTATTTGCTGCCTTCATTCGCTTTGAAAGAATCTCAGTTTATGTATAGATGAAAAATGATATGCTTACGTTTCATTCCCTCTGCTGGACCGCAAGTCATTACAAATATGGAAATTAATATTTTATTTGATTCTCCTTCACTTATTTCTACAATGGTTCGAAAAGGATTGTAAATGAAGAAATAAATAAATAATGAATCATGACTTCTCGATGCTCCGAGAGAATTGAACAAAGTGGAAAAAGCCGATTATGTTGAGACCATAAAGAATTAAATCTCTCGTTTTTCCAGCTGAATTTTGATGATTTTGGGCACAAAGATTCGCGACAAGATATGCAAAAGGCATTGAGGCTTCATCGCATGAGTATATACGACGAAGTTTATGCTTTTGAAATAAAAAGCGAATCTCTGCGAGAGGGAAAAGAAAATTCAATTCTTCGTCGACGTTACAATCGTCTCCGTTATCGATTCAACTTTTCTTTTAAACAATGTTCCACAAAATTTCAACGAGCGAAACATAATAAAAACGAATGGTAGTTCGCAATTAAAACTTTCTTGTCATTAATTTGACCTCTGATGCATGACCTTCTCGAGATGCTTCTCGTAATTAATTTTCGAGGAAACTCAATTCACTAATGAAATTAATCGAATTCTCATCGATAAGAAACTTTCCGATCCGACTGTACGAGCAATTTATTCTTAAACATAAAAAGGAAAAAGGAAAGTTCTGGAGATTGTTCGAGTGAGTCAGAAAGGGACACATGTATATATAAATGATAAAGGAAAGGTATGCAATGGGTGTGTGGTTGGTTGGTGTTCTCGGGCGTTCCTACCGATTGACTTTAATTACTGATCGGCACCGAGTGCGACTGACGTCCCTGTCGTAAATTAAGGGTGATTACGGTGCGAATGCGAGCGGTCGAGTAATTGTTGGGCCTGCTTCGGGGTTCTCATTTTCGTTTCCTCTTCTGCTTGTGCTTTCTCATCAGACTTGGCGGTGCAGATTCACGTATAGAGAAAAATATTCACTGATTCGAAATCTCGAATTTTTAAGCCTCATATAAAATATGATTTAAAAAATGTCTCTCCCTCTCGTTCCTCGACAATTTGGAATAAGATATTTCGAATCCCATTAGCAGTACAGAAGGAAAGGATTGGAAAAAAAAAAAAATTGATTACAAAATGAAAAAAAGAAAAAAGCTGTCTGAAAAAATGTTTCAGGTTCAAAAAATAATAAGATGCATGGCATGTTTTAAACGAAATAAGACGAATCACGATGAAAATCTCGTCTCGCAAAGAATCAGTATGCGAGCCCGGCCATAGGACGATCATAATTAGCATTTAATTAATTGGACTAATGTGCGAAACACGTTCGTTACTTAAAGAGACACGCGATATGTGTTTGGTTGGCAGGAGATCGCGGTCAATGATGCGACGCGAGTTTCGCACATTGAGTCCGTCCTCCCTTTTCGATACACGCACGTATATCTGTCTTCATTTCCAAGTAGAAACGTTGCTGATTCTGGGAATCGAAATGTGTCGATTGATCGATTTACGATGCAGCCCGCAGAGGAAAGACATCGAATTCGGTGGAAAAAAACGAATGGAGAAAAGAAATTGGAGGTCTAAAAAAATCTCTCGAAAAAAATAAACATTCGAACGATACGTTTCTTTCAATCGTGGGATTCCAATGAAAGAGATCGATAGGAATGTTAATTAACAGAAATAAATATATAATTACAGCACAATTAATTTCGTCATTTAATTCTGGCGCCTAACAAAATTTCAAAAGAAATCATTTTCTCAACAAAAATATTTAGGTTCAAGCTTTCGACTGGAAATCGCGACCACGCCCACGCTCCAAACATTCGATAGTTTCTTGGTCATGGACACGAACGAATTCGGAGGTGAACGACTCGAAACTGCCAATTTTCTCAAGCGTAACGAGAGCCAAAGTGCTTTTCAAATATCTCGAGGTCATGCTCGATACGTGCAGTAACTGATGTTCCTTAGAAAAATAAAAAAAAAAAAAAACACCCGAAAATTTTAAGCCGCAAAAATGACCAAATCCGAAAAAATCAACAGAATGTGTGGAAAACATTTTTAAAAAACTCGATAAATATTGTGTGAGAACGTAAAAATCGAAATAAATATATTTTTAACGACCAAATGAAACGAACTTGTTCACAGGAATCGATAAAAAAAAAAAAGTGGGAAAATACTTCAGTCTGTATAGAGAGTTTTCAGAGGCAACAAAGAAATATTTTATCCCGCTGTATAATTTTGATAAATTGTGCTATAAGTCTATTGCAGATATCTTTCATGGTAACACCCCATTGTTAAACGGCAATAGCGTACATTGGGGGTGTAAACTGAACGTGAAAAGTATTGCAAAGCCAAGATAGAAAGAGGGAGAGAGAGAGAGAGAGAAAGGGAGAGAAATGACGACAAAAGCAGGCGAGTAATTCCCACAATGACATAATCAGTCCTGGAGGTTTGAATTTATATATGTGGCATTGGTGACCGTTTTCTCTCTAGCGCGAGACACACAATGCGCCATTGTCCTTGCTCTCATGTTCTCTCACACGTACAAATGCGTTCGACTCGACGATTTCTCTGTTTCTCTCAGTTTCTCTGTCTCTCATGCAAATGCTCCATTTTCATCTCGTAGCGATAAATTTCAAGGCTCGTACGGACCTAAATTTATCACATGATTGTCCAAATTTGAATTGTCCAATAGAATTGTCAATCGATTCGCAGATATCGACTGTTTTCCAAAGCCTCCCTCCCCCCGCCCCTCTCTTTCCTCTCGTCGCCCGACCTCCTCGCACGCTTTGCACGCAGTTGCTCAATATCGACGTATATTCGGAAAATTGATTTGTGAGAGAGATATTCGTTATATCCATAGAAAGATATATGAACTAAGTGAGAATTGATCAATCGAGTGGAAATCCGAAAATCGCTCAACCAGAATCGTTTGTCTGTTTCAAAAGGCCGAAGAAGTGAAACACGTTGAGTCTTTCATAAAGGAAGTGTCTTACGGTCCAGTTGAAAATCGATTTTCTGAGGCTGTGGCACTATAACGTCTCCGCGGAGCCATCGGTGACGGTCAAAATTTTAGTAAGCTGTCTCTCGAGACCTGTGAGCACTCGATAGGAATGAGAAGACTAAAAACAATTTGCCAGCACCAAACGAGAAGAAAAACTTTAGTGACCTCATTTTTTCAATTACTTATTGAGTGGTGTATAAAAAAAAAATCAATATTTCCTTACAGTCCTTCGAGTACGAGTAAAAAATCGAAGAGAATCTTTATCGAATGAAAATAAATATTCCAAATATTTCTATACTCTTTCCTGCGCTGGACACTTTCCTTGCTTCTGTTTTTCACTTTCGACACAGGCACAAACTCTTTCGATCAATTGGGCTTGAAAATTTACATGCCAACGCTTCCGAGCTGCGAGGTAAGAAAACAAAAGGACGCAAGGTATCGAGAAGCATTGATACTCAAGGTACAAAGTACCTGGAGGCACTGTGATGGAATTATGAGAGTAAAAAGTCGTCTTGAAAAATGTGCTCGTCCTGTATCTGCACAGGAGGAGAAAACCTTGGAAAAATGAAAAATATCGAAAGTGCTTACTGCGAGAGCTATTTTTAAAAAGGAAAATGAAAAGTTTAATTGTTCACGACGATTCGTGCACTGAAAACGAAATTTTGTAGGAAAAGATCGATATTTTGTTGGATACGTTCGACTAACCGTTTTTTTTTTAAATCCCAAAAGTTTCACAGCAAGAAATATACCGAATATACGGCCAAAATAACGAAAATTTAGAAATTATGCAAAAATATTTAGTTTACCGTGTTCAACAAAATGTTTAACGATTTTTAACAAAATTTCATTCCCAGTGTCTGGTCCGGAGAATCGAAAACGTGAAAAAATGATTTTCATTCGTTAAATAAGAAAATGCTAGTGATTTTTTAATCATGTCTGGATAAAGGCCAAGCAGAGGCCGAATAAATGGGTGAAAAGTTTTTTGTTTGTTTTTAGAAGAAAGAAGCTCTGATAAACGTCCGGGGTGTCAAACCTGAGCGAAGTTGAGATCGATTCGAGTAAACGCAGCCGGATGTTAGGTTACCCTAGCCGTATACATCAATATACGAAAACGTAGAGGCGTGGGAGAAGAAAAAGACCAAGTGGAACGAAAACCGTGAAAAAGAAGATTCCGAGGTCAAAGTGGAAAAGTGCTCTGATGCAACAGACACGTAGCAGGAGGTAAAAAGGACGAGCGACTCCATATAAAATAAATGTTTGACAGAGCATCCCACGTTCGTTCCATCATGTCCTTTGATCCTTTAAACTTGTTCGCCAAAATTTCGCAACGAAAAACTACTATAAATTGTTTCTAAATATCATGCCGAAATATATACGTTAAGAATTCGAGCGACGAATCGAACTGGCTCCTCGCTAAATCATCTCACACGTTGTGCCATTTTTTTAACGGATTTAATTTCTTACACCGGTGGAGCTCGCGGGGGTTTGCAACTCATGATTTCCGATGCAGATGACAAAAAAAAAATTCAACGGACTAAAGATCGCTTAGGGAGACAAAAATGTTTGCTGAGTTTTCTAAAGCATGCGAAAACACGTGCAAATGTGATGCAGTTTCATTAGAAACGAGTGGCTGGGGACAGGACTCTTGGGAGGTAAGACAGAGAAATCGAGAAAAGTGAAGATGAAAAAAAAAAGTGACTGGTGTTGATAAAATCCCGCGAGGGAATAAAAAGGAAAATTAAATAAATAATTTGCAAACATCATTATTCCCAATGTAACCCTTGTAACTCAAAGAATCTGGCGAAAGCAAATGTTGAATATTTATACAAACCAACAATACCATTTGATCCAAGTGTCCAGCTGTTTAAATATAATTCTCATTCTTTGTATTGATCCCCAGGGGGTTTCAAACGAAACAGCTGAGATAGAGTAAAGAGAAGATTTTCCAGAACGAAATACAGACGTATATGTATGCAAAACTGCTGCAACCTGGTTTCGGTATAACACACTTTTTCGCATCGCCGAGAGAAGAGAAACAGCCGTGCGCCGATACACCTTATTTTGTGCAAGTGAGAGAGAGAGAGAGAGAGAGAGAAAGAGCAAACGAGAAAGAGAGAAAGGAGGTACGGAGCGAAGGTTCGGATGCCGAGACTACTTTTCCGTCTCTCTCTCTCTCTCCCGCTCTTTTGGATTCTCCATCTTCCTGGCATAAGAGCACACACGAGTAAACGCAGCGTGTGCCCCAGAGAGAGGCCCGAAGAAGAAGAGACACACCAGGCATGTTTGCCGACAGCAAATAAACGAAAATAAAGTGACGATGCAAGAGCAAAAGAGACAGACGGAGAGTATCCTGCGAGAGTGTTTATACGGGACGTTGTAACTGGATCAAATAAAGTTTTAACGAATTTTAAAAAAAATGGGACTACGATATTTATTTCGATGTGTGTGAACGATGATTTGGCTATTAAAAATTTCAACGAGGCTTTGCTCGAGGAATTGTTGAATTTGAAAAAAAAAAATGAAATTGTGCAGTAGCTCGGGCTGACCTGAAAATTCCACAGAGAAAGCCCCTTGCAAACAACTTACTCGTGCCTGTGATACTGCGGGCTTGCTCGAATCTGCAGAGCTCCGAAATATCGTGCACGAGCTGGAGAGGAGAGAAGCGCGGGTCTCTTCTCTCGTGGATATGTGGAGGCTGCCTCCACTTTAACTTATACGACTGAGGGCTCAGGATTTTGGACTTAATCTGGAAGACAGATTTACACCCACAGAGCCAGAAACAGTAAGAAAGAGATGTGCTATGCGAGGGAATGAACAGAGGAAGGAAGAAAAAGAAGATTCGCTGAGAGGAAGAAAGATAGGCGAAGTAAAGAAGAGCCCACAGGTTGGCAAAAAGTGCTCGATCGAGAAGAATAAGACTCGCGGAGGATATGCGAGAAGCGAACGAAACGATGAACGCAGGAGGGAGACGCAGTTTACGTTCAGCTTAGCTCACCAATGACGATACGTTGTATTCGTTTTTCATGACGTTTTTATTTCTCAGAGTTTTCACTTTTTTTAGCAACCGGTACCGAGCGCGGTTCAGCAGTAGTGGATGGAAGCAGTAAAACGATCTTACGAGGACGAGTACTCGGTAACGCCGATTTACACTATGGGCAATTAATTACCGGCTTATACGACGAGAGGACTCGCAGCCAACTCACTCGAGCAATATTTCCTTCGTACATGAACCCCCATCCGGAGATTACGAACACTCATAATTTCTTCTATGTACAGTTTATATATTATATTATAGGGGCGAGCCTTGTGCCAGTGAGTGTATGTTATTATTACGTACTGCTGGAACGAATACTCTTCTCGCTTTACTACACGTAGCAGTGAATTATATGTCCTCCGCCCCCTCACTTTGCTGTCCTCCCATATAAACGGATAAAAACGATGGCATTTAGATGAAGACTTTAAAGACGAAGATGAGAGTAGCTAAGCACGCGTAAGCAAGCTTGAAACATATCGTGCGAGCGTTGGAAGAATATATAAAATAATCTGTAACACTCGAACAGCGTGAATGAAGGGAATCACGTCGTTGGATAAAATGATAACATTCAGTTAGAATGTGTTGACACGGTTAACAAAGTCCTTGCTGAATCAGCAGAAATGTTGGTGCCATTTAGGCATCATCATCCAACCGGTCGAAGAGCCATTTGTGTGCAAAAAGGCAAACATGCTTTCCGGGAAGGTGGAAGCAGGCGGCAGGGCTTGCGAGGTTGGAAGGATCCCAGCAGCAACGGGCTTGCAGGACGTGAAAACCACTTGGCCGGGTACACATCCAGAGTAAAACCCAAGGACGCGATGTGGCAGAGTGCAGAGAACACTGCCGATTGTTCCGCTTGCCCACACCTACCTCGCCCTCCACTTTCCGTGTTCTCTTCTTCCCTCGAGCTACCGAAACGACGCGAGGAGCAACGCCAGAGCAAAACCGAGAACTACTTCCAAGCTAACGTGATTAATGGCATTGAAGAAGCTATATAGAGCGCCCTAACGGTTTCACTTCCTTTTTATCTTTTCAAGCTTCTTTGTTCCAAACCCTACAACTTCGCCATTCGACCTAAGAGATCCTAGTGCAGATGGCTTTGGTCCACGTATCCGGTTAACACCGTACAATCTCCAAAGTTATTTGTAACCAGTCACATTGTATCGCCGTCGCATCGAAAACCGGAACTTGTTACGTCGGCTATTCCGAGTGTAGTTTTCTGAAACGACTGATTAGACGATGGATACAATGCTTCGGATCTTCAGCCTCTGGGTAAATTCCGCAGCTCTCAAACAATATTTTCCAAAAATATAAAACGAGAGTATAAAGAAAAAAAAGGGCTTATTTTAACGAGCAAATGAGTTTGGTCTGATGGAAAATTAAAAAACGGAAACGTCGGTGCGATCACTCACGAAGAAAACGATCATTCCGCGCGAGCCTTAACTTGTTCATTATACGCTCATGCCCTCTGCATATCCCTCTCACCTGAGTCCCTGGAAACGGATAAATTTTCGAAAATAACGAGGGGGATATACTGCAGAGAAACTATGGCGTATATAGAAGAGCGAGGATACGAGGGTAAGTGTAATAATTTGCTCTGTAAGTACGCAGGGAACTGTTATTCTCGCGGGAGGAATCGTTTCTTAGTATAGTCGAGAGCTCCCGGGTTCCATCTACCCTGTTAGTTTCCTCATACGACGCTGAGGGTTGTCGCTACTCCTGCGGTTAGTCTCTTCTCCCTCTCGTTATTTCTCTCTCTCTCTCTCTCTTTCCTGTAGCACACAGCCACACACTCCGTCTTTTTCTATTTCAATACCACTTCATCTGTTCGTAGCAGTACTTCTCTGCGTACTTGGCTCTCGGTTCGTTCTCTACTTCTCGAATTTCATATCTCATGGCGTAACGTAGACGACGCTCGACCGTGGCGGATACTAACGAGGACTTTACGTACTCTCGCGAGCGCCACGTGCCAGAATGCCTTGCTCGCATGTGTTGTATATGGCGAAAGCGTACACCGGCTTGAGTTGTATATACACATATATGTGTATAATGACGAAGCCCATCGAAAGGGATTGACTCCCCCCCCCCCCCGCGCCTGGCTCGGCGTCATTCCGAAGCACACGTGGCTGGACTAGATATGTGCACGCCATCCAAAGGAGTCGGAAGCTCTTATACACACAGAGAGTGTGGAGGGTGGACTCGTGCGGCGGAAATAATTAAGGAAATCTCGAAATTATGCTCGCCCGTGGAGTTATCGTACGTTAAAATATGAGGCGCTAAAATATTCTTGGGAGGTGAGTGAAAAAACATGTGGCACATAATCTGCCGGAGCAGAAAATCCGACAAAATCTTTGTTCAAGATTTAACCCGAGCTCCCGTGAAATCCTTCGGGGGTTTGGAAAATATTTTTTGTGGATGTTCCAGGCGTGGGCGCAGCTTTTTATTTAATCCGTAACAGGAAACAAGACTGAGAGGGAAAAAGCGTGTCGTAGATCGAAAAAACGGGGAAATACAAGAAAAATGAAGAATGCACAAAAATTTCGTGTTCACGAAGCGCTTACTGAAACGCATTTGAACGTGTTATCATCACTGTGACATATGCAAGCGCCTGCGGCGAATTGCATAGCCAAGAACTCGTGTCTCGCGGTACACCACGCCACCCTTGTATCTACAGTTTTGTTTACTCCTAAAGTAAAAGAGAGATAGAGCGAAAAGAAAGCAAGACGCGGATATATGCGGAGGGAAAAGCAAGAGAGAAAGAGAAAAAGCCTTGCAACTAGTGCGCGAAAGAGCTCGAGAAAGCGCACATATATGCGGTAGTTGTTCAACTGTTTTCAGGCGAATAGAATATTTTCTCCATTTTCGTCGTAAGTTGTAGAACCGGCGGGAGTCAGCCCGGCAACCGCAGATTTTACTCTCGCGTACAGAGAATATTCATATACGCTTATATATATATATATATATATGTACAAAGCACACACACACACACGAGCACCAACGGACTTGTATTCCGTGGAAGATGTCGCGAGAATAAACCGGCGGAAGCTTTTGCCTTGAGACACATGACGCACGGCATCTCGCGGAAACTCTGCGGGATAGGAAAGCGTGGAAAGAAAAGAACGTGTACTTCTGGCTTACTTCCGTATATTACAGTAAGCTTGTATATTACGGATTGTCATGAGGATCGCGACTGTAAAACCATAGAGACGTAAATCCTCGAATCAACGAAGAGATAAAATAAAAATATTCAAGTGGGACATTTCATGGTTGACATGAATTTTATCGTGATTGTTCGAAATAAAGGAAAAAAATAAAAAATAATCCGTACGTATGTTTGCATGTTTATATCCGGAAATGAGCGATATCGGAATATCGCGAGTTTAAGGTATTCCCGAGTTATTAAAAAGGGTAAGAGCATTTACGTATTTTGTATACTGTGGAAATAAGAAGTGAAAGGAAAGAGAAAAAAAAAAAAAACTAAGACAGCCGCGCGTCGTAACCTCTCCACCATCTTTACGACGTACAGCGGCTTATTTTATTGACGTACTTCTTTTCTTTTCCCAACGAAATTATCATAATGGGCTCATGACTATTCAGCAAAATCTCAACTCAAGTCTGCAGAAAGTGGAAAGAGAAGAAATAAAGAAGACAAATAGAAAGAGGAGAGGCTGGGAGAGAGAGAGAGAGAGAGAGAGAGAGAGAGAGGGAAGAAAGAGGAAACGGAAGAATACACAGCGCCCAAGAGATTCTGAGCGTCGTTCAAATCGAGTTCATCATCCAGACTCGCGGCTTTTTCATCCAGTCCTAGCCCCCTTTCCCCTCCCTTCTTTTTAGCCATCCTTCCTCACACAGCATACAGTAGAGCCCCGCGGAGTTAGCACGAAAAGGGTGGAACTCTCGTGCCATTCGTCACAACCTCCACCCCCGACGCCGTTTCTACGTGCAAGACACGAGATGGTTAGGGGCTGCGCTCCGGCCCTTTCAACGTCTCTTTTCCTCCGTACACCCTTCTGCTTGTGCGAAAGAGCCTGTGTATTGGTAGTTTTACTCTCGTTTCGCCCTGCCGTTGCCCGCGACGGGATAAACCCGAAGACAAGCCAGTTTTTATGAATATTTCTGTATATATCGACGATAGGACGATGTGACGTAGCTACGAAAGCGATGCATGCTGGGAACGCGCCAATGCACTTTTTTTCTGTACTGACTCCCGCGCTGTCTCTCGGTAAGTCTCTTTTTTCCAATAAACTCCGTATTTTCGTTTTCTTTGGCGAAAGAATCAATGGGATTTGTTGCGACCGAGTTGGCCCCGTTTCTGTGCGAATCCTCGCGTTTATACTGATGTTCACCCAAAGTCGATATTACGACCTCGATCAACTGGACTCTCGGCGCCTAGTTTGATGGACTGTGGAGCTTTCCATGGGCAAGGGGAGCAATAATCGACGGGCGGGCTAAAGTTTCCAACTTTTCGAGTTTCACCACACGGGGGGTCAGGCAACACTACCCCCGCAGCTGCCTTTCCTCCAAGTAATCCATAATGCCGGAGAGCCACAGCTATATAGTCAAAGTGGAAACAACTTTGTTCCAAGATGCTACACCGCAATGAGCACTTGCCTGCGAGGAACCTCGTGCAAAAGCTGCTGCGCACATGCCAAGCGAACTGCTTCCGGAGCGTGTGCTCTCTCTCTCTCTCTCTTCTGCCGACACCTGGAAATCCGCTTGGGGAATCTCTTCTCTGGGAAAAGATTCACCAGAATTTGCACGAAAGAACGGCCGGGGGATACTTTTCAGACGTACGCGCTCGTAGGGACTGGCCGAAATAAGGACAAGAACAATGAGCAGACGTATGAACGGAAAAGATGGCGACCAGAAGGACGAAAGCTTTCGCGGTGTGATATGCCTTTCTATTTCTCTCGACCGTACTTTCCATCTCTTCTACTTTTATGTACTTTTTTCTTATTCTTCCATTTTATCTTCGTCTACATATTTCCAACCTCGTGGCGACCGTTTTCCTTGGACCTTTGTCTACCCTGACACTTTCCAAGTGAATCGTTGTCCCGGCAGCACGACTTGGCTTCTCGGGTTTAAACTTTTTCCCTTCAACCAACTTGAGCGCATACGCAGGTACGTTGGTACATTAATGTGGACACATAGCAAAAAGTGTGAGAAAAATGAAAAATGAAAAGAATCTCAAGAGGCAAATGAAGTCTGCTGATATGATTTTCACTTTCAACTTTAACGTTTCTCGTTTTGATGAGAATTGAGTAAAGCGAATGTTGGATGAAAAGTACGAGACAAACGTTTGTACAGGTGCAGCGAACCGTCTCCAAAAGATTCTGCAACTTTGCAGACACCCCCTACTTTTTGAGTCAGCGGGGGTTTGGAATAAATCTCCCTCTCATTGTTCAACGTGCTCATAAATAAAGCTTTCGCGGAAGAAAGGCGTCGTCGTCGTCTCCGTTGAATGGGAACGGGAAGAGGGAACCACGGGGGGAAGGGATTCAGGACGAGAATCAGGGCGAGCGTGCAAACGCCGGATGGACATCCCGAATCAATCTTGTACCGCATATGCAAACCACGGAACAGCCCCCGGGGTGATGAAATTCATGCATGAATGAATCTTTCCGGGTGAAGGTGAATTTGCCATTTGGTATCTTCCTCCTCGTTTTTCATGGGGTCTCGAAATGATCATAAGGGTGGTCGTGGTTTCGGGGTGGGCCGGGTGTGTTATAAATTCGTTGAAAAGTTCCAAAAGTACGAAAAAAATCATCGAGAAACTAATGGACGAGAGCAATCGATCAATTTCCCGATAAACCGTACAATGCAAAATATTTTTTGATAATTACAAAATTTTCGCTATTT
Source organism: Hyposoter dolosus (assembly GCA_963921915.1). Classification (NCBI taxonomy): domain Eukaryota; kingdom Metazoa; phylum Arthropoda; class Insecta; order Hymenoptera; family Ichneumonidae; genus Hyposoter; species Hyposoter dolosus. Next base: position 15,481,884 of record OY998132.1, on the reverse strand, counting down.
TGGCAATATATTTGGTTTCTAACGGAATTTTCGGCGAAATTTACGAGTGGAACGACCAAAATTTGCTTCCGAAGAGACTTTCTAAAATATTTCTTGCTGCAATGACACAATTTTTGGGTTTATTCAAAAAAAAAACGTTCAGTCGAACGTATCGAACAAAATATCCATCTTTTTCAACAAAATTTTCTTTTCAGTGTATTTTTTCGAGAATATGCAATTTCGTAAACGCGATATAGCGAGCAAAATAAAAAGTGTATGAACACCATGGACAAAAACAAGAATGAGAAATGAAGCGTAAAAGAGAAAGGTGGACAGCGTATTACGAATGAGATGCTGGTACGTTGCATGGGGCAAAAGAAATAAAGACTCTTTTTGCAGGCCAAAGTCTGAGCTCGTGACGCGTTGAGAGACGGATGTTTTCAACGAGATGAGAGATTCGTTGAGAATAAGAAGAAAATGAGAGGGAAAGATAAAAATAAAGGGATATAGCAAGAGCAGGCAAGGGAAAAGCGAGCCGAAGAAGATAGGAAAGCGTGTCGGTGCAGAGGTAATGGAACCACACGTGAAAATAGACAGCAACGAGAAACGAAAACGGTCGGGTGGAGAAAAGGGCGTGAGGACGAGAAGGAGGGAGAAGAGAAGGAGGCAAGCTTCGCGACGAGATAAGGGTGCGGTTGGAGCTTTTGCAGCGTGTATATGTCTCGAACGTTGAAATGCATACATTTATATATACAGACATATATAACTGCGAATTCATAATATATACATGTATATAAACATGTATACGCGTGAGGTAATACATACGTTGAGCACCGCGTGAAACGTGCGAGGTCACTTGGTCGAGTTGGCAATGGTGACTGCTGCAGTTCTAACCGGAAGTCCCTACGTCCATGGAAAACTGCTAGGGGGATGCGGTGACTAATAGCCAGTGCTGGCTACAACCGAGCACCACCGCTCTCTCTCTCTCTCCCTCTCTCTCTCTTTCTCTCTCGTTTTGTCACACCCACACAAAGAAACAACCACGCACACACAACTGCATAAAACAAATACTTTGCCGCATAGATCCTTTTTTCATCCACTCATTTTTCGCATCCTGCTCCACTTTTCCCCTTCTTCTCATTCCTCCGCGTATCTCGGTACATTTCAGTTAAACTTGCTCGTGCAATTCCATCAGCCGATTAACTCTCAGTGGCTGGCAGTCGAATTTCACTTTGGGGGACTCAACCACGGGGTTTCTCATACATCCTCGACACGAGTAATCCATATAACGATCAATTAACGTTGCTGTACAACATGACAAACTCATCAACGTCCAAACTTGGCTGATCACCTACGCACTTGGTTATTTTTATTTTTTTTTCTACTACAGTAATAAACGACTTTGCCATAATATGGAAAATATTAACACTTGGTCTGTAAACCTGGGTCATTCGTGTCCCGGGCAAATACGACGGATCGGTCCCATTATTGAATAAAAAATGGATGAAAAATTGATTTTTCTAAAATTTTATAATTGAAATTCCAAGTTGAAGATTTTGAAACAGCAGCTTGAATTTTTTTCAGAATTTTTCGAATGTAATGACTTGCTGATAAAACGGTGTGTCCAGGTTTACTGACAGAAGGTGCGGAAAAAACATTTACAGACGCGAAGTGGTAATATCGATAAGCTTCGTCGATCCGTAGGCGAGAATTTTTCTCTACGAAATACAGTCGTGGAATCTCTCACATTCGAGAAACTTTGTTACGACTTTGAGAAATCGAGTAACCCGAAAGTAGGGTGGAACGTCTCATATCTACAAATGTACCTTTTATACATAAGTCACCACGCAGGGATGAAGTGGCTGCGCGTGTTAAGCCCTCGTACATCATTCAAGTTTCATGCAGATATATGTTATTTGAATATATACGTGTGCGGGTTTACTGGTGTTCAAATCCGAGGAGTAAGGTCGGTCGGGACAGCTTAAACGTATGGATCGTTTCCCAAGACTTCTAAATCTTCGATAGTCACATACTAATATATCGTACACACAGAAGACATTTGTTTTATTCCAAACAACTCTTGTACTCGATATTTCCTAAATCTAAGAAGATCCACGAGTTGATATGTGATATCCATGTATATACGAATTTAAAATATAACCATTTCGCGCGATTACTCAAAACGTTCTAAGCTCCATTGATTCTTAAGGATGTTGAGTACCTATGAAATTTTTTAATGTTAATTGTTCAATAAATAGCTTCTTAATCGTCGTGAAATGTGTACACAGGCTCCTGGATACTTCGCGTAAAAACATACCAAATTTTAAGAATTCTATCATCATTAATTTAACCACTTTAATGGTTGAAATAAAAAATGATAAGAAAATTCTGCAAATTTAGTATGTTTTTGTATGAAGTATTTAAGAGATCGTGTAAAAATTTCACGACGATTAGGAAGCTCGTTATTAAAAAATTAACATTTTGTTAAGAACAATTTTTTAAACAAATTCATAAAATATATATCAATAAACTTCGTTTTGTTTCCGTTGCTTTCAGTATATTGTGGATATTTAAAAATTGAGAGGTCAAAAAAAAAACTTATTGCAAAGTTTTACCAATTTCCGTAACATTTGAATACATTTAATTTATTAATGTTAATTGATCAATAACGAGCTTCCCAATCGTCGTGTAATTTTTACACGATCTCTCGAATACTTTATACAAAAACACATCAAATTTTCAGAATTTTCTCATCATCGAGTTTGCATTGGGACATCCGTCCACTGCGTCAAGATCGTTCTGCAACCTGTTTTAGCATGAGAGCGGTTTGGAAAATCTCCCAGCTCGGAGTGGCATTTTTCTTCACTACTCCTAACAATATTTTTTGTTTACTGTGATATCGTTAAGAAAGATATCCCGGCAGAAAGCTATTTCGTGTTATAACGAAAAGACAACGCGGTCTTGAAGATTTTTTGGTGGAAATAAAAAGACGTGAAAAAAAAGAATGAGAAAATGTGACTGCCTTTGATTTTCCTTTCGAGAGCGATAAATCAACTTACACGGGAGAGACCGGAATTTTCAACTAACCCAACCGTGTGACCCGGCAAAAATCGTGTAGTCGAGCGTAAGCTGGAGATAAGATACTGTTACAGCGAGAAAAGAGGAATGAGGGGCTGAGAGAGAGCGAGAGAGAGAGAGAGAGAGCCAAAGAGGATTTCACGACCGAAATTACTCCGAGTCTTTTTTCGCGATCACATTATACATAGCTACAATGTATTTCTTTGGCCAGGTTCAGCGAGAAATAAGAAAGGACCGTTTGGGCGATAGAATCATCGGAGGAGGAAAGTGTGTCAAAATAAATGTTGTTTTACCACGAAAAAGATTTGGCAAAGTAAAATCAAGAGGGAAAATCGTTGAAAGTTGTTGCGTTACTTCGAGAGACTAACGCCGCTGCGGGAGCGGTATTTGCGAGGGATTCAAGTACTAATTGATTACGCCTCGACGATTAGCCGTGTGCTCGGAGCCAATTTAGGTTGCAAGATGCAAAGATTGCAAAAACTTGCCCGCAAGCGGTAAAGAAAATTGCTAGCTGCGTCCTTTTCTCCTTTCCCCTCTCGCTTTATCATTCGCTTTCAGTAGCAAAAATTTACTAGCCCACGACACGAAAGCCTCGCAACACAATCTTTCTCGATGGAATACAAAACGAAAAAAATTTCAATTATAATCATCGCACAATGAAGTAACAACGCGATAAGTGTCGAGTTAAGGAGGTTGGCTACATACGACAATGTGATAAGAATTTAATTAAATTTGGTGATAACATTCTTTAGCATCAAATACGATGGCACAATTTTTTTCAAATTTTTCGTCTACACAGTTGTCGAATAATTCAAGTTTACAATATGCAAAAGGTATACCTATATATATCTGAATCCTATGCTTGTGCATGTAAACTCTAGTGTTCGATAACTCGAAAACTATGTAGAAGAAAAATCTTAAAAAATTTGTATATTAATATTTAAAACTAAAGAATATACTCACCAAATTTCATGAAATTCTAATCATTCCGAATTTTCCTATGATTTTAAGATGACAACATTATTGTGTGTAGCCACCCTCCTCGAGCTTTATCGAGACAATTTTCACAAGCTCTACAGCACGTTATGTACCGAGAAAAAATGCGCATTCCCAAAAAAAAAAAGAAAAACAAAGAATTGTTCTCAATTCGAAAGAATTTCGATAAATTCCTTTGATTCGATAATAAATCATGTCTGTGGTTTTTCACAAACTTTACGATTACATATTTTGGTTTTCTCCGTCAAGTGAAAATCGGTTATTAAGTTGATTCGATAGATCGTCACACAAGTCGCGAAAATGGTTTGATCCAAAGAATAAAATTTTTCTCTGCATGCAGCAGAAGAAATACATATGCGTCAAAGTTATGCACATTGATCCTGATTCAACGCACGTTTCCTGCAGTTTCTGTGGCTTATTGGGATCGAGGAGAACCAAGTTTCTTACGGTCGAACGATCTCTTCTTCTCTCTCTCTCCCAAACTTGCCGAATTGCTCGAGGGCCTCTATATATATCCAAAGATGAGTATGAACGAAGGCGAGAGCTCCATAGCCATTCCCTAGCAGTTCTCGTTCTCTTTATCTACTAGTCCGTCGTTCTCTCTGTCTATTCTTCTGTACGAGAAACTGTTGAGCGAGTTGGTCTCTAACTCCGGAGTTAACGCGGTACGATTCACACCGTAGAGATGCATAGGGTCTGGTAAACGGGTAAGCTCGAACGAAGCGGTGGATGCCCCTTGAGCGTTCCCCCCGCTAAATGCGAACCCCACGAAGACTTTCTCAGGAGCAGACTCGAGAATTCTACAAGTTTGCTGGCACATCGACGAGAATGGAATAAACATTGTGCATATGTGGGCCAAATCGATTAGCGAAATAATCGAAAAGCCAAAGTTCCTTCGACGCGTAAAATAGTCGTTCGCTTAAGAAAACGAATGGAGAGGGGGGGAGGGCGAATGTTAAAATAACGTGGACCTCGATTACAAACGGAATAAAGAGGCCTTTGTACTTTGGAAAGAGTGAAAAATAATCGATTCCCAAGACGATCTAAAGAAAAATAAAGTTTGCTTGGTGTGTTAATAAAGCAAAACGCTAGAACGATTAAGAGCACGTTGTTTTTGTCTGGCTCGAAGTTCCGAGTGTCAACAGAAAAGGAAAGAGAGTTAAAACAAAGGAGAGCAAACCTGCAGATTCAAGTAAAAAAAGCAAGGGAGGAGAAAATAAAGAATCGTTCTTTTGCGGCCCCTCGACATGGCTTTACGCCTGGGGACTTGACTGAGGAAAAGCTCAGGAAAAGAAGAGATGTGCCGGAGTCCAGGGTAGAAAAAGAAAAGCGAGAAAGGGAGAGAAAAGTGGAAAGAATTCGAACGAGATGGTTGTGGTTTGTTCGTTGTTGACTACCACCGGGGAAAAGACGTACAGCGTCACATTGGCAAAGCAAATATATGTATATGAAGACAAGAATCAAAAAGAGAAGGAAGAACAAGGGAAAAAAGCAAGACGCTGACAAGGAGATTTGCTCACTGAGTGGGAAAACAAAGACCAATCATAACCACGCTATACGGAGATATGTTAATAGTAGATGCGAAAAAATACCAAAGAAAAAAGGCAACAAGCTCTGGACAGAAAAATAACCAATTTCACAAGTGTTTATTATACAGCAAGCTCTTGCTTTGCTTTCCTTATCCCCCCCCCCTCTCTTGCTATTTCTAGAAAAAACAACCACGTTTCCTATCCTCATCTCTGAGGAAACAACTCTCAGCGGTAAATTAAACTTGCGAGCGTTCCATCACGCGATTCCAGGCTCGTTTCGCCACGTTAATTTTTTTTCTAACCATTCCCTCTTTTTTCGGTTTTAAAATAAAGCGCTCCGAGCTATGAGCGTCATATCGCTGTTGCTACAGCAAATAGATGCCGTCATCGCCCGAAGCTGCACCGGGAATAAATAAAAATTGATACAATAGCTTTTTGGTGTGATGGGAAGATATTTCGTTGATTCTAACCGCAGCACGTTTCCCTGTCGAAAGGAATGAAATATTTAAACCAACAACATGTGCGATTGCTCTTGACGGCGTGTACCATGAAGAACGAAATATTTCGCTCTTCGAAGAGACTCCCGAAAAAATCTATTGAGACAATTAAAAATTGATTAAAAAAAAAGAATCGTAATCGGTGGATTAATTCTCGAATGATTACCATTCGGAGCCAGGAACAAATTGTTATTCCCTACGGATACATGCAATGATATCTTGGCGGTGGTTGCTTTGGTTTTCTGGGTCAAAACCACACGCTCCAAAGATCCGTATCTGATGAAATGACCAAACTACCCTTAACGCATAACTCTGCGGCACTCTCCGCGGGTGGCCGCGAAGATTGCCAACGTTGCGATTCAATTACGATCGATTCAACACCAACTTTTCACTCCCTCTCTTTCCCTACCACTCCCTCTCTCCCTGTCTCTCTGTCTCTCGCTCTCACTCGAACACAATTCCTCAAAGTTTCGTATCTTACCGTTCACCGAAGAATTTACCTGCTCCCATTAAACTTCAGATACCGCCACGTGTATCTATTCGCAAACAACAACTGTTTCGATCGATTCTCAAAGTAAGTTTTACAATAATCACGAATGAAAATTATGGCATAAAATTCCATGAGCGATTAAAAATCTCCATCGTACAATGAACTGAATAAAATAAAACGATCAATTCTGACAAGTTATGATAATTAATCTATCGCATTAATCAATGGCAATCGACAATATAATTAGTTTCTTCGTCCGCCATACGCACGAAGAGAACGTAAAAAAAAAAATGAATTTGTATAAATTAAAAATTCGATGCCAATAATTTTTGAAAGGTTTATATACATTGGAAGACGACGTCGTTTATAGTTCGCGCCGGATAAAAAGGTATAGAGAAAAAGTTTTAGGCAGTGGGCAACGATACGTCAAACGAGCAATTTATTAGGCGACGAGAGTTTGCCAGTAACAGAGAGAGAGAGAGAGAGCAGGAGAAAAAGAGTTGAGTCATGTCGTTATATAAGTTGCTTTATAAGGGACGAGTGTGGCTAAGTTTTTTAGGGCGGCACATGTCCATATAGGACACAAACTCCAGAGGAAGAAAGAGGCAGATCGAGAGGGAGTAAGAGGGTCACGATAATGGATCGATCGATGAAATGAATCTCTCTTTATCGTCTTCGAACTTGAGCAACACCATATATACATATAAAGAATTGCAGAGACCCCTATTTCTTCATATAGTCCTTAAATATAGATATAAATGTGTAAGTACATTATCCGGTCGTCCTCTCACTCTTTCCCTCTCTATACATCAGTGGCTGTGTTTCTCGATGACAACGGCAAGTGTGCTCTTTGCGAAACGTATAGCTGCCGCAGCGGAACCCTCAATTTTCATCGGGAGTACGACGTAACCATTGGACGGTACAAAACGCGCCACTTACAATATCGGCGAAGGAAGAAACCCGAATGTAACAACCCTCAACGGCTATAACGCATATTCACGCGCGGTGAGCGTTCTCTCCCCGATCTACATGGTGCCTTATGCATGAGATTCTTGCCGCTACACCTGATTCACCACCTGATTCGAGGTAAAAACGGAGCGGTGAGGAGCAAAGTTCTATAAATAAGAGACAAAATTTAGTTTAGGAGGTTGTTACACTGGAAATGAAATTTTGTTAAAAATCGTCGATATTTTGTTGAACACGGTAAACTAAATATTTATCGATAATTTCAAAATTTTCGAAGTATATTTAGTTTCTAACGGAATTGTCAGCGAAATTTACGATTGGAATGACAAAAATTAGCTTCCGAAGAGATTTTCTAAAATATTTCTTGCTGCAATGACACAATTTTTTGGGTTTATTCAAAAAGAAACGTTTAGTCGAACGTATCGAACAAAATATCCATCTTTTTCAACAAAATTTTGTTTTCAGTGTATGGGGATTCCCTCTCAATTATAATGAAAAATACGCAGCAACGTGTAGCTAGAAGGATTTTTACCTGCAGACCTAAAATTGGCGAAAATACAAGGAGGGATTCCAACAAGAAAGAATATGAGTGCGGAAATCGAAAAGAGTGAGTTCGCTTCCGCTGCATGCTATTAATGCGGCCAACATTTTTCACTCGCCTTCTCGACCTAAAGGCCACTAAGTTCGTTTCTTCCGTTGCCTTATCTTTTTACTAAAAGACTGTACAGCTCGCAACAGCAAGCTACCTTTATGGCTGACCTACACGTACAAAGTTTCCCAAGCTCCCAGAATTTGTTCTTACTCTCTCGTTCTCCGTGGCTCTCTCACTCTCTAGTTTTTCGAGTTTTTTTTTTTTTTTTTTTTTTTTCTATTCGCAACTGCAATTCTCCTGTCCAGCGGCACATTCGACCTCTCAAACGCCGGTACGCTATGCTCTCGTATATACATATATATTTAGCTTCGTTTCCACCCCCTTCACTTTTCATCGCTGCACACACACACACACACACACACACACACACACACACTCTTTTTTCTCACATTTTCAGCGTTTCTTTCTCTTTGCAGTTTGGCGTTCTCCGAGGCCGTGCTTTTATTGCTTCTATCAACGCGGAACCACTTGATTTATACATCTATACGTTACAGTACGTTCTAAACTCCCTACGAGCGCGGCTGGATGACCGTCGTGCTTTATACTCTGTGCCCTCCTAACTCCTCGAATGTGTGATAATAAAGCGCACGTTGCGCAGTAAAGAAGGTAATGGTCACAATGAAACTAGTAGGTGACAAAAAACAGTATTCAAAGGAATCTTCGCTTCGTTTAAATTCGGAGAATTTTTTTGATTTTAACCGTTACTTGTCACCTTGGGGTACAAACGACCCCAGGCCTATTAAGGAAATCAGTCATTTTTCCACTTTTGTTGGTTTTAGCATTTTTTTAGTGTACTTAAATTTAATTTTTGGCTATTTTAAGTAAAGAATCTTTGAAAAAAAAGCTTTCAATATGTTCTACAACTATTTTCAAGTCGAAATATTCAGTAGTTCATTTTTTATAACAATTTTTGTCACCGGGGTACAAATCTACCCCATGGTGGCAAGTACGTAATTCTACAGAGGCGTGGCAAGTAAGGGTTAAAATTGCAGCATGTTTTTTTCATCAGAAACGAAAGTTGGATAATTTGTTGCTTTATTTTACATCGAAAACCAAAATTTTTTGCTTTGGAGAATTCCGAAATCCGAATTTCAAAAGAGACGGTAAATTTCCATGATAAATTCTGGAATATTCGTACCATTGGAAAAATAAAGAAAAAGTTTGAATTTCTTCGCCGAGAAAAAATCATAGACCAACTAAATTTCTGTCGCTTGCTATTCTTTGGATAAACAAAAAAATGTTCGAGTGTGCATCGCGAAATAGCTCGAACGCAAAAACCGTCTTCATTGATCGAGCATATCGAATAGATCCGATCGACTGAACTGCCAGAGCTTGTTTCCAGAAAAAGATGCAGTGCAATTTCACGTGCATTTCGAATTGCATTTTACCAGGTAGATACCGCGCGTGCAAGAGCGATCGCGAGGATGGATTGCGATTTGGGAACCTGGCGCATTAACCAGCCACAGAGTTCACATAAACTCAACCGTTGAATACGGAATAGAGAACGACGAATCAGAGCCAAAGCGAATGGATGAAAAAGACAGAGAGAGAGAGAGAGAGAGAGAGAGAGAGAGAGCGAGAGAGGAAAGCTCGTAAAACGCGTATATATAAAGGATTCCGCGGCATTCGCGACGCCTCGTTCTACCAACGCCCCCTTAACTATCGCTCTCAATGACATTCTTTATTCTACCGCAATTCTCCCTTGAAAAAAAAAAAAAAAAAAAACAAAAAAAAAAAACATACGCACTGCCATCATTCTTACGTCAAGCTAAAAAAAAAAAAAAAAAATAAGGTTACCGTTCTGGGGTTAAGTTTCAATAAATGATCGAACGAAGCTGATCATTTGCCAGATGATCACAAAGAGAGATAATAAACAATTCTAGATTGTGGAGAAGCGCGCAGCTACGTAGCAGATGTAAACACGTGATGAGACAAGAACAACATCGTGTATAGGGAGGGAACCGCAAACACACACAGACTAGAGGCAATAAAATAGCGTAAACGAGATGGATACGCTGGATTCTATTCGATAAAACGGCGTACGTCTAGAAATAGTTTCACGCATTTCTATGTGGATGGGCATCGCTGGTTTCTGGATGCTCTGATTGTTTTTTTGTATTTTTTAATTTTTTTAAAATTTATTTTGCATTTAGAGTCGTCTCGGAGAATTTCACACGTAAAAGCCGCGTAAAAGTGAGGTAATTTGGCAGTACGGAAAAGTAAAAAAAGTAGAAAATTTCGCTCTATATCCCAGAATTGCAAGCTTCACCTTAGAATTGTGTGGGTTAGAGTGTGTGAATGTAAATATGCTTCCACGTTGAAACCATAAGAGCAGCAGAGAGTGAGAATCGTGTGTGTTTTCGTAGATGCAATATCGTACACATTCTCCCTTGGCACTGCGAGAGTACCTGAGAGCTCACTTTAATATGTACGTGTGTATACATTCGAGCCTGTGCTTTCTCGTGGCTTCACATAAAATCACGACGAAGCTTCGATTAAGTAGAACCATGTATACACGACTATTTCATTTTCTCACGTATCATCGTTCTAATCTCGTACGAAACAAAAAATAACATGATAATTATTCACGACAGAATTGCCCCATTCGATGATGGCAAACTTTGCACCGTTGGAATGCTGAGAAATGTCTATTTCTCTGTAAGCAGAACCCTGAACGTACAGTATTAAGAAATAACAATGAAACGATTATTTAAAAATTTAAAAATCGTGTAAAAAGATATTTTTCGACGCAGGGTGTAAACTCCAACGCCACATAGCTCTTCGTGTGCCTTTTCCAAATATTCCCCATTGTCACGAGTTGTTGGAAAGTGCAAAAAAAAATTTTATCATTTTGCAATAATTGAAAATGCACTACGAAATAAATTTAAAAAAATTTGATAATTTACAATTTCCTTGTGTTATTAAAATCTCTGGGCTCTTCAACAGTTTTCCAGGATTCGTCGAAACGAGAGGGAGAATTAAAATAAGATCGATATTGTAAGCCAAAAGCGAGTTGATCATTCGAGATCGCCCAAACCATACGATCGTGACGTTCACGGCCAGTGGAAAATGACTATAACGTACATTTTTTTTCTTTTTATATAAATGAGTTCGTGCTGGATCCGAAGTGTTACGACCGTAGACTATATAATTGCCTACGAGTTTCCACGAGGATGTAAGTGCACGTGAGTGCGGGTGTAAAACCCCAGAGACCTCCAAGTACATATGAAATGAAAGGTGGAATAATTATCGCTAAAGTAAAACGGTATGTTTTCCATTTGCGTCAGGCACCGACATACACGGCGACGAGAAAATTTCCCCGCAATTATGTCATGATTTATAATGATGGCGTTCGGTCTAGACTCGAGGTATGGTGCGGAAAGACGATTCATTTACAAAATGAAATGCCCGAACCCTGTCCAGGATATGATCAAATTATACACCATATATTCATAGTTAGCAGAACGACAGTCAAGAAAAGTTGACCATCTGTATCTTCATTTCGTCCCTTATTACCATTTTTCGCCCTCGACGAATACGAAGAAAAAAAAAGCTCGTCGTACACCGTGATCGCGAGCATTCCATTTCGTCACATTGGACAAATGTTGCTTCAATTTCGAAACGCTGGGTCGTGGAGTAACTGGAAATTATTCCACCTCGCTTCTTCGGGTTTTCGTAGAACGAAAGAAAAATCAGAATTTCGAGAAATGAAGCATCTCGTGATTGCAAATGTTTGTTATCATCGGCAATAACGAAGCCAATATTTGATTTGAAGAAAAAAAATCTAATGAGCTGATTAAAATAATACCAACGCGTGGGATGCAGCGATTCAACGACACAGAAAAAATGGCGGCCGAGTATTTTTCATAAAACTACGATTCATTTTCTATCTGGATGCTGAGCAAGTTTTTTTTTCTTCATATTAACAAGAACTCTTCTTTCATTAGCTTTGGAAGAAAAATAAATTTCCACGATATTACTGCGAAGAATGATGACAGAGATTTTTCATACTGGCTGACGATTTAATGGAAATATTTTACTTCCAGGATGACTGCAATGGCGTTGGAAAAAAAAAGAGAGGCAAAAAAAAAGTGCGGGAACTGCGCGCTTGAAAAAAAAAAAAAAAAAAAAACATAACGAAAACGAGTAAAAATTAAATTCCTACGGATGTACTTGATTGTTCCGGTGCTGGTATGAAATTCTCTCTCCCTCTCTGTCTCTCTTTTACCCGCGTACACTTTTTCCTCTCCCACAGGGCATGTTGGGCCTGCTGCCACGTGCGAGCGAGATATTTTTTAATTGAATAAAACAACGCTATGTCAATGTACACCCAGGTAGCATATACAATAGCTGACAAAGAGAAAGCCAGGGGAGAGGGACAGGGATGAAAAAATTCTTTCATAAAATAATATACCGTCGCAGTATGCGTGCGTTTCAAATTAAAAAAACAAAAAGACCATAAAAACAACCACGTCACATATAGTACTGCGATAAAAATATCTTCAATTTCATACGAAATGCGAGAATCGACATTAAAACAACAAAACAAAATATTCAAAAAGAAAGTTGCATTTAAAAAATACGCAGCGACGATACTTTTTCGCCTCGCGCGTTCTCTCCTCGCTCTCATTCGTATTGAGATGAACGACGAACTAATAAAATCTCATACACAGCAAAAGACCAAAGGACTATCGAGGAATTTGCCAAATCTAAATTTTCTTTTTCAGTTTTTCTTACATACAAAATGGTTTGCGAGCCTAAATTCAACGAAAAAATTTGTTACAAATTGACTAAAGGACGACGTACTCTAAATCCAAGATTTTCCGAGCGAATCTGTATTTGTTATATAATAAACAAAATTTCAAAAAAATTTAACGACTGATTTTTTTGAAAAACTGAATAAAGCTTCTTCGATGTTACACAAAAGTGTATGCAAAGTTTTAAGAGGCTCCGTCATTTAGAAATCGAAATATTCAATGCTGAAAGTTGGAACTTTTAACATACGCTCTTATGAGAAACTACTGAAAATTGTGATTTTTATAAATCTCGACTTCTGCACGATGAAAGCTCTTAAATTTGCGCGAGCAATTAGATATCACTATTCTCTTTGTGTGATAGAAATTCAAAGGAATTCTATCGATGGGAAATTTTGCATACAACGTCCTTTACGATGATGGTGCGGGGATAAAAAAAAAAAATAATACCCAATAATATTCAGCAACACGTTAATATTTTTATGAGTATCAAAATAAAAAATATAAAAAATCCTGAATCTCGGTGGTTTGGTCTTTTCGCGATGCGAGCAGCCTTAAGGGCGACGACAATAACACGAACGATAAAATGTGTCTTTACGGACTTTCGTGTCAGTTGAGACGAAGGGTTTTTTTTGTTCGAGTCGGCGAATATACATTTTCGTTTGGTGGGCAACAAAGAGAGTTAAAAAAAGGGCGATCGATGGAGAAGGGAGTCTGAATCATTGAAGGTTGAAGAAAGCTCGTTTTGCCGGATGATAAGCCACTTCGGAATCCGGAACGAGGCCATTTTCGATCCCTCGGAGAGAAGGCACCCCAGTGTGGCGTCTCCGCACATAAAAAACATCAGGGTTCGAAAGGGAAATATAATGATTTTTATTTCCGTCGATTTTGGACCGACTATACCCGGAAGTTGTCTTTCCCACTGTTTTTTCTCTCTTTTTATTTTTTATTGTTCCAAAGGCATGGGTCACACTTTTCGACGTTTCGATAGTTGCAGCAAAAAGACATAAAAACAAGTCCCTCGGAAATGATTTTGATGGAAAGGTTTTTTCTCAGTTCGACACAAATGGAACTGAGATTGTAAATGGAGTATTTTTACGTAAGAAATCCTAAGATATAATTTCGCCATGTCGAGAAGAAGCATGAGAAATAGTGTCTGCTCGGTCGAGTGAGCTTCCATAACTCGAAGCTTTTCGTGGTAAAAGTATAAGGACCAAAATGAGAAACAGTCGAAGAAGGCGAAAAGAAAGCAAGGATAGAATCGAATAAAAAAGGGTGGGAGAAGTGATATGGCAGTAATACGAGAGAAGATAGTTGGACACATTGTGCGGGGGCGCGAACCGAAGCACAGAAAATGGAAAGCTGTGTGAGTGAGTGAGAGTGTGGCTGTGTGTGTGTGTGTGCGTGTGTGTGGGGTTGGAACAAGAGACATAAAGGAGCGATTCGGAAGCAATTCTGTAAGTACCGGTTCGATTTATATCTGTAAATCGAACAGATATCTTGCGAGAGCGTTGGCGGGTAAGGCAAGTGGAAAGACCAAAATCTTGGGTACACGACGAGCTGAGAATTGGTAAAAAATGTCACAGCCCACCGATGATTTTTGCCTTGCCATTTGACAATTGCTTGGCTCTTTCCATCATGCATTTCGAGTATCCCCGAAATCATAACGATCGACCCACGAAATCATTATTTATCGTTAAATTTAGCGAATAAATGAATAAAATGTGTAACGGCGTTTGGAAAACGACAAAAAAACAAGAAAAATGCTGGTAAATAATTCTGTTAGCTGGCGAAACCGCTATCACGGCGGTCTCGGTGTATTAAATTAAGCAGAGAGAGTATTTAATTGTAGCGATAGGGAGAATCAAATTATCCACTCTTCGGACTCGATATTGTGGAAGAGTCGAATCGTGTTATCCCCTGTTCGTATATTAATGCACCGAGGGGCCACGAGGGATTTTCGTATTCAACGAATTCGTTATATAAGAGTGAGATGGACAGGGGCAAGTTTTTGGCTCGCATGTCGGATAGTTGGGCCCTTATGATTATTAATTGTTTGTATTATCGGTTTTCTGCGGTCAGCATCAATTTACAGTGTGTGCATGACGGCGATGCCTGCTCATCTATCGCCTTTTTCTCACTTACTCCCCTGTTCCATCTTTTACCATCTTCGTCTCTCTCTCTCTCTCTCTCTCTCTCTCTCTCTCTCTCTCTCTCTCTCAGTCTCTCTCTCTCGTCGGCATCGATGGGTGACTTGCGAGACTCTTGGGACCTACGCGCACACAGACATACGTGCACACGTACAATTGGAAGAACCAGCTACAGGCGGATGTTTAACCGTTTCGGTGGAGCCATTTCGTCTCCCACTTCTTCATCCAGCCAATCCTTCATTTGGCTTATCTCTGATTCTGACTAAGACTAATGCGAACGATTCCCTCGATCGTTTGTAACTCCCACCAACATTCCGGGGCTATTTTTTTTCAGCTGGCTCGGAAGCTCTCACCATTCGGCAAAACGCGATGAGCAAAATTGATAAGAAAAGTTGGTGTGTGCGCTTCTTTTTCTCATTTCCTTCGGTGCGATTATCGGTCCATAAAATTTTAGTGCGCGACAGCAAATCGAGCCGATGCGTCGAAATGCGATGCTGAGAACACAACCGCGAAGATTGAACAGATATATGTGCAAACATTGCGTGATCTTTCATTCGTCAAACGTCACATCGTCGATAAAAACAGAGCTTCGAACTCGCTATTGTTTTTTCTACACTCTGCCGCGGCTTTTACGTCTCTCGGATCCTTTTTTTTCCCTTATAACAGTTTTATTCTTTGTAAGCTACCAACAGGCACGAAGGCGGTAGAAAAATAATTAAAAATAATCCATTGCTTCGCCGTGTCGCGTGCTTCTTTCCATTATCGCTAGGCTTTTGGCTTTACTGCATTTTTCCCCGCGTTCTCCCTTCTCCTACCTACTATACATTTGATACCAACGAAGCGAGATAATATTGGGCGTGTCGTGAGTACAGCAACGAGAGAAAAAAAAAGAGAGACTAAGACGACGAGAGTCGGAAATGAATTGAAACAAGAAAATAAAGACGAAACTTTTTTCGCTACATTTTTCATAGCACTTCCTTGTCTTACTTTAATTCGTGTAAATAATTGAAACAGCCAAGACTTTACGACTTGCGAATTTTTCTTAAAAAGATGCGTAATAATCATCCCGCTGGATTTTACAAGATTTTCCTTAAGCACTCTTGCAACGAGTTTCAAGTTTTTCCAATTTTTAATTCACGAGAATCCCACTTGCACGTTTTCTAGCTTTGATCCACTGCTACGGTGTGTGCTCAAGACTCGAGACTCAACAATAATTCAGTACCCGGTTTACTCCGTTAAGGACGTTGTACACAAAATTTTCTATCGATAGAATTCCTTTAAATTTGCACCACACAAACAGAATAGTAATATCTAATAGCTCGCGCAATTTTGCGAGGTTTCACCATGCAGAAATCGAGATTTATAAAAATCACAATTTTCAGTAGTTTCTCATAAGAGCGTGTGTTAAAAGTTGCAATTTTCAACATTAAATATTTCGATTTCTAAATGGAGAAGCCTCTTAAAACTTTGCATACACTTTTATGTAACATCGGAGAAGCTTTATTTAGTTTTTCAAAAAAATCGGTCGTAAAATTTTTTGAAAATTTTGTTTATTATATAACAAATACAGATTACCTCGGAAAATTTTGGATTTAGAGTATGTTGTTCTTTGGTCAATTTGTAACAACTTTTTTCAATGAACTTAGGCTCGCAAACCATTTAGTATGTACGAAAAACTGAAAACAACAATTAGGATTTGACCGTTGCGGTACAACGTCCTTAAAAGAATTTTCTCTATGCAAAACGAAAGCTAATAAGGATCTCCGCTTGAGGAAGTTTGCATACACTTGGATGATATGATTTTCAATTGCTCGTGATTCGTAATGTTTCGAGAGCTTTGAAACAATGCATTTGAAATATGTTTTTGATGCGGCAAAATGTGGATGCATAATAGTGATTAGAATAAATATACCGAGAACGAAAAAGTTTAGTGCCTGAAATAAATCAGTCAGACGCGGTAGATCGAGATGAAGAATGATGAATTGGTGAGACGCAATTTCTGTTTTCAAGATTTCTTGTAAAAATGACATCGTTTCCTCATTCCTTGATTCTTCAGGTAAGAGCAAATCGGATATAAAGAGTGAGAAAGAACTTGAGGCACGGTGGATAAGGCATAATGAAAGAGGCGGGAGTGAAGCTGGTCAATTAATTACTCTTCCTTGTACTTTAGTCTCCGGGGATTGCGACGTCTCTCGCATATA
The DNA here is from genome assembly GCA_963921915.1 of Hyposoter dolosus. Lineage (NCBI taxonomy): Eukaryota > Metazoa > Arthropoda > Insecta > Hymenoptera > Ichneumonidae > Hyposoter > Hyposoter dolosus. The sequence goes on along the minus strand of OY998132.1, from coordinate 15,464,592 downwards.
TTCTTTCTCTGTCTCTTTGTCTGTCTACCATGTTCCGTATCCTTAGTCCGCTCTCGTTTCACAAGATTATTATACGTCGTCGTCGTCGTCGTCGTCGTCGTCGTCGTCTTCGAAGGCGTGCCAGAACTCTCGACCTCGCTCGGAATCGTCTGCTGCTGCTATATACTCACAAAACTATTCGCCACCTTGTTCCGCAAAAACTTAACCAGTCAGCCAACACAGCCGGTGAGAAGCGTGAGATTATCAGAATAATTGAATTTCAATTTGGCATGGAAAAATCTTGAAAATTTTTCATAAGAATAAAAATAGAGAGGAGAAGAATCAATCATCGTATGAATGTGAAGAGAGGAATAAGTGGTAAATGCGGTTTTGATAAATCGGGTGCTTTATCAGGCAGGCCGTCAATTCCGTGGATGAAACACGAGAGCAAAGGAAAAGCTCGGTGGTTGTCTGTATTCGATTCTGTTCAACGGAGTGAATCCATGCGCTTATGCAAGAATCAAAAGCACGAGGTCTGATGTGTACGTGTATAATGTATAAGCACGAGCGCCCAGTGTGAGATTTTCGAGGGGTTGAAACGGGCTATGGGATCACGTTTGCATCAGGAGTCAAGGGTTCGAACCCAGCACAGAGTAAGGTCGACGTGGACACGTATGGGGTTGCTTCGTGAACCACAGAGTTAGAGCAAACCGAAGAGTGAGCGTATATGAAAGAGAAAGAGAGAGAGAGAGAGAGTGATAGAGAGTGAGATCGCAAAAGAGGGAAGCGCGAGAGTTCCTGAATCTTTGATGGACGAGGTCGGGTCCATCTGCCCGAGCCTTCATCCCCAACCTCGTTCTCTGATGGTGGTGAACCAGAAGCAATGTTAGGGTGGCAAGGAGCGTGAGAAAGAGAGATCAAGTGATAGACGGAGAGAGCGAAAGATAGAGAGGAGGGGGAGCAGGGCGAATGAGTGAGTTAGAATGAGAGTAAGAGGAGTCCCGAGAGAGGACTAAACACAGTAGCGAGCAGCCGATAACATCGAGAAAGAGAGAGAGAGAGAGAGAGAGAGAGAGAGAGAGACGCGACAAGCAAGAGCGCCAGTTGTCGACCGACCGCACAATCTAACGCGGTTGAACGCAGTTTCACGCGACGCACCCTCGGCTCGCAATGCATGCATCCACCCACGACATATACTAATAGGATATAGTATGGTCATAGTTGGGTATGCAGTTTGGTACACCAAGAGCGGAACATTATACCGAGAGTTAGACAACAGCCTCGGTATTAGACTGGACAATGGGTGACCGTGCGCGGTCTTCGTTGCAGAAAGTGCAAGTGTGCTGTATCATGCATTGTTGATGCTTCCTCGTCCATATACCGTAAAAGCGTTTGTCGCGTGAACCTCGATTCATGTCGCAGAGCTTGCGGCTGTCAAACTCGAATATCTTTCCGAATGAAACGAGCATTAGAAATTGATTGGATTGATTATTTAGTTCTCTAGTTATTCCGTGACAATTCTACACTGAAAACAAAATTTTGTTGAAAAAGATCGATATTTTGTATTTTGTTTAGTAATCCCAAGAATTGTGTCATTGCAGCAAGAAATCTTGTAGAGAGTCTCTTCGGAAGCAGATTTTATTCGTTCCAATCGTAAATTTCGCTGCCAATTCCGTTAGAAACCAAATATGCTGCCAAAATAACGAAAATTTTGATAATATCCAAAAAAATTTAGTTTACCGTGTTCAACAAAATATCGACGATTTTTAACAATATTTCATTTCCAGTCTAGGGTCAAAAGTACGATTCTGAAGTTTGCAACGTTGATTTTCAACAAAAAATATTTCATCTATTAATTATTTATTGAATTTTGAAAATTGTTGCAATTTTTCGTGTCGATTGAGTTTTTGGGTAGCAAGGGTGGATCAATTTATTGTCCAGACCAAATATTGAATAATAATTACGACTTCTGCTCAAGAATAAACCGAACTTGGTTGCATATTCCAACGATGCAAACTTCAGCATCATTCGAAAGTGCTATTCCATGTGAATCGGCATAAAAAGTAAAACTTGTCAGGGTAGCAAGTTTAGTCTTGATTGTTTGGACGACTTGGCAAAGTTAAGTTTCATAACCGTGATTGTCCAGGATGATGAGTACCTAAACAACCATCATGCATATCCAACCGAGCAAATATTGTATAGTGGCAAACATTTGCCAACCGGTCACCTTGGGAGAGACCATAAGCAAAGCTAGGTCCAGGCAGTGACGCTGAACGCGCAAATCAGTCAAAAGCATTGGCGAGCGAATGTGCGTTGAGCAATTTGCAAGCGAAAAGCATTTATTAGAGATGGATCGTTAACTGGTTGATTGGTCGCTGTTAAAATGAGGAAAAATAGGTAAAATGATTCTAATCTGAGTAACGGATAATCAGTGGGTACTTTCTGACAGTTGGGAAGCTCTTTTAATTCAGCTCGTTGCTGGTACACCAACGCAAGGACTTGCAATGCACCTCTAATTAGCGAACGCAGCGGGCGAGCCTTAACGAGCGCGTTGGGTTCGATGTTACATATCGAATAATATCCGGCAACAATGGAGCAACTTTATCCCTGTCAATTTAGCTCTAAACGATCTTACCGCTGGTTGAAGAACAAGGAAAAGGGAGAAGAGAGAGAGAGAGAGAGAGAGAGGAGATGAAAATGTCCGCGAGAAAGTGAGGTAGCTCCTGATGGTATATTTGCCCTCTCGGTTGTACAGCATCAAGAGGAAAGAGTAACGAGACCTCCCGAAAGTATCGAGCACCGCACGAAATAAGTATAGCACCGAATCGATATTATTCCGTCTCACTTTTCGAGCTTCCCTACGGTACTTTTGGAACGCCAGACTCCAGTAACGAGCCTCCCATTAGACGGACGTTAAAGAATCGGTTTAATTAAGCCCCCTCCTCTGGAGCCTCATACCATTGCTCACGGGCACAAACGCGAGCTCCTGCAGGGTCGAGTAGAGTTCGCCGACTTTGTTCTTCGCACGACTGCTGCTGCTGCTGCTGCTGCTGCTGCTTGGTGCAACGCTCGCAGCCAGCAGCAGCAGGCTATGTGCAACTCTTTCCTTGTCCGACGTGTGGGTAGTGTATATAGATTGTCTGAGCTAGTGTGTTGGCACACATGAAACACAACTGGGACCGGAGCTGTATAACGAGATCGTTTTGCCTGGGGCGATAGGAACTGCCACGACTATCTTTCACATGCATGTGTGACTGTGTGAGTATGTAGACTCGGTACACTGCCAATTTGTGATGTCCGCGAACAATGTCGCACCAAACGGGAAGAATGATAAAAATGATAAAAATCCACGTTACAATAAATGAGGAATCAATTGGGTAAAAAAAAAAGGAGGGAAAAAAATAAGAAACACATCAGCCGCGGCGGGTAACATGCTACGCGGAACAACATCGATTGAGAGGGACTTGATCCAACGCAGCAGCCAGCACGATCCAATGTCTGGGTGTGGTTGGGTTCGCTCTTGCTGTGGCTTTGGAGAGACTTGAAGGGGGATGAGTCGAAGAGTCGAAGGGTGTGCAGGATCCTACAATTAAATGAAGAGGACACTAGCTACCGCTAGCGGCCCGGATAACTTCCTTTAGCGAGTGATTAAATTTTAATTCACTTCTAATTACATTTCGTTTCGTTTCGTTTTTCTTTTCTCTCGTGTTTTTTTTTTCCGCTTATAGCTCCGGAGGAAGCTGGGATGACAGTAGCTCGCTAGAGGGGTTAAAGGGTCGTCGTCGTTGGCAGACAAGATAGAAAGAACGAGGGAAATCCGAGGGAAGAGAGACATCCAAGATCTTGCGTTGTTCGCGTATGTCTATAGATTCGTTTAGCTGCGGAGCAACCCCCGAGCATCTTCGGACAGTCCTGCTTCTCGTTGGCCCGCCCCACAGACCCGAGCAGGTTCCTTCTTAAAAGGATTTATTTTAATCGTAACTTTTCTAACGAGGATCGGTTGTAGAATATTTTAATGTCGTTAGTGAGCATCAACGAAGGTAGAAAAAAGAACCGAGAAGGAGCAGGAAGGGTCACAAAATTTCTCCTCTTACCATCTACTCGGCATCCTGTGGCTCTAAGATGCGCGCCACCATCGGATAGAATTATTTTTAATCCACTGTCCGCTCCCAATATTGCCGGGATAAGAATCTTATTTTATCTTCGTTGGTGGTATGCTCGGAGCTGCTCCAGCATCATCCCCGATCCCTTGACGTAAAGTCGATAATAATATATTCTCATACTTTGCTAAAAATATAGACTGCGACAGGTATCACCGGTCGTGGGATCAGAGAAATTTATCCAGCGGTTATGTCGATAATGTCCCATCCCGATGCATTTCACCCAACAATCAAAACTTTTTTAGTATTATTATTGTCAACGTCAAATGGCATGGAGGTTGAAAATAACCAAATTAAAGCAATGCTCGAAAGGACTTTGAAGGAAAAGCCGATGATTCGAAATACGTATAGTTTAGGGAAGCGAATGAAGGGAAGGCTGGCTACCGCGGCATATCCCCGGTCAGCACTTACCGCAAAGTCAGTTTCCACAGGCATTCTATGTAGAGAATGGCCCGCCGCACGGACACCACTAGCATAGCTTCGGTACCGTGTACCTCTAACTTAAATATATATCTATACCCATAGGATGGTTAAACGGGCCACTAGAACTAGCTGCATCACGAAGGAACCTTCTAATATCTCACGGGCTCTTCCTCCGGCATAGAGCGGCACTCTTCGTCCCTCCGCCTTCTCGCGTTTCTGCTCTGCTGCCAGCTTTGCATATCCCTATAATACATGTCTGTGTGTGGGTGTGGAGGATGATGGTTCTGGGTGCTGCTAGTAAAGCGGGTATTCCGGGTAACTCTGCTGGCATACTGGCAAAGCATCGTTCCGGTGAGCGCTCGAGCGTTCTCTTAATTGAATTAGCCATCCGGAATTAGCAATTTCAGATTGGCCCTATGGTTCACCTTTTCATGAGCATGGGGTGGATGTATGGTGTGAGCGGGATATAAGGTAAAAGGAACCTCGACGAGTTACATGCAAAAGGATCGAAGCAATGCTGCTGGACCGGCAATGACAACGGACTATTGAGCCATCACCGATGGTGCCCCTTATTTTGCCTTGTGATAACTTTTAGAAAAGAACGAATTACGTGAGTACTCGCAGAGACAGCTTCGATTTGTTGGAGGCAAATCGTTCATCTCTATCGTCTAGGATCGTGGGGATCTCTGATGACGCATAATTCGAGAGGGCTTAGTGGTTAACCGGGTCATCGCAAGAATCTGTGTCAAACCACCCTCGCAAGTCTGATCTTCTTGGAAAGTATTAATACCAGGCAATCATGGAGGTAACACGGTTCAGTTCACTTTCTTGTGGAAAACCGCTCGGCTGACCAATGTTCGTTTGTCTTTTTCTTTGCGAGGTCACTTTGTTCGAGGATCGATGTTAAGCGCGCTGGCTATATGGTCCAGAGTTCTACGCTAACTTTCATTATATCCTCCTCTTGGATCGGACGTTCTAGCTATCGTCTGTTCTTGCTCGAAGCATAGGAACACTCGAGGTAGCGGTGGTACCTTAACTGGTGCACGAGGAGCCAGCAGCAAAGAGCTCGGTTGCTCCCTCGCCCTTTCGGGCAAGCTCGATCAATCTCGGCGCGCGTTCTGGAGCCCGTCCAGGTCATTAGCACCTTATCGGAATCTCGGTCTTTTCGCTCCTGCTGTGTACGAGCAGACTACGAGGCGAACATTTCCCACTTTCCTATACACACTCCCCCGCAAATGTGATTCCCAAATACTTTGCTCCTTTCTCAATGCTGATACAAATCTGTATTGTAGCGAAGAACGAGGGTTCGTAGAGCGAGAAGAGAAATTCCGCAACCAGCAGCATTCGCAGTCGGACTTGGATGAATGCACGCGCGGGCTTAACGATTACGTGTGGCAAATGTGAATCTTGGAGCTTTTCCCACTAATGCAACATCTGTTTACGATCAAAGTCTCGAAAGGCCTATTCCCACGAATTATACGAAATTCCCTTCGAAAAAGGGCATAAGATGGGATTTCTACGTTTTTTGGGACAAGGTCCCAACGGATAAATCATCATCGAAGCAACGAGCGACTGGCCAACATCGGACGAACGTTTCATCGATGCACGGGGGTGCGTAACACGAGAAAAAAAACGTGGTAACCCTAAGCCATCGAAGAACGTAATCCAAGACACGTTTCCCCGTGTATACACGCGTGTATATCTATAAACACAAACTACTGGAGGTTACTGAGCGCTACTGGTGCAACTTATCGCACGCATACATATGGCTCTGTGAAAAGGTGAATATACACGTATAGAGCAAGTCGTTCTATGTGTATACCTGCTACTGTGTAGACATACACCTTGTTACCCGATATTATTAGCAGCTAATACGAGAGCATTGTCGCTCCACTGCACCTTCCTTCGGCTACTTCGCTCTTGTCCTGGCTCCCTCTCTCCTCTTATTCCCTCGTTCGTCCCTTCTCGCTGTCCTCGCTCCCTCGTTGGCTATTTAGTAACAGTAGATGCCCCGAGTATCCTGACCCTTAAGATCCCCGTATTATCATAGAGTTTCGCTCTTACATCCAACTCGTATTTTTTCAACCGGCTCGTAAAAGTAAATAATGACATTGCGAAGATTCTTTTAATCCGAACAAACTTGTTTTTTCTTCCCTCAGCGCGGTTTCAACCGCTTGATAACTTCATTTCAAACTTTCGTCAAGTCTCTTTTCTCCACACTGGAAATGAAATTTTGTTAAAAATCGTCGATATTTTGTTGAACATGGTAATCTAAATATGTTTGGATAATTTCAAAATTTTCGTTATTTTGGCAGTATGTTTGGTTTCTAACGGAATTGTCAGCAAAATTTACGATTGGAACGACAAAAAATTGCTTCCGAAGACACTTTCTAGAATATTTTTGGCTGCAATGACACAATTTTTAGGTTTATTCAAAAAAACGTTTAGTCGAACGTATCCAACAAAATATCCATCTTTTCCAACAAAATTTTGTTTTCAGTACAGTACACTTTGATTTCTAACTATAAATCGCGAGTAAGTCATCACGATGCGCATCATGAGCCCATGAAGCACAGTTACGAATGAAACATCGTCCAAGTTATTGGACACGTTTTTTTCTCTCTTAAGCGTGTTGCTTGAAAAACGAGTGTAATATACAACGGAGGCGAACCAAACTTAGGAACGAAATAGATAATGGAGCTTTGTTGCACCATCAAAAGTTGCAAATCGTCGTGAGCAACCAGCGCCCATTTCATTTTATTTCTCGCATATCATTTATATTTATCGCTTTTCGCGTTTGATGCATGCCCTCAAGAATTTCATTCTGCCCACGATAAAGAGAGCGTAACGAGGAAATGGTCTCCCGATATAGAAATAATGGGCAACACCGCGTAATATGTTGCTTCATCGTTATATATACGTATAACGTAAACGTGGGCAGATATAATGCACAACAATACCAAAAAAGGTAGTGGCGCCAGACATGCAGCTTGAACTCTTTTAACCCACACGAAAGTTCGTCATGTTTACAATACGACGCGATACACAAATCAACATTTTTTCCCCAATGACATTGAAAATGTAAAACCTCCAATTTAAACCGAGAGCTCCACTGTTTCATAAAAAAAATACGGCAAACAAAATGAAATTTGATAATTAAGCTATCAAAATTTCATACAGCGAACGATATCAATCAAATCTGTCCATTGAATTATTGACACTAATAAACTGTCAATAAAAAAAAAAAAAAGCAGTATGCAAACAATTAATTTGTTTCCAAAGCATTGTCGTTGCGTGCAAAGCTAAAAAATTCTATTACAATCAGCTCAACGGGTCTTTTGTGGCTGCGAGATATGCCGATATTCGTACAACGTTCGAAAGCTCGGAACCGATAAAACGAAACCTCGTACGGCTTAAGCCCCCCTCCCCCCATGCATCGCGCCCTTCTTTACCTCCGCGTTATCTCGGCTATGTATACACTCTCAATGAGAGGATTTTTCGGAAGAATTACCAGCAGGGAGGATGCAGCAGGCAGTAACGTGGCTATACTCCTTCCGCATACCATGCTTATGTTTATTTATATATATACATAACAACGTCAATGTATAGAGCACTGGAGCCACATGCGCGAGATTTAAGCATTCAACGTTTATCGCGCGCACGGAGCTCCGAACGAATCCCTCGACTTTTCTCGTGCAGTTTTCGTTTTTTTTTTTCTTTGACCTTTCTTTTCCATCTCGTTTTATCCTCGCTGACCCTGCGACTGCGACGCGCTACGAAGAGTACCGCCTGCTTTTTTTTTTATTCCTCTAATTTCATTTAATTTCCCGCATTTTTTTCTTTGTCTTTCCTCTTGGCGCACCATTTTTCCGCCCGTTATAAATCATATCACTTTCAGCCAGCAATTATTCAGGTATTACGAAGCTTCTTCCTCGACCAATTCAATAGAAAATTTTTTTCTTCGGCATCTGGCTCGAAATAATGTCAAATAATTATGTCAGATATTTCAAACTTTAATAAATTAATTGAAAAACAAAAAAATAAAGGATTAAATCGAGCGCGATATTTATTTATTTTTTTTTCTTGAATCCAAACGAGTACGCGGAATAACCGGCAATCCAGAGGATATAAAAATCGAGCACAGCAGAATCCTCTGGAGCTTGTACGTTTGTACGCACGGATCAATTATAACGTCCGTTAACGGATAATCGCAATTTTAGTTCCTTCGCATGAGAGTCTATCATTAAACGAACAATATTTCTCATGGAGTTTTCGATCGCAGGATTAATTACTCGAGAAAGTGGAGAGATAGAGACCACGAGAAAGCGAGATCGAGTGGCCAATGAGCTGGTTGATTAACGATATCCGCGACAAGTGCGATTCACGTACTCTCTTAGCAAAAGTATTGCAGCATCTTCTCCGACTGGTTTTTTTTTTTTTTTCGCTTTTGCCTGACTGGCTATAATAGGAATTGAAAAAATCGTGCGAGGCTTAACTGTCTTTTAATTAGCTCCCTTACGCTCGGTTGGCAATTAGTAAAAAATAAAACGCAAACGCGTAGGGAAAATTAATCGCAGATCCAAACGTCAGAATGACGAGAAAAAAAAAATACCAGAGAAAGAAAACACCAGAAGAGGAGAATTCTATCGCGAACATACTGACAATTATCGGCAAAATATTGGCTGAAAATTCAACGTGCAATATTTCAAGATGAACATTATCGTTGTAATGACGAAAATAAAGTGGTCCAATTTTATGGGCTGATTCAAATTCGCCGACGATCCGTGGTCGCCTGCAACACGTTGTACTAGCCACCGAAAGAAATACCGCGCGCGGATACATTCTCAAACTCGCGAAAAGCAAGATATCACAGCTCGGGTTGAGGCAAAAGAGAAAAAAAAACGATTCGCGCAGAGGTATACGGTGTATGAGGAAGCGGACGAGAGAAAAAAGTCAAGTACAGATCGTACAGCAGCGAGAGAGAGAGAGAGAGAGAGAGAGGGAGTATGATAATGCACGAGGAGGTTGTTGTATTATTTTATAGTAGTACACGAGAAAATATACAATCCAGAAAGCGATATGTATATAGTGGCTAAAGCAGAGAAGAATATATATATATATGTAGGAATCCACGAGTTCATCGTCGCGTCGTTTCTGATTGTATAACGACCCCACCGTATCTTCCCTTTCTCCCGGTTGCCCCCTCCCACAGTCTCGGCCGCGTCGCGAATCGCTAATTAATTTTATACCCCCGTAAAATGGTGAGAGAGCGAGGTTCGCAGTAGAAAAGAAAAAAAGGGGGGTGGGGGGGGGGGGGGGGGAAAGGCTTGAGGACGATAATGTGCCCGCGGGGCGCTGGGAGCCTTGGTCCAGTCGGGAGTTATGTTCCGGGCTATTCTTTCTTCCTCTCGTTCTCTTTCCTTCTCGGAGGCTCTCGTCCCTGCTAAGCCACTTCTGTCCTACCATTTAGTATGGCCAAATGTGTATACACAGGACGATTATTCGCTCGAGAGGCTCCGCAAGGCCCGAATAACGTTCGCCGTGTGCAAAGCTCTACAAGAAAATCTATCAGGAGCAACCGGAGGACGAGTCATCGCGTGTATATATATTTATTTATTTATCCAAGTGTGTATATACGTTTGTGTCTGTGCGTACGTGTGTGATTGTATCGAAATCCAGGAGAGCCGAGCTGGTTCGCTTCGAGAATCGTTTCTCCGAGGCTCTCCCCTCTTTGAGGGAAAAAGAATTGAGTGTACACATGAAAAGGAACTTTGGATGCATATATATACGTGCGAAAGAACGAATAGGAGTAAAGAGGGCGAGTGATAAATGGACGGGATTCAATTTGAGGCTAATCAACATTCTCGTCTCTCCCGATCTTTGGGAGCTCCTTCTTCAGTCGCTTGTCCGAGTCTGCTGTCTGTTGAGCGAGGGTAAGGAAGCAGGCAGGGAGAGAGCAAATGGTTCCTTAAATTTTGCTTCCCCATATTCTTTCACCTTCCAACCCATCGCCGTGACTTTCTGGCGTTCGTTTATAGAGAGACGAGGCCCGATGCATGGACCATCGGGTCGCTTGGCCGTCCAATTTTTTGTGGTCGATATACTCGAGTCTCCTTGTTAGAGACAACGTCGTTCCGATGTGTTTTATAAACGAAAGGGATTTGGGGACGACGACTCTGAATAAATACCTGTTCAGAGAATCTTTTTGCACGGTGGATGGATCGCGTGCGAAAACAGAGGAAAATTCAGAACCAAAAAGGGTCGTTTCCAAGATTTTACGAATTTCGTTGACTTTCTCAACATTTCATCATCAGGCTTTTTAGATTCTGCGGGGGCAAAAGAGTTACGAGTGTACGAACGTACAACAGGATGGCTTCTTATTTATAAAGGGCGTTTTGTTACGTTCGGGGCAGGCCTTTGAGGACGCAGCTCCGATTGCATGAACCACGAACAATATAAGCTGCCCTTAGAAAAACGAATTGCTCTTAGAGGGCCAGCATCTTTTTCTCTCTTATCTCTCGTACTTTTTCTCCCTTGCACTCGCTCGATCTTGAAGAGTGTAATCAACTTAGTCAGGTAAGAAGAGAAGCAGGCTGAACGAGCTCTAGGAAGCTTGAATATATATAGATCGTTACCACTGAGGGGTACGTAGTTTATAAACGAGAGTTGCTACCGTAGATATTCCTGGGTAACTCGAACCTCTTTCTCTCTCTCTCTCTCTCTCGCTCGCTCTCTTTCACTGCTTTCGTTTTACAAGTTCATCGATGAAAATTTCAATCTTCCCTGTGAGCCAAACGCGATAGCTCTAGTCGTAGCCAACGTATCAAACGAGTCGATATCGTAATACACAGCTGTTCGTACCTGCTGCTGCTGGATTAACTCTCCTCGTCTGTGAACGAGGATGAAAAGGAATGAGGTTGAGTGAGAAAGACACACGTATGAAGAAGCAAGAGGAACAGAGAAGGAGCTATACTGCTGCAAACTTTCAACGCATTATAATTTGTCTGTCAGAAAGTCACTACAACATCGACATCAATGGTGGATGCTTCATAAACGCAGAGAGAAACAGAGAGAGAGAGAGAGAGGGAGAGAGAGAGATGTTGGTACAAAATTCCTTTTTACAATATTATACAAAAAAGCGAGGCTATTTGCTCTCATGGACTCGTTTTCTTGCATCGTCTTCGAGTCATTCTTAGAGGCTGATTACGGGGCTCTTTACAATTCCGCGTTATCGAAAAGGAATTGAATCAAAATTGCACAAGAGGAAAAAACTAAATAAATTTTCAAAAAGTAAAGAGGGAATACACAATATTTTACAAAATTTGCAGAAATTAGAGCGGTTGGACGATTTTTCAAAAAACTTAGATTTTCGTAAAATTCGAAAAATCATCAAATTTAAACCGTTCAACCGATATTCCCGAAATTCAATACCAACCTTCCTATTACGATACTCTATTGATAAAAAAAAAATTAGTAATAAATCTTAAAATTTGCGCAAGTTAGAGCGTCGACACTCTTTTTTTGAAAATTTCAAAATGCCGTTGAATTCGTAATTTTCTGGCAATTCCAACAAAATTCTCAGAGAATGAAGAGCTTGCATAGATTAACATCTGTGCAAAACGGGAGCCCTGTAGCTCAAACCGTTCTCGAGTTATGAAAGTTTCAATTTTACAGTGCCATAACATACACACACACACACATCCGGAGATTTTTTCTAGATATGATTTTTCGATGTTTTGGGACATTTTAAGCACATTGAAAACTGGAAAAAAAAAAATTTCACCGTCACATAGCTTCCTCTATGAGGAAGCAAAAGAATAAAAAATTCAAGACGTTTGAAAAATTCTAAAAAGCTTGCCAATTTATTAATAACCTTTTGCCAAAAGTGAATGAATACTAAATCATTTTTTCGTCTCTCGCTTTTATTAAATAGCGACATTTTTGATAAATCTCAATTTCCGGGGTAAAATGAGACTAGTTATAGGGAGAAAAGGACGCGAAAATTCATGCCCGTTCACCGACTGGCAAGCGTGACGGTTTATACGCCAGCAACTCAGGAAAATGTATGCAAATTTAACGCTTTTATTAGTATTCATATCCACAACGAGCTCCGGACCGAAGAATTCTCTCGTTGTATGTACGAGTAATTTTATTCCCCATACATTGCCGTACGTCTATCTCTGCTGGGTCCTCACACATGACATTTACGAGGACGCATTACAAAAATTGTTGATTCAATTTTTTGCAATCAACAAAAATTACAATTATTCAAATTGATAATCGAAATAGAATTCGATCAAGACAGATTTTCTGAGTGTGTCGTGTAAATTCTAAAAATTTCAAAAGTCCAAATCCAATGACGTGTTCAGGTGAATGGCAACAAAGTAACAAAAACTAGAGTGAATTCAGTCGCTTGTAATGTGTATCCGAAACGAAGGAATTCAATTTCTAGTCTCGATCCTTCGATTGTTGGTTCATAAATAATGAATTTCTATCTATTGACAGTCAGAGCTGTCGCCAGCAATTTTTTTTTCTTGGTCACTTTATCCAGAGGCTTGGCATTTGTGTTTTAATCACGATATCCGATCGTTCATCCTTAACCCATTTCATGGTACAATCGATAACTCTCAATCATTTGGGCGTCATTCGATCCATCATTTGGTCTGGCTTGTTTGCAGCTTCTATCGGTAAAAGCCACCTTTTTATAGTGAATTTTATATACCAAACGAGTTTCTTGCCACCATCTACTGAGAGGTATAGAGAATCGACTCTCTAGTCGATTGTTTCACGCCAAACAATGCTTGCTTACGATAAAATTGAGCAAACTTTCAAGTCGATAATAAATCGTTCCCAAAACCATCAAATTTGATAAATGCATTGAATCCACCCTCGAAAACGAAACTTCCCAAGGCACGCCAAACTTTTTCGAACTGAAAAAAAAAAAAACCCCGAAAATTCTACACACAATTCTATTCCGGAAGATAAATATCGATAAGAATTCCCTGTGTCCATCTTTCCAACGTCCAAGATATGCAAACATTGCGAGGTACTCTATTCTTCTCTCTTTTTACGAATCAGAACAAGAGATTTGTTGTCCCCGAATATTTTTCATCAAACAATAAAGGGATAAAGAAAGATTCAACTTTAAAATGACACTCGGACTTCAGAGTGAAAGAAAATCGCGATTCGCGTGTGTATTCGCCCATTCGACTGGCTCCGGCACTGCAGAAACATTTTATTTTTAATATATCTATATATATTGGACGCGTGAGGCTTTTGAATTGTGTTTCATCTCGACTGGCTGGTAACTCTGGTAATGAAATTCTTGGCGTTATTAAATATCACCATTCGGTTGAAAGAACGGGATATTTCCGGCGTCGAAACACAAAAGGGTGAAAAGAGCCAAAAGAGGATGGAGCAGTGCGGGGATATAATATTTTGGAGGTGTGAGAAAACCGCGCCATTTTCTCACACCTCCAAAACAAATTCGTGATCCAACGTCTGCTCCCCATTTCCCTTAGGACACTGTCCGGATGTACGATCAATTATGATCTCGTCGAATTGCGGAGTTATCACGTTAAAAGCGATAACGCAACGAGCCGGGGACGGTCTGCTCCGTCATTGACGGAGCAATTTTCCCGGTGGCAAGACAAATTACTAACGAAACTAATAGAAAGTTTGGCAAAAACTTGAGCAAGCTTCTCTCGAGCGAGGGTTCATATTTAATTAAGTATTCAATTGTACGAGTTGAGGCGCAGCCAACGAGACAGAGCGTCCGCGGTTGACCAAGCGAGTGCGAGAGAAACAACTGAAATTTTCAGGATCTCCGTTACGAATCACAAAAATGTATATTTCCCTGAAAAATCCAGCATATCGAGAATCTCAATGGCAAAAAAAACAACGGGATAGTTTTTACCGCGAAAAAACATGAAAATATTAAACAAAAAATTAATACGAGCGCGGTCTCATCATTCCGCTAGTCGTGCAGATACAAAAGCGAAAAAACAACAGACAGGTACATGCACATTTTTTCAAATTAACTTGTGAAAAAGCAGGTACGACTCTGGAAGAATAAACAGAGCATGTAAATGTCCGGTAGACTGTGTTGCAGCTAAAAACGAAAAAAAAAACAAATCGCAAACTTTACGAGCGTTTGGAAGAAGGTAACGCCCGCGCGAAAATTGAGAAGCATTTTTAAGGTATTACGAGAGATAAAAACAGAAATAAAGGAGCAAAAAGACGAAAGAACGAAGGAGAGGGGGTGGGAGGGCGGTTGTGGGTTGTACGAAGGCCGTGGCCCTCGAGAGGATATATCGGGAGTACCGGTGGCCCGCGGAGGGTCGTACCGTGTCGTCGTATATTTCTCCGCGTTCGAGAGTAATTGGTCCAGCAATTACTCGCCAGAGTGCAGAACAGTACACGCACACAAACGCACACAAAAGCACCCAGTCAAACATAAATATAAAGATGAAGGAGGAAGCAGCACCGAAAATCTTCGTCTTCATTGGCTTTTCAGGCCCTTCGTGTGCGCGTTTATATAATCGCGTGAGAACCTTCTCCTTTCCTACTGCCGCGAGTCTTGCGGAGGCTCGTTCGATCTACCACTCGCGGTGGTATCGTGCTCCATTTTTTCCTTGCATTAAGCATCAAGACGTTTTGGTGGAGCTGCAGATTTCTGCTCATTCAATGAATAAGCGTTCAGCCATCGAGATTCCGTCAATTACATAGCGAATCGTTCAACTTTTCAATTTCACTAAGATGCCGAGGAAAGATATATAATACAAAAAGGAACTGAAAACCGCGAGAGACGAAACTGCCAGGCTTTTGAGTGCTCAATCACGGAATGACAAATATGAGAAAAACGATGTGGAGCAAAAAGTACGAGCAATCTGCAGAAGCAGGGGAAAGAGCAAGAAAGTGAATGAAGGAGATGAAACTTTGATGAATTTCTGTTTACTCCTTCCGAAAAGGGCAGAGCACGCGACCCGCACGAAGACGCATCAATAAGATCGATCAATTTCGATGGGAGTATACAAAAAGTAAACAAAAAAAAAAAAGAAGAGTAGCTCGAGGGTTAGGGGGCGGTTTGGTAAATGTTCCATGGTAAATGTGGTGGATACCCGCATGTGCGATCCTTCAGGAAACATAAAAAAGGAATAGATCCACCAATCTCGATTTTCGTGATACAAAAGTCCGCGACTTTTAAATCGTACCGCCATATCTCGACTCATCGTTTAGTTTTCAAATATTGAATAATGGAATACTCCTTAATGCAGCATCTTTTTTCTCATCCCCAGCAGACCGTTCCCTGCTCTCGCCTTGACAAACGTTTGCAAGAAAAATCACGAGTGAATTTCTCACCGGTTGGTACGCTTAAGCCTGATGCTGCCCCGTCATCCCGTTTCCGCTGTCCCTTGACAGTAATAAAAATGAGATTGGTTCCCGCGGTATTTGGTAGACCGTGACAAGAAGAAACACACACACACACAGGTCCAGAGAAGACTAAGAGGCTGTGTCTTGTCATAAATTATCCACACGAAGCGTGCAAAGGGTCCGCAGCAAAACGATCTCAATTTCAAAACAAAATAACAACATCGAGGAGCAGCAAATTGATCGAGCGATATTTCTGTCCCCAAAACCTTAACGAATCTCACCGACTAATTAATTATTCTTCATACGCGGCTAATGAGATGTTAAACGTAAAAAAGACGAAAACGGATAATTATTGTCGATTCAAAGAATAAAAATAAGTAAATTCATCGCGCTCCAAAAGTTGACAAAAATGATAATGTTTTGTCTCGAGTTGCGTAAATAATGGGAGCAGGCCAAGCCTCATCATTGCAGTGGTTGTTTTGTAATATATATACAAAGACAAGAAATGTATATCAAGGGATGTTGCGGAGCGCGTGCGTAAACACTTTAATTCGTGGCGGCAGGCAAACGTTATTACGGCGAGGAGAGTCCGCCATTAATCATCGGAGAGGCATCGTTGGCCGGCATTAATTATCCCGGCCATTTTCTAGCGTGTGCCGCAACAGCAGCGGTGCACACGCATATACCCGCGGAGAATCTATATGTATAAATATTCACACATGTATATTAGTGCTCCGGAGTCAACATATATATACACAAAGTTTCCTGGGCATGAGCGTCGATCCTCGATTTACTATGCTGCTCGATGCATATTTCTAAATATACATATATTTGTTATAGCAATCGATCCGACTTGCCACAACGAGATTTCGAGAGTCAGGCTATCCGCATGAAATTGATACGTCGTGCCGGACCTTATTTTACCTTAAACTAGTCCCAACGGTTCTCTCGGTTCGAATCTTCGTCGTGGGAATTAAATCGACTCGCCGGAAAACGTGCAAAAATGTATTTCATCCCTGTGACTAAATGTTTGTACAAGAAAAAAGGGGCCAGGGAGGAAGAGAGAGAGAGAAAGACGCACAAGACGTTGAGATATTTATTTATAAAAATCACAATTTTCAGTATTTTCTCATAAGAGCGTGTGTTAAAAGTTGCAATTTTCAACATTAAATATTTCGATTTCTAAATGGTGAAGCCTCTCAAAACTTTGCATACACTTTTATGAAACATCGAGGAAACTTTATTGAATTTTTCAAAAAAATCGCTCGTAAAATTTTTTCGAAATTTTGTTTATTATATAAAAAATACAGATTACCTCGGAGAATCTTGGATTTAGAGTATGTTGTTCTTTAGTCAATTTGTAACAACTTTTTACAATGAATTTGGGCTCGCAAACCATTTTGTATGTAAGAAAAACTGAAAACAAAAATTTAGATTTGAGCGTCGCGATACAACGTTCTTAAGGGAGGTCCGCTTTGTTTTAGATATTCGAGAGTCGTGTTATCGGAAATAAGAATAGATATCGAAATGGTATAGAGGGTATATGGGAATCCCATGGAGAAGAGCTTTCTATAAAGAAATTTCGGTTAGCTCGGACTGTATAACGAATTTCAAGTGCAGTTAGCACGTTTCGCTCGTTCGACGCAATGGAAGCACGTAGCGAAAACATTCACACACACTTTTTTCCTTGCTCGTCTGTGCCGCGCTTCCTTTTTATTCCCTTTCGATCGTGGGGTTAAACATAGAAGAGAATCTCGATGCCTCACCATGATAGAAACCTCTTGGACCGAAGGGATCCATTTTAGAGGTTTCTTTTAGTTTTTTTTTTTTTATTGTATGTTTTTATGCCTCTAACCTTCATTCAATCGCACGCGGTTAAAGCAAAGAAATAATACGTGGCGCGCGTTTCTTTTCATTCCGAGCGACAAAGTCGACACTGCGTTGGTCCACTTCGCAAAAGACAGGGCTGGTCTAAAGAGAGAGAGAGAGAGAGAGAGAGAGAGAGAGAGAGAGAGAGAGAGAGAGAGAGAAGAAAAAACGAACGGCCGAGTTCCATTGGGCGCTTTTCCCTTTCGCACTAGCATCACTCGCATTGTTGGCAAGGAACGTGAGAGCGAAAATGTCGGTTGGGAGGACGAGAAAGACCGGAAAATCCGCTGAGAATGCGCGCTCAAAAAGCTTTAGAAAAGTTTCGAGAGAATCGGCAAAAGAGAGTACACACCTTCGTGGTCATTGCAAGAAAAACACACTCTCTTCATCGCTCCTTTCTTTCTGTTTGCCAAACTCCCCCCCTCCGCGTATCAGACTTTTGACGAGAAAAACAAACGCTTAACCGTTTGTTTGCTCGTTGATATTTGGCAATGACGGCGTTCCTTTTTCCACCAACGAGTAGAACAACGGAAATTCATAAAAATATAGAAAAACCGATCAACAGCAAAGAGCAAAGTAGTCCGAATCGTTCCACAAGTTTCTCCAAAACTTTTAAATCGACCCTCAATTTTCTTCGATATTTCTATCCTCTCGAAAACTTTCTTCTCCGCATCACCACCTGTTTTTTCGTCATTTTCAATCCACAAGACAGCCCAAACATTCCAATACAAAAATCCATCAGTTTTACCTTCAAAATTCATCCCCAAAACGCCCATTTCCTGCACTCACGAAACTTTCATCTACTCTATAAAAATATATTCACATTACGCAATAACTCTGCAATTAGAGATTCGTCGACATTTTTTTTTTTTATCGTGACTCGAAAGAAGATCGAAAGCATGTGCAGCGAGAAAAGCGACACATAGGATCGAACCGGTGGTCGTGAGCGGGTCACCCTATCGAAAAATTCACCCTCCGCATGGATCGTTTTTTTCACTGGCATAATGGCATCGCTCGTCCATTGCCTCGCTCCATGCGAATGCATCTCACACTCTTTGCCCCCTTTCTCTGTGTCCCTCTCCGTCCCTCTTATTCGCTCATTGCTCCTTTTTTAGTTGTTCACCCTGGACACTCTCGGTTATCTTTCACTGCTGCTCCCGTTTCATATAAATAAATATTGTCCATATGATTGATCATCCTCCCGATGGGAGGTTTGGACTTGGCCAGTAGCATCCAGGGACGTTGCACAAACCCTCTGACCATCCATAGAGATATAAATATATAGAAAGTAGAAAAATATGTGTTGAATATGCTGACACAGCGTCGTTGTTGGGGAGGCTGGTTAACGGCAAGTCCACCGTGTCGAGTTCTCCATCCAGCACTCTCTGCTGCTTGTATACACAACCCCATGTACGTGATATTTCTTCCACCTCTGTTCATCTATGCTCTCCGATTTTTATTTCATATATATTTATTTTTTTTCTGAACCTGCGACGCCATGTAATTTGTCATCGTGAAATATTCCCTCGGCCAAAAAAGAGAGAAAGAGGGAGAGAAAAAAGAAAAAAAAATCGTTAACCCTTGGTGGTGACACTGGATAGAATCCACCCAGTGACCACCTTTCGTCGTAAATATCTAGTAGTTCCCGGTAAGTATTACCGCCACCCACGCAAAAATCTCTAAAATCTACTCTTGAATCAACCCACTTCCAATAATGGAATAAATATGTTTTTTCAAACGCGCGCTATCGTACTATTTTTTTCACAAAAGAACCAGATCTGATGAATATCAGGTCCAAATTGTAGGCAAAAATATTGAAAATCCTCAAAGTGACGATTATTTTAGGGAAAAAACTTTTTTTTCTCGTTTATTTTCTTCATTCTGCATTTTAAAAAATGTGTTTGCCTTCGATTTCTTTTAGGAAAGTTTTTCCTATCTAAACTAGAATGTCTAAAGGACGTTCAGTAATTTTTTCACAATTTTCGGGCCGATAGGCTGGTCACAATGCGGGTTCAAAAATTTAAACAATTAAAAAAGAGCACAAGTAGAAAAATGAGAATACACGGCTGTGGAGCTTATAAAAAAGAATCGCGAATATCGAGCATTTGAAAATTTCACTCAATGTATACTCTCCGAGTCTCATGTGATGCGGCAGAGTCCGAAAAGGCCAGATTTACTTGACACTGCATAATAAGTTTTTTTCTTTTTTTTTCTTTTCTGGCATAATACAAACGTAACAAAGTTTTAGCTCGAGCGCAAGGAAGCGCGAGGTATAAGCCGTATTATTTATTCTTGACACTTCTGCGCCAAAGTATTCAGCGAATTTACATGGAAGCACAAAAATCTCTTCGACTCATTCGCAATTTTTATATTCAAGTTCTTTTACCAAGTCTCAGAAAATCTGATCACGAAAAAGTCGTTTCGATGTTGGCCTATTGTACTTTCGGCTCGTCTTACTTTTCCTGCTCTACTGCTGCTATACGCGCCCCGTGTTCTCCGCGTTCTCCCTTTTTATCGTCGTCTGCTGCCTTATTTTTCACTCTCTTCTTCCTGCTCCCTCAGTCTCTTTTCGTTCTCTGGACTTTCGTTATGCAACGCATTGTGAATTCGCCCAAAGTCGCTGGGGCTTATGCTCCAAGAGAAAAAGTACACACAGAAGAAATCAGGCAGGGCACAGAGAGAGAGAGAGAGAGAGAGAGAGAGAGAGAGAGAGAGAGAGAGAGAGAGAGAGAGAGAGAGAAGGTTGTCTACGTTCTCAAGACGTCTCGGCACCTCAGCTACTATGGGAAATGACTTTTCTCCCTTTTTCTTCCATCTCTCTCCGTTGTTACTTTTGTGGAGCGAGATGTGGGGTGTCGTCGACTATACCGCAAGATAGTACGAAGCTGGAAGGGTTGAAGCGTGAGAGGGTGGTTAACAGTCGTCTTGGAGGAAACTTCTGGCCGTTTACGGCCTTAAAGTAACTCGTAAATCTTATTTTTCTGTCTTGCAGGTTGTACAAGAGCGAAGGGCAACAACGCGACAGGAAGAAAAGGACGAGGGACGAGATGGACGAAGAGGGGAGTGAGGCAAGTCAAAGAAGGGTGAGAGCATCCCTTCAGGAAGCGAATCCCACAGCGCGCGTCCGCATCCTCAAAACTATACCGTCGTGCTTCACCTTTTCCCGGTACATCGTGTGCTGCTCGTCGCCTTTTTCGCGTCGTTCTCGTCTCGTTCTTCTCGCTCGCATTCCAAACTGGGCCAAACTTTTTTACGACCAGTTCTTAACGTAATGCATTTATGGTATACAATAAAGAGACTCTTGCATGTGGTTTGCAACGCGAAACAACTCTCGCTACGAGTCGGACGAGCAGGGCTAAATTATTAAGTACTTATGGTGTTTGGCTGTGCGAAGGAGGAAAGATTTATTCAACTTTCACCTGACTTTAAGCTCGTGCCCACATTTTTAAATATACAAATAAAAATATTGCTCCGGAATCAATTGTAACATGCATGCATGCGAAAACTTCCACACTGGGAAAGAAATTTTGTTAAAAATCGTCGATATTTTGTTGAATACGGTAAACTAAATATTTTTTTATAATTACAAAATTTTCGTTATTTTGGCAGTAAATTTGGTTTCTAACGGAATTGTCAGCGGGAATTGTCAATATTCTAAAATATTTCTTGCTGGAATGACACAATTTTTGGGTTTATTGAAAAAAACGTTTAGTCGAACGTATCGAACAAAATATCGATCTTTTTCAACAAAATTTTGTTTTCGGTGCAGTTTTTTTACTTTTCGAAAAATGTCATGGTGTGTACGAGAAAATAAATAATCGATCGATCATTCGTCGAATAAGGGAAAAGAAAATGGAAAAGGTTAATGGCGAATTGAAACTAGTACAAAGCAAAAAAAAAAGACGAGAGACCGAGAGCGCGAAAAAGAGAGACTATTCGATAAATGGGTAACGGTTCTTGGAAGAATAATCCTTGAATTACTAATCGAACTCTATCGTACCGACGATATCCGTTAAACGAAATTAAACCGGTTCGATTTCTGCGTGACAACCTCGAGAACGAAGCAAGAGATGAGAAAACGACATCGTCCTTCTCTCTGTCCTTATTCCTCTTTCCTCATTCCCCGAGTTTTCTTCCTCCCCAGATTCGCTGCTATTACCAAAAGTATTCGCTGTAGCCATCAAAGAGAAAAGTGTACACAGCACGAATAGAAAAAGCTCAAACTCGTTTTCTCCGCATGTATAAACTTTACCCCTTCTCGAAGCTTTCCCCAACTTTTCTTCTTCTTCTTCTTTTTCATCACTCATTCAATAAAAATCGGTCATTATGAGATTTCCTCAAGCGTAAGCTTGAGAAAAAAGCAACGTCGGCTACGTCTATTTATTCTCAATTGTCTCTCCACGCATATTTCCGGTCAAATTTGATGAAATCATAGAAAAAAAAAAAAAAATACACTGTCCGCTCGAGAAAAATTGATTTGAATACGAGCACTGCGGAAATCCAAGCCTCGTGCATATACACGTGCACGAATTTATACGTAGAGTCTCGAGAATGGGGCAACAGGCAGTCGCGCAATCAAATTTCAATTTTGCCAAGTGGCACACTCGGCCCTTTTCGTTCGAGAAATAAAGGTGTTCCGAAAAAAGAGGATCACGCACGCGAAAAACGATAGAATTTAAATAAAACTGAGATCCATTGAAATTGATAGTTTTGGGGTGGAGAATTTTGAAACGAATAAAAAAATCTCATCGGCGAACAGTCACTGCTGTGATTAGTCGTCCGTGTAAGTGGAAAGCAACGCTACACACGTTTCGATTGCAATGTAAATTGCAAGAGGACTTGAAAATTTGTATAGTGCTGTCGAATTTTCATTGAAACAATCATTCCGCGAATTAGTGCAATTAAAACAATGAAATTGTGGACTCTTAATGAATGTGCACAGTATATTGCGTTTCTGTTGATTACGAATTACGAATATTTCGCTATAGATCCGTAATATGCAAGAAAAGGCTTTTAATTGAACATTTAATTGTCCATTAATTAAAGCCAGTGAAAATCCGTTTGTATGGAAAAAGATTGACCGTAGCTTTCGATAAAAAAATAAAGTGGAGCGGGACGAAAGGAGCCAGCAGTGGAAAAGCCACTGCAAAGTGGCATTATCGATTGTGAGAGCGGTGGTCGATCGCACGAAACTTTATATATCTCGTTCCGTTAACTCTCTCTCTCTCTCTCTCTCTCTCTCTCGGTTTAAGCCGAAACGATATAGTCCGTGGGATGACCGAATGAAAGAAGCTTGCGGACCAGTAAATCCGAGCATTGAGAACTTTTACAACAGCTCTCTCGATTTCGGAGAGGCCACACGTGCGGTTTGCTCTTGGATCCCATTCCCTCGGAAATACATAGAATCACGTTATTTTTTTCAGAGTTGTCAATCGCGTACAAACTCTTAACAAGAGAGGAAGCAACGAATCTCAACGAAACCAACAAATTTCATCAGGAGACGCGGCAGCGGCTAATCGACGCCACGTATTAAAAGAAAAGTTTTACGACGTCACAGAATTTTTAAATCGTTTTTACGAGAAAACGGAGTGACAAAAAAATTTCACATTAGATTTAAATTTTCTACGATTTCGAAACTATAAGAAAAATGCCAAAAATCTCGCGCTCATATTTTTGTAACTTGTGGAAAACTCGAATGCCAACGAAGCCAAAGGAAAAATTGCTCACGCGTGCCAATCGTGGACAAAACTGGCAAACGCGAGTGCGACCGTCATTTATATTCATAAACCGAATGAGCTGAAAACTGCACAGCGAACAAAAGAAAAAATATGTAACAATTAATGGAAAAATTAAAATAAAAATCTAACCAATGAGAACGATTGTACAATTTGTTTTCTTCTCTTTCTTTTGGTCTGGAACAAATCTGTGCATACGTAAGTGCAACCAGAGGATAACTGTTCGCCGAGGGAGCTTAAAAAAGAGATATATAAGGCTCGTGAGACTTTTTAGAGGTTTTCATGCCCACGGATGAACGAGATTTGGCTACGCGAAAAGCGAGGAAAAGAGGATTTTGCTCTCTCTCTCTCTCTCTCTCTCTCTCTCTCTCTCTCTCTCTCTCTCTCTCTCTCTCTCTCTCTCTCTCTCTCTCTCTCTCTCTCTCTCTCTCTCTCTCGAGGGATAAAATGAACAAGGAATGGTTTTGAGAGAGGCAATGTTTAGTAGAGATAGAGTCACTATGTTGTCCGGCCAATATTAACTCTTTCACGAGGAAGAAGGATTCCTAAAGAGGAAGAGAAGGAGAGAGAGAGAGAGAGAGGGAGAAGCATAATCCAGTAAATTCTTACCACCACAAAATATATCTACGCCCCAATAACGACTTTCGGGATCCTTTCCTTCCTTTCCTTTCCCATACGTAGCGGAGAGCTTCCGAATACAAAACTGCTTTAAATTTCTTTCTTCCCTCTTTGCAAATTCTCCAACGGACAATTAAGACGCTCGAATGCTCGAAAATACGTGAATTTTCTCAACATTTGAATTTTCATTTCCTTTTCATTTGCTAAAAAATACTTAATAGTTAAAAATAGTTAATCACATTTTGGCGTATATAAATTTTTGTCAAATAGGCACTTTCGAGTGTATAACCGAAGACGCGGATATTATAATAAAGAAAGAGGGTTGGAGCCAAACTCGCATACGTTGTCAAGCCCTTAATCAAGTTCTTGATACGAAAGGGGAACGTGCGAAAGGACGCGGTGCTAAAGTAGCGTCTTGAGTGAGACTCGAGAGAAACCCCGTACAAAATTAAATTCAGCCAGAAATTTACAATGGCTTTTGGTCGTTTGGACGCTCCTACGAAACTATGTCCTTGAGTTTAGAGGCTCTGAAACAATGTATGCCAATAGTTTCTAAAGCTTCGAAGTTAAAAGTAATGAAAACGCTTGCTAATTAGCATAAGCAAGAAATATTAATTACAATTTTTATCGAGTGATGAATCCAACGAATATTTGAAGAAGAATAAAGAAAAAAAATCACTAAAAAATCTTGGCAATTAGTTTAAACGATAATTAATGAGAAGCAAAAACTTAAAATCTCAAAAAATGGTCGAGAGAAAGAAATTTTTCAACAATAACGTTTTTTTTTTTTCTTCATTATTATTTTTCCTGTTAGTTTATAACTATTCTTTTAACTTTGTTACATCTCTCAGGTTTTAATTATTTTTCACCTTATTTATTTTATGCTCTATTAAAAGATGGCTGACGTGCACTTCATTAAAACACAAAATAGATGAGGAAGAGTTATATAGAGTGGTGAACTGCGTGAAACGAGGTCAGAGGGTAAACTTGTATATACATGTACAAAACGGCGAGGTATATAAACTTGAATCTGGCTTCTTCTCCGTCGAGGCTGCCTAAGGATCCTCTCTCTAGCGACGGATATCCTCGGAGTTGTGTCATCAATGTTTGCATGAATTTATATTGGTCTATCAAGGGAATGTACAGCATTCGCTCCCCGAGCTTTTCCTCCGCATTTTGGAATACGAAAGAAAATGCATTAAAATGTAAGTATTTGATGGAATCAAATTTTTCATCAATTTATAGTAATAATTTCATTAAATCGCGTGTTTTTTCCATAAAATAAATTTAAAATAAATTTGTCCACCAATTTTTGTCGTCAGTGTCCGATATCCAAGCTCTGGGCCGAGAGAAAAAAACTCCGTACGATCGCGAGGCGGATCGAATAGCCAAGATATAAATAAAGGGAAAAAAAAAAGAAGAATGATCGCGTAAGAGAAAAAATGATGCGATTGATCCTCGGGAAAGGCTAGCTTTGTGATTGAATAATCGACAGACGTTTGAAATTAGCATCCCGCTGCCGGATTATCACTGGTAGGAAATCGGAATAAACACGTGTGTGTGTGTGTGTGTGTGTGTGGGGAGAGGGGGGGGGGGCGTGTGTGCGAATGAATCGAAGTTGGTATCCGTTTATCGGCGATTCGATTGAAATTGCAGCCACGTGCTGGAGGCAAGAGCAACGGTGCATTATCGATTCTGTTTTCCGGGTCTTACTGAAAAATTAACGATCCGAAACGAAGTGGTGTGCCTGCTCCGTAGAAAACTTCTTCCGCTCGTTCGGATCGTCGTATTTTTATTTCTTTTCCGTTTCATCGCCTGCATCGCGAATTCCCTCATTTCTAACCTACAGGGTGTCCAAATTTTAAATATGCTTTTTAGCCTCGGGCATGCGTCAATTAATTTCTGTAGGTAAGTGAAGCTGTCAGGGGAGCAAATGGAAAAAATAAAATAAACTGAGGAATATCGATTGCTATGAAATTTCGAACAATCATCGACTGGGGACACTGATAAAAAAATTTTTGTTGGATACGTTAGACTAAAGTTTTTTTGAAAAATCACAAAAATGTTGTCATTGCAGCAAGAAATATTCCAGAAAATCTTTTCGGAAAGCAAAATTTTGTCATTCCAATCGTAAATTTTGTTGACAGTTTCGTTATAAATAAAAAATATTGTCAAAAATATGAAAATTTGTAAATTATCGAAAACTATTTAGTTAACTGTTTTTAACAAATGTTTTTTGACCAAATTTCATTCTCAGTGGACGAAAGGCTCGAGTTACTCAGTGAAACTTTTTCGTCGAGACGAAAAGATCGATCAACATCCTTCCCTGCAATTTATTCTCTAAAGCTCACTATCGCCTCCTGCGCTCTCTCTCTCAACTTTCAATTTTTTCTTGATTCATTTTTCCGTCTTGATTCATTTATTCTCTCTTCTCATTGCCGTCCAGTTGCACAGTCTCGCCGTTCTATCTATTTTAACGAGGGACACGAGTTTTTCAATGGGAGTTTATAAAGTTGATGCATGTGTGGGTTTTAGGTCGTTATTCAAATAGCTCGGGGTATTACATCTCACTTAAATCGAAGTTGGCCGATAAGGGCTGCGCAGGAGAGTCTCCAAGGTCTCTAATGGCAAGGAACTACCTAGTGACAAGACTTGATCGAGAATCAAGCGACCTCTCTCTCTCTCTCTTCGAATTTTCCGAGAATCAGAAAGGGCAACAGAGTGAGCGAGGGAGGACGAGCGAGAGGGATGAAGGAAGAGGGAAAGAGATATCTAATACACACGCTGGCTGGTAGGGAGCTCGAATGGATGGAACTCGGTCGGGCTTTCATTAACGAATTACCATAATTATGCCACGAGCCACGAGAACGCACTTATTAGCATACTGTTTAGATTGACCCGTTTCTCCGCAATATAAGCTCCCGTTGCCCTTTCCCCCTTTTCCGCAGCTCTCTGCCTCTCGGTAGATATCAATCTTCACAACAACAAAAAACTTGGCTGTGCATCAATATCCAATTTGTAATGACGCTCTTATTCAGATTCAACCCTATCCACCTAATAAACAGCTCTTTTGTTCGGAGAGTTTAAAAATTCGAGTGCGAAAGATGTCTCGATGAATTTTGTTTATAATTATCATTACGGATTCTTCACAAAGAGAATAAAAATGTAAAAATCTCGATTCCCGAGCAATACAAAACTGAAAAGAAAATTTTGTTGAAAAATATCGATATTTTGTTCGATACGTTCGACTAAATGTTTTTTCGAATAATCCCAAAAGTTTCGTCATTGCAGCAAGAAATATTTTAGAAAGTCTCTTCGGAAGCAAATTTTCGTCGTTCCAATCGTAAATTTCGTTGAAAATCCCATTAAAAACCAATTATCCTGCCAAAATGACGAAAATTTTGAAATTATCCAAAAATATTTAGTTTACCGTGTTCAACAAAATATTTACGATTTTTAACAAAATTTCATTCCCAGTGCAAAAATAGAGCGATCGAAGTCTGGCCAATTTGCAAATGTCCAGCATCGAAAGAGTGGCCTAGGAAGGCAAGATTTTGAATCCAAGTTGAAACGAAAAAAAAGAAGCTGCACATCATCAGGTTCAAGCAAAGAAAAGCGATAAAAATAAATGATAAAAAAAAAAACTGCCCGTTTTTCTGAAAACCGAGAGCTGACGATTCACCGAAAGTTTGGAAGGTTAATTAATTTCGTAACGAAAATCTTCGAGTCGAGGAAGCTCTAGAATGACACGAGATCCCAAGGACGATCGAAAATACTTAATTAAGGATTTATACCTATACACAAATATCCACACAGATATGAATTTCATTGAAGCTCGAAAAGAAAGACTGGAGAACAGCCAGCAGAGTTGAAGCTCACGACCAACAAGTTATTGCACAAAGAAACCGAGATAATCAATGTGTAGTCAGAGTGAATCCTCAAAAATGTAATCGATTAATCATAATTTCGTGCACTAAGGAATAAAAAAGTTTTAATTAACGAAAATTTGAACCTAAAATCATGCTAAATTGCTGCGCGATCAAACCTCGATCAATGAGTTTTCATAAACATCCAAATCAACGTATAACATCTTGTCTGTAAATTCGTACATCTCACACGCTCGTTTAACCCGAGCGATATGCCTCTTTCGTTGACGCGAACGAGACAGATATCCGAGGAGAACATTTTCGATCGGATCTCGTCAAACATCATTACACAATATTCCATGGATGAAAAGAGCGCCTCTATATACATAAAGAAAGAGAGAGGGAGGGAGAGAAATGAAGAGGACGCAGGGCAAACTAATGTACCGTGCGAGATAGATGGAGTCTCGTGGAGAGTTAATAGACCAAGGGAGGTTTTTTTAAACTTATCACCTCGAGTGTCTAGAGATAAATTTTCGTTGATAAGCTCAACAAATGCCTCACACATTAACAACACGATATTTGAAAGACATTAAGAACGTTATTATGAAAATATTCTTTCCCCAATGAAGTATCGAAATATCTCAAAAAAAGAATCGAATTTTCTACTACAAAAAAATAGAGAAATTTTTAACGACAGAGACAAAAATTTGTAAAGTTACTGAAAAAGAAAAAAAAATGTGTGTTTGAGAAAAAAAAACGTGATACATGTTTCGGAGTCTGGTAGAGACGTAATATCGGATGAACGTAACGTTTCGAGGGATAAGCGAATAAAGTTGTAAGAAGTAGAGACTGATAGAATTAGGAGGGAGCTTGCGAGAAGACCGAGAATTTGAGATTCAAAGCCAGTCACGTACCGATTGGCTTGATCTGCTTCAACTTAGTTTCACAAAGGACCAAATAATTTCAATTTCTCTCAATCTCTGTCTCTCTCTCTCTCCCTCTCTTATTTTCCGCACGTTTCTCTAATTAACGTACGAAACTCGGAATTCGTTTTCGCCGGTCAACAGATTCGTGCGGCTGCAAGGCTGCAAACGAGCATAATAAATTGAGCAAACAGAATGGGAACGTGTGAAAAACTTTGCGCAAGACACAGAAACGTCGTTGATTCGGAATGCCAAACTACCTTCACGTGTTTTTCCATAAAACACTTTTTGAGGATTCTTTTCAAATTTTTCCAAATTCCGAAAATAACATTTTTCTTGTGCATTCCCTAAAATTTTTATTTTTCTCTAGTTTAAAAAAGATAGTATAAAAAAGAATGGACGATCGAATGAGATTGCGAATGAGGAGACGAGCCACGAGAATACGAAAAACGTTCGAGGAACCGAGAGAAAAAGAAAGAGAGAGAGAAAACGATAGATGTATTTATTTATGCCCGGGAAGTGTCCAAGGGGCAAATGAATTCATAAACATAAAATACACTTTTCGACATAATTTCAAAAAAGACAAAAATAATATCCTAACAAATAAAAATAAAAATAAAAACCAAAAAAAAAATGAAATAAACACAAAACTAAAAATTAAAATAAAAATAAAAATAAAAAGAGAGAGAGAGAGAGAGACATGAGAAGATCCCCTTGTGCCTGAAAATGAGAGGAGTCATTGTGGCGGGTGAGCAGACCCCTGCTGCACTATTTGGCTGTACGTGTGTAGAGATCCAAGGGTGAAAAAGGGGTGGTTCCTTGCCACGCCATTTCGTAGTCGTCAGACTTTGTTGGCGAGGTGCATAGGGGAGAAAAAGAAAGGTTCTTAAAAAAGGGATTTCGTTGGCAAGAAAACCGAAAAAATGCGAGTCCAAAATAAATGAATGTGCAGTGAAAAATTTTATTTCCCGATATTTTAATCTGGTTGATAAAATGCGTAACAATTTGTGCTGCGGATATTTTAATCATACGACGATTGCTTTGATTTTTCACTCTCGTTAACCCCCAGCGAGCTTTCTCACCAAGGAAAACGCCAATGGCCGACAACAAAGCCGCGATGCAATGTTGTGTAGGGTGTTTGAAAGAGGGGAGTTTGCGCCAAGGGGTTTCCTCGGGTACTTTCGAGTGGCATATATCCCTCCCGAGGGTGTCTATCCCTCTTCGTGGGGGTGTTCTGTTTCCTCTGTGCCCTGTGCTTGCGCCCTCTTGACGACGACGACGACGACGACGACGACGACGACGACACGACGACGAGTTCATGTGCACGTCGAAAAATGCATCGTCCCTCGTCATATCATGCACAAAAATCACGCGAATCCATAAATCTCCCTTGTCGAAGCCATTTTTCACATAAAAAAAAAATTTCCCGACTGTTTTCTCACGATTCGAGTGAAAGAAAAATTCTCCACTGGCGGACGTACCGGTAAATAAAAATTATTCCATTTTTCGTACAACGTACTCTCGAATCATATTTTTTGTATACAGGAAACCGTGTGTACGCTTTCCAGTACGAGGATGCATTTTCGCTAAAAGGAGCAGAGTGAGAAAGACCAGAGAACGAGAGAGAGAGAGAGAGGGAAATACATAACTGTGATACATTGCTTCGCAAACACGCGAAAGCACTAGCGAAACAAGACTCGAGAAATAAGTGTATATTTACCCATATGTAGACAAATGTATACACACGTATATCGCTATGAAAGTGTGTTTTCCTTTTTCGTTTGAGAGCAGCAAGAGGATAAAACAAGGCAACGAGAGTGTAAACTCGTATATACATCGTTTTTTATCTGCAGCAGCCCGTACAATTATCATAATTATGTTGCGACAAATAGTGCCAAAAATATAAAAAGGAAGTAGTATAAGCAAAGATAAGAAAAAAGGGGTGCGAACGAAGAGAATGAAGAAAAGAACAAGAAAAGACAAAAAGAGGCAAATATCCTTGAAAATTTAAAGCACAAAAGGGGGTAGAAGATTTTTTTTTTTCGTCTTATCCTTCTCGTAACGTATTTCTGACGAGCTTCTACGCGACGATATTTTTTTTTACGACGTATCGTAAATAATTTCTCGAAAAGAAAAATATTTTCATTTTTCTCGATGCAAGAGGATGGGAAACGTTTGGACGCTACGCGCACGAGAATAAAGCCTCATCTGCCTTTTTCTGCCTCCAATTTTTTATCCTTTTTTCACTCCTTTTTTTTTGCCGCTAACTCAAAGTGGCAAAATACGAATCGAGAGTCTGGCTGCCCAAAAAAAAAATGTATCGAGCAAACGTATTTCATTTAACACTGCGCGATATCCATACGCACGATTGAGATATAAATTTATGGATAAAACATGCTGGCGAGCCTGGTAGTTTGTTTAGTTTCTTCACGGAGTGAAGAAATTGCTCGGAGCTATAAGAAAATTTATATTTATCGTTAGCATTGAGGATTCCGTGCGAGCAACCTGCTCGAGCATTTTCTTTCCCCGAACCTTATTTATTTTCCATTCATTTGGACCAAGTTTCACCGCGCAAATAAGAAAAATACATTATACAGAAGGAAATACTGCGACATGAGAAAAAAAAAACGTGCGTAAGTCTAAAGAAAAAAAAACGTGTATGCCATAATTTTTGTTGATCTATTTGAAGAAAATTTATAAGCGTATCGGTGTTGAAACATGGAATATGGAGATAAAGAGAAAACGAAAAAGCGAGAGACAGAGAGGAAAGAGATGAAATGATAGAAATTGAGAGGGTGGAATGAGAAATTTCCGTCGGAACGAGAGAAGCCTCCGCGAAAACACTCGCTTCCGGTCGCCACGAATCGCTGCTCGTCTTCTGGTAAAACGAGAAAGAGAGAAAAGAATAGAGAGCGAGGGAGAGAGACAAATGTTATTCCGCGTCGTTACCGCGAGGGAAATTCAGCCAAGAGGCAAAAGAGGCCTTCTGCTTTTGCTGCTACTCTGGCTCGGTGCTGCTTTTATAGTTGCAAGCTCTGTCTTTTCCTCTCTTACTCCCTCCACTCTTTCTCCGTTGGTGCTTACCCCATTTCCATCTACCGATATTCCGACGTATACGTCAGAGTAAAAATTCTTTTCCCGGCGCCGAGCAACTTTCCTCATTTCCGGTTTGCCCCGCTCGACTTGCTACTACCGCGCGCGCGAGAGAGGAAAAGGGAAAGAGAGACGAACAGCCGGTTGGTGCTTGGGATACCCGCGCGATATATCGGCAGTCCGTATAGATATCTTCTCCGCACACACCCTTATATTATAAACATAACAAATAAACACTGAAAACACAAAATTTTGTTGAAAAAGATTGATATTTTGTTCGATACGTTCGACCAAACGTTTTTTTTTTAATAATCCCAAAAATTGTGTCATTGCAGCAAGAAATCTTGTAGAAAGTCTCTTCGGAAGCAAATTTTGGTCGTTCCACTCGTTAATTTCGCTGACAATTCCGTTAGAAACCAAAATATGCTGCCAAAATAACGAAAATTTTGAAATTATCCAAAAATATTTACTTTTTACCGTATTCAACAAAATATCGACGATTTTTACAATTTTCTTCGTGAAATGATTTAATTAATAAAAAAGCAACATCTCAGTCCCAAGCGAGTGCGACGCGAACGGTGAAAAGATCGTTCATGAGAGAAAAAAAAAGATTGTTCCGGCGAAAGTTTCGTTGAGTAAAACGAAAGTACGAAAAAAAAAGAAAAAGAGCAAAGAATCAACTGGAAAAGCTAGGAGGTCCGAGAGATTCGAAGGGATTGGATGTTCGCGCGACGCCCTGAGTGAATCATGCACCGGAGGGCAGGAAAAAAAATGAACGTTTTTCGGAGTGGTCGAAAGAGAATGAGTGCGCGGAATGGTAGCGAAGCGAAGAAAAGACGATCGTCGTGAGGGTACGCGAGAGCGGCACGGAAGGAGGGGGGTTAGGAGAAAAGGGGGTGCTCCATCATCGATTGAAATTTAATATCTGGTCGGCTCGCGCGTGCACATGAGAGGATCTGTCTGGTAAATAGAGGGGAATTGTGTCTCGTCCCCTCGAGTCGATTCTTCGCCATTTTCGTCCCACTCCCTGTATTCGTCCCTCTTCTCGAGTGCATGTCCTATCGCCATTTCGTCTTTCTCGTTCTCTTTCACTCTCTCTCTCTCTCTCTGCCACTATTCCCTTTCTTTATCAATTTCGTGGGTCCTATTCACGCTTCTGAAACTCGAGCATCTCAAAACAAGAATATATCGACAAATAACCGATAAATCGCGCGAGCATCGTCGCGTTTCTCTCGCGATTCTCAAGGCGACTTTCTATAGTTATCGTTGCAGCTAAGAAAGCTCGGTAAGAATTTCCGAGATCGCGAAAAATCGATCGGCTTTTTTCACGCGCGAGAGCGAAGCACACGTAAGACTTGCTCCGGAGCCCCGGGGCTTCAATTTCCTTTCAAATGTAACAATATATATAGACGACATATAAAAACACGAAAGAAACTAAATAAAGCGAATTACTGTTCGATCCATCGCGCCGCCAATAGCGAAAGCACGCCAAAAATGTTTTGGAAATGAAAAAACGTACGCGCAGCACTAAAATGTTGATTTTCCAGTCAGAAGCTTCCAAAAACGAGATTCCGTATTAGCAAACTTTTTCATTTAGACATATGCACGTATGTATGAAAACGCGGCGGCGGCGGCGAAAGATAACACGCCAGGCCGCGCGGGCGCGATTCACAGCCAGCTGGGCCTGGGCGCTGCACAACCGCAGAGGTTCTCGCCCTCAGTCGTTCTCACTCGCTCTCTTTCCTTCTCTCACCACGAATCTATTATATCGCATGGTCGCCAATTGCAAATGGGCGTAGCGAGCGTTATATCGCGATGGACGAGTCTGGAATGCTCGAGCCCTTTTGTGAGGGAGGTGTCGCGCGGCAGTGTGTGCCCTCGCGCCGCCAGCAAACCCTGCATGGCTCCTTTCGCACAGACCCTCCCATAATAATACGGAGCGTCGCGGCACTACATACACATATATATAAGACCCTGGACTATACAGGAGTAGCAAAGCACTTTACGTCGTACATTACGCATTACATTATCCAGCATAGGGGCAGCAGAGCAGCCCCGCCAGCCACGTTCCCGTCCGTCGGTTTTCACCGTTCGCGCCAAACCAGCGCCCGCAGCTTCTGCCCTTTAACCCTGTCGCCCTTTTTTATCATCTCGCGAATTCAGCGTAACGCGAAATCATTCGTTCGCACAGAAAGCGTCAGGCTCCTCTCGCCCCACATCGTCTTATGTAACGCGCATCGCAAAATCGACTTTCTTACGACTTAACAACAGAGGCAGCTTACAAACATATATTTACGCAAACATGCTTTTCGTGTATTTGGACAAACGTAAAATTTATGGATATGTCAATCCCCTTGTATTTCTCGATTCGTTTTTCCTTTCGAAGCACACGCGTTAAAATTTTTCAATTCTCAACGTTTTGCTTGGAATAAATGAGGAAAAATATCGCTTACACTTTTCACTTAAGGACGTTGTTTGCTAAATTTTCTATCGATAGAATTCCTTTAAATTTGCACCACACAAAGAGAATAGTGCAATCTAATAGCTCCCACGATTTTAAGAGGTTTCACCACGTAGAAGTCGAGATATTTATTTATAAAAATCACTATTTTCAGTAGTTTCTCACAAGATCGTGTGTTGGAAGTTGCAATTTTCAACATTAAATATTTCGATTTCTAAATGGTGAATCCTCTCAAAACTTTGCATACACTTTTATGAAACATCGAAGAAGCTCCATTTAATTTTTCAAAAAAATGGCTCGTAAAATTTTTTTGAAATTTTTTTTATTTTATAACAAATACAGATTACCTCGGAGAATCTTGGATTTAGAGTATATTGTTCTTTAGTCAATTTGTAACAACTTTTTTTAATCAACTTGGGCTCGCAAGCCATTTTGTATGCAAGAAAAAGTGAAAACAAAAATTTAGATTCGAGCGTCGCCATACAACGTCCTTAAGAAAAAATGTTTCGAGCCTGCAAAAACAGCTCGAGGAGATAAGAGGCGATTCTATAAGTAAGAAAAAAAAGGCTTTAACCTTGAAACTTCGACAAGGAGCTCACAGAGCAGAGACTCGAAAAATTGTGTTGAAAAAAAAAAGTCAGACACGTTTAAGCTTAACCGTAAATTTCGTTCTTTCTAAATGAATTTTTTTTCCTTCGCGCGCCACGACTAAGCGTTGCGAATTCAAGTGTTGGGAGGATCAAGCGAAAGGGGGCGGTGGCCGAGAAAAAATAAGGGATGCTAGTCCCTGCTCCGAAGAAAGAGAGAAGGTGAGAACTAATGGCGGCTTTTCGAAAACGGATATGTAATTCAAGTGGAGATTGTGTTGTAACACGCTGATGGTAGGAATTTTATGTTCGTCACGATCTTGGCTATCCACCGATATATCTGGATTAAGGGAGAAAACACCGGGAGAACCGCTAAGGGAGTTATTGCCGAGGACGAGATGGAAAGAGGCGGAGGGATCAGTTGTTCGATGGGCCCCATGAGTATATTCCACGTTTTTCCGAGAGAGAGCTTCATCCCCTCTGCTGCTTATTCTTCTCTATTTTGTTTCTCTGTACTCAGTTTATCTCTTTTTAAAAAAAATTAAGAACGTATTGCGAGGGTCAAATCTAAATTTTTGTTTTTCGTTTTTTTTTACGTACAAAATGGTTTGCGAGCCCAAGTTGATTGAAAAAAGTTGTTACAAATTGACTAAAGAACAACATACTCTAATTCCAAGATTGTCCGAGGTAATCTGTATTTGTTATGTAATAAACAAAATTTCGAAAAAATTTAACGACCGATTTTTTTGAAAAACTAAATAAAGCTTCTTCGATGTTACACAAAAGTGTATGCAAAGTTTTAAGAGGCTTCACCATTTTGAAATCGAAATATTTAATGTTGAAAATTGCAACTTTTGACACACGCTCTTATGAGAAATTACTGAAAATTGTGATTTTTCTAAATAAATATTTCGACTTCTACATGGTGAACCTTCTTAAAATTGCGCGAGCTATTAATCATCACTATTTTCTTTGTATATAGTGCAAATTTAAAAGAATTCTATCGATAGGAAATTTTGCATACAACGTCCTTAATTACAACTTTCCGTTATTTTTTATTTTTGTCCTGATATTACGATATGAAGAGATAATTTTTGAGAATTTAAAAAATTCGCAAAGTCATACGATCCTTTCCAAGTTTATTGCGATACTGAAATTTTGTTAAAAATCGTCGATATTTTGTTGAATACGTTAAACTAAATATTTTTGGATAATTGCAAAATTTTCGTTCTTTTGGCAGTATGTTTGTTTTCTAACGGAATTGTCAGTAAAATTTACGATTGGAACGACAAAAATTAACTTCCGAAGAAACTTTCTAAAATATTTCTTGCTGCAATGACACAATTTTTGTAATTATTCAAAAAAACGTTTAGTCGAACGTATCGAACAAAATATCAATCTTTTTCAAAAAAATTTCAAATGAAAAATTACTATGTATTTGCTGAAATTTCTCAGAAAGACGATATGCTATCAGAGAACTATGGTGGCATAGTAATTTTTTATATAATATTCTCTCCGTGTGCAGAAAAATATAGTGCTACCCATACATCGAGGAATATGCTGTGGTACGAATCAAGCTGATCTACACAAGCGAAGATTAATGTTGCAGATACAGCAGCAATCAGGAGAGGCATCATCAGCGTGCAAACACGAAACAGACTTACGCCGCCGTGGACGAAGCCAAGGAGGAGGAGGAGGAGGAGGAGGAGGAGGAGGAGGAGGAGGAGGAGAAGGAGGAGGAGGAGGAGGAGGAGGAGGAGAAGGAGGAGGCGAGGGCAAATGCAATCGCTGCATTTTAGGTGGATGATATTGCAGCGTGGCAAATCTCAAGCTCTTTGTGGGTCACTGTTACCACATTGGCAAGACTAATCCATATAAATATATAATAAACGAGAATTAGACGACGTCTTGATTAATCTTAAGGCATGGGCGACCTCATTGAATAAACAAATAAAAAACTAATTGGAAAAGTTCTCATTTTCAAACAACGAGAATACTGTGGCGTGTTTTTTTTTTTTCATTTCATGTCCCGAACAAACACAAACAAAAAACGTCGAATTGATTCGCAAAAAAAAAAATTTATACAAAAAACGTTTATACAAAAAAATAATAACTCGCCTACGATCGAGTTTTGTTCGGGGGGAAAAACATTGGGTGATGCAGCGTATGGGAAAGAAAATGAAACGTCTATTCGTGCGCGTGCTGGTTAAATTCCGATAGGAGGGCTCGATTTTCCGTTAGCCTCGTTCTAGTTACGTGAGGTTGGTGGATAACGAGAGAGTGCACGATGAGAACAAGGACTGTGAAGAGAAAAGTGTCACTATAGATGGACCGCGCGCGATCTCTCTTTTCTTTTCACTCCTGGATGAGTTTCTGAGAGTCACGAATCGAGCCATTCGAAGGCTGGCACATAAAGTTGTAAGGATCGGGGACTAGTCCTCTTGCAGTGAATCGCAAGCAATGGAGCTTCTGCAACATGCAGACGCGAGAGAGAGAGAAAAGGGAAATCTATAGTAATCAGTTGCGGGTTTATAAGTAGCCCAGAGGGTTTTAGGGCCAAATGGTCACCTCGAATAAATCGGTGTATGTAGAAGTCAGAGTCGAGAGGAGAGAGAGAGAGAGAGAGACAAAAAGATGTAGATGGAGCGAATGAGGGACTAGAACAAAGAGAGACGCGCGGACCCTATCTCGACTGGTCTCTCTGGCGTTCTCCAATTTTCCATTGATGCCCTGCTGGCAAGCCTTTTCATCAATGGTTGGCAGTGCTTTGTAGAATTGGGTATATAATCATCAAGCAAACTGTACAGAGACCCTCCGAGAGCCACAACGTATAATAACGTGAGTGGAGGTGAGAGAAGGGGTGACAAGGGCGAGAGAGGAGTGTAAAATATACGAGGAGCTTGCATGTTCCCTCATCTATGTATATCGTAACGATCTTTCAATCTCGCTAGGCGAAAAGCATGATGGGCGAGGTATGATGATGGTTAGGAGCGGTGGAGCATCAACCAACCAATATTTCTCTCGCATAATGCAGCTAACAACGTTCGCCTATGGTTGCCCCCTTGCCAGCACCAGCTCTGCTCCTCCACATCCTCCTCATCCTCCTGCCTAGCTTGCCCCTATTTAAACCCCCTTTAGCCCCCTTTTAGAGCAGCCGCCGATCCCTTTAACCCGTGCTTTTCCCATTTGGCCAAAACTATTGCACACTGTACCAGAGTCGACCAATCTGGGGTTTCATCCAAGCCGCCTGGACTCTCGAGTACAGGGAACCCTGGTTATCGATCGATCTGCAAATATTAGGCAACAATATAGGCAAACATCGGCCACGTAATTAAAGCGTTAACGATAGCAGGAGGCCGGTACCTCGAGCTGGACCGAGTTCCACCCGTCCCAGTGTCCCCGTTACCAGATACCCTCATGGTACCCTTCCCCACTTTACACACACACACACACACACCCAACTATTTATTAACAATCTATTTTCTTCGAAATTCGATCAGGCACGCTGGCTCCAATTTTTTTAAGTTTCAGGCCATGTGTGAGCGTGAAAAAAAAAATCCAAAAACAAATTATTTATCAATCGGGCAAATGCAGCATATAAATAAATGATCGAATTTTCCAATTTTCTATTTCTTAAAAATGTTCATTCGTATTATCGGATTAAAAACCGAAAAACAAAAAAAAAAGCTTTTTGACATTACGAGCAGATACTTTTTTTTTGCAAACTTCAACCTTCGAAAGCGAGATTTGCATTTTAGTTTTTCGGCGAGAGAATAACTAGAACGGAGCTGTACTCTCGACCTGTACGAGGGCGTAAAACGCATAAACATCGTGTGTC
Source organism: Hyposoter dolosus (assembly GCA_963921915.1). Classification (NCBI taxonomy): domain Eukaryota; kingdom Metazoa; phylum Arthropoda; class Insecta; order Hymenoptera; family Ichneumonidae; genus Hyposoter; species Hyposoter dolosus. The sequence goes on along the minus strand of OY998132.1, from coordinate 15,425,667 downwards.
CAGCATGAGCGCGAGTAGTGGACAGGGAGAGAGAGCGAGAGAGGGAGGGAGGAGGGCGGGGGGGTGCGAAGGTGCGTCGAGTTAACTCGTTCGACTGAACGGCGAGATTGGCGCTACTGGCTCTATTTACGCGCGGCAAAAACCGGTCCCGAGGACACGGTGCCCCTGTCCCATTTTTTTATTCTCCCGATTAAAAAAATTTCTTTTGCGTTTGTTTTTCGCTTGCCTCTTTATTAAAACCATAAGCCCAAAATTCTTTCAACGCGCGGCTTAACGAGGGATTTCGTGCCCTTCCACAGTTCCGCCCCTCCTCCCTCCCTCCCTCCTCACCTTTTTCTCGCTGCCCCACGTGTATTCACGAGACGCGAGAGCGCTCGTGAATATCACGCTCGAATAATCTCGCTTGCGCGCGCGTGAGTTACGCAGCTTCCGAAAAATGGCGGCATAATTTTAAAATATAACTGTGTGGTCCTCGGGCGAAAGCCTCGAGACATTTCCCCATAGGAAGAACAAGAAAGTAATGACTTAATCAGCATCTTCATTGCTCAACGCAATGAATTATCCTTCATTTGTTTATTAACATCGTCTCAATCGAATGGAACAAGAAACTCTTGCAACATTCGTATCGAAAAAAAAAACTGGGGACGCTCGGGAACGCGAAAAAGTATAATTGACGAGTGTTTCGATAGAAATAATCAAACGGAGACGCTTGTGTTCCAAGAGACGCACATCTTTATTCCAATTCATTTGTCGAAGAATATTAAATCGCGTCGGTGTTCGTTTTTTTTTTTTTTTTTTTTTTTTTTCACCGCACCGGCATTCAATCCTTATAAACTGAGTGACATTTTATTTCGTTCCCGCCGCCATCTCCAGGGACGACGTCGATTCCCCAAGGAAGAGAGCCGGACCAGACTCACTTTTATCTCGTCGAGGATTCCACGAACTCTCGCAAACTCTCTCTCTCACACACACACACATGCACACGCGCGCGTAGGCAACACATATATAAACGATTGCACAATAAGGTACAGGGACGAGGACACGAGCCGCAGGAGAGTCGGCGACGTGAGGGCTCCGGAAGCGAGCGAGTTATTCGATACCAATGAATGAGGCTTGAGCACACCATAGCGAGAGCGTTTCTCCACCTCTCGCCAACGCCAAAGCTTGCTATACATGCCCCAGTTATGTACAAACACATATATATATATATGTATCGTTTTTATACATATGTACAGGAAACGTGGTATTCGACGTCACAGGCAATCAATCGAAAGACCAGCAGTTAGGTGCCCAAAATTTCAATGGACAAACGTTCCCCCCCCCGAATCCATGCATTCACCCCATGATAATTCGACAATACCGCGGGAGTGTGAATGCATTTTCAAAACCCTAAACGCCCAGGTAGCCTCCTTTCTCATTATACCTCCAAACTTGATCCTTGATTGATAATAATAATAATAATGATTTAAAACAAAAAGAAAACAAAAAACGTCCCTTCCAAGAAGGAGGGTGCATGGTTAATAGATTCGGAACGAGGCATCGCGAGCTTATTCCTAGAAATTAATTCCCACGTACACATGTGCGTGTGCATGGATTTAAAAGCTACGGTTAACGGTATATATGCAAAGCATCGAAATACATATGTTGAAGTCAGTTTTATTACAAAACTCTCTCTATCGGAGCAATTAGCTATATTCTCTGGAGTAGGAAACGATAATTGGTATAATCGATATGCACCAATTAGCTTCGAACGAGAGAGTAAGAGCAAGCTGATCGAGAGAGAGAGAGAGAGAGAGAGGGAGAGAGAGAGCAGGAGAGTTAACGAGATTCGAGCACGAATACATACGCAGAATATATACCTTAATCATATGCAAGCCACTAAGGGTACTCCGTGAATCCGGAAAAGCGGAAATACCATGAGAAATAGAGAAAATTAAAGATGGTGAGTCTCAGAGTGGGAGAAAGAGCGAGAGAGAGAGAACGGCGAGGAGGATTGCGAGCGACAAGTTTCGCAAAAGTTTCTGCGATGCGAATCGGTCGTAAACTTTCATGTAAACCGATGAGAACCGAAGTAGTAGAACTTGATAGCCAACTTCACCACGAGATATTCCCATTTTCAATCCATTGGGTTGTGCCACTTGCAAAAATATTATCTGTACGCATTTTGAACGTGAAAAAATTTGATCGGCGAAATAGAATGGACGAAATGTTCTTTCGTTTTTCGATCTGTCGTTGCCACAGTCACAAGCATTGCAGGCAAAGCTTTTTGGGGATCGTCTCCGGTAAAAAATGAAAAAACAAGGACGTTGTATGGCAACGGTCAAATCTAAATTTTTGTTTTCAGTTTTTCTTACATAGAAAATGGTTTTCGAGCCTAAATTCATTTTAAAAAGTTGTTACAAATTGACTAAACAACAACATACTATAAATCCAAGATTCTCCGAGGTAATCTGTATTTTTTATAAAATAAAAAAAATTTCGAAAAAATTTTACGAGCGATTTGTTTTGAAAAACTAAATAAAGCTTCCTCGATGTTTCATAAAAGTGTATACAAAGTTTTGAGAGGCTTCACCATTTAGAAATCGAAATATTTAATGTCGAAAATTGCTACTTTTAACACACGCTCTTATGAGAAACTACTGAAAATAGTGATTTTTATAAATAAATATCTCGACTTCAATATCGTGAAAGCTCTTAAAATTGCGCGAGCTATTAATCATCACTATTTTCTTTGTATGGTGAAAATTTAAAGGAATTCTATCGATAGAAAATTTTGCATACAACGTCCTTAATCGGCGAGTGGAGGAAATATTCGTATTAAATATCTACGTACGACCCACGAATATTCTTCATCCCCCTTGTGAAAAAGAAAAAAGTCCCTAACGAATAAAAAAAAAAAAAAAAAGATAAAAAAAATGAGAACGTGCTGCCGGTCTCTCCTCTTTTGTCCTTACGCGACAGAACCGAGTACCATGGGCGTTCTTCTCGTCTCCCACCTGAGGCTGTGCGGAATATGAATTGGCGTTTCACGCTTATTGTCCAACGAGACCGCTTCGTGTACGCCGTATTAATAGCCACTCTCAGAAGGTCCTTATATACACGTATAGAGAATGCGATAAAAAGAGAAAAGAAAAAAAAAACAAAAAAAAACACACACACGAGCGAGAGAGGGGAACATATAGAGACAGAGTAAAAAGGAGAGAAATTGAGAGCGACACACTCTCTGTTCTGGCTGTTGTGATGTCGAGTTCGTTCATTTCTTACTCGCCGAACCCTTCATTCTCTCGTCATCGCTCACCTGTTCAGTTTCTCACTCTGAGTCTTGAAATAAAGCATGATAAAAAAAAACAACAACAGCAAAAAGTGAGATAAAATAATTAAAAATAAAAAAAAAAAATACTCAGGACGCGCGCTGATCGTGTGAAATATTTTCCACACGTAGAGACGGTTGAACTTTCATTATTACGTCGATACGACTCGCTCGTATCGACGTTGCAAAAAATTGGCACGGATTTGTTTTTATTTTCTCAAAACTCAACAAATTTTCATGAAACCGACAAAAATATTTCATCATTTCGACCGTTTTTGTGTGTTGAAAAGAAAAAAAAAATCATTCAATTTTCGAGGATCGTAAAAAGTTTGGAAAATGTCAATTTTGTCGGTCCATGCAGAAATTATTTTGAGGAAATATGAGGAGATCTTTTGTGTGAAATGTCATAGAGTACGCGAGGAGCGCGCGTACATTTTTTATATTTATATATGTGCGTGAATAACCGTGTAAAACGCGAGAGGTTTCAAACGGAATTCTTACGAGTTCTATGGATATGAAAGTTTGAAATTGAATTTGCACGGATGCCCCGAAACATGAGCCCGATCCATTCGAGAATGCTTGTCTTTCTCTCTCTCTCTCTCTCTCTTTTTCTGTCTGTCGTCTCGTAAGCTCGCGCAACTTCTCTTTTCTTCAGTCCTGACAGAGAGAAGCAGCGAGAGAGAGAGGGGCGGGGGGGGGGGGGGGGAGAACGAAAGAACGACAAAGAGAGCGAGAGGGGACGAGATTTTTGCATCGGTTTTGTCGATTGTGGGCACAGTGAAATTGCTTCTGTCACGCTACACCGTTTTCTCTCTTTCCCTCTAAAACGATCAAGTATAAAAAAAGAGACACGAGGCAGCAGACCTATCAATATTCCGATGGCAAAGTGCTGTATAAATGAAACAATTCAGAAACAGCCATAATTTTGAAATCGTCGCATCGCATATTGTATAAAAAATAATTAATACCAATAACCGAAAAAAAAAAAACTGGCATTTGGATCGATGACGAAAATCACTTTTCCTGCTGTCAGGAGATCGCGATCTATAAATTTTCCGACATGCCGCAATTTTTCTTTTTTTTTTCTTTCAGAAAAAATCAGATCTCAACGAATATATATTCGTAAGACGAGTGTTGGTGAATTTTTGAAAAAAAAAAAAGTCTCAAGCACGTCCCACGAAATCTCGCAAAACCGTGTAAACAGAAACGTTGATAATAAATCGATCGTGTGTTTTGTATACGGAAATGCTGTGACGATGCTGTTTCCGTTATTAACGCACGAGACAGTCAAACACTAAGCAAAATCCTAACCTGAACAACAACCAGTTCCACTCTCTCTCTCTCTCTCTCTCTCTCTCTCTCGCTCCCTCGATTTATACAACGCGTATATACACAAAGAGTATATACACACATGTACAGCCTGTAGGTGGGTTATGCACACAGACAAATGTATAAACACACATATACACGAACCATTTACTCCGGTAACATCAGTGATCTGATTTTCCGTGGCATAGCTGTTCGCCCTCGATATATATCGATTGAAGGAAGAGAATGGAGTTGTAACCGGTCAACGGATGCCCTGGGATCGAAAATTCCATAGAATTTTCCGCTCGTTCACCGCCCGAACAATTTCGACATTGCTTGTACACGAGCAAGTAATACACTCTGGTCTTTTGTCCTATTTTCAGCTCTTGTCTGCGCTGACAATTTTTTATTCCTTTATCGGGAGTGTCGCAACCGGGAACATTGCGCGATTGAGGCTGCTAAAGTACTTTTCCGACGAATCTCTCTCGTCTTCTCCAAACGCCCCACCGCGCCAGTTATTCATTTTTTATATTTTTACCTCGAATGCTTCTTGCCAAGGATCGTGAGCAAATTGGGTCCGTGACGATACAATTTTATATTTTCTTTTCGTGGCACCTCCCAGCCTCACGGCGTGGGAGGGAGGGGGGGGGGGGAATCATCGCAATGGAATGGAATCGGGAAAGCTGTTCATCGGTGAAAAATGAAAAAAATCAAAATTTAACGAGAACGTACGCGGTTGCGTCAAAGTGACAAGAACAATTTTTTGTTTGACCAACGCACGCGTAAAAAGACTCTGGCATATACGCTGCAGGTAAGCCAGAGAAAAATGAATGGAAACAAAACAAAGAGTCCTCGTGGGTCGACCCGAAAGGAAGAATCGTGCGGAAAACAAAATATTCTTTTTCGAGCCGTCGTCGCCAGACCAAAAGCATTTTCATGGCGTTCGGTGCGTACGCGGGTACCCGCGCGGTGCCAAACGTAACGTGAATGTTTTGACGTGACGTTCCAAACAGCTTTATATATCCATCATTTTTGTTTTTTCTACTTCATATATTTATCCTCAATTGTCAGAAACAAATTATTTTGTCAACTGATCTGCAACGATGCTCAAGGAAAAATAAAATAAATTCTATTCCGTGCCAAATTTTGAATATATTTTTATTTTTTTTTTCAAGGTTACTGAACCGAGAATAAACTTTGAAACGAGAATGCCTGAACAATCATTGGAAACAGGCGAAAAATTGAAGATCCCGCGTGAGTGCCTCGAGATAGTGAGAAATAATTTGCAGCGTTTTTTGTATTTACATTTAAATCATATAATTTCGACAACTTTTTGAGAAAGTAAAAAAAAAATACAGACTTGTACACAATATTTTACAAAATTTGCAGAAATTAGAGCGGTTGGACGATTTTTCAAAAAACTCAGATTTTCGTAAAATTCGAAAAATCATAAAATTTAAACCGTTCGACCGATATTCCCCAAATTCAATACCAACTTTCCTATTACGATACTCTATTCATAAAAAAAAAAAAATTAGTAATAAATCTCGAAATTTGCGAAAGTTAGAGCATCGACTCCATTTTTTTGAAAATTTCAAAATGCCGTAGAATTCGTATTTTTCTAGCAATTCCAACAAAATTCCCAGAGAATATAGCTTAACGTCTGTGCAAAACGGGAGCCCTGTAGCTCAAACCGTTCTCGAGTTATGAACGTTTGAATTTTCCAGTGCCAGAACATACACACACACCCACATCCGGACATTTTTTCTAAATATGATTTTTCGATGTTTTGGGACATTTTAGGCACATTGAAATTGAAAACTGGAAAAAAAAATTTTCCCGTCACATAGCTTCCTCTATATGAGGAAGCAAAAACGGTGAAAATTTTTCCTGCACTTCCCGAATCAATGTCAACATATTCGTCAACGGTGAAAATTATTCATAAAACTCATCACGCAGAGAGAGAGAGTCATACTTTCCATTCGGAATTGGAGCCAAAAGTTAAGTTAACATAATACAAAATTGAATCTCCAACTGCCTATGCGCGTGAGAGAGAGAGAGAAAGAGAAAGAGAGAGAGAGAGAGAGAGGAGAGAATAGAATTTATTCGCGGTGACTTTCATCGAAAATCTATATTTACATACGCATAGAATACAATCAATAGATATATATATATATATGAAAACGAGATAGCACCAACAAAGCAGATCTATGTCACGCGGATATCTCTTCTCTCTCGCTTCCCTTGTCGGTCTCTCTCGCTCTCTGCGGCACTTGTCAAAATCGAAATTGGATCAGATTGGTGCGTCCAAAGCGGCACGACAAACTCGATCAAATTTCAAACTTTGTACACACAAGCCTGGGTTCATATTTGATTAACTAATCTCGCGATGCAAACCGAAGTACACATGCAACATCATCGATCGGGCTATTTTGCAGTCTGACAGGTATATTACATCGTGTACGCCATACACAGATGATGAATTAATGAGGCAAAATATTAACACCGAATATAGTTCGTGATATTTGACCCCAAAAAAAAAAAAAACAAAAAAAAAACAAAACAAAAACATTCCATTTCATTTTCCACAATAACGAGAAAAAAAAAACACGACGTCATTTTTTCCAAGTGACGAAAAAATTCCACCAAATTTGAAATTCAACAGAGAAATTTTTTCAACGGAGAAAAGAGAAAAAATCCAATCAAACTCGAGCACAAAATGCGCAACGATCCGTTCAAATGAGTAAAAAAAAAACGAAAGAGAAAAAAAAAAAAACAATGATTTACGATCAAGTTTTCGTTTGCAAGAAAAATAACCTCAATCTTTTAGCGCGCGGTAGTCTTGAGGGAATTTTTAGGCTCAAGACAAGACCGCGTCTCCAGGGAAAGAATAAAACCAAGACGAGGGGGAAATCTCTGATGAATGTTATCCATTGTTTCGTGCAAGAGTATAATAAAAGCAGCAGACAAAAGTTAATGATACGAAGTAAGGTCTTAAATACGCTCCGGCTCTGTCTCTGTTGCTCGCAAGTATTTGTGTGGCCCAAGTACCAGAGATACACCACGCTCGATTAATAGAAATGAATCTCATCCACACAGATGCCAACAAAACAATAAAAACATTCAATACCAATTTTTTCCCATTTCCCTCGCTACCGAGTAACGATAATTATTCCCAATTAAAATCGCAGAATAAAAATTCATGCTAATTAATAAAAACGCGTTATTTCCATGAAAAAAAAACATAATAGTATTAAATTTATCAAGAGGAGAACGAGGCAAAAATGGTAAAGCGATTAATCGTGCAGAAAGAAGCAAAAAGAACGAGAAATAATAACAGAAAAATGCTGCTGAGTAACGTCTACATACAAACGTCAGTGCATCCATGCAAATTCTCATCTCCTGTGTATAGGCAACACCGGAGCAAAGTTTCGATCCCCAAACACATAGACACAGGGGGTTCGGCTGTCGCATACACAGCCAAACACACGCACACAATGGACGAGAGCAGAGGCACACTAGAAGCAAGTTGCTTGCACATATCACTTGTGCTTCTGGTTGATCGGGTGGTGCTCACGAGATGGTCGTCGCCCCAGGAGCAGCTTGTACAACTAATGACATCAGCTGGTTCGTGCCACGATGGCATTGGCGTGTTGTATATATTCGGTGTATGCAATAGATCGACTTGTTTGCCGATAGTCGAGAACAGAGAGAGGGCCCAAGAGAGAAGAAGAAGAAGAAGAAGAAGAAGAAGAAGAGAGAGGAACGTTGAGGGTTCATGATTATACGAACGCACGTATGCATCGAGCTGCATCGTTTCAACATCCTCCCGCAACTGTGTAGTTATCAATATAGAGAGATGGCTGCTCTATTTCTGGTCTGATAGACTGAGCTCGAGAGTGAGAGCTGGCAGGGAGGGGGAGGCTAAATTTTATGGACTACGAATAATGCCAGAGTGGAATATTAATCCAATTTCACAGCGACGTATATGTCGAATGGGTATTTCATCGTTGACGAAGCGGAGACCGAGGTATTTTCGTAACAGAGCAACCTGCAAATTTTTGGGTTGCGTAAAAATTTTTTAAAAACATGATTTTTCAAGGAACGAGCTGTACAAGAATTAAAGACGTTGTTTGGCGACGATCAAATCTATAAATTTTTCTTTTCAGTTTTTCTTACATACAAAATGGTTTGTATTTTTTATATAATAAACAAAATTTCGAAAAAATTTTACGAGCGATTTGATTTGAAAAACTAAATAAAGCTTCCTCGATGTTTCATAAAAGTGTATGCAAAGTTTTGAGAGGCTTCACCATTTATAAATCGAAATATTTAATGTTGAAAATTGCAACTTTTAGTGATTTAGTGAAAATAGTGAAAATTTTATAAATAAATATCTCGACTTCTACATGGCGAAACCTCTTAAGGTGAAGGAGCAGTCACCTCGAATTTTCGAAATGAAAATTCTCCGTTGTCGTTTGACTAATCAGAAAAAGGCTCTGTCAGCCGACGCGGGACGATGGCAAAAATACGCTGACAGGGGCTTTTTTTGATTAGTAGAACCGTATCGATAATATTGAATTTCGAAAATTGCAACTATCTCTCTCGCACTCACGTGGCGAGAAAGCAACTGCTCCATCACCTTAAAATTGCTCGAACTGTTAGTCGTCACGATTTTCTTTGTATCGTGAAAATTTAAAGGAATTCTATCGATAGAAAATTTTGCAAACAACGTCCTTAAATGTTGGAAAACACAATGAAATAAAAAAAATATTTGAAAAATGATAAAAAAAATTTACGGAAACCGGCGAGGTTCGTCCAAGTTGATCGTGTTTCGGTGCGGTGGGTCAAGAGTGGTTATATAGACGAGTAGCTCCAGGGCGTATAAGAGGATACACGTAGGGTTTTGCTTCAAGTAAGAGAAGCGCAGGCCACTCTCGCGTATTTACCAGGTCTGGTGGTTTACGGGTTGAGGGGAAGATACTCGAGGGTTTGCCGAGTTGACTGCCGCGTACGAAAGCTCCGAGAGTGTATATAATAGCGAGCTTTGGTCATTTCGAAACGACGTAGAGAGAGATTGTGAGAAAGACGAGAAAACAAGAGCGACAGCGATGTCAAGAGAGTGCGAGAGAGAGAAAGAGAGAGAGGGAGAAGAGACGATACATCGAGAACGTAGAGGACGAGCAAGGTTGTGGAAGAACCAACAGACTCTCCATCGTGTCGACAAACGGAGTATCAATTTCCCGAGTAAATCCTCGTGTAATCCGGTGACAATAGAGAGAACGAGCAAGAGAGCGATGGAAGGAGAAACCGGAAGGCAGCAGAAACGATTGTAACTGGCAAGCGTGAGAGGCCAGAATCCGAGGAACATATGAACTAGGTACAACATCGATGTCCTAGTCCTTTGAGTAACAACAACCTGAGCGTGAAGGCAACATTTTGTTAGAGTAACGAAAAAAAAAAAAAAAAAAGAGCGCGAAACGTGCGACCGACAATAAAATGTTATATTTCTCATTTTCGCCATATTAAAAAACATCGCTGGAGCGAAAAACACGGAGCCAAAGAAAAAACCGATTAAAACCGATGAAAAAAAAAATAAAATAAAAAAAACCAAACGGATTCATAAGAAAGAGCGACAAAGACAGGACGAGCTAAGCGCAAGAGTTCTTTGCCCAACAGCCCGAGGCTCTTTTTCCCCATTGAGCAACTACTATACACACCCCGGAGTATATAAAGCACAAAAAGTTAATAAAGCAAGATAGAAGGAGAATTCAGTGGCAGGCTTTCACCAAAAATATATATTATTTACCGGAAAACGCCCAGTGTATTTGTCCTTGGGGCGATATAGTGCATCAATAGCAGAAGCAGTCTCAAGCTCTCTCTCCCTCTCGCCCTTTTTTTCTATTCCCTACTTGTCCGTGCGCCCGTGTTAAATTCACGCGGCCAGAGAATATCTCGATCTGTACTTGTTCGGCTCGGCTTTGCGGCGAGAGTGTAAAAGGAGAGAGGTGGGCGCTAAAACGAAATATAGAAAAATATGGGAAAGGGAGGATGAGCGAGAGAGAGAGAGAGAGTGAGACACACACACACACACACACACACCGCGCAGAAAGAGAAAGAGTCCAAGAGAAATCGACAACCTGTACCCAGATGCGAAATTTATGGAAGCGGAAAAGTAAACGTCCGGTATATAAACACAGAGATATACATATATATTTATATGGATTTATATGTATATGTGTATAGGAGAACTTGGACTGCGCCAGCACGCGAGGTTAACCACGAATTCATTACTCTCTACAGCTGCTACGGCGAGGGACAGAGAGAGAGAGAGAGAGGAGAGAGAGAGAGAGAGAGAGAGAGAGAGAGAGAGAGAGAGAGAGAGAGAGATCCATACGAGCCACCCATCCCTAGCATTTCCGAATCAATCCACGCACGTTATTTCGCTTGCCAAAATCCATGAACAAAGAGAAGACAACAGACTCGTATATATGCGCCATATTATTCTCATTCGTTTAAAAAGAGAAGCGAACGAGCGAGAGAGAGGGGGGGAAAAGGAAAAAGTGGTGAAACTTGCCACGCGGTTGGTCCGTTAATTCTTCACTGTGTAGAAACAATCGAGAGAGAGAGAGTAAAAGCTGAGAAAAATATAAAAAAAAAGAACGTATAGTGATGATATTTAAACAAGTAATTGAAAGCTTGGATTTACTTTATCGATATAGCGTTTAAGTTTTATTCACGTGAGATAACGATCGTCGTATTTAATCGAAATTCCAAATATTTGTCGTCGTAGCGAGCCCGGATTAAATACGAACGATTCGATTCGATAATACGAAGAATAAATAAACGAGAAAAAGCGAAACCGACTTGAAATTTTCTTCAAAAATCGTTCAACCCCATATAACGAGCGTTTCACCACACAGTGAAAATTCAAGCAAAAGAACGAAAAAGCAACAGCGAACATTGAAAAAACACAAAAACAAGAGAAAAAAAATTAAGGAATCGAAAAAAGACGAGAGGTTCCCTGATTTACGAGGACAAGGAGGGCTCATGCCGTAGAAGCGACTTCATATGGTGCACCAGCGAAAACGAGGAACGAACGTACGTGCAGATAGTGAGAGACGTGCAAGAGGAACGGGGAAATAAAGAGACCGAGAGAGAGAGAGAGAGAGAGAGAGAACGCGAGGGTGTACGCCAAGATCCTGGTCCCTTCTGCCGTTCAAGGGGTGTAAAAGGGTTGCCAGGGTGCGAGAAGTAAGAGTTCGTGCCTGTTTGAGAAGGAGACCGAAAAAAAAAAAACAAGAGAGAAAGTGAAGGATTGAAAAGAAGAAGAAGAAGAAAAAAAAAAGATCGAGAGCCTATGCATGGTTTCGAAGAGGGCGGAAATGACACGGGGAAAAAGAAAAGGAGACAGGGACACGTGGTTACATACGTCTCTCTATATTACACACTCCCATCCATACGTATGCATCGTCCTCGCAGTATGATGATGCTCTGCACGTGGAGAATCTTGATATCTATATACACACAGTAAACACACATGAGCCGGAGGTAAGGGATGACAAGGATGGCGTAATACATTCACATCATACGTGCAGGATGGCGTCAGCTGTACTTTATAACCCGTGCCATCACCGTCGACCTACCCTTCAACGTATCCACATTGATATAAGACACAAATGCATATACAAGTTATTTTATATATGAGGCTCGTAACGCTGTGCGAGTAATCAGTTTCCTTCCCTATGCGTCCACGTGTCTACGTGAAATTGTGTATGTGTGTGTGTGTGTGTGTGTGTGTGTGTGTGTTGGAAATATCGTGGGACACACGTAGCGATGGTGCGAAGGAGAAAGGTTGAGAGAAACCATTTTTTTGGTCGTTACGAACGTCGTATGTAAAATTTTCTATCGATAGAATTTCTTCAAATTTACACTACACATATTTATATGTAAAATATTTAGATATTTATTTATAAAAATCACTATTTTCAGGGAGTTTCTCATAAGAGCGTGTGTTAAAAGTTGCAATTTTCGACATTAAATATTTCTAAATGGAGAAGCCTCTTAAAACTTTGCATACACTTTTATGCAACATCGAAGAAGCTTTATTTAGTTTTTCAAAAAAATCGATCGTAAAATTTTTTCGAAATTTTGTTTATTATATAAAAAATACAGATTACCTCGGAGAATCTTGGATTTAGAGTATGTTGTTCTTTAGTCAATTTGTAACAACTTTTTACAATGAACTTGGGCTCGCAAACCATTTTGTACGTAAGAAAAATTGAAAATAAAAATTTAGATTTTACCCTCGTCATCACAACCTTCTTAATTCGAAGGAAATTGAAAAAAAAAAAAAGAAAGAGTGAAAATCGTCGACTATTTCGATGTTTTGATCAGGGAGAACGTTGAGAAATCCGGATGACGGAAGTTCGAGAACGATCGGAAAAGAGAGAGAGAGAGAGAGGAAGAGAAAAAGATTTTGTACGTACATGCTCGTGAGCGAAGCAAAAGCGCGGATATCAAGTTATGGATCAACACCCAGAGGCGACGGTGGCACTTAAATAAATGATCAATCTCACTGAAAGCCACACGCGCGAGTTCGGCAACTGGGCTCGAGGTGGCGGTTATTCGTGCAAGCATCGTGAAACGAGGAGTTATGTGTAATCGGCTAAGCAGAGGGAAAAAGAGCGTAAGAGAGAAGTTACAAAACGCAAAACCAAAGTATTGAAACAATGAGAAAAAAAATACGACGATGCAAAGATTCGATTGAGACTCGCGCGCCTGATTATAAAAAGAAAAAAACCCAAAGATGAGAGAAAGCTCGAAAAACGTGTATCAAGCGAATGGAGAAAAATACCAAAATGGTAAAGAAGAGAGAAGCAAATTTTACGAGGCACTTTTACGAGGGGCAAGCGTATTTTTTTTCGTGACGAATATTCCGAGCTTGGAGGGAACTGGGACGAGGAAAAATTGCCGTTTTGTGGGTAAGATGAAGAAGAAAGGGGTAGCGCGCAGCCAAAGAGATGAGGCGATCGGAGGAAAATCGTCCGTACGGAATCGCGTACGGTTTGATGGAGAACACATGCATATTCCATGGACGCGACGTATAGATAAGGGACACGAGCTAAAGAGAAAGAGAAAAAGAGCATCCAAGAGAGAAAGAGAGAGAGAGAGAGAGAGAGAGAGAGAGAGAGAGAGAGAGAGAGAGAGAGAGAGAGAGAGAGAGAGAGAGAGAAACGCCAGGACGAGTAAGAAAGAAAAAGGGGAGATTCAAGAGACTGCACTCACTTGGGCAATCGGTCTCTCGACGAGTCCTTTAGTCGAGCGGAAATATACGGTTCGCTCTTTCGCGTTCCCCTTTCAATCTTATCAACGATCGATTTCTCGATATTTTTTGAATTTCCGATTCCCGTTGAGCGAGGAACGGAGACGCCAAGGAGAAAACTGGGCTTTTCGTCTCACTTGGCTCGCACGACATCGAGTCACATACTCGATTGATTTCGACGTCTTGTTCTTTCTATCACATCCACGCACCTATATATATATATTTTTTTATATGCACAGAAAACAATATTTTGTTGGAAAAGATCGATATTTTTTTCGATACGTTCGACCAAACGTTTTTTTTTTAATATTCCCAAAAGTTTCGTCATTGCAGCAAGAAATATTTTATAAAGTCTCTTCGGAAGCTAATTTATGTCGTTCCAATCGTAAATTTCGCTGAGAATCTCGTTAAAAACCAAACACACTGCCAAAATAACGAAAATTTTGAAATTATTCAAAAATATTTAGTTTACCGGGTTCAACAAAATATTCACGATTTTTAACAAAATTTCATTCTCAGTTTAGCTTCCAATGCTTAACAACTTTTTCCCCATAGCAAATAGCAAGCGTCCGCAAGACTGTATTTAATTCGCGCAATTTTGAATACAAAAAAAATGTCGAAAAAACAAAATTCTGCAAAAATAACTTTTTTGTTACAAAAAATGATGCAGAAATTGTAATTTTCAATTTAAAAAAAAAAAAAAATCGTTTCATAAACGATTGTGAACGAAGGTCTCTTCGTTCGATCGAGACACAGGGCCAGCTAGAATTTTCATTGCTAAATTACGAAAAACACGAAACACGAATAAAAAATATTGAAAAATTCGGAAAAAAGAAAAGAAAATCACGCCAAATCCGTGTCTACGGTTACGAAGGTCATGGGATGACGAAAACTCGAGCAAGACACAGAGCTCCCATTACAACTGTGTTGTTCCTGCGTCTTTCTATAATGTGTAGTCGCAAAATGAGAAAAAAAACAAAAGAGGAAAACATGAAAGAAAGCAAGAGAAGAAATGCTGGGAATACGTGACTCACATTGGATTGGTTGAGTTCCAGTAAATGTCCGGTAGATGGGAAGTAGTGGCTTCCCGAGGGAATGCCTCCATCACAGCTAGTAGTAGTAGAAATAGGATGAACCAGGGCATGACGTCCAGCTGAATCTTGAGGCCGTTTGCGTAACACTTTCCGGGTTATATAGACACGAGCTTTGCAGCTCTATTCCGCCCTTTGCCACCTGAATGCGTTCCAAATAAGACAAACGTTATTTCTTGCACGTAATCTCTTGAAAAACTAGCTTTTCCACCTCAAATATCCTCGCATTTTAATGAGGTTGGATCACGAAATCAAAATAATCAGAATTTCATAAAATTTGGCTATGACATTCTTTGGCATCGAGTATAGAAAGACAAATTTTGTTTCAAATTTTTTACCACATGGTTATCGAATAATTGAGAGTTAAATCGAACTTCTTATGCACGACTACGTGGTGGAAAAATCTAAAAAAATTTGTATCGTCATATAAATTATTAAAGAATATATTTACCAAATTTTATTAAATTCTTAGCTTTTTGAAATTTTTTATGTTTTTAACATGCTCGGTAAACGTGACGAAAAAGTTCAAGGTTATCCTTCGTATTGACTGAAAATTCTTCGATTAGGTATTTGGCAAATTTCAGATTGACCGCAAATATTTCCGATCGAGCGTTTGCACGAGTAAATTCTACATTTTCCAAGAAATACTTTCAAACTTTTTTTTATTAATTATTTTCAGTCTATTTGTCGTGGGAAAAAAATGATGGCAATTCCGAAGGAAAAAGTTGGTTATTCCACGAATTCAATGTCATCGATGCTGCTGCCTCGTTTGCTCATCGTTTGTTTATTCGGACGCTCGCGTCATTGTTGACAAACACCTTAGACCTGAGCCCCTTCGGTAACGAAATTAATCGAAACATCAAATCATTACCAAATTTATTTGAGCAGTCATTCGGTCGTCTGTGTAAAAATTGTATAACTCGCTGATTTGCTTCGTACGATAATTTATTGCACGAAAATCTCGATAAAACGAGACACCCCGGAGCGCATGAACGCACGACCTTGAAATTTGCCACGCGAACAAAAGTCCAACGTCACGTTGTGCGATAAAAAAATTAGAACGACCGAGAATTTTGAATTAGAAATAAATGATCCAATAAATAAAAGCTAATTGGGAGTTTCGATAAGAAAAAAAAAAAACTGAAAAAAACTGAATCCAGGGAGCACGAAATTCCCGAGAAAAAAAAAAGAAAAAAATTCAACGAAGGGTTCCAGTCAGAATTCAAATTCCATCCGTAAAAATTAAGAAAAAAGAAAAAAAAACATTATCGTTTATATGAAGAAAGAGTGAATATCAAAATTTTAATTTCCAAGCTCCCAATCACCTTTTCGCAATTTTTCATTCTGAGGTTCAAATATTTGGCTGTTTGAATTTCACGGACGTACGCCACGTGCCAAAGTAAATTGATTGATGTGTTTGAAAAAAAATAATGCTCAAGTTTGCATCGTTGGAATGCAACCAAGTTCGCTTTATTCTTGAGCAGAACTCGTAATTGTTATTCAATATTTGGTCTGAACAATAAAACGATCCTCCCTGGTCACCCAAAAACACGAAAAATAGCAACAAATTAAAAAATTCAATAAATAATTAATTGATGAAATATTTTTCGTTGAATATCAACGTTGCAAACTTCAGAATCGTGAAAAAAATAATATTATTCAAGAGCGCAATGAGGCAGTCCACATACATACCCAAATGTATATTCCGGTACGCGAGAAGCAAGCGATAAAATTTCGTCGAATTAAATGAATTTTTTTTCCTACGAACAAGAGCAGACGCGATAGAACAGTTTTCACTTTTTTTTTTATCTTTCCACTGCGAGGCAGGAGACGAGAGACGAGACTCGTGTGGGATAAGCTAGACAGATTGACGGAAGTCTCACGTACAACGGGGTGTTCACCCTTTGTAGTGGTAGAATCCCATCACGACACGACCAACCCTCTCTCTCTCTCTCTCTCTCTCTCCCTCTCCCTCAGCACTCGAGCAATTATAAGTGTTTTACTCGCTTTCGCTTCCTTCTCACTCTTCCGCACCGAGCATTGTGTTAAATGCACGTGGCACTCGGAATGTGTGCGTAAAAATAAGAGTCGAAAAAAAAGTCTGTTCCCGATGTGTTCATAACCTCAAAATGCAGAAAAAAGTGTTTTTTTTTTTTTTTTCATTTGTTTCGTTAGTTTCTCGATGGATCGTCGATCAAAGAAAATAATGTGAAATTTCACTGAGAACAAAATTTCGTTGGAAAGGATGGATATTTTGTTCGATACGTTCGACCAAACGTTTTTTTTTTTGAATAATCCCAAAAATTGTGGCATTGCAACAAGAAATATTCTAGAAAGTCTCTTCGGAAGCAAATTTTTGTCGCGTAAATTTCGCTGACAATTCCGTTAGAAACCAAACATACTGCCAAAATAACGAAATTTTTGAAATTATCCATAAATATTTAGTTTATCGTGTTCAACAAAATATCGACGATGTTAACAGAATTTCATTTCCAGTGTTTTAATTCACGAAAACATGGTAAAACGTATTTTCCGAGATCAATGTGAATACCGATTGGAAATAATGTTAATTTCGGTAATTAATGAAAATTAATTTCGATGATACTCACTTAAACGGAATGATTATTCGGCCCCGAAGTCCGTTCACTCGCAGCACGAGAATCTATGAAAATATCAGGAAACAAAAAACCAATCTCGCGGGCACAAAAACACTTCGTAGAGTACACTGCACGTTGTATAATTTTAAATATATTTTTATCGAAATATTCACTGCTCGTGTATCGTCGAAGAAATTGAAAAATCACTGCTGTATCCTTCCAGAATTTGCGAAGTTCTCACGAGAAAAACTTGAGTAAACCGCACTGTTGTTTTCACCACAACTTTCGATTCACACAAAAAAAAGCGATATACTCGTCAATTTCTTCGAAATGGCGAGTGAGCTACCAGAACAATCGACTGAGTATTTTTTAAATCACACTTTATATCGTTAGAATTTATTTTTCCGATAATATTTCTAATGAATTATTAATTAATAGTAAGATTTAATCATCACCAATCAACACTCCCGGCTGCTCAATTATTGGCAGAGTTTATTATTGTCACGAATCAGATCAAGTGCATTGAGAAAACTTTCGTAATCCTTGTTTACGAAACGCTCCACGCTTCAGAGCATCCCACCGATTTTTTTCAACTATATAGACGATCACAACATATATACATATATATACGTATCAAGCAACACGAATTAACCCTCTTCGAGTAATCACACGACTTTGGGAATTATTTTTATTCCTGCATAAATATGATCGCCTGTTAATTAAGAAGGGTGGCTACACACAACGATGTTGCCATGTTAAAAGCATAGGAAACTTTGAAATGATTAGAATTTAATGAAATTTGCTGAGTATATTCTTTAGCATTAAATATGAATGTACAAATTTTTTAAGATTTTTCTTTTACATAGTTTTCGAGTTATCGAACACTAGAGTTTACATGCATAAGCATAGCATTCAGATATATATAGATATATCTTTTGCATATTGTAAAGTTCAATTATTCGACAACTATGTAGACGAAAAATTTGAAAATAATTGTGTCATCGTATTTGATGCTAAAGAATGTTATTACCAAATTTTATAAAATTCTTATTATATTGTCGTAAGTAGCCAACCTCGTTAACAAAGCTCAACGATAAATACAAACGGTTATGGAATTAATACGCGACATTAATGTGTGTATGGAATTATCTAGTGACGTTAAAAGACGAAAAACTAAACGCGAAAAGTCCGAGCAAAAGTTTTTCGATATTGAGCGAAATTCACGAAAGTCCGCCCGCCACTGCTCTACCCAGCGCGCTCGCTTGGAAGGAATTCTACGAAATAGTAGCGCGGGCGATTGCGGACCGATTGTTTTTCTTATAGAATTTTTATTTCTTTCGCCAAAGTATCGGAAAGAATTATGAAGTTTGTTAGTTGCACAGATGATGAAAAAAGAGAGTTTTTTTTTTGAGCTAGCGTTGAATCGCCAATATATCGGCGACCACTGCGATGTATAAGAACGTGGATAGAGTTTAGCTGTATATTTTTATATGTTTATTCGCGCGGCCGCGTGTGTGCGTGGATACGAAGAAGCGAAACCGGTTGGGCTGGCGCTCGTGATCGCAAGACTCTTTATTTACGTTTTCTTTTCTTTTCAGCCGCGAATTCTTATATTGCCCTCTCTGTCCCTCGCGTTTAGGTACGTACGCGAGTTTTCAGCCTGACTGTTTTCTTTCACGCACGTGTATTTAGCTCCCTTCGGTTATGATTACCATCGAAACTAATTTTTTCATCGGCTCTTTTGCATAACGATCTCCTTGGCAGAAAAATCACGTTTTCTTGCAAAAAAAAAAAAAAATATTAAATTTTCGATCGTTTGATAATCGAATACGTCCCCGTTCTCCCGATCGTTTGAGGTTAGAAAATATTCCGGCAGCGCAAATGCACTCGTAATCGTCGGCTCCGGTTTATTAAAAAAAAAAAAAATTGTTCCTTACAAATGGAAAATTATTCGCGAAGGAAAAAAAATATTATTCACCTCAAAGTTTTCGAGCTAATTGACTACTTTCGACTTTTTTTCCGACGCGCGAAAATCGCTTCTGCTTTACCGACACGGGATAAAGAAAGTCGATTTTTCAATTATTTGTAAATAGCCCGACGCACAATTCCGAAGCGTCGAAATCTTCGTACGGCGTAACCACGCGATATCGCACGATTCTATGAAATATTGCTGAGCGAAAAACTCGAACGAAAATGCTACCGAGAACTGTATATATATGTATATATGTGAAAATACTCGAAAAAGCCTCTCGTCGGAGTGATTCGAGGATACGGATACTATGTTTTGTGGATTATTAATTCATGATAATCCGGCGATTTATTGAAATTTTATAAACTCCCTTGAGTCACACAGAACGACACACTTGGCGACACTCGAGAAAGGCGCGCCGCGATTTCATCCCTTTCGCCGGTGGGAGATCGAAACAAGTCAGAGAAAGAGAGAGAAGAGACAAAAAATTGATAGGAAAGAGACAGAGAGAGAGAGAGAGAATAAATATTACGACGAGGCGGCGTGTAAAGCTGCGAGGATTTTGAGGCGAGGGTTTTTGCGGGCAACAAATATATATTCAATATAAATGTTGTCTATTTTATTCATCAAGACATACTCGTATGTATAAATATACGAAATATCCGCTCAATCAAATCGTTTTTATTTCTCTCTCCTCTACTCGCTCTTCTCCTCCTTTTTTAATGCTCTGCTCGTAAACAATTTATTTACGCACGAAAATGAAGGAGAGTTACGTATTCTGATGATTTTCTTTTGTTGTCGTATTGCGGTGTTTTTCAAGCGTTATTTACGATATGACACGGGATATATTATCGCGCGAGGGTTCACTCGAAACGCGCTCCCGTCCCGTGTGGATGCTCGCTCGTCCGTTGGCGGGCTTCGAATGACGAGCGCCGCGCGCGGTCTCCCCGGACACGCGAGTACTCGGTAAGAGCGAGAGAGCGCGTGCTAGCGCGCGAGCGCGAGGGCGATACGATCGGCGCTGTGTTCGTATCTTCGTCTGTCGCGCATAGCCGGCTTGGATGTTGCTGCTTTCGCGCTCTCTCCCTTTCTCGCTCTCTGTCGCTCCCACAAATTAAATACACGAGAGAATTCGACAACATTCGGCGCAAGCGCGCACCCCAAACATCCACCTCTCTGTTCAGCCGGCGTTATCTATACATATTTTGTATATTTCTCGCCGTACGTCAATTTGTATATACGTAGAAAAATTGACAAAAGGGAACGCGAAAAGGCGTAGAAACGGTAAATCTTGGCACACCCGAACCGATCCCAAAGACGCTTTGATATTTTATTCCTTTTCATGCAAAACTTTGACCTTCGATCGATAGAAAACAAAACAAAAACAAAGATCGCGAGCTCTATTACTACGGAGTACGGAGCATCGTAGTCGCACGCTCGCGTGCAACTGTTCAAAACAAACAAACGACAAGCCAACACACTTGACCTTGAATAATTGTGCGTACGCGCTATCGGTTTTTTGCCGAATAAATTACTTTAGATTTACTCGACACTCCGAATATTTTTGTGTCGCTTGTTTATTGTGTAGGAGAGTATACAGTACGCTTTGATGAAATACCGTTGACCCTCAAACGTTGGCGTCGTTTTTTCGGAACGTATTAAATCATCCACCTAATATCAATTTTTTAATCGATTTCCGAGTCAATTTCGTCCCGCGAGATTTTCACTACGAAAAAGCCACATTTTCGGTTTCAGATGCGAGTTGGTCAGATGAGAATTGATCCCAAAAAAAGTTTGCGCGTCTTTAGAGAAATAAATACACCCGTGACGCCATATTGTCGTTCAAAAAACTCTTGGGTGAGGGGTAACCTTGCAGCAGTCGGACAGTCAAAGTTTTTAAATAAATAAAATTGTTTTCTTACTACAATCTTTTGTCATTTGACTAGCCAGAGTTCACGAGTTTACGATAGTTGCTTTGACCCGGTAAAATCGCGATTTTTAATGGAAAACTCTTTCGAATAGTTCGTAATAAGCCGCGTACGTATTCAACCACCTTGGCCGCACCCTTAGCGACCAAAGTCTTCCGGTTCTTCGACCATTAGAGCTCGTCTTATCTAAAAAGACTTTTAAAAGTGCAACATCGCGAAGAGAATGATAACCGTTAGCCCGGCGACTGAAAAAATTTCCACCCCGCGTCCCCGCCGCGCCGCCCTTCGGCGTTGTTCGCGCTGCGGTGGCGTCCTCTGGAGAACTCCCGAGAGAAGTAAGATCGTATCTCGCTTGTTTATCGACTGAGCTTGAGTTCGTTACGGAACGAGAAGTTTCTTTATTCGACACAGTTTTTTATTCTCGACTTGGCGTCGTAAGAAATTTGTCAAAACGCGGCCATTATTTTCATTTTATACTATTATCGTGTCAAATATAACGAGTTGATGCTTTTTCTTTTATCTGCTTTCGAACGAAATTCGTGCGGAATTCGTACACTCTTCGTACGTTCTACGTCTCGCCTGAAATAATGAAAAATTCTCAAGTTTCCATAAATCGGTGCATTTCAAACTGTGATAATTCAACTCCAGTGGCTTCAATCGTTCGCAACGTTCGACGCAAAACGTCAATGTGATTAAATTGTTTCGAAATGCGTTTGAATAACTTTTTCACGCTGCATTTTCGTTCGTTAGAACATTCTCTCATTCTCCTTCCCTCGCTCGATCTCGCTCTGGCTCTCAAGGGCAAAAGGGTCACGAGAATGAAAGCCCGACCGGAAAATAATGGTCGCGCTTTTGTCAGTTTATTGTAACCGTAATAAAAAATTTGTTAACAAATCGGAAAGTTGTTTCACTTGGCATATTCGACCACTAATTCTTCTTTATTCACCCCTTAATAGTCACACCTCCAGATCGTGACGTAATGATTGAAAAATCGTTAAAAAAAATAAAATAAAAATACAACAATGTATATTCAACCGTTGAGTAACGACCACGATGATCGTATTTAATTCGTGCAATTTTTAATATTAAAAAATGTCGAAAAAAAATTCTGCAAAAATGACTTTTTACAAAAAATGATGCAGAAATTGTAATTTTCAATTAAAAAAAAAAAAAATCGTTTCATAAGTCTGAAATAGCATGCTTTCAAATGGGACTGGTCAAATTAGCGACTGTTCCAAAATGAATACCCCAGGTTTTTCACAGTTTGCTTCCTACGGCTTCCAAAACTGAAGTAACGGGCCCTTTCAAATAATAACAACGAGGCTCCCTACTGGAAGGTTCAAACTACCGATAGAGGGTGTCACAATTTCCATTTTCTCAAAATTTCTATTACGTATCGTCGGTCAAAAGCGGCTGGGGTAAAATGAACCCCATGTGACCATGAAGGGTTAATTAGCTCCGAATGTCAATGGGTTTATCAATCCGGATTGTCCATGTAAAATTTTCGTCGAGTTTATCACAATGGAGCAAAAAAACTGTAGCAACAATCAAACTCAATGAAAATTATTTTATGCTCTTTGTTTATCAACAATCGCCAGAAACGAAATGAAAATTCTCGTAAAACAATGATGTACCGAATTTGTATAAAAATTCTACAGAATGTTTTTTACATCGTGATATTTAATCAATTGAACAAAATAAACTGTACAGAATAAAGGAAAAAGTGAGTAAAAAGCTTGTTACGTTCTCGTCACTCGTAATTGAAAAATAATGTTGTCAAAAAGATTAAAAAGCATTGCAGCGGAACGAGAGAAGTGAATGAAAAACTTGTCATTCCCGCAGAAGTAGTGCAAACATAAAAATTTCTCTGTATAATACATTTTGTGCACGTCTCAAGCTTGGGGATCTCTCGATACTAAATTATTCGTTACAAATCACCTACGTCTCGCAAACAACGATCGATAACCCACACACAAACGCACACGCACAAGTGTGTATAGACCCTTTTACGTAAATATATATCTTTGTACCTAAATATGTATACGTGCGTGTACGTTGCATGGATAAGGGTAGGAAAAAGGATGACGTGTGTCCCGAGGATGACGTCCAAGCTCTAACGTGTACGTCCAATTCGTGCTGCTGTTGCTGCTACTGCTTTTCGCCTTCTGTGGGTTTGTGTTTCTGACTTTTACGTTGGGACAGAAACTTGCCATTTTTTTTTTTTTTTTTTTCTACACACTATAGCCATTCGTGTACAGGTCCGAGTATTGAACTTGCTTGGTTCCTATTAAATATGTA
Organism: Hyposoter dolosus; assembly: GCA_963921915.1. Classification (NCBI taxonomy): domain Eukaryota; kingdom Metazoa; phylum Arthropoda; class Insecta; order Hymenoptera; family Ichneumonidae; genus Hyposoter; species Hyposoter dolosus. The sequence goes on along the minus strand of OY998132.1, from coordinate 15,401,841 downwards.
ATGTGACGATCGATATAGCAAGCACATCCGCAAAGAAGAAAAGTAGACGAAGAGTGAGAGAAAAAGAAAAACGATCCGACAGCGACCTTTTTGTCTGGCCTAAGCGTGACTCTTTCCACTGGCTGGCGAAAGAGCTTCTCGCAGTAGTGACTGCCTGTATCGCCAAGACAGGACAAACTCTCGTAGCTCTCGCTCTTGTACTTACTACTTGCACCTTTTCCCTCCTACATATGTTATGCCTCACCTACCTAAATTACACCAAAGTACACCTATCAGACACCTACGTCATCCCTTAATATTTCATACAAAGGGTGTCTCCATCGTATATGCTAGCTTGTAAGAATCGTGCCCAATGAAGAAGCCATTATTCTCGTATTGTTTCCTACAGACAAGTCGTTCCTGCTGGTCTAACGACTAGTATTTTTATTTCGTTTTTTTTTCAACGAATATGAGTTTTTTTTTAATTTTCTACTTGAACAAGTTTTTCGATTTTTTTTTTTTTTATCCTTATTGCCGTCGTTACGAGAACGAAACTCCTTCTACATCAGATTTTTTGGTCTGAAGTTTCAATCATAATTTTTCAACTTTTTCGAAGAAAATGTGGATGAAGAATTTTCAAATTTTCGAATGCAACGTAAAAAATACTCCAAGCTCAGCCACACGGTGTATATACGCGTCAGAATAGAAAAGGGGCTTTTTCTGCACGCTTTGCGCACTATTCGCTTTGATGTCCCTTTCAGTCTGGCAGCCGGCGACGAATCGACGTGAAAAAATAAAGTCTCGATCGTTTCTAAGTGTTTCATATACTTTGATGCAACACGAGGAAAGAAAACGAACGAAACGTGGCTCATTTTGCAGCATTTACGCGGGGAGTCGAATGTCGAAATCGGTCGGTAAAAATATTTATTATCAGTCGAATAATTAATCCTCGTTATAAAAAATAAAATAAAATTGTTGGAATTTCATTCGGATCTATTTTTCAAGAGCTCGTCGAATTATTTTTCTTCCATTTTCAACAGCGCAGCATCAATTTCTCTCGATATTCAATATCAAGCGTTTTGATGCGTCAAATATTCGACAAAGTTATGCACGAAAATATGCTTTTCATGTAGCGCACACAAAACGCACGAGTTTTCCGAACTTACTTTGCTTTCATCCCATTCAACGCGGCGCCTTATTTAACGGAATTTTTCATCATTTTTTTTTTTTTTTTTGTACTTAATTATTCTAACGTTTCAATTCTCATATCTTTTGAAATGCACGGAGAATTCTTTGCCGTTATGAAAAAAAAAAAAAAAAAAAAATGTGATAGTGAAAATATATCGACAGAGGAAAATGCAACGTTTAGAAATATTTACATGAACTGAGTACGTGACAATGTACCAAGCTTTAACAACTTTTTCATCGATTTCCTTGAATCTAAATGACGATTTTCAAACTCAATCAAGGAGCAATACAAAAATCCCATTCCTTCGTGTCAAAAAAGGAAATTGCTGCAAATCGATATTCGAAATACATCAGAATTACTCACAGTCGTGAATTGAAAAAAAAAAAAAAAAAAAGATTCCAGCTCCAGATTGACTACATTCCGAATAAAAAAAAGTAATTTTCACAAGCCTGTAAAGTTGGTTTATTTCCGTGTGACTGAAGCTATTTCCGGTCGGTTAAAAAAAATTCTTCAACGTTTATATACAAAGGTGTTGCTGGAAACTCGGGAATCGAAGCGTTTCTCGACCTGTCTGCATTAGCCATGTTTAATTTATGTACGAACGGTGCCGGTCGATTTGACAAGGCGTAGTCTGTGTCTCGAAATGCCAGGGGTATTCTCCAACACAACTCGTTGCAAACTACAGCAAAGTTTCTATACGCTATGAGCTCAAACAGTAATATGTCTATGTGTGTGTGTCTGTGCAGTGACGAGTGTCTCTCTCTCTCTCTTTCTCTCTTGCTCTCTTTCTCCGTCTCACTCTTTTACTCCGTTGGAAAATTACAACCGTTGACGTGTGTACCTGGTGTACGAAGCAGCCACACGTATACCTTCACCTACCACTTTGCTTCATTCCTCCTCGTGTTCTATTCACCCCTCACCCCCATCCCTTCTCTTAAGAGCTGGCAGAAAGCTTATGTAGGGTTCCTCTCTCTCTCTCTCTCTCTCTCTCTCTCTCTCTGGCAGTCTGTCCGTCTGTCTGAATCTCTCCGTCTCTTTCATTCACCCGCTCGCCCCTCGCGGTTGCAACACTGAGAGGGCAACCACTCTTCCAAGTAGATACGAATACTTGGACAAGAGTGTGTATACGTATGTGAGTATCTACAGCTTGGCTTCTCTGCTCTGCTATTTTACTCGAGCGAATTAGATGCACCATCGCAACTTGCCATACGCGGTGACGGAATATTCCGAAATTACCTCAAATAACGGGGTAAACTTGGCGCACTCTCGTGTCTCATTCTCCATATATCACACGTACTTACGTTTTAGCAAATTGCGTCAAAGAATTTCCACCAAAAATCCTCCGGGGCGACGTTAAAAGCTGCTTCTTCCTTCTTTACAATTATCTACGCACTGAAAACATTATTTTTTTGATAAAGATCGATATTTTATTCGATAAGTTCGATTAAAGTCTCTTCGGAAGCTAATTTTTATCGTTCCAATCGTAAATTTCGCTGAGAATCCCGTTAAAAACCAAATAACGAAAAATTTGAAATTATACAAAAATATTTAGTTTACCGTGTTCAACAAAATATTTACGATTTTTAACAAAATTTCATTCTCAGTTTAACTTCCAATGCTTAACAACTTTTTCTCCATAGCAAATAGCAAGCGTCCAAGACTGCTGTTACGAATAAACGTAAAGGCGATCGCATCGTCATGAATAACTTTTGACGAATTTACAATCCCTATGCAATGTGGCATTCGGAACAAGTACCAGGATTAATACAGTGCCCAGAGCGCAAAGAGATAGCTCCCGGGTCATACGTCCGTTTTGGATGATCCTTCCACCGGTGTATTTCGCGCGTTATCACGTCGGAAGGGAACAACGCACAATGGGCATATCATCCACGCCCTCTCTTCTCTCCCCGCACGTGCCGGATTTCTCTACCGAGCTAACAAACCTCTTCACCCATATACACTCTACAGTATTCGTGTACAGGATGTCCCTAGAATCGTTAGCAAAACGAGTCCGGCGGTCACAGCCTGAAATACCGAAGAGCATCAACCGCATTCGTCAGATTACAATCAATCGATGCCCATCGGAATCACCGATTTAGAAGTTAACCTCGTTTTGAGACTCGGTCGTTGGTCCAACATTGACATCGCTTAAGGACGTTGTATGCAAAATTTTCTATCGATAGTATTCCTTTAAATTTGCACAACACAAAGAGTGCAATTTATAAAAATCACAATTTTCAATAGTTTCTCATAAGAGCGTGTGTTAAAAGTAGCAATTTTCAACATTAAATATTTCGATTTCTAAATGGTGAAGTCTCTTAAAACTTTGTATACACTTTTGCGTAACATCGAAGAAGCTTTTATTTAGTTTTTCAAAAAAATCGCTCGTAAAATTTTTTCGAAATTTTGTTTATTATATAACAAATACAGATTGCCTCGGACAATCTTGGATTTAGAGTATGTTGTTCTTTAGCCAATTTGTAAAAACTTTTTTCAATCAACTTGGGCTCGCAAACCATTTTGTATGTAAGAAAAACTGAAAACATAAATTTAGAGTGGACCTTAGCCATACAACGTCTCTAAGTTTCATCCCCAAGGACATTTCTCTTTGGAATTTCATCAACAAATCGTCGCCAGATTCTTGGACTCCACTCTCGACCTACAGAGTATACAAATGCGTACACCCTTTTTATACGTATATTTATTCATAAATGGATGGATACGCCGCTCACACTCGCTCACACAAACACCCACAAGGATATTTTCGTCAGTGGAGTCCGCAGTCTACAGTAGTAAACGAGAAGTCAATTCGCAGGACCATAAACTTGTCACATTCGACGTCCAGGCGCATGTATAACACGCGCGTTACTCAAATCTCATGCATACAGATCTGCACACAATTTCATCGAAATATGAACCATTCGAGTTTCCATCAATGGTTGCCCCGCGATAAGCGGAGACGAGGAATTTCGTAGTGACCATTCCACACCTTGAAATAATTGACTCTGAAGAACCATTATTTAAAACTTTTCTCCTTAATGCAGAAAAGGTCAATGTCTTCTGTATGGAAATTCCAAAGCCCAACCGCGACGTAAGATTGGCCCACTTTCTCCACCAATTTTTCGGCTGCCAGCAATTCCCCTCGTTCTGTTTGTATAGCTACGAATTTACTCTAGTATTTTTTGCTCTTTCGCAATTCCTCGTCATCCCAGTTTTCCCACACCGATCTCGTAGTTGATTTTTGTGTATAGATCCCGTGCGGAAGATTCTCCGTTTCACATGTGGATTCTCTCTCATCGCTCGCTTCCATCCAAAAATGCTAGAGACCAAAAGCCAATCTCGTTCCTCCTATTGCTGGAATACATGTGTACATGACAATTTCGTAGAATAGAGTCCAAACAGTCATATCAAATGTATACCTATATACATGTCCATTTAAACATCTGTATATATAGAAAAATTCATGTTCTGGACCAAACTCTTTGCTGATGTCGTTGGAACTTTGGCGAGTGTCTTTTTGTCGAGACGTAAAATCATTCCATTACATCGGAAGCGAGCGGCATTGAACCAAAAATGGAAAAACACCAAAGTGCCGAGCTTTTCTGAACACATGCGTAATAACCAGTGTGTTTACATTTCGCGCGTCGATATTCCTGAGCACGAGCTCGATTTACAAATTTTTTCATCAGTCGAATCAATCATTTTTTTCATTCATGCCCTTTTTTTTTCTTTTTGCTTCCTCATAGAGGAAGCTATGTGACGGTGAAATTTTTTTTAACAGTTTTCAATGTCAATGTGCTTAAAATGTCAGAAAACATCGAAAAATCATTTCTAGAAAAAATGTCCGAATGTGTGTGTATGTTCTGACACTGTAAAATTCAAACGTTCATAACTCGAGAACGGTTTGAGCTACAGGGCTCCCGTTTGGCACAGATGTTCATCTATACAAGCTCTTCATTCTCGGAGAATTTTGTCGGAATTGCTAGAAAAATACGAATTCTACGGCATTTTGAAATTTTCAAAAAAAGGCTGTCGATGCTCTAACTTTCGCAAATTTTAAGATTTATAACTAATTTTCTTTTTTTATAAATAGAGTATCATAATAGGAAGGTTGGTATTGAATTTGGAGAAAATCGGTTGAACGGTTTAAATTTGATGATTTTTCGAATTTTACGAAAATCTGAGTTTTTTGAAAAATCGTCCAACCGCTCTAATTTGTCTGTACTTCCTCTTTACTTTCCAGAAAAGTTGTCCAAATTATATAATTTTAAATGTAAATACAAAAAAAGCTGCAAATTGAAATTTGCTTGTTTTACTTCTGTTTTCTGCTCTCGTTCCAGAAATAGTCGCCTACGAACTCTTCTGTTCTTCGTTTACTTTATTTCGAGTGATCGAGTTCGAAGATAAGTGGACTTGGAATAATTTCCATTCGCGTGGAAAAAAGGGATATAAGAACGTACGAGAATAGATTTTGTCGAGCATCGCGAATAAATGTGGATCGTTGGAGCAAAAATGGCTCTTATCAGACTCTGTAATTGAATATATCGTACGTGTGTGCTCGTGAACTATAGACACGTGCAATTATAGCAAGTCCATAGCCAACTGCACTCACTTTTGCGAATGTATCGAGCTTTTCTATATTTGTAAATGTAGAACGGAATATTATACAGTTTCGGACATATTTCCTGGAACCCTTTTGTCACGGGCGTTTATATTTCGCTCAGAAATGTTTATTTATATACGCATGTATGTCGAGCTAACGGTTTCTTTTTTTTTTTTAATGTCATTCTTTCAATAAATTTCCATGTGCTGGGCACGTCTATATTTAACCCTGGCTTTCCATTCATTAAGGACGTTGTATGCAAGATTTTCTATCGATGGAATTCCTTTAAACTTGCACCACACAAAGACTATAGTTATGTCTAAATAGCTCGCACAATTTTGCGAGGTTTTACCATGTAGAAGTCGAGATATTTATTTATAAAAATCACAATTTTCAAGAGTTTCTCATAAGAGCGTGTGTTAAAAGTTGCAATTTTCAACATTAAATATTTCGATTTCTAAATGGTGAAGCCTCTTAAAACTTTGCATACACTTTTATGAAACATCGAGGAAGCTTTATTTAGTTTTTCAAAACAAATCGCTCGTAAAATTTTTCGAAATTTTGTTTATTATATAAAAAATACAGATTACCTCGGACAATCTTGGATTTAGAGTATGTTGTTCTTTAGTCAATTTGTAACAACTTTTTCCAATCAACTTGGGCTCGCAAACCATTTGGGATGTAAGAAAAACTAAAAAGAAAAATTTAGATTTGACCGTCGCCATACAACGTCCTTAGCAATGCGAAGAGATCATTTATCTTTAGATCGACAATTCGCTTATAGGAAAAAAAAAAGCAGCTTATAGTTTCGCGAAAGAATAATGACACGAGGACAAAGACTGCGAGGAAAGTGAAATCGATAAAAATTGATTTGTTAACAAGTTTTTATTCAGCTCTTCAGAATCCAACAAAATTGTGACATTTTTCTTTTTTTTTTTTTTTTTTTTACGATTCTCCTTCAGACGTTTCGCACAAATCCTGATGGCGTTGTGAAAAGCAACGGTTTGGGCCTTGGATTGTGACGCAGAAATGAAGTGCATCGATCGATGATAATTCGAGTTTGATTACTTGGCGTAAACTTCGACGATGAAATTGACGCTGTGGCCTCTCTTGCTCGTGAAACGAAGCGTGACATAGTTGGAACCAGGACCTCCTGCCAACAGACTCGGAGTAGCGCCGTTTCCGTTGACCTTTTGATCGAGAGCCCTCACGACAGTTATTCTTTGATAAGCTGCGACGTTGAACTTTTGCTCAACCGTCACTACTTGCAACCATTTCGAAGCTTTTACGACACTTTGTCTCAAAAGCAAACGTTCGCCATTTTCGTGAGCACCGACCTCCAGATTGTGCGAAAGATTTCCCGCCTTCAATGAAATTTCCTGTATCGCCGGAACTACGTTGCTCGTTCCAACCGCAAAAGCTGCTGCCAAGCACGCCAGCACAAACATTACAATTTTTCCGTTCATTTTAAAAATATTTCAATGTTCTCGTTTGTACGACTGACAAATCTTGCTTATTGATTGTGGTCGGCTCTCAATTTTCACCAGTTTATGTATACCCCGTCGACCACTTATCTCGCAACTCGTATCACTCGCGATAACCGTATCTCAGCATCTTTCGAGTGCCATTCATCGATTACGCAGAAAGCTGACATCAACGATTATCAAGAAACAACGATCCAGCGATTTTTCATCAACTCGCTGATTAAACTCAATGACGGAACTGCCAAGAATACGAAACTGCATCACCAAGCTCGTAAGATCGTGTCTCCTGGATAAACCGACCAGCAGCAACGCCTGGAGCCATTACTTGGATGGGTGATCGTTTGGCTATTCACCTGCTCGCGCATCGATCGATCGTTCAGCGAGAATTTAATACAAAGACTTCCGATCCGATGATACTAACGAGCTGAAAACTTGAAAAAAAAAAAGCTTTTTCTGAGCTCTCGTGCAAATTCGAATTTATTCAAATAATTAATGAACTGGAAAAGGGCAAATCATGTTTCCAGATAATTTCATCATGCCCCGAGATTTCTCATAATTGGAGAAGGTCGCACGATCACTTCGTGTAAAAACTCGGTTAAACAGTGCAATACCTCGTAAAGATAACGCGAAGAAATCAGCAACTGATTCGTTCCGAGACCTCAAAAAACAATAATTCCAATTAAGAACATGATTAATTGATATTTCCGGTCGATTGATTAGCCTCGTCTATGAGAAACAATCGTTATCTCAAGAGCTTTACATAGTACGACCCAACCGACCATCTCGGAAACTAATCCACTGATAAATACTTTAATTCACTAAAGAATTGTTCAAAGTTTCTTGCTGACCGAGTGAGGAAACGTTTCTTGAAACCGATAAATAATTTTTTTGGAGATTTCCATTTTTATTCCATTTATCATTCAATTTATTTCGATTATTAAATTTTTAGCCTCGACATTTTAATTCGTTTTGAATTTATAACAAATGTTTCATTTTATATTATCAAATTTATTATCCATCACGAAAGATCGACGAACAACGAGCTTTCACTTTTGCATCAAGGTAAAGATTCTCTTTTAATGAAAAATCAATTTGATGATCAGTGAACTGCACTAATTAACGTGCATAATGAATTTCTATATTTATGTAGAATCTTAATTATTTGATTTATCGAATTCGACGTGATTTTCTATTCATGAAATTTGAACGCTTGAAAAGCTCATTGAAATCATTATTTTAAATATTCATAAACGTAACTGATAAATTTGAATTTTCATGTATTTTTTTTTTCAATTATCTATTCCGATATACTTTGCAGAAAAATATATATGTGTGTAGAGTAGATATAACTTGGGCTAAATATCTGTCTGTGCGATACGTAACACGCAGAGCTTTAACGTTGAATTTAAGACTCCGCGATAATAACACCGTGCTCGTAATGAATTGTTGCCACGCAATGATTACGCTCGAACGCGTATCGCTGACGATGGGTTTTGGTATAATTAAAGTTTGGACACAACTCACCTTCCCTCTCCCTCTTTTTACCCTTTTGTCCCACACTCTCTGGCTCGTTAACGAGAACGATAATTAAACAAATTTGTAGAACGTATACATTTTTCATTTTATTATCTACGCAGTTACGACACCATTTTTAAAATTCTATTTCGACCTCATGAAATCGAGTCTTTTTGAAAAAAAAAAACGGTAAAAATTCATCAGCTTCCATCAGGATATCCAACAAACACTATTTTAAACAATTCTAAATTGTCGTTTAAACCAATTCACTGAGAAATTGATTATTTACTTTTCAACAGCTTGTACCAGAGACTCTGGACGTTTGATACGTTGCAATATACGTGTGTAGGTGCTCGTACGTTCAAGCACAGACTCAAGGTGTCCAAGGAGCTCCACACGGATCACAAACAATTCCCAGTACAATTAGATAACGTTTGTACCTCTCTGTTTGCCCAAGGATCCGTAACTAGCTCAGGTAACACCCTTGACATTTATCACACCTTGCTCCTACGCCTTAACTACATACACAGAGCCTCGAGTCAGGACAGTTCCTATACATACATGTATGCAAAGTACATTGTGGCAACTGGTTTGATCTTCCACACATGGAACTCTAAGCATCACTTTATCAGCATCAAAACTCTCTGTCATACAAACGAAAATCCTCAATGATTTTTTTTTTATCATGGGAATATTATGAATTTCTGGAAGTCATCTCTCGTGGAAAGCTACTGATGAGTGCTTGTGAACGATATCATTATAGTTTATCAGGAGTAGTTCGGTATCAAATCGCAAATGATTAGAAAATTCTGAAAATTTTGTATGTTTCTGTATTATGAATCTTTTGAGATCGTGTAAAAATTTGACGATCATGGGGAAGCTCGTTATTGAACAATTAACATTAATAAATTAAATGTATGCAAACGTAGTCTGATGGAAATTGGTATAACTTTGCAATAAGTTTTTTTTTTACCTCTCAATTTTTTGATATCTACAATATACTGAAAACAACGGAAACAGAACAAAGTTTATTGATAAATATTTTTTGTATTTGTTTAAAAAATTGTTCTTAACGGAGTGTTAATTTTTTAATAACGAGCTTTCTAATCGTCGTGGAATTTTTATACGAGCTCTTAAATACTTCATACAAAAACATACTCAATTTTCAGAATTTTCTTATCATTTTTTATTTCAACCCTTAAGATGGTTAAAGTAATGATGATCGAATTCTTAAAATTTGGTATGTTTTTACATGAAGTATTCACGAGGTCGTGTACAAATTTCACGACGATTAAGGAGCTGTTTATTGAACAATTAACATTAACAAGTTTCATAGCTACTCAACATCCTCAAGGGCCAAACAAGTGTTCTCATCTGTGACAATCAGGAATTCTTTCTGGTTCTTATAAATCACAGAAGGAAATTGCTCAAGAATGTTTAGTTACATGGAATTTATATATTTTTATATGGAAATTTTGATCCATTCGAGGATGCAAATTCGAGATAATCTCTTCGAGGGAAAATTTTTCAATCATACTGTAGAAACTGCCTCCTAAAACATCAAATCATTAGCAACGATGGAAAAGTGCAATTACAAAAAAAAAAAAAAAAAATTTCTTGGTGGCAAATAATTTTGTCGATTCTGGTGAGATTATCTGCACGATATTCGAATGTTTAGCTGTCAAAAGCCATCCGTCGTGTCACTAACCATCAAAATGTAGAGCGTTACGTTATTCGGTCATATATTTTTTCAAAAAACTCTCATCTCATTCCTGTTCATTTTGAATACTTTTTCGAGTCGATTGCAACCTGAAGATCGTAACGAGCGCATGATAAAATGGCATTTTTACCAGACGTCCGTAGAGCGTCGTTCGATAAATTATTCAACAACGATTGGATGAGAATTTTTTATAACGAACCCACAGAAACCTGGCAAGAAAAATATCGCTCATTCATTACCGAATGGTGGAATCGATCCGCTGTTTTTGTCGAATCAAAAGCTCGACAGTTTCTCCCTCACTGGCACGTTTACGTCGTTTTATTTGCAGGCACACTCGTCGTGTAAGTAGCATTTCTGTCTCATCTTCAAATTCTTATAATCAAAACCGAATTTGCAATCTTCACGTCTATCATTAATTATTATAAATATAAATTATATTTAATACAAATTAATAAATTAATTAAAAATTTAAAAAAATAAAATAAAAGAAAAAATATAAAAATAAAAATATAAAAAATATTCTTCGATCAAATGTGTGTGTTTTTTTTTTTGGCATTTTAAATCTTACTCAAGCAACGATAATCACTCGTTCATTTATTCGCATTGACTGCGATGAAATTTCCATCAGTCTGACGATCTATAAATCTCGGAGATACCTAGGAACGATTAAATTTCGTGAAAAAGTTAATTCGGAGATTCGAATCGAAGAGCATACTTGCTCCGCTGATGAAGAAGCTGTAATTGTTTCGGAAGACTTTAACGAGAACGATGAAGAGCACAGGGATGAGACTTTTGTCAATCCTTGTCCCACTTTTCCCTCCGATCTGGACGACCCAACAACTACGAGAAACAATGATCGTGAGATATTATATACAGATATAAACACATTGACAAATTCCTTAATGAAGGTGTCGCAGAATTTTCGTACCAAGCTCCTTCAATTCGTTCTAAATAAATGAATAGATCAAGCAAGCAATGTGCCAAGAGCTTCACTTCCATCTGAACAGTACCTTAAAACCTGCTTTATTAACGTCAGCCATTGTTTCCAATTTTTATTCAATTCGTAATCATTATTGTTTCGTGAATATCCAATTCGTTAAATTGTCTTTCTTCTAAACATGGACAAAAAAACTTGCAAATAAAAAATTTACATTGTTTTTGCTTCTTCATAGAGGAAGCTATGTGGCGGTGAAACATTTTTTTTTTTCCAGTTTTTAATGTCTCATAACTCGAGAACGGTTTGTTGGAATTTGCTAAGAAAATCCGAATTCTACAGCATTTTGAAATTTTCAAAAAAGGTGTCGACGCTCTAACTTCTGCAAATTTTAAGATTTATTACTATTTTTTTTTTTATGAATAGAGTATCATAATAGGAAGGTTGGTATTGAATTTTATGATTTTTCGAATTTTACGAAAATCTGAGTTTTTTGAAAAATCGTCCAACCGCTCTAATTTCTGCTAATTTTGTAAAATATTGTGTACAAGTCTGTACTTCCTCTTTACTTTCTAGAAAAGTTGTCGAAATTATATAATTCAAATGAAAATACAAAAAACGCTGCAAATTGAAATTTGCAAATTGCTTCCTCAAGATGCTCGAGATGCACGGATGCTCTTTCTCTATGAGGAAGCCAAAATTAAAAATATAGTTCCCCATTAAGGAAGATTTGAGAATCGTGCATCTTGAGCATATTGTTTTTTTTTTTTTCGCGTCTTGTGTGAGCGTAATGTTATCGTGTTGAAAGAAATGTTCAAAAAGCTTTGATATTCATTCACAGAACTTGATTACCTGACAGAATCTTCTTTATCGTCCGAAATAACGATTGTCCCTCGAGATTTTCAAAATGAGACAAAGAATTTTTTGGAAAATTTCATCGAGTCCATAGAACCTGGCCAGGATTCAATGGAGAGTTCAGATTCACATGATCCACGAGTAATTATTTCACAGAGCGATAATAAATAAACAATAATTGAATTATTCGATTTAAAAATCAACAAATTCGTTCGAAATCGTAGAGATCGATACTCGACAAAGTGGACAGTGAACAGAGGAAACAGTTTTATGTCCTCACGCCTTGGGTCGATATAGTCGATGAGGAAAGCTCTTCGGAGAGATCAAACGATGCAAAACCAGAAACGAACCTCGCTGAGTTGTCGCGCTATGATCCGAGCGAAAAATCGACAGCGAATAACATGGACTCGACCCCAAGTGACTTCCAAGGACATTCCAGACTTTTGACAGAAACTTTAGAAAAGCCAAATTTATCCCATTTCGAAAAATCGAACTTCGAGGACGATCCCGTCACGACTTTGGAGGATTTAGTCAGAACAAGCCTCGGATCGTCCGCAATGAACATTACAGAAGAATCTGGAAAATTTCACGTCACCGATTACTCCGTGACATCGGAATTACTTGCGGACGATTCGACACCACCTCAAAAAAGAAATTCTCGACGAACGATCGACATTAATAACAAGGAATCCATCGATCTTAGTGATTCCGAAAAACGAACCGATTCGAAGCATCGTTTTCGTAGTCTCAGTTACGACGATCGACCGGTGTAAATTTTCATTCGTTATTTCAATATCCCGATAAAGTTTATTAACACTCCGTGGCTAGAAAAATAATTTTTCGTCAACGTTAAACTGATTCAAAGAAAAAATGGATTTGTTAAAAAAAAAAAACAATATATTGCAAGCACACATATAGATTCAACGTATTGCTATCACAAAACGAGCTTTCAAAATTTTGTATAAACGTTCTTGGCACCAAAACTAAAAGTTTTCTCCTTTGAAAAAAAATTTTCTGATGATTAGAATTCGAGATTTCCAATTTTTTATTTTTTCCATTTAAACGCGTGCAAATTAAAGTTGCGTTTCTTTTGTTTTTTTCTTGCAACTTTTTAACGAAAATGTGACTTCAATTTAGACGCGTTTAGATGAGAAAAAATTGGAAATTAAATATCTCGAATTCTGAACGTCGGAAAATTTTTCTTCATAGGAGAAAACTGTTAGTTTTGGTGCCAAGAACGTTTATACAAAATTTTGAAAGAACACTAAATAAAGTCGCTTCGTGATAGTAATAGCTTAAAAAATCTCTTACAGATCCAGCTCCTTGAACCTCGACACGCGTAGAGCTGGAAGCGTGTCGCCACCGTTGCGAAATAAGAATAAACTGCGATCAACAAAACATGGCCAATCGAGAATTCCAACTCTGAGTCCTCCGGCGTTAATGAATCGTGGAGCCTTGCAACATTACGAAACCATCGACGGCTCGATATCCGAAGCATCCCATCAAATACGATCCGGTAAAATATTTTCCAAAAATCAAAACAAAAAAAAAAAAGAGTGACGATGAAAATCAAAAAAATAATCTCACACAAAATGAATCCAAACGAAACTCCTGCCAGCTTTGTTGCGTAAGCTGCGCGAAGTGTGGGAGCGACATCCGCGAAGCACGTCTCAATTTTCGAGTCGCTTGAAAAATTCCTCCTCACCGAACGATTCGTCGATCGACTCAAAACTTCTCGACTTGGGTAAGATCACAAAAAAGTCATCATGATCAAAAAGTCTGATGAATTCTTCATATTTCTCCTCAAACTTTCGTTGCAGGATCGAGAATTCCATTGCCACGAAAACTTCCCAGAGGCCGACCATTTCAATGATCGCTCAAGTTGGAAATAACTATGACGAATCTTTCCTTCCACTAAATCCAAATCTGATCTGTTAAAAAAAAAAAAAAGCAAAATTGTGTTACATAAAAAAAAAACTTCATTTTTAACGTCAATTGACGTTTGACATATTTATTCATTCTATCGATATTAATATTAATGATAATGCTTATAACTTTCGCTACAGAGACGATCGGCATACATGAAACTGCCACATGTGTATATATATATTTTTTTTTTGCAATTGTACTGTCAAAAATAATATGTATATCGCTCGTATCCTCTCTCATATTTACAAAATGATCCTAAAGTTTACATCGTTGGAATGCAACGAAAAATCAATTTTTCATTAATTATTTTGACAATTAATTCAATTCTTCGAAATTTTCGGTAATTATGCAGTTTGAGGCCTTTTTCCAAAAATCTCGAAATATTCGAGATTTTCTCGAGTATTTTTGGAAACGTGAAAACACCATAATTCATGGAAATTTATGGGAAATGTTCGCCTCTCCCCATGGAATATCATTTGGTATGATACAATCAACAGCTTCACGGGGAAAAAAAAAATTTCCCATCATTTTTGGGAAAAGGCCTCAAACTGCATGATTACCAAATTTTCTAGTAAATTCGAATTTCCAAAAGCAAATAATACTGTCCCCACTATCGTTGAGAAATATGACATGAAAATTTTGGAGTCTCCTATAAAAAATTATCAGGTTTCGTTGCACTCCAACGATGCAAACTTCAACATTGTTTTAGAATATTTTTAACCCCTTGATACTTTGTGTGAAAAAAAAAAAATATTAACAACAGGAAAGAGTAAGGGCTAAAAAAGTGTTGTATATACAGAGTCAGTGCTCGATTGAGGGGCGGTCTCTGCCGCACAGGCTTTGTTCAATCAATACACTCGTGGAATAATTGATTCTCGTTTCAGCATCGATGAGCATCGCCCCTTTAATCGAGGATCCACTTTATCACGATGAAAATTTGTTTGTTTTCTCAATTTTCTCTTTTTGTCTTCTCAACACGATACTCGTGGACCTTTTTTCTCGACGAGTATTGCAAACGGTGGTTCACTGTTTCGTTCGAGTAGAAATACTCCGCCGCGATTAAAAAGTCTAGAATGAAATTTTGGAGCTTCGCTGGGACTCGAGATCGAATGGAATTTTCTTGATTTGTTTTCCAATGGCAAAATTAGGGCAATTAATTAACATGCTTGTTTTTTTCTTTTCAATTGCCAAATATTTACCAACTTCGGAATCGGAAACTACCGTTCAAACGTTTGGATGCTGCTCAACTTTTTGTTATTCTTTGTGAAAAATCTTGGAATAAACGAAACTCAATAAAAACAAAAGTGGGTGACAATGATTTCAAAATACTGTAAAATTTACAAGATTTTTTGAAAATGGAAATAAAACTTGAAAACACTATTAAATTCGTTCAATAATTTATTCAGACTGTACAGCTTTCAATCACTCGTTCATTAAGACTAATTTTTATTAATTTACAAAGGAAATGATTTTTTCTTCACTCTTTTAAACTATCGTTAAGCTATCGTTACGAACATGTTTCATATCGATGTCCTGCGATACTGAAAATCATGCTAAACGTAAAAAAAAAAAAGATTCTGCGACTACGTTTTAAAAAGTGAATAAAAATTATTGATGGTAGAAAGGAGCTTCCAAAAATTTGATCGGTCGCGGTGTTTTGGAAAGCGTCGATTGAATGTCATCGAAATTTGCCACGGACTGTCACTCCCTCGTGAAAAACTTTACGAATGTGCAACTTAGAAAGATAATTCATCCGACTCTGCTCGGTGGAATGTACTGTGTACCGTTACATCGCTACATTAGAAACAAGTGAAAAATAGTTTCTTGGATAAATTAGCTAAAATAAATGTCGCAAGACTTTTGACCGAATTGCAGTGAAGCTCGTTACAAAACGTTGATTATTTTGACGAACGGTCGCTCTTTAAGGTCGGAGGCAAGAAATAAGGAGGAGAAAGCTATTCGCGAAGCTTCGACTATCTGTGGAAATTTCCTCCTCACATTTTTATCGTCCTACGCTTACGGACGTTCCGGATTCTCTAGAGTTATTCATTTCTTGTTTGTTTTCGTTTTTGTTTTTTTTTTTTTTTTCACTGGATTAAGAAGGCGGTGTCTCGGTCACAGAGACCGTCGCTACTTCCGAAGAATATTGCATTCGCTCCTGTTGCATATTCTTCAACCATTGTCTATGCTCACACAAATAAGGATACAGAGGCACGACCGTGACGCTTATGTCGTCCACCGATGCCATCGGTAAATATTTCTCGTCGCTCTCTTCCGGATTTTCCGATTTTCCTCGCCAAATTCGACCGACCAAACGGCCACGTGCCGCTTGCACCAGCTCCTGGGCCGCCATTGTTAATCTGCAACGACAATACATTTTTCATCGATTCTCACGTCTATTTTTTGAGCCATATAAACACTCCATTATGATAAGAAAAAGGTCCAGTCGAATTTTCAGGAGGCTACAGAGAACCAGAAAAAAGATATTCACATTCGTAATTTCGTACATTTAACATTGAGGCACAGTTTTCATCGTATTTTACAAGGAATTCTTATCAATTCTTAGGAGAAATCACAGTTTTCATTGTAAAATACAATGAAATTTATGAAATCGATGAAATTCATGAATTTACCAATGCGAATATCTTTTTTCTGGTTCTCTGTAGCCTCCTGAAAATTCGACTCGACCGTTTTCTTATCATAATCTACTACTGTAGCAAATTTTACTCAGTTCTTAGGAGAAATCACAGTTTTCATTGTAAAATACAATGAAATGTATGAAATCGATGAAATTCATGAATTTACCAATGCGAATATCTTTTTTCTGGTTCTCTGTAGCCTCCTGAAAATTCGACTCGACCGTTTTCTTATCATAATCTACTACTGTACCAAATTTTATTAAATTCTGAACGGTATTTCCAAAAACCGACAGTACTACCTCAAATGTAGGCCCGATTATTTTTTTCATAAAATTCAGAGTTATCTTTACCGATACTCCAACGAAGGCGTATCAGGAGCTAATATGTTACGGACAATATTGGCAGCTTCCTTATCAGATACAACATCCCAGAGACCATCGGTTGCTATGACAACGCAATCACGTTCGGTTAAGTCGAATTCCTCCAAATTCAACGATTGAACTTCGGGTTGCGAGGACAAAAAAGGTTTTATGTTGACTCCGGTATTGGCTGCTTTCAAGCCATGATCACCGAAACCTCGAGTAACTCCTATCGTTCCCATCACTCGACTCTGTCCAATTTTCAAACAAATACGTCAACGAATAATGCAAATCGCAATTTTCCACAATTTAGTCAAAATTCAATCATTAAATCAAAGTCAAAATAAATGTTTTTGTTTGTTTTTTGTAATAACGAATGAAAAGAGGAAAAATATTGTAGCGGTAGGAAAACTCTCTCACCCTTTTGCCGTGCCCGGAAATGAGAGGCAATCGGAGATCCGGCTGGGTCAATACTTTGTAAGCCCAGCCAGTCATAAACGGTTCCCGATACAACACCATCGATCCCAATTCTCGTTTCAAAGGACGTATTCGAAATTCCAATGGTGTAAAATGTCCGTGTAACAATTCTCCACCCTTGAGAGAACCCAAAGCTCGCACGCGATTCGATTCGGAATCTGGAGTGTGATCGCGTGTCAAAGCTTTTTGTGTATCACCATAGACGAGTATCGCTCTGTAGGTAAAAATCGTTAATTACCAACAAGAAAAAATCATTTTCAATAGAAAATCAACAAAAAATAGGGAAATTATAGAAAACCTGGAATCTCCTGCTCCTGCTGCGTACAGTCTTCCATTCAAGAACAAAATAGTCAACGCCGTGCATCCACCGCCTCCGAGGAGAGCTTGAAGTTCCACCATTTGGTCCATTTGCCGATATGCCATTTCTATTGCACCTATTACAAGGTCATAACCCTTTACGAATTTTTCCTCGTTCTCGCTCAGTAACATGTTCTCTGGTATCGCCTTCAGTTTTTCCTATCAACAAAATATCAAAATTAATCATTCTAAATCTACAAATACACTATTTTCACAATTCAATGAAATTAAGGACGTTGTATGCTAAATTTTCTATCGATAAAATTCCCTTAAATTTGCACCATACAAAGAGAATAGTGATATCTAATAGCTCGCGCAATTTTAAGAAGAATGTAGAAGTTGAGATATTTATTCATTGAAATCACAATTTTCAGTAGTTTCTCATAAGAGCGTGTGTTAAAAGTTGCAATTTTCAACATTAAATATTTCGATTTCTAAATGGTGAAGCCTCTTAAAACTTTGCATACACTTTTATGTAACATCGAAGAAGCTTTATTTAGTTTTTCAAAAAAATCGCTCGTAAAATTTTTTCGAAATTTTGTTTATTATATAAAAAATACAGATTACCTCGGACAATCTTGGATTTAGAGTATGTTATTCTTTAGTCAATTTGTAACAACTTTTTTAAATGAATTTGGGTTCGCGAACCATTTTATATGTGAGAAAAACTGAAGACAAAAATTTGGATTTGACCGTCGCCATACAACGTCCTTAACACTTCATCTGTAAACCTGGGTCATTCGTGTCCGGGCAGATACAACGGATCGATCCATTTAATGGATCGAAAATGGATGAAAAAATTTGTTTTCCCTCAATTTTACAATTAGAAATTCCAAGTTGAAGATCTCGAACAGTAGCCTGCATTTTTTCCGAATTTTTGGAATGTAATAACATGCTGAAGGAACGGTGTGTCCGGGTTTACAAACGCAGGGTGCGGAAAAACGTTTACAAAGTGTTAAAAATACTCCGATAGTGATTTTGCTTTTTTCCATTACCAGTATAATTCGATGAAGATGCAATCTTGCGGTAAGAGCAACCAAGTATCCGGCGTGTCCGTCAAACATGGAAAACATTATATACGGCAATCCACTGTCGCTGTTGGATAGTTTCAAGTCTCCTCTCACCGCCGCAGCTTGATCCTCGTTCCAGGTGCTTTTTCCTGCGTTTATACATTCTGCGTATCCGGCGCACCATGGCAAACGACTCAAGTCTCTTGGCACTATGATGGGTCTTACTCTGTGATCCGCGCTTACCTTTAATATTGATAATTAACAAAATGTAAATGTTTTTCGTCACTATAACGATTTTCCAAAAAAGTATTTGTTTCGTAAAATGGAGGAATTTACTTCATTTCTGTTTTAACTGGATTTTTTTACAATTTGAAAATTTAACGAAAAGATAAAAACGTATGAATATCATAAAATAATAATGAGAAATATAAATATAAATAATTCGAGTCTAGAATAAACGTTATTTCCGCGTTGACAATAATCATTGTTGGATCATAGAGTCACTAAACAAATACGAGCGACATAGATGTCCATAGGAATACACGGGCAGAAAAATTTTGTTAAAAATCGTCGATATTTTGTTGAATACGGTAAACTAAATATTTTTGGATAATTTCAAAATTTTCGTTTTTTTGGCAGTATATTTGGTTTCTAACGGAATTGTCAGCGAAATTTACGAGTGGAACGACAAAAATTAGCTTCCGAAGAGACTTTCTAAAATATTTCTTGCTACAATGGCACAATTTTTGAGATTATTCAAAAAAACGTTTAGTCGAACGTATCGAACGAAATATCGATCTTTTTCAAGAACATTTTGTTTTCAGTGTGGCTATACTTTCGTATACTTTCGAAAAAATTTCTTATCTCTAGAGATTACAGTTTATTTGAGTTGTTGGTAAAAAAGCCCAACCCACCTGCATTTCTTCGTTGGTTAATCCCAGAAAGCTTGGTCTGCTGTAAGGCTTAGCCTCGATAACAACATTCGACGAAACATAATTTGAACCGTTTTCGTTATCGGAATCGTGATTGTACTGTAAACCCAACTCACTAGCCCCAACAGCGTTCATGAGAACCGACTTGAATCGGCTAAGCATCTTGATTCTATTTTTGACGTGTCTTTCGTATTGTTATTATTTTTTATCTCTTCCGATTAATCCTTATCTCTCGAACAGATCACTGGACGCGTTAAAATGACATTTTCTCATCCCTAAAATGACAGCGTTGTGTCAAACACAATGAAACGATTTCACTGTCACTCGGTCATTTGAAGAGTCGATGCCAAACAATTATTTGGAATGCAGATGTGCTCACGTAAATCCAGTAATCGCAACCATTCACAATACAATCGATGATATTTTTAAAAAGACATTGAAAAACTGAGTTTTTTTTTGCTTTACGAAACGTCAGCTGTCAACCCGCACTTTCGAATAAGTTTCTCGCTACGCGAATAATGGCGCACAGTTGTCTCCGCCTCTCAATTATCAATCATTGTTGCAGTGTTGTTTCCTTTCCCTTTTTCTACCTAAAGTTGTCACTTTTTTGAATGATTTTCTTCATTCGTACGGGACACGCGGTACATTGCACCTGCAGATGATTATACTCTGTTTCGACACACATATACACGCACGCACGCACACACACACACACACTGCATTTGTGATTTGTGATCTGCAGGCTTTCTCCAGCGTTTTTCACAAGCCAAAGATTTTCAGCGAACTGACAGGAGGATGCTCGTTGGGATGTTGAATGCTTTTCCAGAGCGCGGCGGTAATAAGAAGATCGTTCTGTTTTACTCGGCCGAGCCTGCAGTTTGTAGAGCGCTTTTTAGTTCTCACACGATGGCATGCAGCGCTCCGACTAAATTGTCGTTCGAAAACCAAACTATTTCTCTGCAAAATCCCCTGCTCACTTTTCGATACCTCTTCGCCTCACTTTCCATAGACGAAAACGTCAAATTACAAATGTTTGGTGCTTTTTAGAGAAATTGTATAAAAAATATATAAAATATTGTTTTCGTGGTTTCGTATTATTCAAATTTCGCAGTTAACAGATTCTTTCACGACATATCATTAGGAACAATATTCACTAGAATTATGCATCAAAATAACGAGGAAAATGACAGTGTTTATGGTCTCGTGACAGAACTGTGCAAACGTTTTATCGATAAACACAAACCAGTGGAACATCCTTATTTACCGAAAAAGGACAATTCTCATAATTTGAAAAAACTTCGAAGCAGAGCTTTCGAAATATTGTTGAAAAAGTCATCCAACGAGATCGAAAATCATTGTGAGTTCTAGCGGAAATACTTCGAGTCTTCTCATGCCAAAATATAAACGAGTTTGTTGTCTGACAGCCAAAGAAAAAACATCGATAACCGTTGCTTTTCACAGCCTCTTCAGAGACGGATCCTGTTTTGGAGTTGTTGAAATACACGTTCGTATTGAAAACAGCTCTCAGACGTTACAGCCAAGCCGAACAGTTGGAAAACTGTCTGGATGAATTGTGCACCGGAAAAGATAATTTGGATGACAGTGTTTATAGCATTTTGCGCTTCCTCAACGGCCTAAAGTCTTATCAAACGATCAACGACAATGTTTTGGTAATTTTGAGCTCCTTCAGTAATTCCCCGCAGCGTAATTCCAAAAATTGTGTGTCGGCATCGAGATCGAACACTCAATGAACAAAATGTGAAGAATCGCTAATTCTGAAAGCTTTATTTTTCTAGGAGGTTTTCCGTTATGGTCGGCCGAACCCACTGCTCCCACAGCAAAGGAGAAATTGCAAACAAGTTCCGCAGTTCCAAATATATCCGCTGGAAGCGTTCTCGCTCACGGAGCAATTCGATGCAATTTTGGGGATCGAGGACGATCTTCAAATACCACAAATCACCGAGGGAGACACCGACGAATGTGTGTCGTTCGGCAATCGGTTTAAATCGACTACTACCATTGGCATCGATAATTTAAGGTGAAAATCACAAAAGTCTTTTGCTTCAATATTCTTTAGATTGCATGTCCAAAAATGTAACATTTCCTTGCAATTTCTAATGAGAAAAATATCAGGGAAAGACAAAACCATTCGCAACACAGTATAGACTTTTTTTATTGAAGAGAATAAAATTCGTACGAAAAATTTTGGACAAATCAAAGCATAAAGAGATATTTTATAATTTCGAGATCTTTAGAAATCTTGTCGAGTATTCAGTTGTTTATAACAAAACAACTACCCAGGTCTCGCGCATCTTGAGCATCTTGAGGAAGCAATTTGCAGCGTTTTTTGTATTTGCATTTAAATTTTATAATTTCGACAACTTTTCTAGAAAGTAAAGAGGAAATACAGACTTATACGAAATATCTTACAACATTTGCAAAAATTAAAGCGGTTAACGATTCTTTGAAAAACTCAGATTTTCGTAAAATTCGAAAACTCATAAAATTTAAACCGTACAACCGATATTTCCCCAATTCAATACCAACCTTCCTATTTTGATACTCTATTTATAAAAAAAAAAAATTAGCAATAAATCTTTAAATTTGCGGAAGTTAGGACGTCGACAGCCTTTTTTTGAAAATTTCAAAATGCCGTAGAATTCGTATTTTTCTAGCAATTCCGACAAAATTCTCAGAGAATGAAGAGCTTGTATGGATTAACATCTCTGCCAAACGGGAGCCCTGTAGCTCAAACCGCTCTCGAGTTATGAACGTTTGAATTTTACAGTGTCGGAACATACACACACACACACATCCGGACATTTTTTCTAGATATGATTTTTCGATGTTTTGTGACATTTTAAGCACATTGACATTGAAAACTGGAGAAAAAATTTTTTCACCATCACATAGCTTTCTTTATGAGAGAGCGAAAAAAAAGCGAGCCCGTATATTTGTCGAGATGTGAATTTTCGTGAAAATTGATGAATTGATTTTAGTACGAGAAGCGAGCACACGATCGGATCGATGATTTCGACTCCGAGGTACACAGTGCGGCTAGTATCGACCCGTGAATTCTCCACCTCGCCGTATTTCATGCCGCAAATAGCGAATGACGAGATCGAGGAAAACAAGGATTACGGAATGGATCCTATGGGAATAATGCCTCAACCCGAACCACCATGGATGTGTATTAAGTCTTTACCCAAAAACGAAGAGACTAGCTCCGAAATATCGGAGGAACAATCAACGAACGCTGTTTACGATAACAAGAGCGGATTCATAGAAAAAAAGCGAATAGAAATTTGGGAGGATATCGAAGATTTAACCGAGGTCGGGGAACATCGAACGTGGGAAAGTCTAGGTCGTTGCGAAGCTCCGAAAGAGCCGCCTTTCATTACGGAAACCAGGGACGTTATGCTGCATCTCGAAAGAATCAAACAGGCTGGATACCTGCATCTATTACCACCCAATTTACTGGGATCGTTGAATGTTGTGACTGAAGTTAGAACCGATGAATTTATGGAAAACATTAAACTGCTGCTGCTCGGAGTAGAGTCCAGCACTTTCCTCTGGAGCGAGAAGGTAAGAAAAAAACTGAGTATTTTTCAACAACTTCTATCGGTAGTTAAGGAGGTTGGATCACAAAATCAAAATAATCAGAATTTGATAGAATTTCGTGATAACATTCTTTGGCATCAAGTATAGAAACACGATTTTTTTCCAAATTTTTTACCACATGGTTATCAAATAATTGAGAGTTATACACGTGAACTTTAGTGTTTAATAACTCGAGCGCTATGTGGTGGAAAAATCTAAAAAAATTTGTATCGTCGTATATATTAAAGAATATATTTACCAAATTTTATTAAATATTAACCCTGGAACGGTTACCTTATTTTTTTTACGTATTCCGGTAACCTGGGGTCATTTATGACCCCAGGTTACCGGAAGGTCGCGGGATTTATAGTCATCTGGGGTCGTTTTTGACCCCAGGTTACCGTTCTAGGGTTAATTCGATGCAATCCTTGCTAAACCTTTGAGAAACATAAAGATTGTAATCTTTCGTTTTTCCAAAATCGAAGCGTTTGCCAGGGGGAAGGCTCCTTTCATGAAATTCATGAAGAATCAATATCCGAAATGTTTACAGACAGGATTTCGTCTGACGAGGAACATCACTGTTAAGGGGCTGAGCATCGAAGCAGTGAAAGGCGCTTGCGAAGAGATAACTCACTGGGGCGGCTGTTACAAATCGTTGTGTAAGCTTGTAAAGCCGAATCCTCAAACAGGCGAAATGCAACAAGAGGGCTTGATATTTAGCGCAATGTGTAACAGCGTGAAAGAATTTTTGTTGTATTATCAAGCTGTGATACTGCGAATAACGGTTGACAACAAAGATTCGCGGGGATTGCTAAAGTTGTTGAAAAACGTGAGACCCATCGGATTTCTCATAGCGGAGGTGGCGAGACTATGTCGCTGTAACGATCGCGAAACTTTGGGCGAAGGGCTCGGAATTTTGTCGCACATTTATGAGCAAGTCACTCGCATCACCAAGCCAAACGTCGCTCTGGTTTTTTACTCGATATTGAAATCATGCTGCGAGGTTTATTTCCGTCTGTTACAGAAGTGGCTCTTCGAGGGTGTCTGCGAAGATGAATACGGCGAATTTATGATTAGGATTCGTCCGCAGTATGTTCGTGAAAGGGGCCACGGTTTTTGGACAAAAGCTTATGCCATAAACAAAAATTCCGTGCCCGGTTTTCTCGCTAATCTCGCGGAATCGATTCTCCAATGTGGCAAAACTGTGAGATTACTGAAAATTTGTAATCCGAAAAACGCCATGACTGCAATGTTCGAAAATTCTCATCCCACCGTACGAGTTTGCCTCTCGGTCGGAATGGTTCGCGAGCAGGAATTAATATGTCGCGAATTTTTGAATCGCGGTGATAATATTCTGAGTCGTAATTTTTCCTTCGCCGTTGCGTTTGAGGAGCAAAGAAGAGCGGAGAAAGAACGCGCCGATCTCGTCATAAACGCTCAGCGTGATACGTTGACGCGAATAAAACGAGAACGACAAGAATCGAAGCTCGAGGAGGCGCGCAACAAACGTGAATTTTTGGCGCAACTCAAAGACCAAGCGGAACAAGCTGCCAATCGTAAAGAACGTGAAAAGCAAGCAGAGTTACTAAAAGACAAACAATTTCTCGAGGAGTGGAGCGCCGCTGATGAAATTGCAAAGAATCTGCTGATCGCCGAGAAGAAAAATACTCTCGATTATTACAACGAATTAGCGGCCGAAGCGGACAGAAGAAGAATCCGCGCCGATTGGCGATCGAGAAGAATGAAGTTGTTCGAGGAACGTGCGGATTTTTTGACTCGCGCGAAACAAGAAATTGAACAACTCGAGAAAAATCCTGTTGAGAAGCTTGAAATTAATGAAAATCGAGTCAGTAATTCCCGTGATGAAAATATCGTTGCCAATGATTTCGATGCTCCCCAGGGCTCTGCAGATGTCAACAAAAATTCCGTAGAAACCAAAGATACTGTAGGATCGAAATCTCCTAAATTGGAAATCAATGAAACTCCAAAAAAACAAATCGAACCTGCCGCTAAACCAGAGAAAAAAGAAACCGAAAATGTACCAAAAAAATCACCACGACCTTGTCAACTGAGTATTAAAAAAACGACTCGTGACCGAGCTCCGACAAAAGTGAATAAAAATCAAAAAAGTATCAACGAAAACTTGAAAAACTCAACGACCGAACGTCCGAAGGAATTGCCACTTGGAGTTTCCGACAATTTGACGGATTTGCAAAGAAACAAGCTCAAAGTCATGCAACAAGAGTACGGAATGACCCCGAACAACAACGAATTCAACATCATCGTAATGGATGCCGAAGGCAATAAAAACACGATAAAGATCGACGCGTCAACGATTGAGAACGAGAATACGCGAAAAAATCTCGAATTGGAAAAGGACAGAAATCGCAATCGCAATACGAGACATCAAACGGATTCGTGGACGAGAGAAATTGTTGCAACAGGAACGAATCAAGTGGCGATCAATGGAGAAAAAATTGATAACGAAAACGCCACGGAAAATAATGAGAGGGCAGAGCTTTCGAATTTTACGAAAAACGTTAAAATCGTTGAAATGACCGACGCTGAGAAGAACCGTAAAAGAAACATGGCTCACACGTACCGAGATTCTAGCCCGGAGCAAAAAAATGGTAAAGTTAATTTCGCCGATGCAGCAACAGATTTGCAGAAAAATCGGGCACGAGTAATGGGTCACGATATCAAGAATTATCGTGATTACGAAAACCAGGAATCAAGCGTAATTACAAACAACGCAGAGTTGTTAACGCCAGTGAGCCAAGGAGCAGATTGTGGGAATGGTGTTACGCCGATGTCCTGCACGACCGATACGTTCGCCACATCAACGAGCGACAGTATGACCCAATTACATAACTGGGAAGATTGTTTATCCGGAGAAGTGAAAAGCGCATCGATAATGAACGCCGGAACGCCTTCGAGCGATTCAGCTTATTTGACAAATCCCGAGACCCCGATGCTCAACAACAACTTCGGTCTTCATAACAATAATTCCTATTCCAAGATGTTCGGTCTCGAAGCAGCTGCAACACCGATTTTCGAGTCTTCGTTGACGGTCGCTGACGTCGAAATGATCGACAATACTTCGCTCCAAGTTTATCTCGAAAAGTCAATCGCAACGCCTCTTCTCGTACAAAGCAAATTGGCAAACGCTGCGATTGTAAAACATCTCATTTACGACTGCAACATTCTTTCACATTTGCGAAGTCTTCGAAGTTTCTTCTTTTTGCTTAACGGTGAATTTGCTAAAAATTTAACTAATTCTCTGTACACGAGACTCTACGAGATATCAGTCCCAAGTGAGCTTTTCAAAACGTCGACGTTAACGAATTTCTTGGAACAAGCTCTCAACAGTTCGTTAAGCACAACGTACGAGAATTCGGAAAGACTCAGCTTGTCCGCTATCGACATACCCTCGCAGCTTCAAGTATCAAATCCTGAATTCCTCAACTGTATTTGCCTCAATTACAAAATATCATGGCCTTTGAATATTATAATAGACGATAGAATATTGAAGCAATACAGTAACGTATTTAAATTCCTGCTGATGGTGGGTCGGGTTTTGTACGTGTTGCAAGAAGATTTCCACATCCTCAAAGTCGAGAGGAAGGCAACCATTTCCTCGCAGTATCACAAGCTCCAATTGTATCGTCACTCGATGATGCAATTTATAACGGCGCTCCATACTTATTTAACGTACAGCGTGTTGCACGAAAGTTGGACGGAATTGGAAAAAGAGCTCGCGAATGCGACGACCATCGACGAGATTTATCTGACTCACGTGAGCTACATGAAGAAAATATTGTCTCGATGCATGCTGACATCGCGAAACGAAAAAATGCGCACTTTTCTCTGCAACATTTTTCGAATTATTTTAAAATTCCACAATCGCGTACGCTCCCAAAATTGGACCTCGAGCCCTCACGTTTATTCGCAGGCGAATTTCGATCGACTGGAAAATATGTACAAATCTTTTTGCGACGCTAGAACCTATTTAGCTCACGTTGCTAACAAATTAGCTAGCAGCGGTTATCAACCGCATTTAACTCACTTCCTCAATGCTCTTAATATTAACTCTCTTTACGATTTGACCAACATGGCCAAAAAAACGTAGATCCTGAGACTCGTTACCTTGTTTTCTCTCTACGTTTCAAATATACTCAGCGATTGTTTATCGTCGTGAAATATATATTTAATTAAAGTTGGAAATTTCTTAGTTTAATGCAACATCGAAGTTGATTATTTTAAGCACCGAGTTATTAGGAACGGATGGAAAAGCCTTTTTTGCGTCCAATCATGTCTTCTCATTAATAAATCAAATATATTAATGTATTTTCTTTCTTTTCACTGTTAACAGTATTTACAGCAGGCAGATTTTTCAAAGTTATTCGACGATTTATCAAATATTGCGTGTAACAACGTTTGGCTGATTTATCGTACGAACTAAGTCAAGCTATCACATTGAGAAATATGTCGTACTGCTGGTCAAAACCGATGTAACAGTCCGACATGAGGAACAACGTTACTTTTGTTCGTCCTGAAAAAAAAAAAAAAAAAACAAAAAAATCGAGATAAATATATCGTTGCTGAAAACTTGGTGTCAACGTTTGTGCTCATTTATTTCATTCGTTTAATTTACCTGCGTATGAAGGTGAGGTAAATTCCAATTGGCTCGTTCTCGTCTGATTGTTCACACCCGACGTTCTCTTCAGTGCCCATAATTCTCTCTCCGCGCAATCGCCCAAAATCAAAAACCATCCTTCGTCCTTGCCACGTGGAAACATCGGGCAATGACCTCGTAAATTACTCGAACGATTTTTACGTCGGAGATTTATTACAAAAGTGTAATTTTCATTCGCTCGAACATCCACACTAACTTCTCGTTGCGATGATATATTTATTGTTTTCTTTTCGTTGGAATCGTTCTCCGTTGACAAGAGCGATAATTCCACGGTAATCATTGGCATGTTTTTCATCACTTGGTGGATCTGGGAATAGAAGTTGATATCGAAAATAAAAACGCTAGCAAATAATTTCCGTGGAAATGACTAAAACTTGTTTTTTAAAGTGTTACTATCACGAAACGAAACTTTCAAAATTTTGTATAAACGTTCTTGGCACCAAAACTAACAGTTTTCTTCTCTAAAGAAAAATTTTCTGACGTTTACAATTCGAGATATTTAATTTCCAATTTTTTATTTTTCGCATCTAAACGCATGGAAATTGAAGTCACGTTTCGTTAAAAAGTTGCAAGAAAAAAGGAAAAGAAACGCAACTTTAATTTACACGCGTTTAGATGGGAAAAAATTGGAAATTAAATATCTCGAATTGTAAACGTCAGAAAATTTTTCTTCATAGGAGAAAACTGTTAGTTTTGGTGTCAAGAACGTTTATAAAAATTTTTGAAAGATTCCTAAATAAAGTCGTTTCGTGATAGTAATACGTTAAGGAAATCAATGTACCTCCTGGATTTCGCTCGATGTAAATTCCTCCGACAATGCGTCCGCTAATTTCTTGTAATTATTTTGCAGACTGGCGCAGAGAGCCGGCAAACATTTTGGTAGAGATGAGAACAAGTGAAGATGTTCTTTTTTTATGTGCGGCAGAGTAGCGATCGGCGATTCTTCGATCCATCGTGCTTGGATAATCATTTGCAGCAGTTGCATTATTCTGAGAGTACTCGGGAGCCAGCCGCGCTCTGCAACGACGTCGATCATCGATTGCAATATCCTTATCGATTGATCGAGGACCGATTTCGAATCGGTGATGTAATCGGCGCACGGTAATGGCAAGCGAGAAAAGTGCGCTTGGAGAAGTAAGAATGCTTTCGTGTTGGAGGAGTCGTAAGACAAACGATCGACCTGGAAACGACATCGTTTTGCCAGTTCCTCGTTCAGGAGGTCCTCGTTATGACGAACCGGTATTTCGTCGTATTCGTGGGCGTCGCACATGATTCTGAGACATTGTTCTATCGTGAGGTTCTCTTGTAACGTACTGTCGAATTTGGCGATCGTCAAGTGCGACAAATAGTAGAAGGAAGCAATTCTTCCCATCGAATGTGGATAAATCGTTTGTTCTTCCTATAAAAAGAAAAACAACAACGAAATCAAACCATCAGTTCGTTTAAGGTCGGTTTTAGAATTTCTGTTTGGAATTTAAGAAAATTTGGTCCAGTAGTAGATTTTGATAAGAACAAGGTCCTGTCTAATTTTCAGGAGGCTACAGAGAACCAGAAAAAAGATATTCGCATTGGTAAATTCATGAATTTAACATCGATTTCATACAGTTCATTGTATTTTACAATGAAAACTGTGATTTCTCCTAAGAATTGATGAGAATTCCTTGTAAAATACGCTGAAAACTGAGACTCAATGTTAAATGTACGAAATTACGAATGTGAATATCTTTTTTCTGGTTCTCTGTAGCCTCCTGAAAATTCGACTGGACCTTTTTCTTATCATAATCTACCACTGTACCAAATTTTATTTAATTCTGATCACCAATTCTAAAACCGACAGTACTACCTTAAACATAACGAAATATAACATTCCGATGAAATTTACGGTGAAAAAATATCGTGACACATTTGATAAACAATCGGGAACAGATTATTTGTAATTTTTTCGGTGCCAGTGAATTTATTGCAATCGATTCGGTGTCGCTACTAATTACCTCATCGAACTCAACGCAATGAGAGTCCACGAGAACTTTGAGAGTTTTCTCTACCAGTTCTGAAAGATACTCGTTGATACGATCAGGCTCCAGAACCTCGAGATCGTAATATCGTGGATTTTTCATGAGCCTCCTGAAGAAATAGGTCCAGGTCATGTAGTCGAGGAATTCCTGTTTCGTCTTGATCGTGCCAGCAACGATCTCGGCGTTAACGTGATCGGGTAAAACTTGAAGCAAACTTGACTCGACGGGAAACGGATCGTAGAGGAATTTCTTGTAGAAATTTTTCTTTATGTCGTGAACGAGAACGACTGCGACACCAGAATTGTCGAATTGCGGTCGGCCGGCACGTCCCATCATCTGGAGAACGTCGGTGATTGGCATGTCGACGTAACGCTTCGTTTTCCCATCGTAATATTCGGTTCCTTTTACCACTACAAGGTGAGCTGGGAAATTTACTCCCCAGGCAAGAGTGGACGTCGCTATGAGTACCTTTGGAAACAAAATCAATGAAAAACTTTAAATGTCAATGGGGTCAGAGTTTCCACTCGATAGACAAGAAGGAACGCTCGAAATGCTCGGAAAATATTTCAGGATTTTTAGTTTGCGAAGAATTCTAGCGAACCTGGATTTTGTTGTTGACGAACAATTCCTCGACGGTGCGACGATCTCTTTCCTGCAGACCAGCATGATGAATGCCAATACCAAAAGCAAGTGTGAGTTTGAGATTGGTATCTTTGATATTCTCGACCAAATGATACATTTCTTCTTCGGGCATGTGTAGCCACTGTTTAGGTTGATCTTCAGCGCCGAGGTAAGCGATGAGATCGATAGCAGTAAGCCGAGTTTGTCGTCGTGAGGAGACGAATACGAGGGACGGGCTGTCAGGCGCGTGTTGTCGAATGGCTTGAAAAGTAGGTCGATTCATTGTCGCCATGCGAGGACAATAGTGTTTACCAGGAAATCCGCTAACGTGGACTTCCAGTGGTACGGGTCGGACCGAAGGACGAAAATTGTAAAGTCCCATTTTCTTGATGCCGAGCCAGTCGGCGAGATCAACAGCGTTGGCCAATGCGGTAGAGAGACCAACGATCCTCAGAGTCTTTTTCGTATGAGAAGCGATAAAGTTTGTACGGGAAACAATCACTTCGAGGACCGGTCCTCGATCTTCCCCGAGCAAATGTATCTCGTCGATTATTATGAGAGCTACTTTTTTCACGTAATTACGAGTCTGCCAACTTCTGCTGATACCGTCCCATTTCTCAGGGGTCGTTACTATAACGCTCGATTTCTCAACCGCTCTCATATCCGGCGTGACATCGCCAGTCAACTCAACAACCGTCTTTCCAAGCTGTTCCTCGATTCTTATTTTCCAATCGCTCATACGCTCGCGCACCAAAGCTTTCAACGGTGCTATGTAAACGACCTTTTGATCCGGATACTGTTTGAATACGCGAAACATCGCTATCTCAGCTGCGATCGTTTTCCCCGAGCCTGTGGGTGCCCCGAGCAACACGTTGCAGTCGGTGTGATAGAGACAGTGGAATATCTGCGTTTGTATTGGATTGAAGTGCGAGAATTTGTACAGCTTTTCGAAATTCGCATCCTTCAGAGCATTCACCGGCAATGGCTGCAGTTCCAACAGATCCGTGTGCGGTGGATGCAGCTCGGGCAGAATCAGGTTGTGAAAGGTCAGCGGTAACGTCGTCTCGCTACCCAACCATCGGTCACTCATTGCTTTCACGAAATACTGAGCCGGCAACGGCTCCGTCAATGGAATCGTCATCACTAATTCGGATTCGCTGTTGGTCAAAACCTGCCACAAATATAATCAATAAGCCTCCGCATGCTGGCTCAGAAAACGTAACGATTCGATTAATTACCAATTATTCAGGATACAGTACCATTTTTCTCGTTAGAGCAAAATATTCGTGATGGTAAATGAAATTGTTCTCCGCATCCTCGATCCAAATCCAAAATGCTTCGGAATTTTTGCCGTGCACACGATCGTTCCACGTGAAATTAGCATAGACTTTCAAGCGAATACGTAGGACGGTTCGTGTGATCGGCTGCAGAGTCGATTCCATCTCCAGACCCGGAAATTCTTCGCAGCATTTCTTTATGAGCCCAGCCGTTTTGTGGTTACGTAGGAACATGCCTGCAAAAAAAAATTGTCACATAAGGTGAATGAACAAGATTGCACGATGCTCAAATCTTCCTCTATGGGGAACTACATTTTTTCTTCTGTATTTGCATTCAAATTCGACAAATTTTCTAGAAATTAAAGAAAAAGTACAGACTTATACACAATATCTTACAAAATTTTCAGAAATTGGCGCGGTTGGACGATTTTTCAAAAAACTCAGATTTTCGTAAAATTCGAAAAATCATAAAATTTAAACCGTTCAACCGATATTTCCCAAATTCAATACCAACCTTTCCATTATGATACTCTCTTTATAAAAAAAAAAAATTAGTAATAAATCTTAAAATTTAGGCAAGTTACAACGTCGACCGCCTTTTTGTGAAAATTTCAAAATGCCGTAGAATTCGTATTTTTCTAGCAATTCCAACAAAATTCTCAGAGAATCAAGAGCTTGTAAAGATTAACTTCTGTGAAAAACGGGAGCCCTGTAGCTCAAACCGTTCTCGAGTTATAAACGTTTGAATTTTACAGTGCCAGAACATAAACACACGCACACACATCCGGACATTTTTTCCAGATATGATTTTTCGATGTTTTGGGACATTTTAAGCACATTGACATTGAAAGTTAAGCGAATCCTAGCAAGCGGTTTATACGACGTACCAATTTCCGTCACGTCCATCTCTCGCAATCGTTCGATCGTCAGATTGCGTTCTTCGATTTTGTCGATAATGTCTTGCCCCAAACACCGGAACTGTCTCATCGGACTCATGTGATCCCATTGTTGGGCTTCGAGCATTTTCGCCATGCTGAGTAAACGCCCAGCCATTATCGCGTTGTTCTTACGAAGCATTACTTCGAACAAAGCTCGACAGATCCTCATCGCGTTCTATGAGAAAAATATGAACATAAACGAACGCCCAATGCTATTTTTCAATGAATCGTCAATTTCAAATGTTACCTGCGTTATGTACGATAGATCCGATCCCAAGGAGAACGAATTCACACGTCCGTGTGAGAGGTAAGTCTGTATGAGAATATTCACTTTACCATGAATGTTCTCGGTTCCTCCTTGCGGTATTACTTCGCAATAATCCGCCGAGAGATCATCCAGCTCTGCCATTTCATCGTCTCGTACCTTCAACTGCTCGAACTCTTGCGAACGAGATATCATACCGAGAATATCGGCTTCGGTCATGATTGGCTTGGCAAGATCGTTGAATATCTCGACCGTATCGTATTTCAGGTAATAATGACTGGCCGTCCGTCCGAGATCTGAAGTTATTAAAAATTTGATTGTTGTTTTCGATAAAAATGCAGTGAGAATTCCATCGGATCGGATTTTGAAGCAGAATCTCGTTTTTCACGGCAAAAAGACGTGATTGGCTATAATTTTATATTTTTATATTTATAAATTTATTATTTTCGTTATAAAATTTTAAGGGGGAATTTTCAAGTTTTCCCAGTTGTCAAAAATCCTGAAAAATTCTATTTCCCAAGTATCTACCTGTGGCGCTAAGATCTCCGGTCCTAGGATGATAACGAATCATCCTTGCCTTGTCCAAAGCTTTTGCAGCGGTGTCGATCAACTCTCGTCGCTTACGGTCCAAGTTTGGATCATCGACGATAGTCTGATGAGGTATACCGTAGGCGATGTGATTAAGTTTCATTCTGACAAATAAATAAGTGTAACTGAGCCATTCCACGGCTTCTTCCACATTCGATATCGTCCCAAGTGCAATCTCGGCGTTCAAATTGTCCGCGAGATAAGTTATAAAACTGCTTTCGATGGGGAATTGATTCGTCAACAGAGACAAATAGTGTGACAATTTCGCGTGGGCTGTAATGATTACTGCATGACCGGAAGTGTCGAATTGCGGTCGGCCGGCTCGACCAAAAATTTGTAAAACGTCGAGTATTCCAAGATCCACGAAAGTTCCATGCTTCGAATCATAGATCTCGGTTCCCTGTTGAACATGTTAAAGCGTTTTAACCCTAGAACGGTAACCTTATTTTTTTTATCTAGTCCGGTGACCTGGGGTCATAAATGACCCCAATTTTGAAAAATTCACATCCTCGCTAAAATTTAACGAAAAGAGTTTCATTTGGACTCATTCTTTTCGTTTTTTGATGCAGGATCGCGTGAGCCTGGGGCAATTTTGCTTCAAGTAAAAAAATTAGTAAAAAATTCGGTAAAACGATAAAGAACGGGAGAACGAAGTGAGAAAGGGTGCGGAATTTAGGGTATTACGAAACGACTTTATTTATGGTTCTTTCAAACTTTTCTATAAACGCTCTTGGCACCAAAACTAACAGTTTTCTCCTATGAAGCAAAATTTTCTGACGTTTACACTTCGAGATATTTAATTTCCAATTTTTTATTCTTCCCATCTAAACGCATGTAAATTTAAGTCACGATTCGTTAAAAAGTTGCAAGAAAAAAAGAAAAGAAACGCAACTTTAATTTACACGCGTTTAGATGGGAAAAATAAAAAATTGGAAATTAAATATCCCGAATTCTAAAAACGTGAGAAAATTTTTCTTCATAGGAGAAAACTGTTAGTTTTGGTGCCAAGAACGTTTATACAAAATTTTGAAAGAACCCTAAATAAAGTCGTTTTGTGATAGTAATACGTTAAAGTCTCTTGGGCTCGTTTTTGAGCCCAGGCTACCGTTCCAGGGTTAATTTCATGTAAAAATGAATATTGTGCGGATATAAAAAGAGCGAGGAAGAATCGACTCACGCGAATAATGACGGCATGGGCGGGTAAATTGACTCCCCACGCGAGAGTCGAAGTACAGACTAAAACTTTGATGAGACCTTGTGAAAAATACTTTTCCACCATATTTCTGTCGGTCCTGAGCATGCCAGCATGATGCACAGAGAAACCATATTGAAACAATTGTCCGAGATATTTGTTGCGAGAATTGCCAATAGCTTTTTGTGCCAAGCCCTTGGCAGCGCTTTCGGTTCTGAACAATTTTAACGTGTCATTTTGACCGGCGATGTCTTTGAGTGCGTTGGCAGTACGAATGGTGGCGTTTCGACCGTGTACGAAGACCATAACTTGGTGTCCTTTCCGTACCATATCGACCGTTTGATTGTAACAAACGAGATCCATGTCGTGGATTTGTTGCGACGGTTTTATCGATTTTACACCGATGAACGTTTGGCTGAGAGGCACCGGCCGGAAACGATGATCGAAGTAGAAAAGACCTTTGTAAGGATTAACTCGGAGAAATCTTGCGACGTCGACGTAATTTGGCAGAGTAGCGGAAAGCCCGACGATCCTTATCATTCGTTGCGACGACTCAACCTGACGCAAGGTACGAGCTACCAGGGCTTCGACCACGGGACCCCGATCGCCGTGCAACAAATGGACTTCGTCGATTATCAGCAGTTTAACGATGCTCGTTAATGCTACATCGCCCGAGCCTTTTCTCGTGAGGACGTCCCACTTCTCCGGTGTTGTCACGATCATCTGAGTCTGCTGTATTTCGGTTTTGGTCAATTGCATATCGCCTGTACATTCACGAACGACCACTCCTAAGCAGCCAAGCTTTTTGTTGAAATTCGACGTCATTTCGGCTGCCAAGGCCTTCATCGGAGCAATGTATATTATTTTGAACTGATCTTTTTTCAAAACTCCGTCCTCCATGTTGAGCTTTAATTGATGAACCACTGTCAACAGTGCGACGTTAGTTTTTCCGGCTCCTGTCGGCGCGCATATCAAAAGATTCTCGTTACTGTGATACGCCGCGTCAAAAACGATACTTTGAATTCGATTCAGTGCCTTTACACCGCCGAAAGCCATTTTTCCGATCTGAGCAAATAATACATTTTTATTACTCGAATGACGAAATCATAACGAGGCTATTATTAATTAATGCATTTTGAGAATGGAAGAAATTCAATTTCTTACCTCGTCCAGAGTCGATATGAGAACAGGTTCGTTTCCCACTTCCAGGGGATTCCCTTCCGCAATGGGTATGTGAACCTCTTCACAGAGCTGAGAATCTTTTCTCGTCACATTTTCAGGCAACATGATATTTTTGCCCGACACTGTGCCAGCAGTGATTTTCGTGGTGAGCTTCGAATCGAAAACAAATGGGAAATTCTCTCGTACGCTCGTCGTGACTATTCTTCTCGATGTTGAAAAGATCGGAGCTTTTTGGGCGGTGAGAACTTCCTGTCTTTTCATACGCAACGATATCGGGTCGATCTCTTCGTCCGAAACGTCACCGTTTGCTTCGTGTTTGCTCGAGGCCTTCATCAGTCTTTTCTCTTCTTTTCGATACTGCTTTTTCAGTTGGACTTCTCTCGCTGACTGGACCGTCACCTGGCATCCGTATCCAGGCGCTTCCTGAATCTTAGCTGTTTAGAAACAAGCACAATTAATAATTCGACTCTCAAGTTATTGTTTACGCAGCGTACGCATTTTATTTATTTTTTCGCTAACCTGGCAAGGCTCGTCGCGCCTTTTGTGTCGACAGTAGCGACGCTATGCTTTGACGATGCTTTATCAAATATTCCATAAATTGTATGTTCTCGAATCCCAAGAGATCGAACAATTCGTTTTCGAGATTATTCACCGAGTTCTTCAACTTGTCCTCTATCGTATTTGCAAATTGCTCATAGGTCATGTCTGTCGAGTACATCTCGTGACACTGCTTAAGACCTTTGATAAAATCGTTCCTGTCAAACTGCCGAAAACTGATTGATTAGAATTTCATGAAATTTGGTGAGTATATTCTTTAGTATTAAATATGAATATACAAATTTTTTAAGATTTTTCTTCTACATAGTTTTCGAGTTATCGAACACTAGAGTTTACATGCACAAGCATAGGATTCAGATATATATAGGTATACCTTTTGCACATTGTAAACTTCAATTATTCGACAACTGTGTAGACGAAAAATTTGAAAAAAATTGTGTCATCGTATTTGATGCTAAATAATGTTGTCACCAAATTTTATTAAATTCTTATCATATTGTCGTATGTAGCCAACCTCCTTAACGAAAATAATCATTTTTCCACTTTTGTTGGTTTTAGCATTTTTTTTTAGTGTACTTAATTTTAATTTTTGGCTATATGAAGTAAACAATCTTTCAAAAAGAACTTTCAATATGTTCTACAATAATTTTCAAGTCGAACTATTCAGTAGTTCATTTTTTATAAAAATTTTTGTCACCGGGGTACAAATCTACCCCATGGTGGCAAGTACGTAATTTTACAGAGGTGTGCCAAGTAAGGTTCAACAATGACTTTTCATCTTAATTTAATAATCTCCAATCAATACCAGTTTTTGTTTGGCTAATTTTTCGCCGTTATTAAGAGCTTCGTTGTTCTAATCTTTGGACTTGTCATAATTTGACCTCTGACTTTATTCAAACTTCTCACCGTGCTTTTGCTGTTGGCAACAACAACTTTTTCGTAGGACATTGTAAAATCGTCGGCTGGTTTCGAGGCGTTTTGCTGGCACATGTCGTGAAGTAATGTCGTGTCCGGCCATGCGATTGTCGCAGGTTTGTAATCGATGCTCTCTCCAAAAATAGGCAATTCGGAGGTTTCCCCATGCGGTTCATCTCGATCGAAATTCACAATGAATTCGATGTTCTCATCCGATAGATGCTCTTTGATTTCATCCACAGTCTGCGAATCGAACAAACACACAATGTACCTGAAGTGACTTGTGAAGAGTTGCGAACGTTAGTTTCCTCGAAACTAAATTCTCTTTTCCTTTGTAAACAAAACATGATTCTTAGATTTTCCAACGAACCTGTTTCAGGTCCTGGATTATTTTAGCCGTGACACCAACCATCAGGCCTTCCAAACTTTTCAGATTTTTTTGAGTGACGTGCTTTTCTTGTATCAAAATTTTCAGAACGGATATCGCTACGTGATCCACAACCGACGGCAATTCGCCTTCTGCGAGATAAAAAAATAACGGTTACACGCTCAAAATGAAAATGGAACGAGTGACAACGTTGTTACACAAAGTTAAAACAAAGATGAATTATTTTTATTTTATTGTCAAACTCCGATCTGTAGCGGCATTTACAAAAAAAAAAATTCAAAACAGTCCTAACAGTCTTGCAGTAACCGATCGCATCATTCTCGTGGGAAGGAAAAAAAAGAAAATATGTAAACTAAAAAAAAGAATCGGCAAATGTCCAACGATGAAATTTTCCATGCCTTTCCAACGGAAATGCAGGCAAAGCCGCTTACCGCAAAATTTGGCCGTCGTGCTGTGTACTTGGGTGAGCAGAGGTCCCACATTTTTTGGTAATTCTTTGCAGAATTCTTTCCAGCTTAATTTCCTGAAAGAAATGAGACAATGTTGAAAAAAAAACTCGGGGCGTGTGAGTTTGCGATAAGAAATGAAGAATCTATACCGCGTCAAATTGGCAGCTTGTTCTTGTTTCCTGTGTGCCAAGTCTGTCGTGTAACCCACAGACTGATGTTTTTTACGGCCGAGATCGGTGAACGCTCTTAGAGCTCGAGTCAGCCGAGGCACTTCAGGCATTTTGACGTTGGATCTTGCAAAATCTTTCAACAGATACGTGATCGAAGAAAAAAAAATAAGTTGAGCATAGTAAAGAGACCGATGAATTGCACGAAATTGCGTAAAACTTTGCGAGGCCCGTTGCGTACACTTGACGTGAAATTTGAAAAGAAAATGACGATCGACGTGTTTTCGACAGTATTCCTGAAGACGAATACTATTTTTATGCCGATTACTTTTCTATCGGTGACAGCTTACCAATCATTTTGACACAAGAGCAGTAAAAAAAAAGAAGCCGAAAGGTTAACCTCGAACGTAAAATTTACTTCAACAATATGGAATATAATTATCGGCAGAAATCTGATTGGATCGAGTCGAAGAAGATTTTTCTTACCTCCTGATATTTTCGGATCGTTGCTTCAGTTCGCCACGATTTTTCTGCTATCTGTTTTACATTTTATTAGAAAATTTCACTACGAACGAAAATTTCGAGGAATTTCCTAATTCAAAAACTCTCGGCTACGTGCTTTCCCTTGTGGCCGTGCGAGGACGCGACAATTTTGCTCAATCGGTATACGAGTACCGACCGACGTACCAAATGTAGTATTCATGGGAGCAGGCAACACAGATCCCCTTGAATTCATCCCCACTGAGCTAGCCCGCGCAAGTTGACAAAATCGGATTTTCTTTTACAAATCTCTTGGGGTCGTTTAGTGGTTTATGGTGGCGCAATTGAACCGTTCAGTGGTCAACGATCTAAAAAAAAAAAATAATTTTTCAATTTAGCACCTGAGTTAGCACCCTCAGATTGATAATATTGATTTTTTTTTACAAATCTGTTGGGGGTCGTTCAGTGGTTTATGGTGGCCCAAATCACCCTTTCAAGAGAAAAAAAAAATCGAAAATATCAACCCCGTGATGCCGAAGCCGCATGACGTGTTTTCGTAAATCTGGCGATTCTGGGTGATGGAGACAGTCTCCCTGCGTGTCCTCGTGAAGAGTTCTCGTCGATTGCGTTTCTGGAAAAATTTTTACACACCATTTTTGGAAAAATAAAAATAAAAAAATTTTCAATCCCGAAGCTGAGGCTCCATGACGCGTTTTCGTAGATCTGGCGATTCTGGGTGATGGAGACAGTCTCCCTGCGTGTCCTCGTGAAGAGTTCTCGTCGATTGCGTTTCTGGAAAAATTTTTACACACCATTTTTGGAAAAATAAAAATAAACAATTTTCAATCCCGAAGCTGAGGCTCCATGACGCGTTTTCGTAGATCTGGCGATTCTGGGTGATGGAGGAAGTCTCCCTGCGTGTCCTCGTGAAGAGTTCTAGTCGATTGCGTTTCCGGAAAAATTTTTACACACCATTTTCGGAAAAAACTAAATAAAAAGTTTCAACACCATGATGCCGAGTTGACGAATTTCCGGAGGAATAACGTACATGATTTCTTCCGGCTGCTGAACGAGCAGAAACTGCCTTTTTTATTTCGTGCCAACGAACTCCCGCGATGTGAAGGTTACGGCCAGATTTTTTTAAAATGTTTTTTACTAATAAATGAATGCGACATAAAAATTTTCATATAAACATGAGACGTGGCACGTCACTTTTTTAATTAAATTCATAAAAAAACCTTTTGGCACGTCGTCTCGTGAGAAAAACGAATTGCAAATTAAATTTTTTCACTTTTCCAATAAACTGAAAGAAAATTGACAATTCTTTTCGCTCAAAACGTCAAAAAACTGGCTGTGTAGCGATTGAAAGTGACAGAATTATCATGACCGTTTGGTTTTGAATGCAAAAGCAAGAAAATTCAAAACTTCCATTAAAAGTTCGTAGATTCACGCGATTATATCGAAAAATCCAAGTTTCATAGGCTCAGGAACGAGGGAATGAAAAAAAAGAGTACAAAGTTGTCTACACTGTTGTAAAGTATATAATTTTTATTTGCAATCTGTACGGTAAGAATAAATAATAAAAAGACCATTTTTTAAGTGAGACCGAACGTAGAAGAATTCAGTAAACGTAATATTTGACGAGTCGACTGGCACAACTGTATGTGATTATTGATATATACTATTTAATCGATTATCACATCGATAAGAATAATGGTCTATATAAAAACATAACGATACGTATACTTAACTCAATTTGGTAGAACGAAAAAAGACGAAATGGAAAATGAAGGTTACAGCTCGAAAAGCCAATCATCTAATTTTGTTTTTCAACTTCAAATTATACTCGTTCGATTAATTAATTAAGATTAATAATAAAAATAACAATAAAAAGGCTCGATCACAGCGAATTTCCTCTTTTATCATCGTCCTCTTTATCGTGATTTGCTTTGACTCTCGATTCTCTACTGACCATATCCAAATTGCTATGTCTACGTGGCTTTGGTATAGGATTTATGTCTCGATCGACAATAATTGCAGGTTTTTGTTTGATAGGTTCAGAAATGTGAAGTTCGATTATTTTGACGGGTTCGGTAGGGCCGTCGAGAGGAATCGGTGGATCCTCGATTCTGACGATTCTAATGTCATTTTGTTCTCTTGGCAATTCTTTCAGTTGAACTTTGACCCTGTCGTTTTCGGTCAATTCCCGAAAGAAATTGTTGCGCGTCTCTCGCAAGGACATTCTCGTGCCTGCACGCTCCAAGTTCTCGCTCATGTCTTCGGTGCTCCCGTCACGAGCTTTCGACGACTCGAGGATTTTAATTTGACGCTCGATCTTCTCGATTTCTTCTTTAACCGAAAAACTACTACTCCGCGACAAATTCCCTGAAGATTTTCGTCTCGTCAACGGGAAATCTTCCGATGACGAATAAATCTCCGCGTCTCTCAACGTTTCGATGTTCCGGTCGTCAGATTTTCTTCGCAGTTCGACTTCCACCTCGTTCTTCTCATTTTCGGTTTTTTCAACCGACCCGGATATCGTAATTATTTTTTGCGGAGACGAAGGAATTTCCGACATCTCCGGGACGCTTTCCAACGATTCCTCCGCGTCTCCACCGTCTCTCTCGGTCGCCACACCTTCTGTCGAAATCTTTCGCGACTTGCTGCCCCCTTCGTCGCTCGACCGCAACGAATCCTCCGTTTTTTCGTCCGGAGAATATTTCCTCTCGTCTCTACTGGCCTCGGTCGCGTTTCCGTCTTCCTCGACGTTGCTGACTCTCGATGAACAAGACGGTACAAAATTCTCGTCCAATTCCCGACTCCGTTTCGTCATCTCGTCAATGTTCTCCGTCACTCGAGCTATGTCCACGATCTCTGCATCCGAACCTTCGACTACCGAAGTACGAACATCGTTTTCCTGCAGAATTAATTTCCAAGTGAGCTCGTTAGGAACTTTTCTCGGGACTCTTGGAAATAAGCCTCAATCCAAGCGATTTTAAATTGATTTTTTCTAGCTTTACTTAACATTTTAATAATTATTTCTGTAAAACTTCAGGGTCGATTATCGACCCAATTACAGAGAAAAAAAAAATGCAAATTGGGTATTTTTGCAAAGGAATTCTGAGACGACATACAAAAACCCAACTTCCGGTCGCTATAAAAGTGTTTATAATAGTGGCAATCCGTCGGGTTCTTAAAAAAAAAATCTCATTTACATACTTGACAGTTGTAGTAATTCAAAGAGTTTAGAACAAATTATGCTCATCGCGACTTATTTTTTATGTAATATCAAATTAAACTTGAACTTCCGTTCCGGTATTGGATGAATCTCGCCACGATAAAGAGACGTAATTTGAATTTCTACACATGCATTTCATTGTTTTGACGGATCGACGCGTTCAAAAGCATTGAGGGTAAACTCGTCTGGTTAAGTAGTATAAAGAGATGGAATAAAAAGAACTAACGTTGCCTAATATCGAATCTACAGAAACACTACGTGAATCGTTAGAATACATATTTTTCATTTTTCTAATTAAATGTGAACGTTCATTACACTATTTATACGTGGAAAATTTCAGTTATTGAAAATGATTTTTTTAGCATGTGTTGAAAATGTCAATTATGCAAGTCTCAAGTATGGTCAGTAGTATGATGATATGACCAGTGTGAA
This sequence comes from Hyposoter dolosus, assembly GCA_963921915.1. Lineage (NCBI taxonomy): Eukaryota > Metazoa > Arthropoda > Insecta > Hymenoptera > Ichneumonidae > Hyposoter > Hyposoter dolosus. The sequence continues at coordinate 15,358,858 of OY998132.1, read as the reverse complement.
GCGACAGGATTACCTTAAATTGTTTATGTGCAAAAAACAAGATGGAATTTTGACAGAGTGCTCCAAGGAATTGGTTTTGTCGTATACTCTTCGTCAAATATTGAAATCGCTTGAAAAAATGTTGGAAAATTCACCTTGGAAGTTTCCAAGGGCTCTTTGATGCACGGGGGTTGAGGTGCTCGTCGTTTTTTCCTGCCATAGGCACTGACGGTACTGCCGACCGAGACGCAACTGTTAATCGACAAGTTCGATTTCCTTATGGCATCTTGAGTGAATCTTTTGAACACGTAATCTTCCGGAACGTTTTCATTCTCATCTCTGAGGGATGTGTCAGCGGAACGCGATGAGGAAACTTCGTCGTTCAAAAAGCTCGGCGCTAACGATCTTTGGGAAGCTCTCGGACCACCGCGTCTGCAATATACGATTGAAATTTATGGCATTGGGCTTATCGAGTCGATGGAAATTGTTGAGTTATTGGCTCGACAGGAAAAACTCACTTGGGTGGAATTGGCGTCCGATTCGGTGCTCTCTCCTCCGAGACATTTCCGTTGCTCGTGTTTTCTTTGCCGCTGTAATCCAGAGACGGTATTTTTTCATTCGGTTTTGGACTCACCTGCCCAAAACTATGGATTTCCAAAAACAAAAGTCTACTTTTAAAATTTCGTTGTAAAAATGATAAAAATAAGAATTTTTCACGCATTTCTACAGCCATTCGTGACGAAGCAGCATCGAGTGCTGAGAATTAGCAAAATATCAAAATATTTCCTCATTTAAGGTAATCCTGTCGCTTCACATTAGTCATACCACTGATAATTCTTGAAACTTGTACAATTGACATTTTCGTTATATGCTAAAAAAATAACTTCAAATAACTAAAATTTTCCATGCGTAATTAGTTTAATAAACTTTCACGATTAATTAGAAAAATGAAAAATAGGTATTCCAACGATTCACGTAGTATGTCTAGATTTTACATTTGGCAACGTTGGTTCATTCTCCATCTCTTTCTACTGAACAAGGCGAGTTTAACCTCAAAACGCGTTTGAATGTCGATAAGGTGATGGAGCAGTCGCTTTCTCGCAATGCGACTGCGAGAGAGATATAGCTGCAATTTTCGAAATTGAATATTTCCGACACGGTTCACCAGTAAAAAAAAAAAGCTTTTGTCAGCGGATTTTTGCCATCGTCCTGCATACGTTGACAGAGCCTTTTTTTGATCAATCAAACGACATCGAAGAATTTTAATTTCGAAAATTCGAGGTGGCTGATCCATCATCTTAACCTACCATTACATAAAACATAAGCCGATAAGCATAAAATTTTTTTTTTCAACGCATTGGATTAATACAAGTTTTAAGTATGCAAATCCGATTTTTTTCAGGAATCTGATGGATTCCGACTAATGTAAACACTATTGCAGCGACCGGAAGTTGGGTTTTTGTATGTTGTCTCGAAATTCCTTTGCAAAAATACGCGTTTTTAATATTTTTTTTTTCTCTGTAAATAGGTCGATAACCGATCCTGAAATTTTACAGGAACACTCATTGGAATATTAACTGAAGCTAAAAAAATAAAATTGAAAATCCCTTGGATTGAAGCCTAACGACAGGATTACCTTAATGCGAAAAACTTGATTGAAAAATGATTTTTTTGGAAGAGCTTGATAAAAAATGAACTAGCCAAGACTCAACGAGATTCGAGTACTCGAAACGATGAGGAGCAACGTTTATCTAGCAGTGAGAAGTTTTCTTACCGCCTTGCAGGAGCCTTTGGTGTTAAATTTTCCAAAATACACGTGGTGGTGTCTTGTGGAGTGGGCTCGCAAAGTTTGCCAGGGTCGCCATTGACGGTCAATGTCGAGCTGTATCTGGACGAGTTGTCCAACGTGTATTTTCGTCGTCTGGCCAATGTTCCGAGCGCTTCGTTGAACTCTTGTTGGTCCTTTGACAAGCGGGCTGGTGATGACGGATATCCGTTGTACGTGCCACGTTTGTAAGTCGAGGAGACTATTGGTCCAAATCGCAAGAAAATGGTGAGAAAGATTTTCTAGTGACAATTAAGAAACTCGAAATGATTTATACAATTTTCGTCATTGTCGATCACGAACCTGTGGCAATCGTTGGTCTTCTTATCTCCACTTCTTGCGAATCTCTGCGTTTGCCAAATAAGCCATTCCTGATAAGAGAAAAAAAGAAAGAAATCTCATTGAAAAAAACGTCATCGATTATAAAAGTTTATTCTCGAGTGAACTGATAGAAAGAAAAATATTTTACAAGTTGGTAATTGGCTTTAATCGCTGAAAAATAGTTCGATGAGAATCTCACGAAGGAACGTGGACGGGAATCGATTTTAATAGATCTAAATTGACGATCGATGACGCGGATAATTCTACGAGGATCCTGCCGAAGGCTTATCACTGTCGTGGTTCAAAATGTTATCGTCAGATTGAGCCAAACGCGAATCATGTATCCGTGATCGAATGGCAACGAGAAAGAAAAAAGCAAATTGTAACTTCTCGTGGAAACTTTGAACTCTGACCGAATGCAAAGCCTTGAGACCAAATGACCTGAAAGATTTCCGATCGTTTGATTTTTCGTTGACAATCATTTGCTCTGCGAACCGGGTCGTCGAGATAAACTGTTCGTCGCATTACTCGATTTTTTTTTTCTTCCTATCATGCGATTTTTACACATGTATGAAGTTAACTTCTCAAGTAAACAGCGACAGTCTGGAACTCGTGAGAAATGCACGAATGAGGACTCTAGTTATCATTCGAAATCTCTACATGAGCTGGAACTCGTCATAATTAATAGCTCACACTATCGGCGAGATTTTTCGATTATAATTGTCATTCGAAGCGAGTCATGCTCTCGGTTGACCGGATCGATCGGGAACTCGAGAACGGTTCGAGCTAAAGGGCTCCCGTTTTTGCACAGATGTTAATCTATACAAGCTCTTCATTCTCTGAGAATTTTGTTGGATTAACAGGCAAAAAAAGGCAAATATCGATTAAACGGTTTAAATTTTATAATTTTTCGAATTTTACAAAAATTTGAGTTTCTTGAAAAATCGTCCAACCGCTCTAGTTTCTGCAAATTTTTTAAGATGTTGTGTATAAGTCTGTACTTCCTCTTTACTTTCTAGAAAAATTATCGATATTTAAATACAAATACAAAAAACGCTGCATATTTCAATTGCTCATTTTTTAATATTCACTTCATCGTGACGCCAACTTCCGACATATATCTTGATGCAAAATGTCATGAACACAGAACGATGTCCAAGGTATCGTAGTTGAACATTTTTTCGTCAATGTAACGTCACTGTCATGTTTTTGTGTGTTGAATCCTTATCCATGGCTGTGACGAGACATTTCTGAGATTCTCAATCGAAATGCTATATTGACAAAGGATCGTCTAGAAATAAAGAAAATGCATTTTCGTTGATGACGAAATTTGAGATTCTAGGGACTCTGAGAGATTCCAAGGAACTGTCTCGATTTATAGTCACTGAGCTTCGCCACATAATATTTCATCATTAAGTATCAGAATGAAAGCGTATTCCATGGTATCGTAGTTTATCTACCGCTAACGGTATGAACATTTATCTCGAACAGGAGACTCGCGAGCAATGACGTCGAGACACTGATAAAGTCTCGAGGTACTGAACTCCTGTACCGCGGAGCTTTGCTTGCATGAGTTCTTTTCGATCGAGTTTATCGCGAATGTTGGGTTTGTGTCGATGTTATGTACGCGTACCAGTCGATGATAAAGTGCGAGAGGATTTCGGCAGAAATTCCATAGCGCTTGATGGATAAGAACAACACATTTTTATGAGTCAATTTTTAAATTATCTTCGATAATACTGATGACGAGAACATTCACACCTTGGAAAAGTATAACGGAACAGTATATAATTTACAACTTTTTATGGTGCAATTGGTTCGGAGGAAATTGTGGATTTCTTCATCAAAAACATACAATCTGTGAGCAGGCGTTCAAATTTTTTATCTCATTTCAAAAAAAGGGTATTTGGTGGGACGGAGCCTCGTGAACGGATAGCGATTAAAGAATTTTCATCGGTTCCCACGAAGTTAAATAAAGAATTGTCGAGGCAATTACAATCGATGTTATTGGAAGATTCCGTCGATTAAGGATGTTGAGTCCCAAATCGCAAATGACAAGTAATTAAGAGATAGTGTAAAAATTTCATGACCATCAGAAAGCTCGTTATTGAACAATTAACATTGATAAATTAAATGTAGTCAAATTTAGTTTTATGGAAACTGAGAAAACTTTGCGATAAATTTTGTTTTTTTGACCTTTCAGTTTTTCAATATCTACAATAAACTGAAAAACAAAACGCAGTTTATTGATAAATAGTTTTTGTACGGATTCAAAAAATTGTTCTTAACAAAATTTTAATTTTTTAATAACGAGCTTTATAATCTTCGTGTAATTTTTACACGACCTCTTAAATACTTCATACAAAAACTCACTACAAAAACTAAGTGCGGTAATTTAATGTAATTCTGCAATTAGAATGCTCGAATAATTAATATGAATAATTGAATTATTGACCGAATTCGATGGGAACCGATGGAAAATTTTATAAAGTTCCAGTCTCAAAAAATCGAGCTTACATTTTTTTTTTGATTCGTTTGAAATAATTACGAGAAAGCCAACTTGACGAGATGAACAACGAGCGCGCACATAGTTTCTTGGAAGAAGAAAGTCTCAATCGCGAGTACGAGCAGCGAGGAAAATAAAGTTGGAGTTTTATTTCCTCCGTTTATTTTATTGCAATTGCCTATCCGAAGATTCATACCAGCTCGTTTGTTCACGTCTCTTCCGGACTTCTGCCAGTCTCTCGAATGACGGGATTGGACATCGAGTCGCAGAGAGCTATAAAATCTATATTAATTCAAGTGCATCGAACCGAGATTTAAAAGCATACAAAAAAATACTATTTTGCTACGAGTTATCATTTCAATCGTTGGTTGGTTGCTCAACGATTCATTAACTTTAATGACTAACGATCGCTCATTAAATTCGTTATTTAATTATCGATATCTAGCTTAATCAACTGTAACTAAACAAACTCTGTCACTGTATACTTCACCATAAATTAAGGCAGCTTGAAAAAAAAACGAGAAATTATTATAAAAAATAAAGTTGAAAACAAAAAAAAATAACGAAGAAAAAAAACGTAATTTTTTTTTTGTCATAGCAAAAAATACGATTTTGAAGTTTGCATCGTTGAAAAGCAACGAAATTCTGTTTTTTCTTGAGCAGATCTCAAGATTCTCATTCGATATTTAGTTAGGAAAATAAAACCATCTTTCTTCAGGCTCCAAAAACAAAACCGGTTCGAAAATTATCATGGTTTTTGAAATCGAACAAAGAATTCATAGAAAAACGTATTTTTCGTTGAAGCCCAACGTTGCGAACTTCAGTGTCATCAAAAAACGTGGCTGATTTTGATTTTTCATTTGGTATTTTCATTGAAAAATAAAATTGGGAGAGAAAGAACGTGACTCACCATGTAGTTTTAATGGAAAAGCTGTTGGACCTTTGTTTTTTTTTGCTCCGTCCAAAAGTCCAGAATTTGTGCTTGGAGTCTTTGACAGAAGTTTTGGTGTCGTGGCTCATTTTTTTCATGCCGTTGGTTGTCGTTGTCGCGGCTGTTGTCGTTGGATCATCGTTGAACGGATTCAAGTCCTCGGGATAGTCGTGAATCGAGATACTCGGTCTTCGTGACATTATTATTACTTTTCCTTTGGATAGATCGAAAAAATGGAATTTTTTTTTTATGAAAATAAATAAATAGTGTTTTGCCGACGAGTTGCTCGATCGTAATCGAGCCGGTGCAACTGTTGAATAAGTCTTCACTGACGCGTGGTGACAATAATATCACCAGATCTGTGTCACGATCGTCCGCAATTTCGTCTCATTCTCCATTTGCATCTCTTCTCTTGTTTCTCCTCCACTGTCACAAGCTCCGTCAGGCAGAAGACTGAAAAACATACGCGCGCACACACGCCCACGTTACGCTAAATTCCAATACACGCCAATTTTTTATTATTCCATCAACTTATCAATAAAAACGATCATTTTGCTTCCTCATAGAGGAAGCTATGTGACGGTGAAAATTATTATTTTTCAACTTTTCAATGTCAATGTGTTTAAAATGTTCCAAAGTACCGACAAATCATATCTATAGAAAAAAGCAATCGACCGAATAGTAAACTCAAACATGTCGCTTCACCTTCGGCCGCGCCGAATTTTTCATCAAGATCTGTCAAACGGTTTCAAAGAATTGAGAAAAACAGCAGATTTTTTTTTTTTGTATTTCACCAACTAACTGCTAGTTCGAATGAGTTTTCCAAGTTTTTATAGTTCCTAGATGTGCAACAAGTTGTGAACTGCATGCGATGAATCGATGCTCTCTCGCTATGTTGGCCAACAAACACAATTAGCTCAATTAGGACGAGCACGCTCAGCATGCACTTATATCTCCATGACGTTTGTTCGTCGTTGACACAATCGCGTCTTGTTTATTCTAGGAATGTTGTTCCGGGTAAAACACAATACGAGATCGATTTAACGAACGCATGAAGAAAATTATGACACTCGAGTTCGAAACGTTGGGGTTCAACGAAAAATACGTTTTTCTATTAATTGTTTGTTAAATTTAAAAAACCATGACAATTTTCGTACCGATTTTGTCTTTGGATCCTAAAGAAAGATCGTTTCATTGTCCTGACCAAACATTGGAAAAAAATCTTGAGCTCTGCTGTCCAAGAAAAAAGAGAATTTCGTTGCGTTCCAACGATGCAAACTTCATGAGAAAGAATATGATTGCAGAAAGTTGCGCCTAATAACCATTCCGGAGAATAAAAAAATGTGAAAATTGTCGCGTTATTGCATCAAATTAGTTGAAGCTTCAATCGCGCAGTCTTGAAGTCCGAGGAAAAGCTTATCGATCGCGTTCACCTTCGAGCTAATAACAAATCGGTGAAGAAAATTTTGTATATACGCGAAGAAAAAACTAGGATTCGCAGACTTCGCACAAATGTTTATCTGCACGAAGGCGCTAAGCGATCGACCTCGAAACACGGGAACTCTTGTGACCCACGACTTTGAGTTGCTACCGTTTCACCTATAAATAGAACGAAAGAAATTCAGGGGAGTCACGGGCAATAAAAGACTCTTGTCGACGTGTTCGTGAAACCAATAGGCTCCGTGCATATGGTGCTTTCCGAAGTAAACTGAGATCTCGACAAAATGGAACGTTGACCATAGAACGAGAAATAACGAAAATGGCCGTTGGAATATTTAGTTGAAATCAAAATTTTACGTAAAAATGATAAAATGGATAATTTCGAAGGAAAATATAAAGCAGCGACTCGGTTCAATTTTCGACAAGGGGACACAGAGCTTATGCGAAAACAAGGGCATGACTTTGATCCAGAGTTTTGCACGGAACGCCTCGTTAACTTAGGAACGTGCTTCGAAGTATATACTTTCGTTTCTTATTTTTTCTCCTCTAGTCCATTGGCATTGAGTCACTGCAGCCAAAAATAATACGAAAATGCTTTTCGATCACGTATGCTGAGGATTATTATTGAATTATTAGTAACACGATTGTTTCTTCATATTGAATTCAATCGGAGTCTTTGCGATCGAATTGACGATACTGATTAAGGTCGCACCGTCGGTTTTAGAATTAATGTTCAGAATTTGATAAAATTTGGTACACTGTATATTAGATTATGATCAGAAAAGGATCGAGTCAAAATTTCAAGAGGCTACAGAGAACCAGAAAAAATATATTCGCATTGGTAATTTCGTACATTTAACATTGAGTCTTACGATAAATCTCAGTTTTTCTTCGAATTATCATCGATTCTATGAAGCTGAACTTGCCAACGTTGGTGTCCAACGAAAAATACGTTTTTCTATTAATTCTTTGTTCAATTTTAAAAACGATGACAATTTTCTTACCGAACTTGTCATTGGATCCTGAAAAAACGATCGACACGAAAAAAAAAAAAAAAAAACAAGAAAAACTGACCAGAAAAAAGATATTCGTATATTGGCAATTTCTTACGTTTAATTAACATCAAGTTTTATGATAAATCAGAGTTTTCATTGTAAAATGCAATGAAATGTATGAAATCGATGTTAAATTTATGAAATTACCAAAATGCGAATATTTTTTTTCTGGTTCTCTGTATAGCCTCTCGAAAATTTAACTGCATATTTTTTTTATCATAATATTTCCTACTGTACAAAATTTAATTTAATTCTGAATGGTAATTCGAAAAACCGACCGTACTACCTTAAGATCGAATGAATGTAATAAAAACTGCATTCGATGTTATCGCTCAACGTACTAAGCTAAACATTGTTTGAACCCTTTTTAACACGAATTTAGTGAAAGTGTCGAAGGAACAACGACTTTGTTGGATTAAATCCAAATAACCTGCTGCTGTAGTAAACGACATACGCAGTGCTCTATTTTCAAAGATATTTCGGGAATCGAGGCTCGTACTTAACCGTCTTTTGGAATGATTTTTTTGTTTCGTTTTCGAAATTTTAAAGCCCAGCTCGAGGGAAAAAAAAAAAAAAATTATTTTTAGCTCCGAGCAAATTTGTTAATTGGCAATGGCGAGAAAATTCGAACGTGTGAAATGTTCGTTGGCATTTCTTTACTCGGCGACAAGACACAAGAAACGTTTTCGAATAAAAATCGCTTGATCGATCGATTTTTTGTCAATGGCGCTGACAACTTTGTTCCTAATGAATTATTTTCTTCGTGAATTCAAGTTTTAATCCATGCAGCATACATTTCCAAGTCGATTTCTTTTCCTGTACGTTTATTTGAAAAAATACGTTGTTTTGAAAGTGCTCGATGAATCATTGGCAATGCAGAGTAAGAGACTGGTGTCTCGATCGAAGTTCGATCCTCGCTCACGTCACTGAATGAGGAATAAATATAAAAAGACTATCGTCCAGAATAATCTGATGGTTGGTCAGGCCGGAGGAGATATCGATGAGAGCGATAATAAGTGAATTTTCTGTCAATTTGGAGCCTGTAAATAACTCGATTTGTTGGGGTGAAACGAAGGAGAGAAAGAGCATCGAAAATAAAGAAGAAAGATAAATATTTAAAGAGCGATTAATTGTTGAAAGAATTTTTAACGACGCCTCGAAAAATGGCGAAAGATTCAAAAGTTTGTACACGATCGAGTGGGACTATTTGAAAAATAAATCAACAATGGCTCGAGGCGGTAAAAGAAAAAGAAGATAACAACGCGTAGAAAATGAGCTCGAAATCTCGAGTGCGACAGAGCGATAAAGAGAAACAAAAAGACGATAAGGAAAGAGTATGCAACGAGCGGTGGAAAAGAAAAGAAACGAATGCTCGACCGTGGCAACACAAAGCTCCTCAAAAAAACACTACGTGTTATACGGACGAATCCATGAGGATTATGATGAAGAATAAAATAAAGACTAAAATGTGTTCTCTTGCAGAGTGAGTTCGCGGATCGGCAATGCACACGACCGACCGTGTGTGCCTCACAAGTCACTAAGAAATCTTACGTAATCTTACGGCTCAAACAAGTTCTTGATTATTTTCTATTAGTCTCGCAAGATGCGTGGCTATTGTGGTAGGTGTCATCGATGTTGTTCGTTTCGAATTGTAATTCAACCATCGGCGTCATCCCACAGAACATTTTTCGACAGACTCGAAGAATTTTTCAAGAAAAACAGAAAATATGGAGAAAAAAAAAACATTCTTTCGTTAATTATTTAGTTGTTCGTTTCGAATTGTAATTAAACTATCGGCGTCATGCCGGAGAACATTTTTCGACAGACTCGAAGAATTTTTCAAGAAAAACAGAAAATATGGAGAAAAAAAAAACATTCTTTCGTTAATTATTTAGTTGTTCGTTTCGAATTGTAATTAAACCATCGGCGTCATCCCACAGAACATTTTTCGACAGACTCGAAGAATTTTTCAAGAAAAACAGAAAATATGGAGAAAAAAAAAATATTCTTTCGTTAATTATTTAGTTGTTCGTTTCGAATTGTAATTAAACTATTGGCGTCATGCCACAGAACATTTTCCAACAGACTCGAAGAATTTTCCAAGAAAAACAGAAAATATGGAGAAAAAAAAAAAACATATTTTCGATAATTAATGAGTTTAATGACAATTAATGGATAACTAATGGAATTCAGTTTGCTCAATTCGTTAAAAATGACAACAGATTTCTCGGTTTGAGGTTTGTTGAAAAATCGAATAAAAAATTATTAAAATTTCATGAATTATTCATAATTAATGAATAATTAGCAAGTTTTCGCAATTGAAACCGCGAGTTCGTTACTCAATTTCATTTCATGGTGTGGAAAAAATTATAAAAACCATGAAATTTTGAGACGATCTTGAAGGTTTAATCAATGGCTCGTTTACTAATTATTATTAACGAAGGAAACGTTGCTTTTATCAACGTTTTACAGATTTCATTCTGCCGAAAGCCAAACAAACCCCATGTCCGAACTGCACTTGCCCACAGTATAAAGAAATCATTTTTTCAAATACCTCAAAATATCGAGTATTCCAAAAATCGTGTATCGATGAAACGAGGGAAAAAAAAACACTTCACTGATTTCGACACTTTTGAGAAAATGAAATAATTATTAGACCAAAATGCTGTGGAACTGGCTCACGTTTGTTTATTCATACCGGACGTTGTTATTTTCGTTTGTTCGAGCAACAAAAGCGATTAATTGAAAGGAAATTGAAGTGAACGTTTCAAGCGATCGATCGTGGCTCGATGTTTTTTGACATTTTTTCTGGCTCCGAAGTTTTAACTTGTGGCCCGAAGTTGGGAGGGAACGAAAACAGTGCGTGGCAGCCGGTCTCGCGGTCTCGACTATTCGGCCTGAATCGCAAAACGAAGGAACGAACGAGCGAGCGCCTTCCACTTTGTCACTTCGCGAACGCGACCAACCAAACACCACCCGAGAACGCGCGCGGGAGACCCCCGCCGCGATGTGTGTTAGTGTTTCCGTGACGTCACGGATAATTATAATTCCTTTCGTGATATTCGCACGAGTTGTCTCGATCTTATGCCACTCACACGCACACACACACACACACACGACGTCTTGCAGTTTCTCATTAAATGTTCAATTAATTAATTATATCTGTACAGAGAGATTATTCGATCAAAATATTAATTTCGTATTTGGACCGAACAGCCAAATCTTTTGTGCGTGTGTATATGAAGTTTCCCACAATTTTCTTTTTTGTTTTTCTACGAATAAAACATTAATTGCGATCGATCAAACTTGATCGATTCCACGAGTAAAACTAATGTTCGAATGGCAACATTTACGAAAAATTGATCGCGCACAAACGTACGATTTAATTGAATTTTTTAATTTTAATTAAAATTTTATTTATTCATTTTTTCATTTCAATTTTTTATTACTTTATTTACGACAGTTAAAATGAATGTGTAGTAGAATTAATAAATAAACAACCAAATTGATAAAGAAATCATGAAAATTAACGAATAAATAATTTAATTAATTAATCATAAAATTAAAATGAATTTTAATTTTCGTAACGTCAGACACTTGACATTTTTTTTCAATGAATCTAGGAACCACTATTTTTGTTTTAATAAAAAAAAAAAAAAAAAAAACAGAAAAATTAATGTCCGATTAATTGAAGGGGTTATTACGCCATAAAACCATAATGAGTGTTACGCATTTTTTCCTGCATTCAAATGCAGAGTTACACGTTGAGTGTATGTTCGTAACGAACCGGTAAAACGTATTCGAGCCGGACGTGGCGTAGAAATTCACGTGTTGTGTGAGAAGTGGATCTAATTCGTTACCCAGTGCCGTAATAATTTTTTTGCGTCCGTTTCTCTCTGCCTGGGTGCTATTTTTATTATTTATATATTTATTGTTATTATTACGAATACCGCAGGGGGCTTTGCAAAATGTTACACGGACGAACAATGGGAGCTCAGTTTCGCCAACAATTCGCAACTAAGTGACGATGATAGTAACAGGAACGTGAAAAGTGCACGTTGAATTATTAAAAAAAAAAAAAAAAAAAAAAAAAATCTGGCATGATCGAAAAATTATGAATTTTTTCATCTCATTTTTTTAATTAATATTCTTTTTAGTAGCAGTACCAATAAACAATGAAAATGCAAGGTCTTTGCTTCTTCATAGAGGAAACTATGTGACCGTGAATGTTTTTTTTTTTTTTCTGGTTTTCAATGTCAATGTGCTTAAAATGTCCCAAAACATCGAAAAATCATTTCTAGAAAAAATGTCCGGATGCGTGTGTGTGTGTATGCTCTGGCGCTGTAAAATTCAAACGTTCAGAACTCGAAAACGGTTTGAGGTACAAAGCTCCCGTTTTGCACGGACGTTAATCTTTACAAGCTCAATTCTCTGAGAATTTTGTTGGAATATTGCTAGAAAAATACGAATTCTACGGCATTTTGAAATTTACAAAAAAGGGTGTCGACGCTCTAACTTGCGGAAATTTTAAGATTAGTGACTAATTTTTTTTTTTTTTACAATAGAGTATCATAATAGGAAGGTTGGTATCGAATTTGTGAAATATCGGTTGAACGGTTTAAATTTTATGATTTTTCGAATTTTACGAAAATCTGAGTTTTTGGAAAAATCGTCTAACCGCTTTAATTTTTGCAAATTTTCCAAGATATCGTGTATAAGTCTGTACTTGCTCTTTACTTTCTAGAAAAGTTGTCGAGATTATATAATTCAAATATGCAAATACAAAAAACGCTGCAAATTGAAATTTGGAAATTGCGTCCTCAAGATGCACGATGCTCAAAGCTTCCTCTATGAGGAAGTCAAAATTAAAAATTGTTTTTTTTTTTTTGTTCTTGTTGTCAATAATGTCCCTGAGACTTCTCGCAATTTAATATTCGAGTCTGATTATTCAACCGCATCGTTAAACTCCATGATTCAAAAGTCGGCTTGTCGGAATTCTCGATATAAATGTTTCCGAAAGACATTAATGCAATCTGAGGATAAGAGCCTGTTCCTAGATTCGTCCGCATCCAATCGAGAACACGAAGGAATTAATCTCGTGGAAGGAACCTTTTCATTTATGGATCGTGACATTTTATGCAAATTATTGATTTATGCGCACGTGTTTTGTTTGACGAATTTGTAATGAAGATGATGGCGTGTCGATGTTAGAGGGCATCACCTTGACCTTATCGTGTTATTTTTTTACTTCAAATCTCGTTCTTTTAATTGTCTCGAGAGAAAACTTTATTTTCCTTTCTCAAATGATATTTTGCTTATTTTTTGAAAAGGCTGAATTTTCTGCTTGAACGAAAACGATTTTTCCCTCCCTTACGTGTTTTTCCTCGGAACAACGCCACGTGCATTTCTCCAACACGATTTTTCTACCGAGAGGAAAACAGCAGCAGCTCGTAAAAAAAACTTGGCCACGCAATCATCGGAGCAAACATTCTCATCGCTCTGTTAAATACCAACCGAGAGAACACTTTCTAGTTCGTTTATTCTGTGAATCTAATTGCTTGTACCGGAATCGCGTGATTTTTCAATAAATAATTTAATTCGTTTGTGCAGCTATTACTTTTGAAGAAAGTTATGTGCCGAGGAAAGAATAAAAATCGAAATATTGCCGTTGCGGAATAGAGTCAGGGCTGACCTTGAATTTTCGACAATATTTACCCCGCAGAATGTGAAATTTCGTGTAAATCTAAACAACTTATCGAATATATTCGAAAACTCGAGGTTTCGAATAACGATCTTTATGGCAAAGTTGTTTTTGCAGAACTTTCAATCATGAAATCCATGTAAAACGCCAAATTTCGTGATTTCCATAAATTTCCAATAAAAACGTGTGCAAGTGGCTGAGCAACGGGATAATTTTATTTTTATTTCAATTTTTTAACATTTATACACAAGAGCGTTGTTGATTTTAAAATTGTGCATTAATTTCGCAATAAAATGACCGATCGGTTTGTATCGACGTTGATACAGATTCATGGAATTTATGATTTTCTATATCCCGTCGTTCGGAGGACAGATGAACGAGAGATACGTTCGTATATCTTATCGATTTCCTCTCGGATCTTTCTATTTTTATCAAACTCTATAACGGAATGTGTTCTGCTTGATCGATAATACGGTAGAGTCGATTTTTTCGTACATTTCGAAACGTCAAGTTTGTATGCATGATTGTTTATGTATTTTTAATGTTGGCTTATAACCCAGAAATACGTAACGTAACGCGCCAACGTAAATAAGCCACGGGAAAGGTTCGAACTCGTGTCGTCGCGATGAAACTTATAACGTGTTACTTATCACAAAACGACTTTATTTAGGATTCTTTCAAAATTTCATAAAAACGTTCTTGGCACCAAAACTAACAGTTTTCTCCTCTGAAGAAAAATTTTCTGACGTTTACAATTTTAAATATTTAATTTCCAATTTCGTATTTTTCCCATCTAAACGCGTGTGACTTGAAGTCGCGTTTCTTTTGTTGTTTTTTTTGCGACGTGAGACGTGACTTCAATTTACACGCGGTTAGATGGGAAAAATTAAAAATTGGAAATTAACCCTAGAACGGTAACCTTTCTTTTTGTTACCTATTCCGGTTACCTGCGGATTTCGGTTTGGAAAATTCATGTCTCCGGTAAAATTCAACGAAAAGGGTTCAACTTGGACTCATTCTTATCGTTTTTAAGTGCAGAATCACGAGAGCTTTGAGGAATTTTGTTTCAAGTCGAAAAATTAGTCAAAAATGTGGCAAAACGATAGAAAACGCGAGAACAAAGGGAGAAAGGGCGCGTGATTTTAAGTCGCCTGGGGTCGTTTTAGACACCGCAGCAGGTTATCGTTCTCTCAAATTGTAAACATCAGAAAAATTTTCTTCATAGGAGAAAACTTTTAGTGTCGGTGGCAAGAACGTTTGTACAGAATTTTGAAAGAACCCTAAATAATGTCGTTTCGTGATAGGAAAATACCTTAATCGAAAAGTTTATTATATATGTTGAACGAGATCGATGGGTTAGAACCTTGGGCTTTGACCTTGAGCTCACCGTTCTATGTCCGTCTCTATATATGTACGGAGCTCCCGAGTCTACTTTTATTGGTCCGCGATGAAAAGAATTCTCCAAACACACGCGGCCGGCTCGTTAAACATGTATATAAACTAACAGCAGAGTTAAACACATAACCGCAGTGATAAAGAACCTAAAGAACTCTGCACGTACAAACTTGGTTGGTCATAAGGTCTCGCAGTAAGAAAAGCAGGATATGCGTTATTGTGAGATAATTAAATCGTTAAGGTACGAATATACGCGTGTTTAAAGGCTCGCAGCGAGACATCTGAATACCTATGCGCGAGTATGAGAGCTAAGAGCGAGAGAGTTGTGCCGCGCGACTCTCGCGACGAATCGAATCGACGTGCACGATTTTTAGGCGCCGAAATAAGTGGCAAAGAAAAAATGTCTATATTTTTATTAAAATCATTCTCCAGCTGGCGGTGGCGATTCGTACTGATGAACGTGGCAGCACGATTTTCTATTTTCAGCGCCAAATTTAAACACGAAAGTTTATGTTTTCAAACTCGAAAACTACGCAAATAAACAGGTTAGAATGTCTGTGAGTCTCTTGAAGATTATTTCGATGAAAGAATATGGCTGGGAGAGAAAAATACATGCATGAATAACTGATGTGACGAAGAGGAACGCGCAGAAATAGAGAACGTATTTATTACTCAACGGAACATTCACACATGAGTATCACACTCGTACAAGAGAAAATATGGGAATACGAATGTACGAATGTGTGTTGAGGCTCGTGTGTTACCCGCGCATTATAATGATCCGGGGTATGCAAATTTAAGTGCAGGAAGATCCGTTTGCTAAGCAAGTGCGAAGGCCTTGTGTTTTAGTGTTCCCAATGACCCACGCGAAAATTCTTACATCGTCCTCTATGCCCGCGACACACTTTTTCAAACGCAGATTCATACACGCGGAGCCTCAACATTTTCACAATCTTAAGGATGCGAGGTTGGATCACGAAATCAAAATAATCAGAATTTTATAAAATTTGGTGATAACATTCTTTGGCATTAAGTATAGCAATACGAATTTTTTTCAATTTTTTCACCACATACTTATCAAATAATTGAGAGTAGAATTGAACTTGTTATGCACGAGATGTACACCTGCATATATATGGAAACTGTATGCTTATCCACGTGAACTTTATTGTTCAATTACTCAAGTGCTACGTGGTGAAAAAATTTTAAAAAATTTGTATTGTCATATATATTATAAAATAATATATTTACCAAATTTTATTAAACTCTTATCTTTTTGAATTTTTTTTTTTTTTTTTTTTAACATGGTTTAGCATAGCAACATTGTATCGTCGTGAATCAACCTCCTTAGATATAAAAACGAGACTATCTACAAATTATTACGACCGACAGTTTCGTGAACTGTTATCAAAATGGACGAAAGGAATATGAAACGAAAGAAACCCGAACTTGTGTTAATAATCGCGAAACCATCGGAACTGCTAATTTAAATTGGGACTCGCACAACACGTGACAATTCGCGACATGAATCTAAATCTGGACGCTCATGACGTCGGGCACAAAGTTTTTAGGGCCGAGTCCATTGCCTTATTTCGGATTTGTATATATTTTCGTTTTCTTTCGAGACTTTCATTTCTTGCTTCGAGTCCCGCGTCACAGCTTTTTTAGAATAGAAATTTTATCCTTTGTTTACATTATTCCAGTCCATTGTTTCGAAGTGGAAAATTATTTTAACAGATGGCGCCACCGATTAGACACGTGGCGCTATCTCTCTCTAATTTTTGCGAACTAGAGACAAAAAGAAACGAGAAGAGAAATAAAAAGTTGCTTTGGACTTTGCTGGCCGAGAAATCGTCCAAGAGGTGCGAGATTTCGATCACGCTTTGGATGCAGAGTTACGAGAATTCGCGGATTCGATGATTGCCAGGGTCCACGACGATGCAATCGTTTGTCCTACCGTTCAATTTGACCGACCGACGGTAATATTCTTTAAAAAAACTTCAGCAATTAAAATCGACCCCCCCCCCTGATTTAGCCTCCTCAAGTTGTCAATATTAATTTTTTTTTTTACATATCTCTTGGGGGTCGTTCAGTGGTTTATGGTGATGCTGATGATTTTTAAGATTCATTACTATTCATTACTATAATAGGAAGGTCGGTATTGAATTTGATGAATAACGGTTGAACGGTTTAAATTTTATGATTTTTCAAAATTTACGAAAATGTGTAAAAGTCCGTACTTCCTCTTTACTTTCTAGAAAAGTTGTCGAAATATAATTTATATAGACGCAAGGGCAAAAAACGCTGCAAATTGTTTTTCTGATTTTCTATCCTCGGCGGCCAGCCGTTCTGTAAGCCATTAGCATGCACGACTTGGGAAAGGCCCGATCATAAAACCCTTTGAATGAAATTAGACGAAAATTCGAAGAGTTAATTGGACGAGACTAGCTCTTAATGGCCAGGTGGCGTCGCTTGCAACACATAAACGAGGCGTCAAGCAATTAGCGAACGAGAATCAATCATCTCGACCGACGAAGGCAATAAAACTATTAAGTCTATCGAACAGCCTATAGAATCTATTGACTATAGTTGCCCATTTGGGTAACTAGATAAAACCCTTTAATTGTGTGAGTGCACACCACTAATCGATCTATTTCAAAAGAACGCATATTGCTTCGGTTTCAGAATAACCGTTATATGCCCAATTTGTAGTAAACTTATAGATGGGATTCGACATTCAAAGTAAACCAGCACCGTCTTATTCTTGTTGGAATAAAAAAGAAAGTTGGAATATAAAATAAAGACTGAAAAATTTGCACGCGCTCGGCAAATATATGAAAAAACATGTCTTTTCTTTGTTGTTGTTCGAATCGTGTAGAGCGAACTTTACACCTGGTGGCACAAAGAAGAACCGCCTAATCTCCCTGATACGGCTGGTCAAAAAGATAAGCTATAACTATGGCAACACACGCTGAAGGAATAATCTAGAGTCGCGGTAGCGGCTCGGAGACAACGCTCCAAGATTCTTTACCGCAAGGACCGCGTTTCCAACTGTTTTCGAAAATTGTTTCTGGAATAACTCGATAATTGCAGAGCGTTTTGAAAGATGTTCCAGTTTCGAGTATTTTTTTTGTTTTTTTTGTGAAGAGTTACTCATCGATCGATAATTCCTTTACTGGTATTATTATTCGCTATAGAAAATTCCACACGCAATAAACTAGTGCATTCTTGTGATTATAGGAATAATGAACCGATTAAAAAAAGAATAATTGCATTAATTAGAGAATCATATCGTTTCCGAAGCCACACGATGGGAGCTTTATATTTTGGCGGGATTTTGTACGCAAAAGACGCGCGCTCCAGCAGCGACGAGTTTCGCGTTTCACTGCCGCCAGAGTCATCCGAACCATGTGCAACTGATCCGCTCACGCATGCGCAAACGGGGTTCGCTATTCACTTTTTCCCGTATACGCATGCGTGAGCAGATCAGTTCCACACGGATTGGATCACTTCGATACCCCAAAGAACACACTACACAGCTCAGACGGCTCGGACCATCGAATCTCGGCGTCGTCCGCATTCGCGCGTTCGTTAGTTCGTGTGCCTCTGCCTAGTGCCTAGACTGCCTTACTGCCTGGTGTAGGTAGTGCGAGGTCTGCGATTCTCTGCCAGTTCGCTACGCGCATTTCTCTCTACATGTAATTTGTTCAATTATATTTCCGTGATGTGAGTATATACATTGTGCGTCATAATTGTTTAAACGAATTATCGGATACGATGAAAAATAAATCGAAAAATGAAAAAAAAAAACGAGACTCGCTACGCTGGTTTTTTTCTTCTTCCGAATGGAGAAAGCTGGGAATTTTCATTTCAACCAAAAGGAAGCAGTTCGCCAATCTACACAGCAGCAGCCGCCTACTTTCATCTTCCGGCTCTTTTTATCAAAACAATTCCAGTTCCTTTGTCTTACGCGGAAAAAAAACTAGAAGCAAATTTTCGTCACTCTCCTTTCGTAATAATTCCGGTCGCACAATTTCACGCTTTTGATTCGATCTTTCGCGTATCCGCTCTTACTCCGCCAACTCGAACTCGTCGGCTTGTGTGAGTGTGTGTTTTAGTAGCGTCATTAGATTTGGAAAAAAACTCGTGAATACTAAAAATCCGATTCTCCGGGATGAGATTGCTCGTTGGTCGCAGCAGCGGCATCTCGAAACGTTCGACTTGTTTTCTTCACACGATGAGCGTAGTAACTCCAACGAAATCTTATCGAGCCTCGTACGCTTCGAAATTCGGTCAAGCTCTATTTTGTTTTCCTTTTTGAGCCACGGTTCCTCGTCGGCTCGGGGCCCGAAGCCTCGGGGCTCAATTAACCTCCAAACTGACTTACGAATCTTAAGAAAAATTTAACCACAGCCAGAAAAATTGAAGAAACTCGATCATCTTGAGTGACATCTTGTGTTTTATCTTTCGTTACAGGATTCTCGAATAGCAAACATGTCCGTTCATTACAAATTCAAATCCACTTTGGATTACGACACAGTTTCGTTCGACGGACTCCATATTTCCGTTGCCGATCTTAAAAAAGCGATATTTCATCAAAAGCGGATAGGAAAAAATACAGACTTTGATCTACAAATAACAAATGCTCAGACCAAGGAAGGTAAGTCCAGGAACAAGATTTTTTCCATTGCCGTTAAGCCGTCGCCTCGTGCTCGTTTTTAATATCAATGTTTTGTCGCAGACTACACGGACGATAACGCACTTATCGCAAAAAACACAAGCCTCATCGTCGCTCGAGTCCCGCTGACCGTTCAACAGAAACGATCATGGGACAGAAACGAGCAGCCGACTTTTGCCAACTCCAAGGAAGAATCCAACATGGGCAGATCCGTCGATTTGACCCGCTTGGACGGCTCCGAAGACGACAAAATCCGCGCCATGATGACTCAGTCGACTCAGGACTACGATCCATCCAAGTAAATCCTCGTTTCTTATCTATCATTATCGACCTTGACCCCAGAACTACAAACCGCGATAGATATCTACTCCAGGAGAGCTTTGAATCACGTTTCTAAGTTTTTCAGCACTTTGGCTATTTAAATCGATTTTTCACCAACTAAATTTCGATAAAATTGATATTTCTCTTCACCATTCTCTTTGGCATAAAAAAACGAAAAGATTCAGATTACTGCTTTCAGGCCGATTTTACGAACAAGAAACCTGTGGTGTAAATATCTTGGCTCGGTTTGTAGATGGGAGCTAAAAAAAATTGAGTTTGTATTTCTAGGATTAGTAGTTGCATGTTTTATTCTTGTATTTGTAACTTTTTCTTCGTTCAAAACGTTCGTTTCGACGTTAAAATAGTTTCAGAATTGCATTATCAATGATTCGCATCTGCAACAGTTTTGAAAATGCTCTCATGAGCTTTCTATCTTTCTCCCTCGATTTTCCAACATTAATTCTACAATGCAATTATTTTCTCGTTTACGATGTTAAAGTTTGCATCGTTGGAATGCAACGAATTTCTGTTTTCTCTTGAGCAGATCTCAATTTTTTTATTCAGTATTTGGTCAGGGCTATAAAACTATCTTTTTTGAGGAGCCAAAGACAAAATCGGTACGAGAATTGTCATGGTTTTTTTAAATTGAACAAACAATTAATAAAAAAAAACGTATTCCTTGTCGGAGCCCAACGTTGCAAACTTTGGTGTTATTCTCCTTTCATGACTCCAACTAAGAAGAAACAAAGTTTCGATCGAAAAAAAATTACAAATTGCGGGGTAGCTAATTTTTAGCTTTCGTGGAACAAGTGGGCGAGGTGATGTTAAATAAGTTTGTTTAAATGGTTAAAATAGCTACATGAAGATACGAGGAGCTAACCAGACGGGTGAAGTACCGCCGAACTATCGATGTTACAAATGTCATCAACCGGGACATTGGATAAAGAATTGTCCCTCGGGGATTGACCGAGAACCGATAGAGATTAAGAAGAGTACGGGAATACCAAGAAGTTTTATGGTGCCTGTGGAAGGTCCTTTGGTTCCTGGAGCGATGATGACTCCCACTGGACACTACGCGGTGCCTGCTATCGATCAGTGAGTCATCAGACCCAACAATCTCATTCGTGTTTTGACCCTAAACCCATGTCGCGCTGTTTTTAGCACCCGTTAACTCTGAACATGGGTCATTAGGTTCGGCCACTCATTCAATTATGTTGTTCTGTAAGGAGACCTTCTCGCTATGCGATAGAATTATTGCCAGCCTCGAAAATCCTTTTTCCAATAAACATTTTCATCAAAATTCAAAGGCACGTTGAAAGATTTGTCATGGACACAAATGACCCATGTTCAGGGGTTTATGGTCAATTTCAATAACACAAGTACACTAGTCATACTTGAGACTTGCATAATTGACATTTTCGACATATGCTAAAAAAATCATTTTCCATAACTGAAATTTTCCACGTATAAATAGTGTAATGAACGTTCACATTTAATTAGAAAAATGAAAAATATGTATTCAAACGATTCACGTAGGTATTTTTATAGATTCGATATTAGGCAACGTTGCTTCTTTTTATTCCATCTCTTTGTACTACTTAACCAGACGAGTTTACCCTCAATGCTTTTGAACGCGTCGATCTGTCAAAACAATGAAATGTATGTGTAGAAATTCAAATTACGTCTCTTTATCGTGGCGAGATTCATCCAATACCGGAACGGAAGTTCAAGTTTAACTTGATATTACATGAAAAATAATTCGATAAGCATATTTTTTTCTAAACGCATTGGATGGTATTATGAAGACTTTTATAGCGACCGCAAGTTGGGTCGGTTTTTGTATGTCGTCTCAGAATTCCTTAGGAAAAATGCCCAATTTGCAAGTTTTACAGAATTAATTATTAAAAACATTAATAATTGGATCGAGGCCTGACGATAGGACTACCTTAATCGCGACCAATTCATCATCGCGTGATTCGATTTCATTGGCTCTCATGTAATTTTTGTGAATTTTAATCCAACAGTCAAGCTTACAAGGAAGGAAAAAAAGAACGACCCCCATTCGCTCAAGACCCTGAGCCGGTGGTCGAAAAGCCAGAAATCCCCGAGGACCTCTTGTGCAACATTTGCAAAGATTTGCTCACGGACGCCGTCATGATACCATGTTGCGGTAATTCGTTCTGCGACGAATGTGAGTATCTCGATTAATCACGCAAGCCCAATCGCGCGCGCGCGCGCGCGCGAGAATTCGTCATTAGTAACGATCGTTCTTCTTTTTTCTAGGCATCCGTACATTTCTGCTGGAATCTGAAGAACACGAGTGCCCCGATTGCAACGAAAAAGACGTGTCGCCCGAGACCCTCATACCCAATCGGTTTCTTCGTAACGCCGTTATGAATTTCAAAAATGAGACCGGCTACGCGAAACGTCAAACTTATAGACCGACTGGTAAATCAAATCAGACGACCCAACAGACTCCTCCCGCCAACGTCGTTAAGATTGAAAAACCAAAGCTGGAGCAACAACAATCGACGCCGTCCTCGCAACAGCAGCCACAGGACGATGCTCAACCTCCGGCAGGAACACCGCCGTTGCCAGAGTCTTCAAAAATTACTACCGAAATTAGCGATTCTCCGATGCATCAGCACGTGGAAGAGTCAGTCGCCACATCAGTTTTACCTGGTAAAGTATTGTACGAAACTCATTTCCGATCCATCGAGTCCACGATCCAAAAATTATTATCATATAAACAAAAAGTACAGACTGGTACACAATATCTTAGAAATTTGCAAAAATTAAAGCGGTTAATCGATTTTTCGAAAAACTCAGATTTTCGTAAAATTCGAAAAATCATAAAATTCAATACCAACCTTCCTATTTTGATACTCTATTTATAAAAAAAAAAATTAGTAATAAATCTTGAAATGTGCGGAAGTTAGAGCGTCGACACCTTTTTTTTGAAAATTTCAAAATGCCGTACAATTCGTATTATTTTAGCAATTCCGACAAAATTCTCAGAGAATGAAGAGCTTGTATAGATTAACATCTGTGCAAAACGGGAGCGCTGTACCTCAAACCGTTCTCGAGTTCTGAACGTTTGAATTTTACAGCGCCAGAGCATACACACACACGGGCATCCGGACATTTTTTCTAGATATGATTTTTCGATGTTTCGGGACATTTTAAGCACATTGACATTGAAAACGGAAAAAAATAATTTCACCGTCACATAGCTTTCTCTATGAGGAAGCAAAAAACGGCTATTCTCGTCCATTTTGCCTTTTGCAACTGTGAGTAGATTTTCCTCGATTCCTTCTGCATAACTTAATAAATTGGGATCGAAGGATTACGAAAACTCGATGACACTGGGGTTCACAACGTTGGGGTCCAACGAAAAATACGTTTTCCTATTAATTGTTTGTTCAATTTAAAAAACCATGACAATTTTCATACCAATTTTCTCTATCAATCCTAAAAAAAGATCCTCTTATTGTCTTGATCAAATATTCAATAAGAATCTTGGGAACTGCTCAAGAAAAAACAGAAATTCGTTGCATTTCAATCATGCAACTTCAACATCGTAAAACTGTGACTATCCAGCGATTCTTTATTTCTTCATTTATTCAAAAACGCGCTCAGATCCTTATTCTCTTTTTGACGCATTGAACGGCCACGAGACTTGATTTTTTAATAAACAAATACCAATTTCGTTTCCTATTCAATCGACCTGTTTCTCTCCTACGAGAAATTCAACCTTTTTACGGATACCTATTTCGTTTCTTATTTCCTTACGATTCGCGTTTCAACGTAGATACGAAAAAGTAAAGATAAGAAAAGAGGAAAAAAAGCGTTTTCGTCATCTCCGGGTATGATGATTGATTACTCGCTACGCCAGAGAATAAAGACCAACACATATGAGCGCATCCTTATGTCGAGGTGATGGATCAGTCGCCGAAGCTCGCTTCGAGTTTTCGAAATGAAATTTCTTCCATGTAGTTTGACTAATCACAAAAAGGCTTCGTGAGTGTACGCAGGACGATGGCAAAAATCCGATGACGGGGGCTTTTTGTGACGGCGATAAAACCGTTCCCGAAATTTTCAATTTGGAAAATCGCAGCCTTTTCCCTCTCGCAGTCGCGACATACCGACTGATCCCTCGCCTTTTATCCGTGTGTTTGTTCGCATGCGTGTTGGTGGGTGCGTGTAAGCTCCGACGATATCGCGAGCCTTAGGGGCCTTAGGGGTGAGCCGCGCAGCGCCATTTTGAATTATTCGTATCGTCTAGCTTTTTGCCTGATGCACGAATGCGCGTGTGTCCGTGTGTATTGTTTCCTCCCCGTCGTTTCGTACATAACCTGCTTCGATAAAAATCGGAAATTCAAAAGAGAAAAGACAAACGACATGTAGAAAAATGCTCGTCGCAAAGGAAACAACACCGAACGTTAGAAAAGACGATTTTCAAGTGAGAATAAATGATTATTCAAAGTTTACGAGGTTCCGTGAACATTGACGAATATCGAGCTTTTCTGCTTCTGTCCCAATTACTATTCGGTACAGTTTTTCCTTTGTTTTCTCGGGTTTATATGTTTTCAACATTTCAGGCTCGCTCGAATGTCCCTCGGACCCGGAGTCACGCGTCGATCCGTTGCCAAAATTGATCGCCGACGAGCCGGAGGTTCCCCCGCCACCGGGCACCGAACCGCTTCTCCCCATACCGTCCGTTGGACAAACTCCCGCGGACAACAGCTCGAAACGCGAGGACATCGAAGCGGCGGAGAATAGAGATCAAGACGATGATTATTCGGAAGATCAAAGGCCGCGCGAACGCAGACGAAGTTTTAGCAAAGACAATCATCGCGAGAGGTAAAGCTTTGTCTCTGCCGCTCGCTTTTTTGCCTCGAACTTTGCGAAATTCGAGATTTTTCAATCCAACCAATGAATTATGGTTCCGGGCCTGGGTAACGGTAAAAATGTTTCAACAACGATTTTCGTTTCAGGAGGGAAGATCACAATCGCAGGTTCGACAACTTTAGAACTTTGAATCGCCGAAGATCGCTCTCGCCTAGACACTCGCAGCGTGGAGACTATCAGTCTCACGGTGCTCCATCGCCGCATCGCATGAATCATCCGAGCTCCAACAAAAGCTATCAGGATTTGCCGCCTGGAAACAGTCGTTATCATTATTGCGCCGATCAGAGAGACATTCGGAGATCTACCGAGGACAGGCCTGGAACGCCGACGGTAAGCTTAGCTTTTTATACACTCGTTAAAAAGAGAAAAATCATTGACCCTAGAAGCGCGCAAACTCTGAACTACGTTCCTAAGTTTTTCAGCACCTTTAGGTACTCGAATCGTTTTTGCACCGACTAAACGTTGATTGAATTTGCTCTTCACCATTCTCTTTGGCATGAAAAAACAAAATGATTCATATACTTATAAGTGAGATTACTGCTTTTGCAACGATTTAACGCACAATAAAGCCGTAGAGTTAATATTTACTCCGTTTGTAGTTAAGGATGTTGGATCACGACGATACACAATGTTGCCCGTGCTAAACCATGTTAAAAACATTTTAAAAAATTCAAAAAGACATGAATTTAATCAAATTTGGTAAATATATTCTTTAATAATATATATGACAATACAAATTTTTTTAGATTTTTCCACCACGTAGTACTCGTGCATAAGAAGTTCGATTTAACTCTCAATTATTCGATAACCATGTGGTGGAAAATTTGGAAAAAATTTGTGGCAACCAAAACCAAATATTATCAAATTCTGATTATTTTGATTTCGTGATCCAACCTCCTTAAAAGGTAGAAAAAATGGGGTTGTTGCTCACAAAATGTCATGTGGAATAAAATGGAGAAGAAAACAGGGTAGAAAGATGACTCGGAAGTTTGCAACGTAGAGATTCAACGATGAATATTTTTTCTATTGATTATTTATTGAATTTTGAAAATCATGGCAATTTTCCATATCGAGAGAGTGTTTTATTGTCCAGACCAAATATTAAATAATAATAACGAGCTCTGCTAAAGAAAAAACAGAATTTCGTTGCATTTCAACGATAAAAACTTGAACATCGTGGGAAAAGCAATTTTTTCGTTGATCGTCGATTAACAGTCTAATCAAAGAATTTCTGTTTGCTTATCTCGACCGATAGATCGACGAACCTCATCTGCACGGCCCGAGTTCGGTGACGAGTCAGCAGCAGCCACCTCTCTTACCATATCCTCCGGGCGAGGAACGTCTCGCTGGACAGTCTCAACCGCCACCGCCGCAGCCGCCGCCGCCGCAACAGCCAAATTACAATCAACCACCGCCCAACTTGACACCGCACAATGCGCTCTTGCCAGATCCATTCATGGCTCACAGGATACCGATGTATCCGCAACATCAAACTGCTCCGCACTACGGACCCCCGAGATACGACAGGCCGCCGTATCAACCTTCGGCTTACAGGGGAGGCGGAGGAGGTGGAGGCCAAATACCCCCGAGAAATTACAACGGCCCGCCGAGACCGATGCGAGGAATGCATCACAGTGAGTTATACATTTTGCAATTTTATTTTCTTCATTTGGTCGTATGGATCCGGACGATAAGGACTTTAAACCTTACTTGTTGCCACACCTCTGTACAATTACGTACTTGCCATTATGAGGTAGATTTGTATCCCAGTGACAAATTTTTTTATAAAAAACGAACTACCCAATATTTCGATTTGAAAATTGTTGTATAGAACATATTGAAATATTTTTTAAAAAAATTGTTTACTTTATATAGCCAAAAATTGAATTTGAGTACACTAAAAAAAAATGCTAAAACCAACAAAAGTGGAAGAATGACTATTTTCCTTAATAGGCCAGGGGTAGTTTTGTACCCCAAGGTGGCAAGTAAGGGTCAATAATGAAAATGAATTATTGTAGCGACTTAACGAATTGT
This sequence comes from Hyposoter dolosus, assembly GCA_963921915.1. Lineage (NCBI taxonomy): Eukaryota > Metazoa > Arthropoda > Insecta > Hymenoptera > Ichneumonidae > Hyposoter > Hyposoter dolosus. Next base: position 15,331,761 of record OY998132.1, on the reverse strand, counting down.
TTTCAAGGTTTTTCACGAACTATTCACTTTTCCTGGTGACTTGCGTGGCAATGTCGTTGACACACAAGTTGTAATTTTGCGTAGAAGATATTAAACGGATGGTTTACGTTTATAGTGGGATACAGGGGCCTGCAGCCACCTCCACCGGGGATGGGCCGAGCGATGCACAACGGTAATCCACCTGGAGGGTAAGTTGCATCAATGATTTGTTGTTCCGTGAATTTATCATGTCCAGCCTCGAGGAGGAGAGCGTTTCCGAAAAGATTCGATCGATTCGTTTGCGCAGTTTTTTTATGTTTCGCTGACGCGTTATCTTGTTCACAGGGTGATCGTCGATCCTCTGGAAGCTTTTGAACGTATGTTGCGAGAGAAGGACGAACGTGATCGTCGCTTGGGCAAGCATCGAAGACGCAGTCGCACTCGCTCGAGATCGCGAAGTTACACGAGATCTCGGTCACGATCATTCGGACGGAGATCGCCTCTGCCACCACGAATCAGCAGATCTCGTAGTCCACCTCCAAAGAGACGATCGTCGCGATCCCCGCCGCCGCTCCGGCAACGAAGTCGTACGCCGAAACGGAGATCCCGAAGCGGCAGCTTCTCAATCAGCAGGTGATCATTGTCAACTCGATTATTCTGTTCCATTTCCATAGCCAATTTTATTCGTTATTGGGAATCAAAATTTTATTAATTATTATTAATAAAAAAACGACCCCGTGCCCTTGCTCCCTTCGTTCTCCCGTTTTTTTATCGTTTTGCCGCATTTTTGACTAGTTTTTTGGCTCCAATCAAAATTGCCCCAGACTCACGTGTTCCTGCATTAAAAAACGAAAAGAACGAGCCCGAGTTGAATCCTTTTCGTTAAATTTTACCGGAAATATGAATTTTTCAATATTGGGGTCATTCGTGAGCTCAGGTTACCGGATCGGAAAAAAAAAAATAACGTTACCGTTCTAGGGTTAATTATGAATAATTATTAATTATTAATTAATCATTAATAAAAATGTTATGTTGATGTTATAGTCAAAAGTTTAAAAAAAGCCATAGTTTCTATAATTTTGTTTTGCCTTATTTTCCACAGATCTAGATCGTACTCTCGCAGTCAATCGCCACGTGGCTCGATCTCACGGGACAGAGACAGAGATCGCGATCGCGACCGTGACCGTGATCGCGACCGTGATCGCGAGCGTGATCGCGATCGTGACAGAGAACGCGATAGAGATAGAGATCGCGAAAGAGAACGAGATTTGCCACCTCGATATCGATCGCCCTTAAGATCTCCACCGAGGTAAGCAAATTAAAAATATCCATCAACTCCCCATTTAAAACTCCGAGTTGCACTTAATTATCCGACGAAAACTTGATGACTTGCTTATTATTTGAGTTGTTTTTCTCCAAATTTTTGGGAATTGAAAAATGATTTGATATTTTGTAATTTCATGGCTCGACACGTGCCACTTGTTTTTTCGTGCATTTTATTTTTTCCTCTCACACTCGGCACGGATTGAAATGTAATGAAATTTGACGACAGATTTCACAGAGAACGGGAACGAGATCGAGCCAGATCCCGTGAGGCTCGCGAACCGCGAGAACCGCGAGAACCGCGAGAAGCTCGTGAACAGCGGGAGCCACCGGGTGGTAGTTACAACAATTATTACAACGATTCACCTGCTCATGATTATGGCTTCCGAGAGCGGGAACGTGATTTACCACCAGCGGCTTCAGTGGCGAGAGAACGACCGATCGGTCCACCAGCGCGTTATCCGTCGCGCAATCATTCCTCGCAGCACAATATACCACCGTTGTTGCCTCATCTAGCACCGGTAATCCCAGGTCCACCGCCGCTCATGTCGCTGGGAGCTTCACAACCGGACAGGAAAGACTATTATGATTCCTACAACAGGTATTTTCGCCACAATAGTACTTTGATATGTGTACACATTGAAACAAAAAAACCAATGCAGAAACTTGCAAAAAACTACGAAAACACCAACAATTGGGCTGTTTGTCATGGTCGCAATGCTCGCCGTTGTCCCGGTAATTGAACCTGACGATCCGCCAAATTCAACTCGTTCCTTCGTCCCTCCACCGGACTCTATTTGCTTTTTCTACAATAAAAAATGAGAAAAGACACAAAAGTGGCGAGGAAAATGGTTGAGGATTACGTCGAGGTTACCGGGACATCGGTACGCGATGTGTCACGTTAGTTAATCCGTTCGTCCGTACACTCACGTACAAATTTCAAAACTTTTATTCGAAGAACGTAAAAAAGAAAGAAACGAAAGGAAGGAAGAAAGGAACAATCGCACAGATTTAGCCGTTGTTTCATTCTAATCTCCGTCCAGCCCTTAATCTATTCTATCTTTATTTGTCGTTGTTGTTAATATTATTATTAATATTTATATTTATTTTTTTTAATTATTTATTCGTTTTATTTTCTGGAAAGAATAAAAATAAATATATTTGAACAAACATACACGAATGCGCTGTCCTGCGTGCTCAGACGTCGAGCCAAGTTTCAAAGGTTCTCCAGCCAATCGAGAAAGAATTGATTTTCATTAGTGCTCCATCGATAAATATTCGCTTTTTGGAAAAATTACGAATTTTTTAACTTTTTAAACTTTGCTCGGTAAACGTTTGATTTTTCGAAAAAATTATAAAGAACCTGAGAGAGTGTGAGTGGTGCAGAGTGATCCATTTAATGGAGTTTCCGGAGAGAGAGAGAGAGAGAGAGAGAGAGTATCGTGAGAAACATTTTTCCGGCTATTTGATTCGTTACGAACAAACAAGCCTCATTTTTTTATTTTTATACTCACACACACGCATACACCCACACGAGAGATAAGAAGCTGTTGTGTACGTTTAGAACTTGGTCTCATTTCGGGCGACATATTATTTTTGTTTCTATTGTTATTAATTTTCTTGCCCATCAATAGTGTCACCAAAGTCCCCTCATTCGTCAATATCGCGAATTATCGTCAGCCGGCATTCGATATTTATGTATAAAAACGTTTTTTCTGTATATGCATATTACGTTAAACCAGTTTGAGTTTATTCATCGGTACAAATATTTTGTACACTCGAAAGTGGCGAGAATTTGTTATTTATGTAAATGAAATTTTAAGTCTCTTGGTGAGGGAGCGACGCGAGGATCGCCGTTCAGTGACCATGTGCTTTCCTGCGAAAAAGTTGATCGGATATTGTTGTAAGATCGACCCTTGTATCATGTAATTATTTTCACTCTACTCGTACCGACGAGACAAAATAACGAGAAATGTTTCGAAATATCACTCTATGGGGTTCGGTGAATGAGGCAAGTTATTTTTTATTTTTTCTTGTTTTTTTTTTTTTTTTTTTTCTTTCAACATGAACGAATTCATTGTTTTCGCATCTCGTCGTTTTTATTCCAAGTTTCCAAGTTACCACGAGTGAAGAAATTTGAAATAATTCAATTGACATCGAGCATCTGTCAACTTGGTCGAGCCAAATAACGTTCCTACGAAAATTAGGACAAAGAGAGATAGAACGACCGAATTCGAAGCGAATTATAAAACATTATCAAGGCCACGATACATTATTATTTTTGCAAATTTGCAAATTACATTTGCAGAAACGTTTTTTGTTTTTTGTTTTATCAAATACTATGACACTCGATGAGAAACCCTCGAAACCGTTCATTCTTCTCCAGAAGTAAGAAATCAATGGAATTATTCGATTTGCAAAATTAACGAATTCAAATTTTGTCAGCAATTTTGATTCCATCATGAAAATTTGTATTTTTCCTTTGCACGAGTTGCGAATATTAATATTTTTTTTTATACACACAAACTTATCAGAGAGGGAGAGAAACTTATTAGAGAGCTTGGGAGGATGAAATGTGTGTTTTTCACAATTTGCTTCGTGCGCAATGATACAGGAAAAAGAAGGAATACGATCGATCACTCTGACATTTTCTGTGAACAATAATATCGTTGAACTTTGCGGAAAATCGTACGAATGTAGCGCTTAACATACTTTTGACCGTAAAGAAAGCGAAGATCCTTGAGGACATTGAATTTAGGAAAAATACAAAATGCTGAGCCAATCAATCACCATACCTTGGATTTTTTTCAACGTATCCCTCTGTAAAAAGAAATGATTTGTTTTACAAACTTACAAAATTAAATATTTAGACGACAAACCCATACACACACACACACAGTCACACATACGTACTAAAATAATTGGATTTTGGAATCGGTATTGTGATCGATTTGTGCTTATTCTTCTGCGTTTCCACGAGTGCAACGAAAAACTTGACATTGTAACGATAAATTGTCAATTATGTATAATAAAGCGTGGCTGAGCCTGAGAACGAAAGGCAGAGAGAGAGAGAGAGAGAGAGAGAGAGAGAGAATGAGTGCGTGAGAGAAAGAGAAAGAAAGCGAGAGAGCACGATAATTCACGTAGTGAATCGAAGAGGAGCAGAACTCGGAGTGAAAGAATACAACACGAGATACCGGACTTTGAATCGGCGTGGATTGAGAATCTCTCTGCAGAAGTGAACGATCCATCAACACTCGGTTTCTGATTCAGGTGAATTCAGGACCAGATCAATATTTAAAATAATTCACTGAAGCGTACGTAACAATTAGCTCGTTTAGTTTTTCTTTTTCTCTTTTTAATACCCATCTCTTTCTCCAAATCAACAATCGAAGAAGAAGAAGAAGAAAAAAGATTGAGCCAGTTGTGACAAAAGTTATAAAAAATGAGACATGTTGGTTTACACTATTTATCGTGTTTACGGTGTACCTCTTTTTTTCCTTTTCTTCAATGAAAACAGTTGCAGTTTCATCGGCGATTCAACATCGTGAATCTCGTTCGTAAAAAGTATTAAATTTTTTTTGAATTTTTCAACAGCTCACCTGGACATGGAGTCGTGCTTTACGATTTCATCAATTTTCAGCCAACTCGACACACCGTGAGACACCTCTTTTTTGTTCTTTCGGTCGATCGATACTTTTCGTTGAGCAACACTCAAGTTGAGGAAAGTTTGCTGCTCCCGTTGACCGCTTTTCGTTATCATTCTCTTTCTTTTTTTTCAGACGATATTTGTGATTAATCAATTTGTAAGTCTTCTTCCTCTACCCCCTTGCGAATTTCCCCGATGGGAAAGAATGCTCGAGATAAAAAAGGAAAAATAAAAAACAGCAATATATAAATGGAAGGTTTGCGGATCTTAGGATTCGAGGAGCAGATGATTAAATATTTTAAGATCGTCGCGTGTCGTAGCGAGTAAAAGTGCGTGTACGAACGTCGCACGAGTTTCTCTCTTGTCCCCCATATCCGTATGGTGTTTATTACGAAATGGGAGAGACCGGACGTTCGTTGAGCAACATCAACCAATTGATTATCTTCCTTTTATAATATAAATCAAACTTTGAACGGATCAACATTGATAATGGTAAAAGTACTCATTAACATTCATCTTTTTTGTCGTCAGGTACTCCGGCCCAGGTTCACAAAGATTCAGCAGTGTTGCCAGTCCTTTGAGAGACACTACTTACAAACGTCCTTTCGATGATGTCGCTCCACCCGGCACCGAAGGATATTACGATCTACCACCCCCGGGTGTTGATCATCCCGATAAATTTTCTCGTGACGAACGTGACAAATTACGCATGTCGAAGGAACGCGAGGATCGGGAAAGAGCCAAAGATCACGAGGCCGATGAACGCGAGCGGCTCGGAATCAGGGACGAAAGGTATTGTGACAAATTCAATTGCTCATTTGGCTCCAAACGGTCTCGAGTTTCATCTCACAAATTCACACATAAGAATAAACAGGATGCACGCTGCTCAAAGCTTCCGCTACGAAGAAGCTAAAATTAAATATATTGTTCCTCATAGAGGAAGATTTGAGCATTGTGCATCTTGAGGAAGCAATTTGCAGTATTTTTTCTATTTCCATTTGAATTATATATTTTACAAAATTTGCAGAAATTAGAACGGTTGGACGATTTTTCAATAAACTCTCATTTTTTGAAAATTCGAAAAATCATAAAATTTTAACCTTTCAAACGATATTTCTCAAATTCAATACCAACCTTCCTATTATGATACTCTATAAAAAAAAAAAATAAAATAAAAATTAGTAATGAATGTTAAAATTTGTTTTTTTTTGAAAATTTCAAAATGCTGTCGAATTCGTATTTTTCTAGCATTTTCTAACAAAATTCTCAGAAAATGAAGAACTTGTATGGATTAACATCTGTGCAAAACGGGAGCCCCATAGCTCAAACCGTTCTTGAGTTATAAACGTTTGAATTTTACATTTTAAGCGCATCGACATTGAAAAGTGAAAAAAGAAAAAAAATCACTCTATGAGGAAGCAAAAAGAGTGCGACATTATTACTCGGAGTTAGAAGGCAAATATTCATTGTAAATCTGTCCAGGAATCGGGAACGAGAGGATCGGCTCGATCGTGGACGTGAGCGAGATGACCGCGGCGACCGCAGACCTCTTGACCGTGAACGTGAGCGGGACAGAGAACGAGAACGAGAACGAGGAGGTGATCGCGAAAGAGACGATCCGAGAGATCGTTCGATGTCCGGACGTGAGCATCAAGACAGAATTCGGGAGAAAGAGGATCGCGAACGGCGGGACAAAGAGAAAGAACGCGATGACAGACACGTTCGGGATCGAAGAGAAACCGACGAGAGGACCATCGATAAGAGGGACTACGAGAAAGATCGGTAATTATATTTAAATACCGTTAAGCCTTGACAAAAGTTGATTGTGTGCATGCAAAGAGAAGGTTGCCCGAAATTTGACGAAAAAGATTTTTTTTCCCGCTATTTCGATCTTTTCATCGGCGAATGTAACAAAAGTAATCTCCCCGTTGCATTACTACACGGAGTGAAAAATTATGAAACTTTACTATGACCTAATAGTTGTCTCGTACTACTTCGTCTCTCTGAAAGATTTTTGCAAATACACAGCAATTTTTCATCTGAAATTGGGCAAAAAATGTGAAAATTTATGAAAAACGTCAAATTTTCCGCTCTTTTTGAGAATATGAATAAAAAATGACTATGCTAAAATCCTTTAGAGGAACCGTTTGCCATAGAAATTTTTGATATTATTTTCTCTCCGTGTAGTCCCAAATAAAAACCAACCTGTCCGAGCGTCTCTGTAATATTTTTCTAAATTTATAAAAAAAAAATTGCCGACATACGGGGAAAAAAGTTGGGGCGTGGTTTAAACTTTTGAACGTCCGGGAGAATTATTTAGAGAAAAAATGGATGAAAATTGTATATTCCCCCGGCCCTGTCTAATCTTTATATTTTGTTGGCAACGCAGTTACAGAGAGGATCGCGATCGGCATAGGATAGAGGAAAAATCGCGCGGCCGCGAAAGAGATCGAAAGGATCGTGACTACGAGTTGGAAAAAGATCGCGACCGTCACGAGCGTTACGAGAGGCACTCGGTCGATCGTAAAAAGGTGAAAAAGAGTTCGAGCCCTCATCCGACGAAGCGGGGCGGCATGGAGGCGAAGGAAGTTTCTCCGGAGCGTTCAACTTCGAGCGGGGCGGCCGGAGCCGCCGGGTTCGGCGCAGCGAGCGGCAGTAGCGCTGCCACTGCCGTCGCGACGAGCGGTAGCACGAGCAAGCGGAAGGACAAGGACCACGAGGACAGATTCGAGGATAAAAAGCGAGAGAAGAGGATCAAGGAAAAGAAGAAGAAAAAAGACAGTGAAGAGAAGGAGAAGAAGAAGAAAAAGAAAAAGGAAAAGCGTTCGACTCTGAAAGAAATAATGAAGGAAGAGGCGGCGGCGGCGAAGACGAGGACGACGGAGACAGACAACACCGGTGTCGAGACCAAATCGAGCTTGATTGAGAATTTATCGGGCAACGTGGAGGAAGCGTTGATCAAGCCAGACGGAACAAGCACAATGGAGGATCGTGCAGGATCGCCGATGATAACGTCCAAGGACAAATTCGAGAACAAATCGTTGTCGATGAATCCGGAACCACCGGAAATGTCGTTGGATTCGAAACGAGGAATCGATACAACAACGGAATTTGGCACTAATCCACCTAATCCAAATTTCAAACCGATTTCGGAAGCCGAAGGACAAGGGGGCAAGGAAAGAGACGAAGAAGCGAGGAAAATCTCGGAGAAGCCTCTCGAGGACGTTTCGGAGGAAAAGTCCGATCGAAAGTCGTCGAATACGAGGATTATCGACGAGGGAGATGAGGAGGAGGAAGAGGAGGAAGAGGAGGACGAGGAGGAGGAAGAGGAAGACGATGAGGAGGAAGAGAGAGAAAATCACAGCAACGTCGAGACGACGATGTCGTCGACCGAGACGGAAGCGAATAGTTGCGGCGTCACGACGGCAACAGGAACAATGTCCTCGACGAAAGAATCGAGAAAGATTCAAGCGCCGGATACGGACGGTAAGTCCCCGAGGAAGGAAGAATTTTTGGCACAACTTCCGGAACTCTCGAAATGGGAACGGGACGATACGACAGAAAAATTGGAGACGACGATCGAATCTTCGTTGACGGACGAGCCCGTAACAGCTGCCGGTAACACCGACGAATCCAAATCCACCAAGGTCGTTACTTCCGAAGTTTTGAAGAGAGCGGAAAACGCCATTTTCCAAAAAGCCATTAACGCCATCAGGCCGATCGAGATTAAAAAGATAAGCGAGAGCCGTAAGATACTCTATCAGAATCCTGAACCAAAGATAATGGAGCCGGAGGGAGTGACGACGATAAGCACCGCGACGACTACCGTCCCGACGACTAATCGCGATTCCCGCAAGAGCGTCAACGTCACGATAAACGTTGGAAGAAACGAGCGAAACGTTGAAATAACGGAAACCGCTAAAAAATCGAAACTCGACAGAACGAAATTCAAACCAGTGCCGGAGAGTTCGAACCACTCGCCTACGAGATTATCGGCAAAGGAGAGACTGGGCGACAAGATCGAGGATGAACGAGAAAGCAGGAAGCAGGTGGCGCCGCCGCCGGTCGCGGTCGCGGTCGCGGTGACCGAGGGACAAGCCAAGCATTTCGCGGAGCGCAGAGATTCCAGCAAGACGGATTCGACGAGGCAGCGCTCGAGGTCACCGAGACCCTCGAGAGATCGGCGATCGTCACCGTTGCCGGAACGTCGCGGCGGCGACCAAGCACCGATCGCGGTCTCGAACAACGATCGCAAAGTCTTTTTGGACGATCGTAAGCGAGATCGCGACAGAAACGAGAGACCGCGCGAGCGATTCGACACCAAGAGCGGCCACGAGAGGCACGAATCACGAAGCGGCGGTGACTCGCGAGACTCCAGAGTCGATGTCCGTTTGGAATTCCGATCGAGAAGCGACAGAATCGAAAGAGAACGCAGTGAGAAAGATCGTGGTGGTGGTGGTGGTGGTGGTGATCATCGTCGTGCTCGTACACCAACGATGCAAAATCCCAAAAGAGAACAACATTTGAAAAATGTTGGGGCAGCCGGAGCTGCTTCTTGCGCCGTTAAACGCAAAGAACCGAGTTCCTCAACTGCGGCTGGCATTACCGAAGAAGAAATCGATAAGAAAAGGGAGAAAAAATCGAGGGAGGAGAAAAAACGGAAGAAAGAACATCGAAGCAGAAGCAAATCTAAAGAGCGCAAAAAACGCAAGGAAAAAAAACACAAAAGAGACAAAGATAAGAGTCAAGATAAAAAACAAAAGCACAAAGATGCTGGTTCATCCTCGACCGCGGTCTCAACTCCGATCGCGGCATCTTGGAATCGCGAAAAAATGGCTTCCCTCGAGTCGAGCAAGAAAGACGAGAATAATTCTCGTGCCGAGGGCATTTCCGCGGCAGTAACGACGCTTCCAGGGACAACGACGACGATGACGACGACGACGACGACGACGACGACGGACACAACAGCCGCCGCCTCGGCGAACAAGAAACAACGTAAAAATCCAAGGCTCGTCTCTGACCGCAAGCGCAGCGTACTCGACGAGGCTAATTTCGAGCCCGACTATTCAGCCTCGGACTCTGACTCCGAATTGGAAGAAGGCGGTGCTCCCGGTAAATCCGGTAGCGTCGTGCCCGCTAAGAAAGCCAAGCTGGACTCCTCGACGACCGCCGCTGTCGGTACTTCCTTGGAAAAGTCAATCGAGCCGAAAGTTGTGAAAAAGCGTGTGAAATCAACGAGCTCCGAGGACTATTCGTCGAGCGACAGCGACAGCTCCTCCAGCGATACCGACACTTCCGAAGATTCTCACCGGAAGCGAAAGAAGAAACACAAAAAGCATAAAAAACGTAAATCCAAGAGAGACACGAGCTCGGACTCTGACAGTTATTCGGACTCTTCAAACTCGAGCTCCGACGAGAGACACAAGAAAAAATCCAAGAAATCCAAGAGCAAGAACAAACAAGCGAAGAAAAAGAAAAAGGCTAAACACAAATGACGGCGTTAGGCGCTCCTGGTTAATCCCTCGGAAATTATCAACGAGATTTCAAAGAAAACGTTAAGAATTTTCCAATCCGACGCGTTTCACCTTTTACAAAAAGCTCGAATAATAATTCTTGAACAAACACATATTACCAACGAATTCGACGCCGACCCCTTGTGCTGAATTCCTCAGAGCCAACCTCGATGATCGAGCTTTTCGAACATTCTTCATTTATTATCTTTAACGACTGTCCCCTCTCCCGCCCGAAAAACAGGGCGACAAAAGCCACACACACACACACACACACACACACACACACACACACCGTACGATTTACTTACAATGTAGCGACCCGATTTTCGCACGCGAAGCAAACCAATCGATCGGTTCGATTACGTGAAGGAAAAGTAATGCATCAGTCTGACTGAGCCTGTGCGTACAGCAGCCAATTATTTCCGACCATTCAGTTTCTTGTTTCGTTTGGAATTCAACGAATAATGCAAAGATACGAACTTGGTGAGTGAGGAAACGATAAAAACAACGCGATTTCTCTGCTGAAATAATATTATAAAGCTATATTGTACTTTGTAATGTCGATATGTAAAAGTAGTCTTTAAATAATAAAACGAGATACAAAAATTCTTCTAAAGCCACCTTGTTGCGCGTCTTTTTTCATCCTTCGTACTTTCGTTTTACGCAAAATTGTGATTTTTATTCTTCTAATTCCCATTGGCTCTTTACGAAAAATCGTCCTTTGGTTTGTTCGCCGATTTGGTCGTTTCCACGAGACTGTAAAGCAGCGGTATGTTCCTCGTTTTCTCCGTGTCTCGAACACCGAGATCTTGCAGCAAGAACGATCTGTCCAATGGCTGCTTTGACAACTTGCATTCTGAAAAATTGTTAAACACATTGTTGTACGCGAAAAATCGAATTTTTCTAGTTTTTTATCCACGTTGACGCGAATGAGAGAATATATTAGTTCGGATTTGAATTTGTCAATGGGAATTATTTCCAGAAAAAGCTCAAAAGCACGTCAACACATTTTTTCCGATACGCGAATTCTTTTTTTACAATTTTATGCAATAATGGATTTTGGATTGAACGTTGACTCGATTGTATGCGAAAAATCTAATTTTTGTGATACTTGCCCTGAAAGTTTGACTTTCGTATTTTCATATTCGCACTCGTACACGTGCGAATACGCATCATAAGCCTTCGGCTCATGCGGCAAGTTCACGCGCGATATTATAATTCGTCGCTTTCCGCACTTGTTGCATAAATAACTATTTTCTATGTATTCATCCACGTTGACGCGAATGAGTGCGGATTTGAATTTGTCAGTGGAAATTATTTAAAAAAAAAAAAAACTCAAAAGTCGATTAACACATTTTTTCATACAGTAATTCTGCTTTAATGACAATTTTATGCAATAATGAAGTTTTAATTGAACGTTGCAGCTGTGGCGCGTTTCGGTGAAGCTTATTTTTATGGCTAATGAAAACGTCGATGATATCGTGTAAATTTCAAACGAATGCCAATGTTTTTTTTTTCACCTTGAATTTCGAAGGACGAATTCGATTTTTCGGGATTATTTATTCGGGAAAAATACCTGCAATGAGTATGGAAGACGTGTATTTGTAGCCGATCCAATCCAAATATTCCCGAATTAGTTCGTTCATGAGAATGACATTTCGCGGGCTTTCGATTTTAGTATTTCGGTTGGATGTGTCACTCGGACTGTCCAAAAGTCTCATCACTTCCGTACGCATTTCTGCCTTTACTCGTCCAAGGACGCCATCCGACTCGAGAGACTCTCTCACAGCTGGTAAACATTATTATTATTCTTATTAATTTTGTCGAATTTTTTCGAACGTTTCAACTGCAAAACGAAACAAATATAATGTCGTGCCGAGTTATACCCTTGATCAAATCCTTCTCGGTCGCCATCTTCAAACAAACAGGTGCACGCGCTGCTGTCTATTCCTCGATCCGATCGATCCGCAGGTGTTTCAAAACGATAATAATAATAATAACAATTATGGGAACGAGTGAAACTAGAAACGAGAGGCGACGCGGCTATTTTTAACGCGGATATGACCAAGGCTTAGTTTTTGTAGAAATTTTTTGCCGGACATCACGTTTGCCAAGCCTACGAAGAAATTTCTTGTATTTTTTCCATTTTCGCTCATTTTTTGGGAGCCCCTAGCGCGTTGCTTTCAAATAATTATCGTGGCTGGAAATGGAGAAATTGACAAAAAACGGAAGTCTCGATCGTTCGCTAGATTTGACACAGTCGGTGAGACGGAGAGTGAAGGTGATTGAGGATTTTGTTTCGAGTACAGAGACAAACTGTTATTCATTGTCTTTTTCGTTTATTTTTGATAATATATGTTACAGTCTCAGGAAAGTGATGGGGCAAGGAGTATTTATTGAAATTTATTTTTTCCGAAAAAAATAGTACACTACCAAACAATTTCACAGCGATACCATTCACTACTAAACAATTCTTGAACGATTCATTAAATTAAAAAATAACAAAGTTGACAGTCGAGAGTTGGATTCCTTGGCATTCAAATCGGGTAAGGGCGCGAATATTCACAAATGTATGTCTATGCATGATTTGCATCTTCAGCGTCGTTGGCAGCTATCACACTTAATCACAAATAATTTTCGTTCGAGTCAAGTCGAACCCAGCGTGCAATGAATCAAGGACTTTGAACAAAAAATTGAAGAATCGAGTAAAATCCGATCGTCGCGGCCTTTGCAGCATGTTGTATGCGCGGCGGGAACAGCATCCAATCGATTCGTCGTGATAAACAAAGTTTCAACTTATACTGACGGTCCAAAGGAACCGAAGAAAAGAAACATTGTATTTTTGCGATTTCTGGCTACTTGTCGCGGACTGTTTACTCCAGATAATGCAAACAAAATAGTTCATATGCATCCACATTAGGAGCAGATACGACAGCAACAAAACTACGAGAGATATCGAGCGATATAGACTTGAAACTTGGTTACAAAAAAATACAAGTAATGACAAAGTGTTCCGTAAGTGCGCGGTAGAATCGCGGGACTCTGTTCTCGCCCTCCCCGAGTAATGAAACGCGCATATCTATATAATAATGTAAAGGTGATCGTTGAAATAAAGAGACTGACGATTACGCATGCAATAATAAATCACTGGGAAGCTGTTATTTTTTTATTTTCTGGAAACTTAATACGCAGACGACAAATTTGTCTGTCATTCTCGTTCTTTTGTTATATTATCAACGCCCTCACACAGGCGCAGATCGTAACGCGAGAGAAGGAGAGACAGAGAGAGAGGGTTGAGGCGTTGAGGGTGGTGGGAGAGATTATGAAACAAGAGGGAGGAAGGAGGAAGATTGGCGTCGCGCTTGCGTAGCTCGTGCACCACACCACGTACCTTTTCTTCGAGAGTTGGAGAGAGCTTTGAATTTTGAGGCTCGCGTTCAGTTGCCCTAAGATGGACGGTGGTGGAGCTTACGGTGGTGGAAAGGCTGGAGCCCCGTTTGACCCGATTACATTCGTACAAAGGCCTCACGTTATTCTCAAAGCTGTATGTTTGGTGAGTCTCACAAAAGTAATAAAAAGTAAAAACATAATCGCGAGAACGATACGTTTTTGCTATGACAATGATTTATTAATTTTGAGCTTATAAATTAATGACTGCGCTCGTCGAGATATACCGTTATATTTTTTTATAAATGGTCGACACATCGATTCAAAAGGAAAAACGACGTTCACCACCCTTCGATGAGTCTAGTGCATGAGAATACTCAGCATCCTCCCTCCTGTCTTCGCCCCTCCCTCTTTCCCGCCTTCGCCGCCCTCCCTGAGCGATGATGGGGTTGTTCTATTGATTTTTCAACGAATTAAAGCGATACGTCCCATAAAACCTCCTTTCCCGTCCAAATTCTCGCTACATCCGATCAACGAAAACAAAACAACTAAATAAATGCGTCATTGTCCAGAATCGCTCTTTTCTTGCGCGAAAATGTTGCAAGTACGTCTGCAAAAAACGTCCCTGGCCCATTCGCCCATTGATCATTCATCCGTCCAATCGTCACCTGCCCTATTTTTTCTCTTCCTGATTCCGTCTCTTCTTTCTTTCTTCCAACCCAAACATTTTTTTAATCCATACAAATATTTGACATTCCAAAATCGTCTTTCCAATGCCATTCGCATTTCCTGGATTTCAGGTCCGTGTCAGGCTTTCCTTTCCCGATGCGTTCAAAGAATCATTTATATTTTTTCTTTTCTGTCAAGATGCTTTTCGGCGTGTTTGGCCATTACTAAGCAAAAAAAATCGAATTTTGTCAGATTTTTATTTTCTTTGACATTGAAATGTTTCGATAATATTAATCAAGCAAATTAAAGTGATATGTCCCATAAAGCCTCCTTTCCCATCACAATTCTCGCTTGATCCGATCAACGAAAACAAAACAAACAAATAAATGTGCTATTATCCATCATCGCTGACTTTCCTTGCACAAAAATTTTGCAAGTTTGTCTGAAAAACGTCCCGACACCTGGCCCATCGATCATTCATTCGTCCAATCGTCATCTGCCCTATTTTTTCTCTTCCTGATTTCGTCTATTCCGACCCAAACATTTTTTTAACCAATACAAATATTTGACATTCGAAAAATGTCTTCCCAAAATGCCATTTACATTTCCTGGATTTTAGGTTCGTGTCAGTTCGTCTTCCTTTCCCAAGTTCGGAGAATTATTAATATTTTTTTTTTTCTGTCAAGATGCTTTTTCCAATTTTGGCTCTTCCATCTGCGTGTTTGGCCATAACTAAGCAAAAAAAAATCGAATTTTGTCAGATTTTTATTTTTTCTGAAATTGAAATGTTTGGATAACGACCAAATTTTGTTTTTATATTTTTCTTTCCTCGACGTCGCTTTTCCATGAAGAATTCAATGAAATCGTCTTATCGAGAGTGTTTTTCTGTTTTTTGTGCGCCAGCTCTTTGCAATAATAGTTTTTGGCTGCATAAGCAGCAAAGGATACTTGCTGGGAGAGGATGGCAAGGAACATTGTCTCTACAACGATGACACCAACGCGTGTAATTACGGAGTGGGCATCGGAGTTTTGGCGTTCTTAGCGTCCATAGGATTCCTCGTTGGGGAATATCTTTTTGAACAAATGTCTTCTGTCAAAACCAGGAAACATTACGTTCTTCTGGATCTTGGGTGAGCCACGTTGCGATAATATTTCTATAAATTTGTGCCAGCAAAGTTTAACCAATGAAAATTCACGGCGGCAGCTGAACGCGTTTGGTAAAAAAAAAATGATTTTTATGAAATTTTTTCAAAGTTTGCGCTCGAGCGAGAGGAAAAAGAATGTTTTCCATCCAATTTCGAAAAATCCTGGGCGTCGTCGCTTTCAGAAATGTAAAATGCTCAAGTGGAAATTGAAAATAATGTATGGAGCTGCGAATGTTATTAATTTTAAAAGGAAACAGGAAAATATTTGGAAAAGTTGTAACAGCAACGTTCTGGGAGGGTTGAAGAATTTTTTGAATTCTTTGTTGGTTTTGTCACGAATGCCGGTCAATTATCAAGCGTCTGGGGATCACATGGGTCTTTTTTTCCCAAGTAACAACTTTTTTCGGAAATCTTGTTTTTAAAACGTTTTATTTGAAATGGGAACAAATGCAGCGAATATAAAACTATAAAACCTCGAAGGGGGATCATTGGGGAGTATTTCAGAATTTTTTCAAATTTTTTTCTCTTCAAATACGTGAGAATGAGTGGCAGAACGAAAAAGAACCATAGGATCTGGCGTGCCATGAAAAATTATGATCCGCAGAGGATTAAGATTTGTTTCATTATTTTTCAGCTTCTCTGGCTTCTGGGCATTCCTTTACTTCGTAGGATTCTGCTATTTGACCAACGCATGGAACAAATCGAACGACCCACCTGGCGGATATGGCGTCAACAACGTACAAGCAGCGATCGCTTTCTCGTTTTTCTCGATATTCACTTGGGTAAGATTTTCAAAAGATGGTGAAATTTTTTAAAAATAATTTCCTCGGTGCATGGATCAAAGTTACGAGCAAATTGTCACATATTCATTCTCCGGGATCCTTGACAATGTTAACGAGCCCGCTGAATCGTGAAATATTTTTTTAAAAAAACTTTTTCTTAGACGAAGAAAAATGAAAAATCGGAGGAAGCAATTTGCAGCGTTTTAAATCAATTTTTCACTCATTTATCGATTTTTTACTTTCTTTTTTTAAATAATTTCGGCAACTTTTCTAGAACAGTAAAAAAGGAAGTACAGACTTGTACACAATATCTTACAAAATTTCAAAAATTAAAGCGGTTAAACGATTTTTCAAAAAACTCAGATTTTCGTAAAATTCGAAAAATCATAAAATTTAAACCGTTCAACCGATATTTTCCAAATTCAATACCAACCTTCCTATTATGATACTCTATTTATAAAAAAAAAGAAATTAGTCATAAATCTTAAAATTCGCGCAAGTTGGAGCGGTTACACCCTTTTTTTGAAAATTTCAAAATACCGTAGAATTCGTATTTTTCTAGCAATTCCGACAAAACTCTCAGAGTATGAACATCTGTGCAAAACGGGAGCCCCGTATCTCAAACCGTTCTCGAATTATGAACGTTTCAATTTTTCAGTGCCAGAACATACACACACACACACACACACATCCGGAAATTTTTTCTAGATATAATTTTTCGATGTTTTGGGACATTTTAAGTACATTGACATTGAAAACTGGAAGAAAAAAAATTGAGCGTCACATAGCTTCCTCTATGAGGAAGCAAAAACAATGTTTTTGTTAATGTCTTTGTTTTTTCTTGACCAGGCGGGCAGCGCTTGGTTCGCGTTCCAGAGATTTAAGCAAGGAACGGATGCGGCATTTGCACCGAGTTACGAGGCGGATCCGGCCGGTGGAGCGGGTTACACGAGTTATCCAGACGCTGCGGACACGAATTACCAAGAGCCGCCATTCGGTCAGCAGCAACAGCAGCGGGGTATGAACGAATTCCAGGCTCCGGCGTACTGAGAGGCGTACTGAGAGTAAAAAAAAAAAAATAATGGAAAAGCAATGTTACACAGACGAAAAGTTGCCCGATCGATAGTTATTTAACCGAAAATACATTATATTTTCAAAGTTACATTGCACACCGAGCTACGAAGATGAGACGAGGTTCGACATACAATAAAAAAAAAATTAAAAAATTTTAAAAAAATCACCCGAGCCCCGTGAAATTAGTTGGATATTCCGAGTTTCAAATATTTTTCGCATCCGAATGAATTTCATTGATAAGAAAAACTCCCGCACCGATAATTTCGCACTTGTATTTATGAACTCGTCGTTTCTCGTAGCTCTCGAATAATCATCCGTCGTCGTACTCTCCACAATACATATAACTATATTTATATATATCCCCGGGTATATATAAATATTAATATATGCATACACGATTGAAATAAGAATATCGTCGCGATTTGCCGATAGGATTAGACAGAAAAAAGTGTGTATGTGCGCGTGTGTGTCCGTGGGTGGATGAGTGTGTATAAATGATGGCGATAAAACATTGAAATGAAAAGATAGGCCTCACAAAACAAAACTAACGCGAAGAAGCCACGGGGAACCAAGAATCAATATAGAGAGCAAAGAGAAAGCGATCGCTCCTTGATCGCAGAAAAAGAGACTTTGAAAAAATGTCGATAAATGCCAATTTTTCAAAACCATTCCGCTTTGATGGTTCGTGGGATCTTGCGCAAAGATAAAACATTTCTTTTTTTTCTTCCACTCGGTTTCAATCGATATATACAAATTAATACGAAAAAGATATAATAATATATATATATATATATATATATATATATACAAATAACTAAAAATACATACATATATATATACATACCTACATATGTATACATGTGTAACAAACTTTTACCAAAAAATCTGATCTCGTCTCGACAGGATCAAGCAACGCGCTAAATTCGCCGCGTACTGTGTGATTGCGTCGCTTGTGCTTTTCGGTATATAAGTTATTGTGTAATTGAGCAGGAGCGAGAGAGATTTTGAAGAAAAACAAAAAGAAACAATATGCACAATATGTGTGAGAGGAACAAGGAGCAAGAAAGAAGAAAAAAACTGTGAGAGCGTGGGAGGAAGGAAGAGAGAACTATACGGTGGTGTATGGTCCGCTGGTACACAGAGGGAAAATTATATTGAGGCAAAATTTTGATGGGAAAGATCAATATTTTGTTGGATACGTTCGAATAAACTTTTTTTTTAATAATCACAAAAATGTCGTCGTTGCAGCAACAAATATTCTACGAAATCTCTTCGGAAAGCAAATTTTTGTCATTTCGATCGTAAATTCTGCTGATAGTTCCGTTAGAAACCGAATATACTGCAAAAATGACGAAAATTTTGAAATTACTCAAAAATATTTAGTTTTACTTGTTCAACAAAATATCGACGTTTTTCAAACAAAAAAATTGAATTACAAATTATCATGTCTTTGCTAAAATGCTTCAGAGAGGCGACACGGGAGCGATGTTGTCGCAATTTTTTATATTTTTCTCTTTCCGTGCACACAGCTGTTCAGTATTGTACGACGAGTTGAATTTGTTCGTTATGTGGAAGATTCGCGTGTATGATCCATGGAGATACGAAGGAGTGTGTATTGCGAAGAAGTAGGAGAAGAAAACCAATTCCAAAAAGGATGATTTGCATTGAGGAGGCTGCGCGCGAATGATCAATGAAAAACGTAAAAATACTTGCAAATTATAAGCTCGAAAAAGAAAGCCTGCATATTATAGTTGGCCAGTGATGTACTTCCGCAAAAAAGTCATTGGTGAGAGAAGAATAACGAAGGGGAAAAAACGTGGTTGATTTGTGTGTCGCTGTTGGTGTGGATGCGGGAAAAAAATAGTCTTGTAACCCTCGAGACAGCAGGTTAAATGACACAATTGAAGTTCGCTACGTAGTTGAGTTACTTAAGCCGAGACTCGTTTGTAGTAAGCAACTTGTTTCAGCCCAGTCGACTATTTATTCAGAAAAAATGAGGGAGAAAAAGTATTGAAGCGTATTTAAGAGCCAGAGAGAGAGAGAGAGAGAGAGAGAGAGTGAATTATACGGTGGTAATCGCATCGCATTTATCGTAGAAAAAGAAATAGTTTAATAAGTCCGATTGCACGGGGCTCTGAATTATTCTAGCAACTGAAACATTCTTGATGAAGCTTGCCACGTTGGTTAATGGGGAAAAGCCACCCCGGAGGGAAATCCAATGACGATAAATTATTGTCATGCATTTTTATTCATTTATTTGGCATATTTATTTATTTCTTTTCAATTTTTCCTTTTTTTTTTTTTTTTTTGCAAACGGTGATACAACTTTTTCCGCTTTAGCTAAAAAATATTTATTATAAAAATATTATAAAAAACGTTGTTTTTTTTTGTCCCTCGTCCGATTGTTAAAAAGCAGCATGGAGCTTCTTCGAGTTGTTTCGATTGTCTCGACGGATTGTAAGAGCCATTACGTCCGGTTAATTATTTATAGTTTGCTCCTAAGAGGAAAAAAAATACGGAAGATAATGATTTACGCGGCGCAAGAGAAAGCGAGGCTCGGTCGCTCGTTCTTGATCGTGCGTTTTAAATTTCGACATAGCCGAAACCACATGTATTCCATTCGCTTCTAGTCATGCATATATGCAAATAAATATATGCTACGGAAACACACACAAAGAGAACTTGAACGATAGAGTAAAAAAATAAAGAGAGTGCTGTTGGTGCACTGAGTCTTTATTTTCAGCTGCGAACCTTGAAAAGTCAAAGAAATGATAAAAAAAAACAAAAACGAAACAATATATAAAAAGATTTTCGATTCGAGTTATTTGTATATTTTTCGTTTCTTACGATAGAATTTAAGTTGTAAATTGGTATAATCGTGTGAGTCGCGAGCTTGGACTGCGCCGTCACCGCTCGAGAAACAAATCGGAACAAAAATTCATAATTGACGAATAAACAAAAAATTAAAAAAAAAAAAAAAAAAACAAACAAACAAAAAACACAGAAAAAAATATCAAGTAGAGAAAATAAAGTTTAAAGAAATAGAAAAATTGTAATATTTTGGTGTGTGTATAATGAGAAGCAATAGGCGAGAGGCGTGTGTCGGGCCCAAAGTGACGTGACTGTATGAATGTTTATTCGTGTATTATCTATATATGTAGTATTATTTGAAACGCGGTTCATAAGTAGTGCGAAAAGAATGTATCCAAGAGTATTTAAGGAAAGAGATCTTAACGGAAGAAAAATAAATGACTAAATGAAAAAAAAAAGAAAAGATAACAAATACGAAAATAGTAGGGGGGAACCTGCTTTAGCTGTATGATACGTGCTGGTGAAAAATTCCAGCCACCTGCTACTTCAAATCGCATATAAATGTTATCATCTATCGTGTTAAAAAAAAACAACAAAAAAATCAAATTGCGAAACATGTACAATTATTACTGCTCCTAATATTCCATCCAGCATCTGTTACAATTATTATTCCGGGCTCTAAATTTCGAGTCTTTCGAAATGTTGATTTTTTACGCGTACAAGGGGCAAAGGACTGCTCGGTCCAATTGCCCACGAATGCGGAGAGGCTGCAACTTCCAAAAAGTACATTTTGCTACGGCGCGTTCGTCCGATCGCAATAATTATCGTTTTTGCTATTTTCCCACGGGATGGCCTTTGCTCATCGAGTCTACGGGCCACTTTGGTCGATGTGGACTGCATTTTTTAGCCAAATCCATAAGCCTCTGAGGGTTTTTTATATTATGAGGAAACTTCAATTTCATTCAATTTTCGTGCTATTCTACGGAGAGTTGAATTTTCGCGGCGTCGCACCAGCAGCGCTCACAGCCGATCGCGTGAATCGCCGATCACATGCGATGACTGCGATGAGTCGATGACGATCATCAACGATTTTCGATCGGTTGATAACGCAGATACGTATACCATGGCTACGTCACTTACGCATGCACACACACACGTACAAAAGTGTACGTATTCTATTTGTAGATCGTAGAATTTTTATCGATCAACAAGCAGGGAAGAGAGGCCGAAAACGCGTTTTGGTAAACGTGTGGAGACAATGTCTCGCTCATCGGATATTTCCGTTTCTGCGTGATACACGTTTTTCTTGCAACGTTTATCGCTTCGAAATGATATGAAATATCTAACGAATAAAAATGGCATCGGACTTTCGTCTGTCCATTAATTCTTATGCTGCCAAATTTAACGTGGAGCAGCAGCACTCTGCCACTCTGCTCTGCCCACCTCGTAAGCACCCGTAACACTAGCAGCAGTTGCAGCAGCACTTGTCGACTTACCAAAAAAAAAACAGCTATTTACGAAAGTACAAAAAAAACGTTTCCACAGTGTATCCCGCGTGTTGTGAAGTAGAACGATCTGTTCAGGCACGGGGTAATAAAAAATAAGAAATTCCCGATAAAGAATAACATTGAAAATTGGTGTGCGAGGAAGCATCGTGCGTAATAACCTCTCATTGTCGCATTCGAAGTTCTTTTTTAGTGCGGGCTTTCCCGAGCGCGTATCGTCGCAGGAAAGAAATAAAAATAATAAAGCAACACACGAGGGCACAAAAAAGGATTCATTGACATCTGGTTACACGTACGTTCATAACAGAGTTTTTCCGTTTGTTGTTCTATTTTCGTACATCGCGCCAAGAGCATGAAGAGGTTACGTGAAATTAGTGCGTTTGACACCCACAGAATCTTTCAACTCTATTATCAAATAATCTGTGCACAAAAATTTCGTAATATATTTTTCAAACTTGTCTCTCATTCTTTTCAACGATCAAAACTGCTTTTTCTCTCTCGCCCTCCACTCTCGTCTCCCCTGTCTCCCGATTTCGGGCTCAACCGCGTTACAATCTGTTGCACTTGTCGTCCCTCGATCCTCGATCGTTTTTTCATGTTTTCATAATTATTTATTCGCTTTTTCATCAGTTTCCGGATTCGCTACAAAAGGCAAATACTTCTTACCGACTCGCCATGTCAGAGTCGCACGAGTCCGCCAGAGTCGGCGCGCATCGCGCGGACATGGCTAACGACAACACCTGCGGCGCCAATGCCTGCGTCGTTTGCTACAGAGACGTAGAGATTTACAGTATCGGACTTTGCGAACATCCTGTTTGTCACGAGTGCAGCACGCGAATGCGCGTCCTCTGCCAACAGAACGAATGTCCGATTTGTCGTCAGGACTTGCCGAAAGTCGTCTTCACTAGAATGGTCAAGCCTTTTCGTCATTTGAGACGAAGTAATTTGTTGGACACACGATACAACATTTACTTCGATAGCCCGGATATACAGGAAAAATTTAATACTCTTCTGGCTCACGCTTGTCCAATTTGCCCGGATAAAAGACGCTTTGACAATTTTACCGGCCTCAAGGACCACATGAGACGGGTTCACGAATTGCATTATTGCGATCTGTGCGTCGACAACTTGAAGGTACGATCAATTATTTGGGAGATTCCGCGATATTGGGGGGCAAAGAAAAAGTCATTTGTGCAGAATTTTTTTTTTTCGACATTTTTTTTATTCTTAAAATTGCACGAATTAAATACAATCATGATGGTCGTTACTCAAGAGTTGAAAATACTTTGTAGTATTTTTTACGATTTTTCAACTCTATAGCCTTCCAAAGTGAGTGGGATTGATAACAGACCCAATGCCTATTACGTAATGATCTGGAGGTGTAACTATCAAGGATTAAACTTGGACGGTGGTGGAAAAAAGTATATTGCTTTGCAAAATCCATTTTCAAGTTGATTTTTTAAATATTTGTATGCTCGGAAAAAAGTCTAGAAAGGTTGAGTTATGTTGGAATTTTCTCAACGATTCCCGTGTAAATAATAAAACGAGAGTTTGCAATGATTGTTGAAGTTCGCATCGTTGGAATGCAACGAAAAGTGATTATTTTCGTTAGTTATAAAAATGACGAATAAAAAATCAATTTAACGTTGTATTTATTTATCGTCGAAAAATAAAAATAAATTGTAATCGTTTCGTAGATATTTTCGCACGAGAGGCGTTGCTACACCCGTTCGAATCTGAGTCAACATCGTCGAAAGGGGGATCCCGACGACAAGAGTCACAAGGGTCACCCTTTGTGTGAATTTTGCGACCTGCGTTACATGGACAACGATGAATTGTATCGTCATTTGCGACGAGACCATCTTTACTGTCACTTTTGTGACGCGGATGGACTCCATCATTATTACAATTCGTACAATGATTTGCGAGAGCATTTTAGGAACGAGCATTACTTGTGCGAGGAGGGAACGTGCCTGGAGGAAATGTTCACCGGAGTATTCAGGACGGACATCGATCTGAAGGCGCACAAAGCTTGCACCCACGGTAAACACTTGGGGAAAGCCGCGGCTAAGCAAGCGCGGACGTTGGAACTGGAATTCACGTTAGCGCCCAGGGGAGGAGGAGACAATCGAAATAATCGAAGAATACAAAGTGGCGGAACGGGTGGACCGAGCGGAAACACCGGAAGCAGCGGTCTTGCGCAATCGAATTCTCGGAGAGTTCGGGATTCCAACAATCGAGATCAATCGCAACAGCAGCAGCAGCAGCAGCAGCATCAGCAACAGCAACAACAACAACAACAACAACAACAACAACAGCAACAACAACAGGGATCTGGTTTGGGAGCAAGAGATTATCAGCAGAGCGATAGTGTCGTCGATTTCGGGGATTGTGGTCTAAACCCGTTCGATCTTGAGAGCGTTGCCTTCGTGCGTCAGCCCGACGTACGCAGTACCGAAGAATTTCCATCGCTTGGAAATAGCTCGCCGGTTATACCGAATCTCGGACGTGGACGTGGAAATCTTACGATACGAGGAACTCTCAAGCCTCAAGCATTGGCCGTAACCGATGAAAACTTTCCGGCTCTCGGACCGGATTCCGGAGTAACCGGGTTGGCCCTTCCAGCAGCGGCGACCGGTAGCGGAATCGCGAAAACTCTCAACCTGAGTGTCTTCAGTAGCAAAAAAGCAGCGGACACTTGCGGTGGTTCATCCTCGCAACGGCCTAAATCGAGCGCCCCAAACGTATCGATTCAAGTTAATCACAAAACCGACGGCACTGTGACGACTCGCGTGACCGGACCAAACATTCGTATAAGGCCGCAGCAGCAGCAGCAGCAGCAGCAGCAACGTGCCTCGATGGATTGCGATTTTCCGGCTCTCGGTCGATTCAATCCGGCGGCTAATTTAGCCACGACCATCAGTCCGAACGTCGGTCAATGGACCAAAGTCACTTGCGTCAAACAACCGCCTGAACAAATATCAAAAACAAAAAAAGTTGCTCCTTCGCCATTTCCTGAATATCCGCCTCGTTTACCAACCACCGAAGATTTTCCCAGCTTGTCCAAACCCGCCTCCTCGCGCTCGTCCAAGAAACAACTTTCCATCGCTGTTGTTCCGCAACAACAATCTTCCTGGCAGCAGCAACAAAACTCTATGAAAAAATCCGAAAACGATAACAAGTCCGTCGCCGATGCGACCAAAGGAAAAACGAAAAAGAAAAAAGTTAAGCAAACAGGAACCAGTGGGAATAATTCAAGCAGCAACGAATCAACCGGCTCGAGCTCCAACAACAATGTCAAGTCTAATACCAACGATAAAGTCAAGGAGAATTCGGTAGCAGCGAAACAAGTAGACAGAATTGATTTTTCCACGAAAACGGATGAATCTAGCGAGAGGAAAGAAAGTAGCAACAAGTCGTCGAAGAAGGACAAGAGCAAAGGCAAGAGCAAGCGAGGAGAGGGCGCCGGGGATGGCGCTGAACGTTCGGGCAACGATAACAACGCATCGAGCAACTCGGAAAAACAAGCGAAGCAAGAAACGTCGAGAAAGTGTTCAGTGTTGAAGATCGATAGTCTAAATTCGAACGAGAACGTGTACAAAATGAGCCAAGAATTTCCAGCGTTGAGCATCGGCAAGCCCCTTAACCGAGGGAACAACGGACGCCAACACACGACGACAACAAAACTGCCAAATCCACCGCCCGGTTTCGACACTGCGACCCCGCCACCTCCCGGCTTTGCCATTAAGATTTCCAACGATGATCGAACGCTGAGCAATAATAATAGCAGCTTGACATTCACCAACAGCTCGGGCGAGACTTACACTATTTTACCGACGAACGCGACGGAAGAAGACAAAATTTACGTGTACGTAACACCTCCCGATTTTGAGAAGCGCAACCGCAGCCTGATCGAGCGCGTCACCGAGGTCCTTGGCGACCAGGAAGCGATACAGGAATTCCGCTTTCTCAGCGGTTCCTTTCGCCGAGGCGATTGCAACGCCGAGACTTATTACAAACGTTGTCGTCGGGCATTCGGGCTAGGCACCTTTGACAATTTATTCCCCGAGATGCTAGTCCTCCTTCCGGACATCACGAAGCAACGACAACTTTTTCAAATCCATCGTCGCGAAGTAAACGGTAAAATAAGAACGTTGAACGCTTGTGACATTTGCGGGCAAGTACTGAAACGTGGTAACGACGAAAAAGCCCATTTATCGGGTCACACCATGGAAAACGATTTCCCTGCTCTCGGTGATACTTCCGGCGCAGCACCGGCCACAACTTGGGTTCTCCGCAAAGTTTGATACTCGGGCTACTACAAATATTACTTTATTTTTATTTCTATTCCTTTTTCTTTTCGCTGTGTACTTTGGTCTCTTTTGCAACTTTGCAAAACAACTTTGCTCCTGTTCGCCTTGGCCACAGAAGTATTTTTTCGTACTTCGTGACGATGCTGCCATTTTTTTCCATGAGCAATCCAAGCTGGACCGACACCTCCTTCGTCAATGTTGTGTATATACTAACGTAGAAAAAAGGATTAAAAATTAATTGCCGATATCATGAGGTGGCTATCGAGGTTTTACATCCTGCGACCCCCGTTACGTTGCCATAGCACGCAGCATCGAATCGTTGCATGGGATCTAACGAAAAAAGAGAATTTTATCATTCACTTGTTATATTACGGAGCAACGCCAAATGTTAAGAAATTGTTTGATAGATTACGAGCATATACGTATATACTTGCGCGATGTATGTACCGTTTTGTACAATAATAAAGTTAGACGAGTATGGGTTGTATGGGTCGAGATGCGCACGCACCATAATAAAACATTGTTTCCACAATTAACGAAATATTCTTTGATCGATCATTGCGCCCGAGATCATACTACTAATTGGAATACATCCTTGACCGTATCAAATCGACAAATCGAGCTTCGAATTACGTTCCTGAGTTAATTTTTCACCACCTAAATCTTGATTAATTCAATTTTTTCTTCACCATTCTCTCTGGCATGAAAAAAAGAAAAGATTCATGTACTTATAAGTCAGATTACTGCTTTCGGAACGATTTTACGAACCAGAAACTCGTGGGATTGATATTTAGCCCGGTTTGTAGTTTAACGTAGTACTGTCGGTTCTAGAATCACCGTTCAGAATTTATTCAAATTTGGTATAGGAGTAGATTATGATAAGAAAAAAATTCAGTCAAATTTTCAAGAGGCTACAGAGAACCAGAAAAAAGATATTCGCGTTGGTAATTTCATGAATTTAACATTTATTTCATACACTTCGTTGTATATTTTACAATGACAACTGTGATTTATCGTAAAACTCAATACGACTCAAAATTTTAAATGTATGAAACTACCAATACGAATTTTGTTTTTCTGGTTCTCTGTAGTCTCTTGAAAATTTGACTGGATCTTTTTCTTATAATAATCTACTACTGTACCAAATTTAATTAAATTTTGAACGTTAATTCTATAATCAACAGTACTACCTTAAAGTTAAAAAAAAATGAGTTGCTACTTTTCAATACGTTGTAAAGAGGAATTTTCAGAGATTTATAGAAGCAAAGTACCACACACACACAAACACAAACACACACACACACCGATAACTGTTTTAGATTCAGCGATAAATATGATGAGCAGTATCCTAATGACTGTTATGCGTTGAATAATCGTGTGCGGATTTCTGTTGCACTTGACACTCTCGTAGCGTGCGTTGGGTGCATTGATTGTGAAGGATACGAGAAAATTCCAGCACGATCGGAACAATTCTGTTTTCATTGAATAAAAACAACAAGAAAAATTGATGATTCGGTAGATACTTTTAGCAGGGGGCGGGAAACGCTGAGAAATGTGTGTGATACGATACGCCAACAAAGCATGAGCGGTTGATTGAAAAATTGGATTCAGCGAGATGACGAACTTTCGAAAGTCACAAAATAGCGAATTATTTGGGGCTCGATTATAGTTATTTATTTTTCGAACTTGGTGTTGTTTCTCGTCGTTAAGATTTCGGTTCGACGAGTTATCGTTATTTATCGAAGAATCATGTTCGTATATCGACCTGGATCCAAACCCTCAGAAGATTTTTTATAAAACTCGTCTATAAATATAAAATTATTCCTCGAGGTATGCTTACAATATTTATCAAAGTATAACGAATCGAACAACAAGGAATGAAAGGGATAGGCCGAGCCGGCAGCGATACTAAAAGAAAAAAACGCATTTTTTCACTCTCTCATATGTTTCCGAATAAGAAAGGTAACGATGTTGAAGTTTGCATCGTTGGAATGCAACGAAATTCCATTTTTCTTGCCCAAATCTCAAGATTCTTAAGCAATATTTGGGCAGGACAATAAAACGATTTTTTTTAATCTCCAAAGAGAAAATCGGTAGGAAAATTGTCATGGTTTCTGAAATTTAACAATGAATAGAAAAACGTATTTATCGTTGGACTCCAACATTGTGAAGCTCGGTACATATATGATAGAAAGGTAAAAGTAACGTTTTTAATGAATATTTCATATATATTTAATAGCTTATTAATATTTATTCCATTGCCCAAACGGCTAAACCGTAATCGAGGAAAGAAAAGTGTTGATGATAAAACGTGATTGATACTGGGTGGCCCACACATTCGTACAATAATTAATATTCTCGCGTGTTTCACACTTGGATGGCTTTCGAAATGAAAATTTTTCCACATCGAAATACTTCAGAAGGCTGTCCTCGAAACCACTCGTCGTGTACTTAAATAAGTGATTTTCAATGAGACTTAAAACACGATCGTACAAAAGCGCTTGATTGATGAGCGGCGCCACACGGTGAAACAGATCGATTGCGAACGACCTTGACTAGTGGATCGTTTAAATTTATCAACATATTCTTTTTTCTGTATCGTTGAACTCTCGTTGCGAAAGTAGGGATGAAATTTCGTAAAATTGCATTACTTTCAGGATAATTGAAAAAGGAAATCGATTTAGTGGACAAAGTTGCAAGAGTTTGGAAAAGAGAATAGTTGTTGCATTTAAACGATATCAATGTCGTTACTATTATCATTAAATTTTGGTTTCATTCCATTTCGTAGATTGTTGGCGATTCGAAATAGAAACGATTGCGAATGGTTGTGTGTCGGAGCGATTCGCCGAAAGAGTCTCGAGACGAAGGAGGAATCTTGAACGAGGAACAAGCCGCGAGGAGAAAAGTGAATTACATAATAAAAATCGGAAATTACAACGGCGCGGGGCGTAGAAAGACGCACGGTCCGGATGTCCGACGGCGGTGAATTTGTTGAAACAATGAAAAAAGGATGGTTGGCTGCAGGGGGGGAGGTAGGATGATTCTGGACAAGATGTTGATCTCGATAATCTCTAGGATGGTGGATCACTTTTTGGCGAGTTCGTTGCTCAGCCAGTCGAGTCCTTCGTAAAGACCTTGACCTTGAGTAGCGCACGTGCTCTGTATGTACCAATGACGTCCTTTGAGCGCGTTGAGGCCTAGTTTATCGGTCAATTCGGCGGCGCACATGGCGTTGGGTAAGTCTTGTTTGTTGGCAAAAACAAGGAGAACGGCGTCTCTGAGTTCGTCCTCTTTGAGCATGTTGGCCAATTCTTTCTCCGCCTCGGAAATTCTTTCTCTGTCGTTGCTGTCGACGACGTAAATGAGTCCTTGCGTATTTTGGAAATAATGCCTCCACAAAGGCCGGATTTTTCCTTGGCCGCCGACGTCCCATACGGTGAAACAAATGTTTTTGTACTCCACCGTTTCGACGTTGAAGCCGATGGTCGGTATCGTTGTGACTATTTCTCCGAGTTTTAATTTGTACAAAATTGTTGTTTTACCAGCTGCGTCCAATCCCACCATCAGAATTCTCATTTGCTTCTTGCCGAACAAACGGGTAAACAAACTGCTTATCGTCAGGCCCATCCTTGTCTCTGATTTTTCTTTCGGTGACTAACGTTTTTTTAAAAAGTTGGTATGTGCGCCTCGGAGGTTGTTTTTTTTTGTTTTTTGTTTTTTCCTTTTTTTACGATCTATTGCGACCCGCGCTTGAGTAATTCGATGTTTTTACACGAGGATATAGGTATGTACGTGGCGACGACGGCGGCGGTGGCGAGGACGATGGCGGGCTCAGAACCTCAAAATACGAGCGGCTGCACTCGATGACGTCTGTCGGCAGTTGTGTGAAAAAATATTTTTATGTCTACATGTAAACAGATTTTTTGTTTGCAATGTTTTCATGACATTGCTTACGCCCGCGCAAGCGAGACGGACACACGGTTAGAAACAATATGTGGCAACGTACGTTTTTCTTTTGCGAGTTGGTTTACGCCCAGGAGCTAAGAAATTTAGCGGTCCACTCGTTCTTCAATCCACCTTGAGGCCGATCTGACAGCCACGCAATTGGAGCAATCCACCACGCAATGCTACGACGTCGATAAGGCTTTTGCCTTCTTTGAATTATTCTTTATTTTTCAACGCCCGTGTTGTCGCGCGACCGTCTCTGAATCTATTTTCTCACTATTATTCGTATTTCAACTTTTCGGGGCTCTCGTCAATAGGAGGAAAAATAAATGGAAAGAAACGTAAACGTTATACACACGGAAAAAGACTACACTGGATAATAAAAACAGCAGCAACAGCAGTTGGTCGAATTGTCGGACGATTGGCGCTCGTTTGTCGTTTTGCCTGTTTCGTCACACTTGCTTCTCTCCTCGTCTCTCGTCTCGTCCGCGCGCGGTTTACCACCACACCAATCTTTTTTCAATGCCGGCTTTGTATCCTATATATGCGCATCGGTTTTGTATTATAGAACGCGCGAGTGTTGAGGCTTTTGCGATTGCTTGCGCGATGACTCGAGACCCTCGAGTGAGAGACTACTTGATAAGACTGAGAATGGATCACACACTAGAGGTGAGTCGAGGAGGCGCGAGTAGCGCCACGTACCGGAAGTAGCTGGCATGCTCGCTGTCATCGACGACGATGATAACATCGAATCGAAATCGAAACGAACATGCCTGCAGACATGCTGCCGGACATGTGCGGCACTGACAGCACCGACAGGCGAGGCAAAACGGCGAGCATGTTCGCCACTCGCATGCAGCGAACGAGGAGCGAGCGACTGTACAATGGAGCATGTGTATGCGTAGAACGAAGCAGCAGGCAGCAGCGACTAGTGACTACCTGTCGAATAATAATTGGAAAAGTTTGAAATGCGGCGTCGAGATTATTTTTTCACGACTCATCGAAAAAAATATATGAAAAATTATGCTTTTTCAGCTCTAGCGAAAGTTTCATCATTGCCCACGCGCAACAGCAACAATTCCATTTTTCTAATATTTCGATTTTCTGAACAATTGCTCATTCGGAGCAAAGGTATTCGCTCTACCCCGGTGTATCCGGGTTCGGGTTTGCATTTTGCATGCTCCCATGGTGACGACGTGTATACAATAGTAAAATGATAGAATCCAAGTTGGTACGCCTGATTTCAACACAAGGAGAAAAACAAATCATCCAACCAGCAACAATCTTTCCTAGTATCGTAGTAGATAAAAAAAATTGTAGCCACAACCTATAGAGCATAAAAAGCAACGCAGCAACAACAAATAGTGCGTGGAAAAGGGAAATAAAAAACAAATGTCACGCAAAAGGAAAGATAATTACAATGGTGCAAATAGGTCGATCAAGCGCTTCGGTACAAGTTTGAGTGTCTTTTGTTCGTTTGTGCGAAATAGTTCGATGCGCCGAAACGACGACGAACAACGACCAGTGGCTTCTCGTTGACAAATGAACAATATTCGCGTAGTGCGGGTAGTGCCGAGGATGTGGCGAGGCTGATAAACATTGAAAAATGACGCAACCCAAGGATTTCAGTGCGTGTAAAAATATTTTTTACAACTGTCTCGACGAGACTGATCGACGCGACCAACATTTCCGCTACGAATAACTCGGATAGCCAAATTTTCAAATATTCCGAGCATATGGTTTTTCAGGCCGACAAAGTCGTTCGCAAGAGCGGGAACCGCATCGGCAACGAAAACGGGAACCCAAGTAACCTGCTCGTTATAGCAACATCCGCAAACTCTCCGAGTCATGAGTTCCAAACGACCCAACGCTCTCCTGTGGATTTCCTTCATTTTTACGATTCTTCCACTCTGTTATGGCGTCCCGCAACAATCCTCCGAAGTATGATTTACCAATTCTCACTGTCTTTTCTTCATTATCATCATTTTGTCGCATTGATTGTTCTCCATTCGCACATTCACTCAGCGACAACAAATTTCGAATCAACCTCTCGTAATGTTTGTTAAATTTCAAAAACCATGGAAATTTTCGAACCAATTTTGGGTTTTATGGTCCTGACTAAATATCGTATAAGGATCGTGGGCTCTGCTCAAGAAAAAAACTGAATTTCGTTGCATTTCAACGATGCAAACTTCAAGCTCGTTGGGTTCAAGTTCAAGGCAACGAAACATATTTTTTTTCAAAAACGACCCCAGGCGACTAATACCCACGTCCCTTCTTCCTTCGTTCTCCCGTTTTTTATCGTTTTACCACATTTTTCATTAATTTTTTTACTTGAAGCAAAATTTCTCCAGGCTCGTGCGATACTGCATTAAAAAACGAAAAGAATGAGCCCAGGTTGAACCCTTTTCGTTGAATTTTTCAAAATTGGTGTCATTTAGACCCCGGGTTACCGTAATGGGTAAAAAAAAGGTTACCGTTCCATGGTTAAAATTGGTCGTCTCGTTATTTCAGAATCACAGCACGGGTCTCGTTACGGAGCAGGAAGACTCGCTTTTGCTTTTTTCCACACTGGGTGGATCGCTGATCGGAGTCGAACGGCGTACCGGCATCGTTCGATGGCACCAAGACAACGGTAAATCCTTCATTTTCACCGTTCCAAAGACTCAGTTACATCGGAAATTCAAAACTTGGCACAGAGACAGATTTTGCGCATTATTTTATCATGCTACTCCGATCGATTCTTTTTTTTTCTATCTCTCGGAACGAGGCCAATAGTCAACTCCCGCAAATCTCCGATTTTTTTTTTTTTCTGGTGCATTAAAAAATATTCCCTATCGTATTGTTCGGTCATGAAATACTTTTTTGTTTTTCCGATGAAAGAATTGTTACTTGTGGGAGTTTGGGATAATATCAAATTGCAAAATGCAACAACAAAAAAGTAGGCGTCGCGGGGAATTATCAATGGAACGATGAAAAATTTAGGGAATACAATATTTTTCTAAATTTGGCGTTCCTCGAAATGTATCGAGTGCCGTGTTTCCGTCGGTAAATGAATTTCCATGAGTTTTCCGTTATATTCCGAAAAAAATTATTTTAATCGATATAACGAGATGACGTTTTTGTTTCGATTTATTATTCTGTTACAGAACCCGTAGTTAAAGTGCCCTACAACATCGGCCAAACTACCGTGTACGTATTTTTCGTCATCACCTTGAAAAACCGTATTTTACGATGTTGAAGTTTGGATCGTTGGAATGCAACGAAATTCCCTTTTTTTCTTGGGAAAATCTCAAGATTTTCCATGAATCAATCAGTCAGGACAATAAAACGATATTTTTTTAAAAGTGTTGTGGTTTTTTAAATTGAACAAACAATTAATAAAAAAATGTATTTTTCGTTGGATCCCGATGTTTTCGAACTTCAATGTCATCGTATTTTTGTTGATGCAAAAATAATAGTATTGGTACTCGATGCGATTGGATGGTGAAAAATAAAAAATAAAACTTTTGTTCAGGCCCATGTTTTTACCGGATCCGAAAGATGGATCGCTCTATTTGTTCGGAGCTGGGTTCGAAGTTTTGAAAAAGTTGCCATTCACAATACCGCAATTAGTTGCGAGCAGTCCTTGTCGTAGCAGCGATGGAATTCTGTACACAGGCCGAAAAATCGATACGTGGTTCAGCATCGATCCTCTTACCGGTGACAAAGAACACTTGATGGGTTTCGACCAGGTTGAAAATACATGCCCTCTCGAAATCCAAGATGCAATCTACGTCGGTCGAACCGAATATAATATTATTATGATCGACACCAAGAACAAGGATAGAAAATGGAACGTTACGTTTTACGACTATTCCGCAACAAAAATGGAAACCGAAGGAGCCGATAGTTATGGTTTGTCAAATTATTCATCCAACAAAAATATCATGATTACTCATTCGGGGAATGTGTTTAGAAAGGATTAAAAGAAAACAAAAAGAAGGAAAGAACGCTGCAAATTGCTCCCTCGAGATTTATCACGATGCTCAAATCTTCCTCTATGAGGCACTATATTTTTTATTGTGGCTTCCTCATAGAGAAAGCTTTGTTAATCAAATTTTCACTCATTTATCGATTTTTTACTTTTTTAACATAAATAATTTCGACAATTTTTTCAGAAAGTAAAGAGCATGTACAGACCTATACACAATATATTACAAAATTTATAAAAATTAAAGCGGTGAGACGATTTTTCAAAAAACTCAGATTTTCGCAAAATTCGAAAAATCATAAAATTTAAACCGTTCAACCGATATTTTCCAAATTCAATACCAACCTTCCTATTATGATACTCTATTTATAAAAAAAAGAAATTAGTCATAAATCTTAAAATTCGCGCAAGTTGGAGCGTCGACAGATTTTTTTTTGAAAATTTCGAAATGCCGTAAAATTCGTATTTTTCTGGCAATTCCGACAAAATTCTCAAAGAATGAAGAGTTTGTATGGATTAACTCTGTGCAAAACGTGAGCCTTGTAGCTCAAACCGTTCTCGAGTTATAAACGTTTGGATTTTGCAATGTCAGAACATACACACGCACACACATCCGGACTTTTTTTCTAAATATGATTTTTAATGACATTGATTTTGATTGACATTGAAAAGTGAAAGAAAAAAAAATTTCACCGTCACATAGCTTGCTCTATGAGGAAGAAAGAAAAGGAAAAGGCAAAAAGTGAAGGAAAAAGGGTGGAGAAAAAGGATCGAAAAAAAAACTAGTCCAACTAGATCAGGAAAAAACTAATAATAATTAGAATCGGATCGAACAATATAAACGCGCAATTGATTGAAATGAAGGTTGATTGACGAAAGGCTGCGATTTAATTTGGCAGATCTGGTCCACTTTACGACGAGCTCAACGGGACGGGTGGTGACACTGGATAGCAGACAAGGAATCGCACTGTGGGAATTGGATCTTGGAAGTCCAGTGATCGGAGCTTACACTTTTAACAAAGATGGTCTGGTTACGGTTCCGTTTACGAGTGTCGCCGAGGGCACATTGAACAATCTTCTCGAAACGTTCACTCTCGAAAGAAGCGACGTCAAATTATTGTAAATATCGATTTAATTATTAAGACAAGCCAATCGGAAGTTTCGATTGCCAGTTTCTGTTATTTGATGGATAAAAAATGGACGGATTTTTTTCAGTCCGACTCTGTACATCGGCGAGCATCGGCACGGATTGTACGCATTGCCGTCGTTGGTTGATTCATCGGTACCGACGATATCGAGCCACGCAGGACACATGATGCTGGAGGGGCCTCACACGATTCCGGACATTTACAGAGACGAGAACACGATCCCGGCTCCCGGGGACGACGTTAAAGTCACTCGGATCGAAGCCTTGGGTGATGATTATCAAAGTATACTCGATGATAAAAAATTCATAATGCTGGGTCACTACAAAGTCCCTGTGGAGTACAAGCCCCAAAATCATCCGTTGCAAATAACGGGACGATCCGATTCTGTGATTCGGAGCAATCCGCCGGCATTGAACGCGACCAACAAATTGGCAGTTCCGGTGAAAACCGAGGGCAAAACTAACGGGACTCTCGAGAATCCGAGAGGCTGGAGGAAAGCGATTGCGGCCTCTTATAACGCGAGCAAACTCTGGCTCAATCAACAAGAAAGCAAAGGACTCAAATTGCTTATCTTGATCCTCTTTGGATGTATAATCACCATGTGCTGGTATGTCGTAGCCATGAACAAGGAAGTTCAACAATTGTCCCAGGTAATGAAAATTTCCACATATCCAAATTCATCACGATTATTTTCCAGTCTTTTGATCCTTCGAGTGCATATTGGCTCCTTTTGACCCCAACTATTTTCTTTCACCCAATGTTTTCGCATTTAATTTTCGTTTTCTTCAAAAAATAAATCCATTTCATTCTCTCTCTGCATCCGGTGGCATGATTTTATTCGGAAATGTTCGAGTTTAGCTTGAATTTGACCATATTCTATTAAAAGTACCCTTCGAGTATACACTGGGTCATTTTGACCCCAAAAATTTTCGGTCGCTGATTCTTTGGCATTTAATGGCAACGAATGTTTTGGTATTTAATTTTCGTTATCGTAAAGAAATTCATTTAGGGCCAGAAAATATGGATAATTTTCTACAAAAAAAAAAGCCAATTAAACGCAAATTCACGTCCAAAGCTCCCGGCGTAAATATCATGGAAGAATCATCGGAATTATTTTATTTACTGAAAACCTCTCGAATCTCGAGAGTATGAGAGATTCGAAAATTTGATAGTGTTTGTCGGGCCCATCGTCTCGGGTCATTGGACATTACTTATTCATGCGAATAGCAGCATTTTGATCAGGGTTCGAGAGAAAACAGCCGCACAAACAGCGGCGGACGGAATGATAATTTGGCGATTGCCGAAGATATATGCGAAGGTACCGTTAGGGTGGGAAAAATAATAATCAACACGACACAAGTTCTCGGAAAAGGATGCGAGGGAACCTTTGTCTACAAGTGAGTAATGTTTTTTGTACTGGCCAAAAAAAAAATGAACAAAGAAATGGAAATAGAAAGTGGCGGCGGTGACGATGATTATCAACCCTAGAACTACAAACCGGGGTAGATATCTACCCCAGACGAGCTTCGAATTACGTTCCTGAGTTAATTTTTCAGCACTTTCGGCATTCAAATCGATTTTTCACCAACTAAATTTCGATCAAATTGATTTTTCGCTCCACCATTATCTTCGGCATGAAAAAACAAAAAGATTCATGTACTTATAAGTCAGATTATTGCTTTCAGAACGATTTTACGAACAAGAAACTCGTGGGGTTGATGTTTACCCCGGTTTGTAGTTAAATTTGGTATGTTTTTGTATAAAGTATTAAAGAGATCGTGTAAACATTCCACGATCATTAGGAAGCTCGTTATTGAACAATTAACATTAATAAATTAAATGTAGTCATGGAAACTGGTACAACTTTGCGATAAGTTTTCATCTTTAACCTCTCAATTTTTTAATATCTACAATATACTGAAAGAAACGGAAGCAAGACGAAGTTTATTGATAAATATTTTTTGTATTTGTTTAAAAAATTGTTTTTAACAAAATGTTAATTTTTTAATAACGAGCTTCCTAATCGTCGTAACATTTTTACACGACCTCTTCAATACTTCATACAAAAACATACTAAATTTTCAAAATTTTCTTGCCATTTTTAATTTCAACCCTTAAGGTGATTAAAGTGATGAGTATAGAATTCTTAAAATTTGGTAAATTTTTACACAAAGTATTGAGGAGTTCGTGTACAAATTTCACGACGATTGAGGAGGTATTTATTGAACAATTAACATTAACAATTTTTATATGTACTCAACATCCTTAAATGTAGAAAAAAAATTGGTTATTAGTTTTAGGGTAAATATCGTTATCGCGATTTATCATGTGTTTGTTCGATTAAAAAAACAGAGGTCAATTCGACGGAAGATCCGTAGCGGTAAAGAGATTACTGCCGGACTGTTTCACGTTCGCTGATCGTGAAGTGGCTCTTCTGCGAGAATCGGACGCACACGCGAACGTCGTGCGTTATTTTTGCACCGAGCAGGATAGAATGTTTCGTTATATCGCCCTGGAGTTGGCACAAGCAACGTTGCACGATTACGTTGCCGGAACTTACAACAACGACGCTATATCGGCAAAGAGTATATTGCTCCAGGCAACTTCCGGTCTTGCTCATTTACACTCTCTCGATATCGGTGAGTTCGCCGCCAATGGCAAAATCGAGTCAAACTCGATCGAGAGCAATATTTATGGCACCAAAGTTCGCAGCGTTGAGGTCCAACGGAAAATATGTTTTTCTATTAATTGTTTGTTGAATTTAAAAAACCATGACTATTTTCGTTTTCATGAACAAAAAAAAAATCTTTTTATTGTCCTGACCAAATATCGAGTAAGAATCTCGAGCTTTGCTCAAAAGAAAAAACAAAATTTCGTTGCATCCCAACTTCAAAATCGTCAATATTTTTCATTTCCTGTGTTTTTTTTTTTTTCAGTTCATCGAGATATAAAGCCCCATAATGTTTTATTATCGGTGGCTGGGCCAAGGGGCGAAGTTCGAGCGATGATATCGGACTTTGGCCTTTGCAAAAAGCTCCAGTTGGGTCGCATGTCGTTTTCTCGGAGATCGGGCATTACCGGAACCGACGGTTGGATCGCACCGGAAATTCTCAACGGCGAGAGAACTACCTGCGCAGTTGACATATTCTCACTGGGTTGCGTCTTTTATTACGTTCTGTCTAGAGGCAAACATCCGTTCGGCGATCCCCTGAGAAGACAGGCCAATATTTTATGTATGATTTTTTTTTGCAGTCGTTTTTTTTTCGATTTTCTTGTCAATTTTCGATTTGCGCTTCAATAATAATGAAAAACTATTGATGGCCGGCGAACAGGTGGCGAGAGTAATTTGTCGCTGCTCCAAAGCATCACCGAAAACGACAAACAATTGGCTCTGATACTGGTCAGAGCCATGATTGCGAGGGATCCAACCTCCAGACCGTCCGCGTTTGTCGTTCAAAATTATCCTTTCTTTTGGAAAGCTGCCCATATTCTCGGCTTTTTTCAGGTAAAATATTCTCAGCACTTGCTGCTATATTCTTTTATTTTATTTCTATGAAAATTTCCAATTGGTCGATTTTATCTTCTTGTTTTATCGTCGATGAGTGATGACAAAAAT
This sequence comes from Hyposoter dolosus, assembly GCA_963921915.1. NCBI lineage: Eukaryota > Metazoa > Arthropoda > Insecta > Hymenoptera > Ichneumonidae > Hyposoter > Hyposoter dolosus. The sequence continues at coordinate 15,292,929 of OY998132.1, read as the reverse complement.
GAGTAAAGGATTGATTTGGTATTGCGAATCTATAGGACGTGAGTGATCGCGTAGAAAAGGACGAACCGAGCAGCCCAGCTCTAGTGGCTTTGGAAAACGGAGGCAGTCGTATCGTCAAATCCGATTGGAGGGTCCACATCGATCAAGAGGTTGCGAGTGATCTGCGAAAGTATCGAAGCTATCGGGGAGAGAGCGTGAGAGATCTTCTAAGAGCTCTCAGGAATAAGGTACTTCGATACTTTCATAATTAACGATGGTGAAGTTTGCATCGTTGGAATGCAACGAAATTCCGTTTTTTTTTTTTTCGGAAAATTTTCATGGTTTTCGAAATTGAACAAACAATTAATAGAAAAAGTATTTTTCTTGGACCCCAACGTTGGGAACTTCAGTGTCATCATAATTATCGAGAACCATAAAGCCACGTATATACTTATAAATGACTTTTATAAGCAATTTTAATTATTTTGCAATTTTTTGATTTCATTATTTTAAATTATCGTTCAGTTTTTTAATTCGATTATTTAGAAAAAAATTTATTTATATTATTCCTGCGTACAACCTTTCAGCTTTTTACGATCCCTTCCCCTTATCCCCATTTCAATTATTTTTAACGATTTTTCAATTTTATAAGTAATTTTTTCAAATTATCCAATTTATATGAAAAATAATATTTGCGAATTTTTGTTCGATGCCCTCGTTCCAGAAACATCATTACAGGGAATTGAGTCAAGAAGCACAAGCGAGTTTGGGGGAAATACCAGTGGCCTTTACGGAATATTGGTTATCAAGATTTCCGCTGTTGCTGTCGCATACGTGGTGTTGCATGCAGAAATTTCGAGGCGAACCAACTTTCCGCGAGTACTACAATCGTGACTTTATGTTTAGTCACGAGTACAACGATCAAGAGAACTCCGAACAAGTTCAAAAGACAATTTTACCTCTTGCCGCTAGCGCGTCGCCACCGGCATGGAGAGTGCGGGTGGAGGGCGTTGACTGGAGTCCAAACAGGGCGAGATTCCGTGGTGCGAGGAGAAAGCAGGATCGCAGAAAGGTCGAAGAGCCAGTTGTGTGGTCACTGCCACCGGCGAGTTAATTGACCACGTGAAATCGCGCTTTTTCCGAACAAAAAAATACGGACTTGCGTATGAAAGAAAAAAAAAATGACAATCATTGAAACAATTCGCGACGTGGTGCATCGGAGTGAAAATTCCTCGAAAGGAATCAGAAGCCACGAACGATATTTCGGAGCAAAAAAAAAACGTGCCCACTGGTATAACTTTTTTAATCGCTCTCGAGTGTGACGCGAAAGTGTCAAGTTTTGCAGTGAATTGTGATATTCGTACCTACAAACAATAATCCATCGGTTCAAGTTTTACAGCTGCGCCATCGAATTCGTACAATGTTTTAAACAAACACACCGTCTGAAGCACACACACGTTTTTTTCAATAGTACTTACAATCGATTCAACAGACATGAGGCAAAGCTGCGCGTCTCTATTATTCTGCACAACTGTTCTCTCGAAAAATTCAATTCCGCTATTTTTCAAACATTTTCTTTCAACAGATTAAAAATATATACGCGACTGAGAAGAATGCAGCTGTGAAGAAAAGGAATGTAGCAGGACTGCTGGGTCAAGTAGACGATAATGATACGCAAAGGCACAAAACAATAATGAAATAACCGCGATGTCGGAGTTTGCCCGTTGGAATGCAACAGAATTCCGTTTTTTCTTGGGCAAGTCTCAAGATTCTTATTGAATCTTGGTCAGGAATGGTCAGGACAATAAAACGATCTTTCGTTGGGCTCCAAAGATGAAATCTCCATGAAAATTGTCGTGGTTTTTTAAATTGAACAAAAAATTAACCCCAGAACGGTAACCTTATTTTTTGTTACCTATTCCGGTAACCAGGGGTCACAAATGACCCCAATTTTAAAAAATTCATACCTCCGGTAAAATTTAACGAAAAGGATTCAACTTGGGCTCATTCTTTTCATTTTTTAATGCAGAATCACGCGAGTCTGGGGTGATTGTGCTTCAAGTAAAAAAATTAGTCGAAAATGCGGTGAAACGATAAAAAACAGGAGAACGAAGGGAGAAAGGGCGTGGAATTTAGTCGCTTGGGATCGTTTTTGATCCCAGGTTAGCGTTCTTGGGTTAATGGAAAAACGTATTTTTCGCTGGATCCCAACGTTGCGGACTTTGGTGTTGTTTGGAATTATGGGAAATCTCAGAGGCACGCGTATTTTCTATATTTCGTTTTTATTCATATTCTTTAATTTTTCCAGACAACGGTGTAAAAAATATATATACATATATATATATATATATATACGTGTTGTAGACGATTTTATCTCGAGTCTATACATAATTGATTGATAATAGAGATTTATTTATGTATATTGTAATCTTTATATATTAACTGTTACGGACTTGTTGTAAATAATAATAACAATAATGTGGTGTACATTTTTCCTGAATAGTTGACAAGTTATAGTATCGAAGCTCCTCGTGAATCAAATAAATAATAAGAGATAAAACAGTGTGGCAGAGATTTTTCAAACCTCGAACGTTCGCGAAGAACAAGTTTTAACATTTGGAGAAGGTTGAAGTTTGTCAGATTCGTCATTATTTTTGTCTGATTAATGTTAAACGACGTCACGGGCTTGTCAGTCTACGACGAAAAGTCTGTAACGTTTGTAAATTTTATTGAAATCGCACCAGAGATTTCTTCATGGAAATAGTCATTTTCGGGGTATAAGGGATTGGGAATTGTTTGTAAAAGTTGAAAAATTTGAAAGACAGAAAATAAATAAATGTGAGGGGACCACAAAATGTTGTATAATTCTTTGAGTTATTGTCTCGTTCGTTAGATACTATTTAGCGCGGTGCGTTGAGAGAGAGTCAGCGTTGCTGTACGAAGCGATTAGGGAATCTTAAGATTTCCTAATTCGTTGGATGAATTTTCAACCGAGAAGCCTTTGTCGTATCGAGTCTTTACAGGCTATCGATGGCTCGATAATTTTTCAGGATGTTTGCGATGCTCGAGTAAGAGTGAATCGTGAAAACATCGTCGGAGGTGATTTTTTCAATTTCCTCGAGAGGAGTGATGCCTCGAGAATTTCGTATGTTCGTACGGGCTCCGTATCTCATGAGTAATTGTACTATTCTGACATTGGCGTTTCTGGTGACTAGATGCAGCGAAGTATCGCCGAGGAGGTCAACGGCGTTGATGTCGCAATTGCCACAATTGAGCAATAGCTTGACGATATCGGGGTAGCCTCGCAAACAGGCGAGATGGAGAGGCGTACGACCATCGATGGTTTTCAAGTGGATGCTCGCGCCGGCGTCCAGTAGAATCTCGACCAATTCGGCGTGGCCATGATCGCACGCGACGTGCAGAGGAGTTTCTTTTTTTTCGTTGCAAATGTTGAGTCCGAGACTCGGATTTTTCTCGTGGCTTTCGCTCGAGTCTTCGTCGGGAGCGAAATTGTCGAAATTTTGAGAAATATCGCATTTGTCACAATTGCACAGAGGATGGCAAAGATCAGAGGCTCGAGTTAGCGGCGATTTTGATGCCGGAACTTCCAGACCGAGATAATAGCAGGCTAGACGCACATCGTTTTCCATTACCGCAGCCAAAAGTGTGTTGACTTTGTGAATCTTGTTTCGAGGGAGTCGATTCGTCAGAGCATTTAGAAAATTGGGCCCTCCGCACGCGGGCATTTCTCCGATCGAACGGAAAGAGCTATTGAAATAATAGTTTGGCGATCGATCGGATTGAGCACCGGGCGAATGTGTTTGCAACAATTTTGAGACTCGAGAATTATGCGCAACCGCCAGAGGGCTTTGTCCACGTCGATCGCTTGCTCGAGGATTGGCACCGTGTTCCATTAGAATTTCTACGATATTGTCGTAACCCCATTTGGCAGCGTGATGCAAAGGTGTCTCGCCGTTCGAATTGGCCGGACTTTTGTCGGTCGGAATTGCCATTTGTTCGGCAAAATAGAGCAGCGCTTTGACGCAGCCCTCGTGTCCGTGATCCGAAGCGATATGCAACGGTGTGTTTCCTCGTGAATCCGTCAGCCTCGGATCGGCATTCGCGTGTAATAAAATCAACAGAGTGTTTTGGTGGCCTCGCGATGCTGCGCAGTGCAACGGGGTCGCTCCATCCCCGTCCGAATCGTTCGGATCAGCTCCGTGCTCCAGAAGATAATCGACGATGTTAACGTGGCCGTACAACGAGGCAACGTGTGTCGCGGTCATTCCACGATCATCTCGAGAATTAACCGTTGGTTGATGCTTCGAGGACGCACCCGCGATTCTTGTCTCGCATTTTTCGCACGTGCACAACGGGTGACAGAGTCTCAAAGCCTCGGTAGTGGCAAATATTTTCGAGCAACTTCCGGAGTTGAGTATTTTTTCAACTTCTGACAAATTCCCCTGTTTGACGGCGGTGAATAAATCCGCGAGCGAGATTATTTCGGACGGGACTTCGCGATTGACTGCATTTTGACAGTTCTCGTCGTCGTCGTCGTTTTTATTGGTCCCGGTGATTATACTCGGTTGTTGATCCGCCGTGGCGACCGTGGTAGTTTCAAGGACTCCCGATCTAACATGCTCGATCGCAGCCTCCAAACAAGTTATCAAAAATCCCGCTTCGTCGGTTTCGTTGTTTCTCGAATCGGTAGAAAAACGAAATTGCTTCATAAATGTCAGTTGACCGATCCAATTCGGCACTCCCGCTCGTATCACGAGAAATATCAATACCGGAAGAATGTCGTCGGAAGATAGGAGTCGGCTTTTCGTTACCTCTTCCGTTGCGTAACGTATAGCTTTTTTCAAACAGGCTATTTTTCCCAGAACCGTCGAGTACACCGTCAGCCGAGATAATTCGAGTTTACCGCGTAAAATTCCGTCGTACATGTCGGAGCATATTCCCAAATCACGTAATTGAACGTCATGGAGGTTCTTGATGGTTTTGTTTAGCGAAGCATCTTCTTGCCGAGTTCTCGCCGCCACGGAATGCGGCAAAACGTTTCGTAATCCGTGCAGCGTGTAAGTTTCGGCCGCGATCTTAATCGTCCCGAAATAATGAGTATTCGACTCGGTTTTCGCCCGTAAACGCACATCCTGCAGGAGCATCTCCAAGTTTATCGCGTTCAGTCGAGCTACAGCTTCGCGCTGAGTCTCGATCGTTTCGTCCTCCAGGTTTTCATGCCGCTCTTGGAATTCCTCTATTGCCATTGACATGCTTTTTATTGTCTCTTTGTTCAATACTTCAGTCCATAAAAAATCTAAAGCTTCTCGGAGCGTCGTCACTGAGGGAACGTCGTCTCCCGAGCCTGAGACACTCCGCCGCTCCAACGGATGCTCTATACACCTTTATCAGAAGACAATCGAATTTTGTAACATTGCACACGTATTTCCAAATTTATATTGGTAATTTTTTTCTCTTTTCTCTTTCTTCCCGTTCAAGGACGTTGTATGGCGACGGTAAAATCTTAATTTTTGTTTTCTTACATACAAAATAGTTTGCGAGCCCAAATTCATTAAAAAAAAAGTTGTTACAAATTGACCAAAGAACAACATACTCTAAATCCAAGATTGTCCGAGGTAATCTGTATTTTTTATATAATAAACAATATTTCGAAAAAATTTTACGAACAATTTTTTTTTTAAACTAAATAAAGCTGCTACGATGTTACATAAAAGTGTATGGAAGAGGCTTCACCATTTGGAATTTGAAATATTTAATGTTGTAAATTTTAAGGAATATTTTTAAGGAAAATTTAAAGGAATTCTATCGATAGAATATTTAGCATACAACGTCCTTAAGTTACAATCTGTCAATTTTCATACTTGACAATACGTAATTGCGATTTTTCGATTATTTTATGGTGGGGAAATCGTAGGAGCGTCCAGTGACGTGCCTGCGTGTTGCGACATATTGGTAATTTTGATTGATTATATTTTAGACAAAAACTTGAAAACTTTCCAACTTGGAGACTCGAATCGTCATTCGTTTACAGGAAATTCGAGTATTTTTCGTTCTTTTCCTGGTTTTAATTACTGTCTCTGCTTTTTTATTCGATTGGGACACTAATGAACGTTCTTATTTGTAGAGAATCACATCGGAGTCGAAAAAATAACGAAACAAACTCGAAAGACTGTTTTTGCAAAGAATTCGTCAATTTTGACTGACGGTTCAATAAAAATGAGTGAGTCAAATGAACATGCCTTTTTGACCTTTAAACTACAAACCGGGATAAATATTGACCCCACGGGTTTCTTGTTCGTAAAATCGTTCCGAAAGCAGTAATCTGACTTATAAGTATATGAATCTTTTCGTTTTTTCATGCCGAAGAGAATGGTGAAGAGGAAATTCAATTTCATCAAGTTTTAGTTGGTGAAAAGTCCGCAACGTGGGGGTCCTACGAAAAATACGTTTTTCTATTAATTCTTTGTTCAATTTCAAAAGCCATGACAATTTTCTCACCGATTTTCTTTTTGGACCCAAAAAAAACATGGTTTCATTGTCCGACCAAATTTTGTATAAGAATCTTGAGATTCGCCCAAGAAAAGACAGAATTTCGTTGCCTTCTAACACGCAAACTTCGGAAAATTGAATTTTTCTATTCAGCTTCATTGTTTTTTTCTCATACACAAAGCAAAGATAAAGAAAAACAGAATAAATGTTCTTACCACAAAGAATACTTAGCGCATCGCTCGGTGTAAAAAGTTTCCTCAAAGAGCAGATGAGCCGAGCAGGATTGGACAACGTCGTATTCGACGGTGAGAACTCGATTGGAAAGTTTGACGTCTTTGCCTGCTAAAGTTCGGAAGCGAGGACTCGGAGCGTCCTCTTGAGACGAGAGGATGTGGCAGAGAAAGTCGTCTTCGACGAGGGCACATTTGGCAAAAGTTCCGCATCTCGGTACGCAAACGATTAAACCCTCGTTGACGACTTTTTCAAAGAGGGACGCGTGCTCTTGACGAAGAACTTGGAAAAATGGATTTTCCGACAAGTCTTCGTCGTAGCACATCTCCATTCTTCCCTCGATCCATGTATCTCTTCTTTTCCAGAACTGCGTCTCACGAATTATCGTTTTTCTTGGTGCGGAAATTCCGAACCTCGCGGCAGACAAATATGAAACAAATCTTATCGCATCAAAGTACATGTGTGATGATTGAAATGATAATTTTTTCGATAATTGAATGTCAAAGCCATGCTCTTGATTTTCCGAACGATTCGTTGCATGAAAAAGGATAAAAAAACTGGTTTTCGTGTAATAAAAAGTTATATTATTCGCACTTGATCCTTTTGGCTCGCGGGCTGAACGATTGGCATATAATGAGGCAAAATATTGATTGAATTAATTGATAAACTAACCTGTATGTTGCTCGTAACGTATGTAACGACGATACATACCCCCGGCTGCTGAAAATTCAACTTGACAGTCGGCAGTTGAGTAAACAAGTTTCGAAACGTAGGAACCAGCAAACCAGCATACCAGCAAGGAAAAGTCGAAACGTCAGATTGTGTCGTAATCCCTGATGTTGCAACGTAGAGTTCTGCAGCGCGCGATTAACAATTTTTGGCTTTGACGCGACGTTGATGATTTTTCGTATTTCTTTCCATTCTTATTCGTTTGTCATTTGTTCGAGAATTATTGTTGGGATAAATAAAACGTTTGTTGGATGATCCTATCGATTTTAATCGTGGCTCGAGCATCCGGTAATTTTTCCCGGACCGCGGCGGTTATATTCTTGGCGAAAGTGACTGACGAAACGTATGATGATTATGATATGGGCGATTCGAACGCGGTTCCCACTTCATTTCAAATATTTCCTGCTTTTAAACTTCACTCGTTATTTCAATATATTGACAATTAACAGTTTAGAAATAAGTGAATTTATGGAAAATGGCAAGGGGAGAGCTGGAGATTCCGCCGTATGCGATTGCGGCCAGGCAGAAGAGGATGCAAACCACATTATGTGGCAATGTCCTATTTATGAGAACGAGAGGAAAACCTTAGTGTCCAAACTTAAAAAAATCAAATTTAAATCCGCAAATAAAAGAAAAGAAAAAACGTGACGCCAACGATTTATTATTTCTTCTCTGTGCGGTAACGTTCACGTGTGTTTACACGTTTTTGCTCCGAACTTGGCCGCGAATGTTGAAGTTCGCTTCGTTGTAATACAACGAAATTCTTCATTTCCTCTGTTTCACAGCAACAGAGTGAAAAATGAATGCGCGTGCTTTGTCTACGATGAAATTGAACAACTTATTCGGAGATGTCTCGAACAAAGGAAAAAAAAGATAAAATGACGATTTTTCGCTGCATATTAAAAATGCAAAGCTCAATATCGTAAAAAAAAAAAACAGGAAGAGAGAAGACAACGACAGTTTTTTTATTTTTCTTTCGTAACGGAGCGAATAATTAATGTCCCTATGCAGGTGTGACCTTGAAACTCGGTTTTGCTGGACAGACAGAACGTTTTCTCTTTCGTTCGCTCGCAGCGCCAAATGCGGCGACGTTTTGTACCGCGCGCGTTTTGAGAAGATTTTTTTTGTTTCACGAGTTATTATTCAAACGAGTATAATTCGACAGTAATGTCTATTTTTATTTATTAATTACAATAATAATTATAATGATGTGTTTAATATAATGAGTTGTTGCTGTTTAATAATCTCTTCCATATCGTATATATTTGCTTGGTTTATCTTTATCCTCGCCTAGTCGTTTCTCGGAGGCAGTTCGTTAAACAGGACCGCGCGAGTTTTTTCTCTCACAATTCATTATATTAATTGGTTTCTTTCCTTATTCATTTATTCATTTATTTAGCTAGTATTTTTTCTTTATCCATACCATATACAAGGATTGTATTAATTTTCTAGAATAAATTTTTCACGCGCGGCTTTCTCGCTATTTATTTGCAATACAGCAATAGTTTACCGACTTTCCCGCCAAATCCTTTCTTTCTCTCTCTCCATTCCGTCAGCCACTCGCTGCTCAATCAACGTTTTTTCCACGAGTTTTCTTCGTATTTATTCGATTTATAATCTCATAACTTATCGCATATCAGAACTTTCCTTCGAAAGTTATTTGTTCTTCGTGTATTCGCCCTCAAAACGAACGAAGCTATTTTTTTGTTTCCTCGTGTTTATAACCTCGACGCAACTTTTTCACCGATCCACGACGATCACTGTCGAGGCAGCGCAGCGAGGGAGAAAAGTCTTTTTCTCCGAATGAGAACCTGGACCGTTCGAGCACACTCGATCGTTGCGTGGATCAATGAATTTCATTATATTATTATTATTATTATTATTGTTTATCATTATTATTTCAGGTATAAGTGGGGCAGTGCTTTATGTACAACGTAGGCAAGACCGAGCCCACGGCATCATTTCGTATTTTTATTTCCTCGCATCACACGTTTTTTTCACCAACTTTTACTGAGACGTTTTTCTCATTCAAAGCCCTTTTGAAATTTTTTACTTTTATTCTTTGTTTATGCGGCTTTCGATTATTTTTCCGTTTGTCCGTCTGCCTCTGTGTGAGTTTAGTTACGTAAGAGCTTATTACAAACATGTAAAATCGCATTTTCTCGTGTGTGCACCTTTGCAACGTGACAACATCATTCTTTCCAGTTTCTTACAACAGCTCATCCGCGCGTACTTTCCAATTTTCATCTGTACATATGCGCCACGAGAGCAACGTTGAATCTTTCCTCTCGAAGAAGCAACAACACTTTTTTCGTTGTTGTTTCTTTTTATAAAAACCATTGAAAAGAGGATTCGGTCTTGTGTTTTTTTTTTTATTCTTTATTTTTTTAAATATCAATGCGCACATTCGATCTTTATTGTTAGGGTTTGCTTTTTCTTTCTCTCGTATTTGTGACCATCGTTTATGTAAATTTTGGAGATTCTGTTGCTCTTCGTGTCGTTTTTTTTTCTTGTATTTGTTTTGTTATCTTTTCAAGCTTAACTTTAGGAGCAACGACACGATTCAACTTATTTCGTGGAAGTTTTATCAACTATTGAAAAGGCAGGAGCATAACTCTGTTCTTTATGTCTCTATTTTTCAACAACTCCAAGTTGATGATTGGTATTGTTAATTAATTATTTATTTAGGGTTCTTTCAAAATTTTGCATAAACATTCTTGGCACCAAAACTATCAGTTTTCTCCTATGAACAAAAATATTTCTAACGTTTAGAATTTGAGATATTTAATTTCCACTGTTTTATTTTTCCCATCTAAACGCATGTAAATCAAAGTCACGTTTCGTTGAAAAGTTGCAAGAAAAAAAAACAAAAGAAACGCGATTTTAATTTACACGCGTTTAGATGGGAAAAATAAAAAATTGAATATCTCAAATTCTAAACGTGAGAAAATTTTCTTCAGAGGAGAAAACTGTTAGTTTTGGTGCCAAGAACGTTTATACAAAATTTTGTAAGAACCCTAAATAAAGTCGTTTTGTGATAGTAATACGTTAAATAACTCTCTGAGGAATAATTCTGTAAGAAACTCTGTTCGTGAACAACTTCAGTTGGAAGTTATTAAGGAAAAATCTTGAAGGGTTTTAGGAACGAAGTTATTCAGGAATAATGTTTATTGCAGACAGAGTTACGACGAAGAGAGTTATTTGACCCTTCGATTAGACACTGGGTCATTTTGACCCGAACAACTTTTTGTCACCGATTCTTTGGCATTTAATGGAAACGAATGCTTTGGCATTTAATTTTCGTTTTCATCAAAAAATTAATTTAGGACCCAATGTGCAGGTTTCTGAGAATAGAGAATATCGACTTGGAGTTATTGAAGAATATCAGTAGTTTGAAAATGTTTTACTCGGGTTGAACGCGCGAGCATTTAACCCTAGAACTAAAAAAACATTTTTTCGACCTTTTAACTACAAATAAGTATATGAATCTTTTCGTTTTTTTCATGCCGAAGAGAATAGTGAAAATAAAATTCAATTTCATTGAGTTTTTTTGGTGAAAAATCGATTTGAATGCCCAAAGTGCTGAAAAATTAAATGAGGAACGTAATTTGAAGCTCGCTACCCCGGTTTGTAGTTCTAGGGTCAACGCCATTGATCTTTGTCAGATCGAACGCGAAGATTGTGATTGTGAAAGGAAAAATTGGTTTTGGTGCGTTCGACCAATTGTCGCGCAGAGGAATTTTCGATAATATTATCGGAAAGTTGTGCTTATCGGATATATTTCGCATTTATTTGTTGTGGCATTAGAAACGTAACGTTACGGCTAAACTTGTAATTTGTGAGTGTGGGGATAAATAGCTGACTGAGCACAATTATGAGAGACCGTTTTACTTTTATGAAAAGAGCGAAATTACGATGAATAAAACTTTGGACGAAAACGATCGGTTAAAAATGGCAATCGACCGCCGCGTAGAAGAGAACATTTTTACAGAATTTTTCATTCGCTCCTTCTTGTTTCGCTGCTCCACACTCGTACATTTTCATCGTCGCATATGCATAAGCTTCGTTCAATTATAAGGCGGCCCATCAGTGAGAAAACTATTCAAAATCGTGACGTGAAAAAATTTCATGAAACTTATCATGATATTTTCTAAATTCTCTGTTTAAATAAAATGTATGAATTTCGATGACGTTTCTTGTGATATTTATCCATAATTTATAATCAAGATACGCCGCAGCGGTTCGACGCCAAGTATTAAAAAGAAAGCGTTAGCACGAGCCCGCCGCACTCTTATATTATACAGTAAAATAGGCGTTTTATGACGTCACAGAAAGTTTAAATAGTTTTTACGGGAAAACGGGGCGACGGAAAAATTTCATATTAGATTTCAATTTTCTACGATTTTTAAATCTTTAAAATGGTTTTTGGTGGAAGAAAATCCGTTCAGCCAATCCCGAAAAATCTAACATTGAAGATTTTGGTCGCGCCTTTTGGGAACTTGAATAATATTATAAATAACGTCTCAACTGACAAAAGTATTTAACGCTGTCAGTATGCAAGCACCGAATAAGAAACTAAGAAACTGGTCGCGTGTTTTTTCGTGCGGAATGTCAGACATATTGTATCCGAGATTTGCACACACGATAATTTTGGCGATTAAATTTCTCAGGAAAATCCTTGGCAAGACACAATTTTTTAAATATCATTGGAAATTTCACGATTTCATCTTTCAATACTCAAAATTTGAACAAGATCTTTCGTCTTTATCAAAAGGTATCATGTCACTTGCGGTCATAAGCACCATGTTAAAACAAGTAATTTTAAATTACTCGTTCGCAATAATTTAGCTGGCAACATACAGTGAAATTTTGAAAGAGTGTTCATTGCATCTTAGATAATACGCTTCCGAATTTTCATTCTTATTATTACAAGTTTTTTAATTCACTGGTGAGCCGCCTTTTGCGGAGTGCTCGTTGACATGAATTTTCAACATTTCGCCTCAATAACGATCCTCCATCGTTGACAATTATAAATAATTCCGATAACGTTTTATTTATTTTTATCTCTTCACTTCTTTCACTTTGCTTAACTCTGTTTATCTGGATTTTATTTTTATTTTAATATTTATTTAAAATTATTACGATACCCTTCTATTCGATAACAGTAACGACAGAAAAATATGATTTTTCCTCTGATTAACCGAGTTACTCGCTACGTGCACTTCCGTACATAAGCTTTTTCTTCTTCCTCCGCGTACGAAGCCTGTTTTTCGTCTCTCGTTCTATTTGTTCCTCCGGCTCGCTCGTTTGGCGAGGATTCTTGGCGCGACATGCGTAATGAATTTTCTTTCTTCATTCATTGACGTTTCGTCAGGTTCGCGCGCGAATTTAGGAAACATTATCGTCGTCGACCCGATATATACTGCGGGTACGTTTTATTCTCCGTTACGTGAGGAAAACTCGTTCGAGAGAGATTAACCTTTAGATGCAGCCCGTGGCACGATTCTTCAATATGTGCGAATTAACGAAAAATAAGGAAACGAAAGACGACGAGGAGGCGGAAAGATAAATTCAATTTTTTTTAAATCCCATCGACTCGTCTCGATAACGGTGAGGCCTGGATTATTGTGTAGTTTAATATCACGATCAACGTGTTTCGCATCGCTATGTCGTGTCGTTTCTGCTGCATTATACAATAGCGAAGGTTAACCCTTAATAGTCACACCTCCTGATTGCGACGTGATAGTCATTGGGGGTGTTATCAACCCCACTCACTTTGGAAGGCGATAAACCGTTGAAAAAACGTAAAAAAAAATAAAATAAAAATACTACAATGTATTTTCAACTTTTGAGTAACGACCGATGATGATTGTATTCAGTTCGTGCAATTTTAAATTTAAAAAAAAATGTCGAAAAAAAAATTCTGCAAAAATGACTTTTTTTTTACAAAAAATGATGCAGAAATTGTAATTTTCAATTTAAAAAAAAATAAATCGTTTCGTAAGTCTGAAATAGCATGCTTTCAGGTGGGACTGATTAAATTAGCGACCGTTCCAAAAAGTATAGTCGAGGTTTTGCACCGTCTGCTTCCTATGGCTTCCAAAACTGAACTAACGGGACCTTTCAAATAATAGCGACGGGTCACAAGTCCCATTTTCTCAAAACTTCTATTACGTATTGTCAGTCGAAAGAGGCTGGGGTAAAATTAATCACATGTGACCATTAAGGGTTAATCCCGATTTTTTGTTTTGTTTTGTTTTTTTTTTCATATTTTGTTTAATTGTTTATCGTTAAGGATAGTTTGGCCAAATCTAAGAGACATTCAAAGCGGCATCGATCGAGAGGGAACGAAGCGTTCCGTGGTACAAATACGATTATTCGATTATTCGATATTATCGAGTACAAAAATGACAAGGATAACGAGATAATTTTATTCTCTGTCGAGACAACTTATCGCGGAAACTTTTTTGTGTGTGTGTGTGTGTGTTTTTTTTTAAACGCACAATTCTTGTTCAATTCTCAACTTTATAAGCCAAAGACCCTCGTGTGCTTAGAGCATTGAGTCAGACGATCCGCGACGAATCTACCGGCTCCGTACATTTCGGCTGGTTCGTTCGAGGCTCCGACTATAATCGGCGTTCGTACCGAAATTAGTTTCTAGTGCTACGAGCTGTTTCTTCGTTTTGTTTTTTTTTTCTCGTAATTTCCTCAAAATTTCAATAAAAACGCGAAAAAAACAGTGAGTCGAATATCACGGAGCTTATTGCGATTTTACATTGACCGTACTTGGGTCTTTTTGGTTTAAGAAATTTAGTCAATCGTCGTTCGAGTGGAAAAACGGGAAAATTGAAAAAGTAGGCGAATTTTCGTTCGAGAATCGAGACGTGAATTTTCTTTCTTTTCAGAGTTGTTTTTTATTTTTGTTTTTTGTTTTTTTAATTCGAAAATTCAGGTCCTCAGAAGCTAATGAATTAACGGACCAGCCAGTTGCAGGGACTTTTGCGCATGGATGAGCCATGCCCTCTCCTATTTTTACGACTAGATACACATTATTATCATTGATGAGTAATACAAAAATGTAAGAGTGCGAGATTTGTTAGTTCAAGAGGAATATAACGAGTTCAGGAGATTGAGACGTATATGAAACCGAGAAAGAAGAGAAAGAGCCTCGTCGTCGTACCTATTTTGCCGATACAGTGCTGGCTCCAGAATCCCAAAAAAATCAATGACACTGAAGTTCGCAACGTTGGGGTCCAATGAAAAATACATTTTTCTATTAATTCTTTGTTCAATTTCCAAAACCATGACAATTTTCGTACCGATTTTCTATTTCGACCTGAAAAAATATCGTTTTATTGTCCTGACTAAATATCGAATAAGAATCTTGAGATTTGCTCAAGAACAAAAAAAAAAAAAAAAAATTTCGTTGCATTCCAACGATGCAAACTTCAACATCGTAACAATCGTATAATTCGTATGTATACACAATCTCATATTTACAGATGCACGGAGATAAAATAATGTGAAAATTTGCCATGACGTCGTAATTCTCTGGTACTACGATATTGTCCCCTGAGATATTTTAGCCAATACACCAGTACACAGAGAAAAAAAACTTGTAATTTTTATAGGGATTTCTGGAAAAAATTATCGTGCTTTCTAATAAACGTTATGAGAACTGCCAGCACGGTCTAGCTCACCGTGCTACATCAGAAACGAATTTTGTGCTGCGAAATACATTTTTTTCTATAAGTCAGATGGTAATTTTTTTCATTAAAACCCATAATTTTTGTAACATGCATCTATGAATCTTTTGCATGACGAAAAGGTCACAGCACGGTAATTCTTAACCGATTTTTCTCTCCGTCTAATTTTTCATGTGGAATTGGGCGAAAAATGTGAAAATTTGTCGAAAAATGTCAAATTTTTCGTTATTTCCAAGAGAATATTAATTAACCCGTAGCCAACACACAACCTCTGGGCTAACGTACTCATCAGCACCTGGGTCCAAATATGCATTTCGAGTTTTCAAAACGTTTTGTCTCATCGACATTTGTACGGATTGAAAACTCGTGGGGTACTTTTTAGGGATAGCAAATCCTGGGCTATCGATCACAATCATTATAAAATAGAAGTTATTTCACAAAAAAATGGTCAAATTAATAAAAGAAGTTTTGAAAATCTCGCTGCTTCAAGTTTTCGCCTACGCTGCCTACGGGTTAATTAAAATTTACTGTGTCTGCGAAAATCCTTTAGGGGGTGACTAGTTACCAGGGAATTATGATGTCATGATAATTTTTCATATTATTTTTTCTCCGTGTGTAGATGATGGTTGTTGGTAGTTGGATACGGAAAGTGACATTTCGCACATTGTAAGCAATATCGTAATTAGCGTAAAATTCTTACACGGTATTTTGAATGATACTGAAGTCCGCGTCGTTGGAATTTAATGAAAAATGTATTCATTATTTTGATAACTAACCCTTCGAGTATACACTGGGTCATTTTGACCTCAACAATATTCCGTCACCGATTGTTTGGCAACATTCAGTGGCAACAAAAGTTTTCGCATTTAATTTTCGTTTTCGTCACTAATTTCATTTAGTGCCATAAAATTCTTTATTACAAAAACTTTTAAATGCATATTTACCGGAATACAACGGTTTGAAAAAACGCTTTGGGTCAGATTGACCCAATATGCACTTTTAGGAAAAATCATTAGTTTTCGTTGCATTCCAACGATGAGAACTTTGACGTCGTTTTTTTTTTAAATATTTACATACAATGGGCTTGGGCGTGCTGTATAACGAATAATTCACACTCGGCCGGTTGCATCGTTACAATTATTATTTTATTTTATTCATTTAGTCGCGGTGCAATATGTCGATCGTTAGTTAGTGCGTCTTTTGGTGCTATTATTGATTTTTTAGTCTTGATCAAATTATAGACATTCGAGTGTCTGATGCGTATCGCAAAATTTTCCGGTATCGCGAAGCGTTCTCCCTTTTTTTTTTAAGGTTCTTCGACGATATTTTGAAGGATTTCGCGATGCAAAAAATCGAAGTTCCATCTATTGGATTCCGGGGATGCTTGTGGTTGAAGCGAGACAATTGAATTGTTCGACATTCCGTGGAAATCAAAGGAGAACTTGAAATATCTAGGAGACACGATCCGCGGAATTGAGTTTCTTCTCTCTGTCAGCCATTTATTTCTTCTTTTTACTTCGATTTCCAGTAGCTCGTGCAGCGAGAAAAAAGTTGAATGAAACTCGAGTACAAAATAAAGCTGCGCCCTTATTTCTCGGGAAAAAAAAGGCGCGGTCGATCCTATATTTTTCGAAACTCGTTGTTTGTACTATTTGTTGTTGCATTTAATTAGAGCGTTTCGTTCGATCGTGGGAAATCGTTTCCCTGTTCGACGCGGCGTTTCTGACGTTCCAATTTCTTTTTTTTTTGTCAATCACTTTATTTTCCTTTTCCACAGAACGAACCGACGCTAAATTCTCTTCTTCTTGCTTCTTGCACCTGCTTCCAGTTGCCTCGGAGAATTTTTTTTCTAGTCTCTCAAATGCGTCCTTATGGTGCCATATGGGGTGCGACATCATGGATTCCGTGATAGTTCGATCATTTCTGTCATTATTTTTCTTTCGTTCGATATTTTTTTCCCCACTGACATTTATTCGACCGAGTATTCCGATTTTTTCTTTGCTTTCTTTTTTTTCGTATTTTTTATTTTTATTTTTTCATTAAATTTGGATTTGGATTTGAAAGTAAACTCAATTTACTTTACTTGGTCGACAGGTTGTTGCGCTGTACAGGGACCGAAATATTCGAATGTACTAATTGTACTATTAATATCAATGACATTCACTTGAATGGAGATGTGGCAACGATGCGGCGCGATGACATTTTCAATCGTCAAGAATACAATGCACGTTGCACAAAATGCATAACTATCGAATACAGTCGAGTTATTCAATTCAATTAACAATACTTTTCGCAATGTATAAACACGGAGAGAAAATAATATGACACATTAGTGTGGCACATAGTTATCTGGTCCGATGTCGCCCTCTGGAGGATTTTGCCAAAGACATGGTAATTTTGAATTAGTTGTCTTGAAAATTGCAATGCTGAAAATTAAATTTTGTTGAAAAACGTCGATATTTTGTTGAACAAGGTAAACTAAATATTTTTGAGTAATTTCAAAATTTTCGTCATTTTTGCAGTATGTTTGCTTTGTAACGGAACTATGAGCAATATTCACGATCGGAATGACAAGAATTTCCTTTCCGAAGAGATTCCGTAGAATATTTGTTGCCGCAGTGACAAAATTTTTGGGATTATTTAAAAAAAAAAAACGTTTAGTTGAACGTATCCAACGAAATATTCATCTTTTCCATACAAATTTTGTTTTCAGTGACATTTGCTAAAATCTCTCAGAAGGACGATATGGTACCAGGGAACTATGTCTCGTATAGTGATATTTGGTATTATTTTCTCTTCGTGTATATTTATAAACGCACACGCATATAATATGTATGGCGATCAGTAGTGAGATATTAGAATAAGAGTAAAGTCGTAGTAACGTTATTAGTGAATTCGCAGCAGCTAGTATGACGTTTTATATATATATTTAAAAGTTTAGTATGTCGATGAAGTACGTCCAAGTTAATAAGTTGAATCAGCGAGTGATAAAATCGTTTAGTTCGAACGGATTTGACGTATATTCGGAGTATCTTACTCTTTTATTTCTTTCGACAGTTTAGTTATTATTAATAATCATATAAATAGCTATACAATAGTGTTGTAATCTATTGTGATAATTCACTAGTTCGATCACCGAGCCACAAGACACATAGTGGTGAATTATATATTCTTACTTAGTTATTTATTTTTTTCATTAATTATACGATTTATTTTATTTTATTTTTTTTCTAGAGCGTCTCTCTTTCGTCCTCTCTCCTCTCCACCCTTTGCGCTCTCTCTCTCTCTCTCTCTCTCTCTCTCTCTCTCTCTCTCTCTCTCTCTCTCTCTCTCTCTCTCTCTCTCTCTCTCTCTCTCTCTCTCTCTCTCTGTCTCGTTCGTGCATGAAATATTACTAAGTGAGGGCGGCTGTCAGCATGCACGTATCGTTTTGATTAATTTTTCTAGCCTATGGATTTTCCATCATTTATTCTATTTTATCGTGAATTTGGATATTTTTTTGTCGTCGACATTTTTGGCGCTTGAGAGCAAGAGGGATCAGGAGGAGAGGGAGAGGGGACCGGGGACGAGAGATTTGGAAAAAAGGATGAAATTTTTCTAGCAATTGAACGGAGCGAGATAGCGAGTTTGCGTAGTTTCATTATTTCGTCTCAATTCCACAAGGTCATGCATTTTTTTCGAGAAGGCCGAGATACCAGGAGCCAGGTATGGCCAGAGAGAATAATTAGTATTAATTAATAAATATTTGACAAAAAGATACTATTTTAAAGCTAGATAATACGAATTGTGTTGATAAGCTTCGGAGAATCTCAATAAATGGAAGCAGGGGCTGTGATAAGAAAAATTTGGCCCTCGTCAGAGAACGAGGCTGTCCATGGAACATCTGATGCCCGCTTAAAATGCGTAAAAGGTAAAAATATGATGATTTAAGGTAGTACCGTCGGTTTTAGAATTAGAGTTCAGAATTTAACAAAAATTTGGTACAGTAGTAGATTATGATTAGAAAAGGATCCAGTCGAAATTTCAAGAGGCTACAGAGAACCAGAAAAAAGATATACTCATTGGTAATTCCATACATTTAACCCTAGAGCGGTAATCTTATTTTTATTTTATTTTTTTTTTCACCTATTCCGGCAACCTGGGGTCACAAATGACTCCAATTTTGAAAAATTCATATCTCCGGTAAAATTTGACGAAAAGGGTTCAACTTGGGCTCGTTCTTTTCGTTATTTAATGCAGGATCACGTGAGCCTGGGGCAGTTTTGATTGAGTCAAAAAATCAGTCAAAAATGCGGAAAAACGATAAAAAACTGGAGAACTGGGGTAGTTTTTGACCCCAGGTTACCGTTCTAGGGTCAATATTGAGGCTTATGAGAAATCTCAGTTCTCGATGCATTTTACAATGAATTCTCATCAATTCTTAAATTAATTCACGAAATTACCAATGCGAATATATTTTGTTCTGCTTCTCTGTAGCCTCTTGAAAATTAGACTGAATATTTTTCTTATCAAGATCTACTTGTGTACCAAATTTCATTAAATTCTGATCGGTAATTCTGAAACCGACATTATAAACCTTAATAAATAGGCATGCGGTAGATGCTACTTGGAAAATATGCACCGTAGTCGTCGGGCACTCGGACAGTCGAACCATGTTTAATCGATCGTTTGTTTTACCCTTTTTTTTTTTCGTTTCGTAGAGATATCACTCGAAACAAGGCATTGGCATGCATTGATGAATAATTATTGAACAGGTGAAATAATCGTCGAAATGTGTAAAAAATAAAAAAGGAATATGAATGAGAATAAAGACGATGAATCCGAGAGATTTGTTGGTTTTTTTTCGTTCCTTTGTTTTTCCAGTGGTCTTGAATCAATGGCGATAATTGGTAATAATAATTATAATATATGCATCATAACAGTAACAGTAATAGTAATTGATAACGATGGTGAATCTCGGAAAGAAAATTCACCCTCTTGAACATTTCGATACAATTAATATGTTGTTATAATAATAATCATCATTATTTTCTTATTCTTCGTTTTCTCCTTCGATATCCTTTTGTTTTATTCTTCCTCCTTCGCGGCAACTTATTATAAATAAAAACGCTTTACATTCCCACTCGTTCGTCGTTAAAAATACAAATGTAACAAGCTCTTGCGATGTTGGCGCGCGGCGCGGCCAAGGGGAACATTTTGGTACACGCAATACTAAAAACCGAATAAAATAAAAAAATGCGACAAGGAGGGCAGCGCGCAGCAATGAAAAATCAAAGATAAGGAAATCGAAGATTGTCACAATGTTATTTAATCATTTGTAATGAATCGTTTTTTTTTTTTTGTTTTTTTGTTTTTTTGTTTTTTGTTTTTTTTTTTACGTCGACGGATTGATTGTAGCGTCTAATTGGCAAATGTCAAAGGGTCATACAAAGGTATTTATCGATTATTAATTCTTTTTTTTTTGTTTTTCTCGTCTTTTCATTTAATCGGAGAAAGTGTAACTTTCCTTTTATTTAAATTTTCGTTTGTGTGTTGGCGCGAATTGGGTAATAACGTACGTGGAAAAGAATAATGGTGCTTTTCATTTTTACAGCATTTCATCCACTTTTTCGTAGCCATTGGCTTCATTTTGTGTTGTTTTTTGTTTGTTTGTTTGTTTGTTAGTTTTTCCATTTTCTTTAACCTCCTTATTCGAAGTGCGCCATCTACGGATAATGCTTTAATACACGGCCTCTCGAGAAGTTTTATTGAAGCAACAAAAAAGAAAAAACAGTCAAAGGACAAACTTGACGAAAAAAAGAAACGCTTATTACATTCTTACGTTCGCCTACGATAGTTAATCGAAATTCGAGCTCATCAAACTAGACACCTCTTGCACGCAATTTTCGTTTGTTTTTTAAATTCTTTTCAAAGCGGTGCTCCCTAAGGTTTTTCGTTTTTTTTTTTTTTTTTTTCATCATCTTTTCGTCATTCGTTAATATTACACGAGTTTCTCATTATTCTCGTTATTTTCATTTATTCAAGTACGCGTGTCTCGTGTGGCTCTGTGTGTCTCTCTCTGTGTGTGTGTGTGTATGTGTGTGTGTTTGTGTGTGTGTGTGTGTGTGTGTTGTATTTCGTTGCTGTTGTTGGTGATGTTGTTGCTGTTGTTGTCATCATCATTCTAAAGCACTCGAGACAATTCTACCATTAAATAACGACTTATAATCATTGTTCTCACGTACTTGTCCCCGTGGCGCTTGGACTTGCACATTATAATTAAAAATATCCTAAGCGTAATGTTTACGGCGGTTTGTTTGTATTCCCTCTCGTATTATGTGTGTTATCTTCATTATCTTCGTCGTCTTTTGTTCGTCATTGCGTTTGACCGACCCACAGGTACCCATACATATATTTATTTATTTATTCTCTTTATCATTTTCTTTCGTTTGTATTTTTGTTTTTTTTTCTTCGTTTTTTTTGTTTCTTTTGCTTTTCTTCTTCTCACCATGAGTGTAAGTACTGCATAGTCGATATAACATTTCGCCTCCGCCGGCGTATTTTAGGTACGATCGGATTTATCGTTTTTTCTTTTGTTTTGTTTTTGTTTTTTTGTTTTTTGTTTTTTGTTTTTTTGTTGTTTTTGTTTCCTTTCAGAGTACCTAACATTAGTTCAATTATTAATATATGATTTTTGTCAGCCATTTTGTTGTCTCAATGGCTACTTTATTTATCTCTTTGATCGACGTTTTTAAACTTTTAAAATTTATTTATTTATTCCTTTCGCGGTAAGGCACCCCCAGTGCAGAATTATACGCGGAAGTACGTTAATACAAACTAAATGACTAGATAAATCCTTAAGTCACGTAACACTGTTGCCTCGATCGCAAATACTTCATGAGAGACAAATAGACTGAAAGAGAGAGAGAGAGAGACAGAGAGAGAGAGAGAGAGAGGGAGAGGGAGAAAGAGAGAGAGAGAGAGAGAGAGAGAGAGAGAGAGAGAGAGAGGAAGAATGAAAAGGAGGAAGATGACAATTTGAATATTGAATTGCTTCGTGAACCGGGTACAAAAAAACTCGAATCTCGACACGATTATCGAGCAGAGAGAGAAAAAACGACGAACGAGCCAATTTTTCTTGTTGTCGACGACTGGGCGCGTTTTCGATGATAGAAAAAACGTTGAGCGAGGAAGAAACAAGTTGGAAAATGAATCGTAAAATAGTCGTGGCAATATTTTGGTGAAAGGAAAAAAAAAAACAAAAAAAAACGTTTACGAGAGTCGATGGGAGACAGAAAAGGCCAAAGGAATAAACGTAACGACTAAAAATAGTGGAGGCAGTGGTGCGTTACTTTGATAATTACTAATTAATAAACGAAACGCTCAGATCTCTGGCTCCAGTCGTGCAATAGCGCCACTCAAGATTCCATCCCTATTTCAATTTCATACATATTTATAATTATTTATATTTATAAATATGTATGTATGTGTATGGTCTATCTTAAGCTTCACTTCCTGTTCGGGCCTGTCTTTTACACTTATTTAACGCATTAAGTTATCAACGATTATTAATCGAGGGGGCCCAAGAGTGTTAAATAAAATAGCGCCAAGTGGGATGAAGGGAGGAGGATTAATTCGCAGGATAGTCTGACGGTGAAAAATTCCGCACCGGCGACGCTTAATATAATTTTAACAAACGCTTCTTTTTAGTTGTTGCTGTTGTTGCTGTTGTTGTTGTTGTTGTTTTTTGCGGCTCGGTAATATTCACTTTTACGCTTCAACATTTTTGGTTCCGCGGTCGTTCGCGAACAACACGATTTGAGTCTCGACTCATTAGTATACACACTTATATATGAATATATATACATATAACATATACATATATATATATTCATATACATATAATACATGTATATAAATATATGTATACACACATACGTTTTTTTTAAAACAAGTCCACGCTGACATTCGGTGGGTCTTCGGCTCTCGTTATCGCCGGAGCAGTCCCCGAAATATTATTCATTTATCGTTTTTTTTTTTTTAATTTTTTAAAATTTTCTTTTCGTTTTTCCGATTTAATGAACTCTGTCTCGTGATTATTCAGATTTTTATTTTCGCAGCCAACCCTCGGATCTCGGGTCGGCTTCTTCATTGCTTTTCGGTCAACAATTTCTTTATCGTTCTCCAGTTGTTTTGTTTGTTTTGTTTGTTTGTTTGACAGGCTCGTTTCTTCTTGCTCGAAACTCGAGCTCACCGAGTTTTCGTGCAAGGGTTTTTTTTTGTTTTTTGTTTTTTTACGTGGTTGGAAAATGGTCTGGCGAGTCGTTGTTTATAGCGGGATCGGCACGAGGACGGAGCAAGGGGCTTCGAGATACGGGGAGGAAGGAAGAGCGATTCTTTTTGTTTAAATTGATTATTTTTCAATTTTATTTTTATCTCGTCATACTTTGGGCTTTTTCTCGTTTTTATTGGTTTTTAACTTTTAGCCACCGATTATGCGGTACCAAGGATTCTTTTTTTATTCTTTTTTACCTACTCGCGTCTTCCTAACTCGACGGAAACCCTCTTCTAGCCTCCACGCTCCATCATTCTCTCTCTCTCTCTCTCTCTCTCTCTCTCTCTCTCTCTCTCTCTCACTCTCGCTCTCGCTCGCCCGCTCGCCCGCTCGCTTCCTCATTGGTATATACTTTCTGCCTTGCGGTCTTCCTCGTAGTCTAGACCGCCGTCTCCGTATGACTATGACTGGATAAACGCTCGACGTCGATCTCCGGTATTGTTAGTTCGTCCGGTATGTTGTCCGCGTAATCGATGCTGCTCGTCTGTGAGATTCGTTTGTTCAGTGTTGATTGCTTCCGTAGTACCTCCGCTAGGGTTACGGTGCTGTGCTCGCCGTATCGCGAGTCTAGGCCCTGCCGAAATGCGTTCACTACGCGGATCTGTAACGCAACATTAACATTTTTTCATTTTGTCTTTTTCGTTTCTTTCGTTTTTTATTCGTTGTTTTTTTTCGTTTTTTTCGAATTTTTTGCACGACATAAAAGCTCGTGGGATATCGATCTTGTTGCGGAGGATTTTTTTTTATAAAGATCGAGGAAAAAGAAAAGGTGTGGACATTTTTGGGAAAGAAAAGAAACGCATCTTGGAGATGAATTAAGTTTTTTTATCCGACAGTGAATAATTATGGAAAATGAAAAAGTTTGCCCAAATTTGTCCGATTTTGTGGAAAGTCCACGAAAATGGAAAAAAAACAAAAATGATTTGGAAGGAAAGCTCCGAGCTGTACGATTTCAAACGATGTTAGAATTTCGTAAAACGGTGATGAAGAGTTGACAAAATAATAAGTCCGAGAGAGCGAGTATGAAAAATTGTAGATATTGGAAAATTTAGATTTTGATTGATGAAGCGAATGAAGAAAAGTGTAGCGATAAGTTATTGTAAAATAAACAAAATTATACGTACATTTGGTTCGGTCCTCTCGATAGTCGAGAGAAGGCAGGATCGAATCGGCGTAATGTAGAAAAAAAAAATAACACACGCACACGCACAAAATATTAAGCGAATGAAATTTGCGGTTAAAAACTGCCATCATGCGTTTACAAGAAGCCAAATTTCCACCAAATACGATTTATGCGGATTGTGTGTGTCCGTGTGTGTATGTGTGTCTGGGCGCGTATCTGAGATCGAATGGAAATTGCAAAGTTGAAAAATAAAAAATGCGAATCGCGTGGAGAAGGTTTTGGAGAATTTTTATTTTTTTTTTTCTTCGCGGATATTTGAAAATTGTTCCATGGCTGAAAATCATTTAGGATATCAAATAAAGTATGGGCTTGGGAAAGGAGACATTTTAGCCATTATAATCAAGTTTCCATCGAACACCCCGTGCTCGAAAGATTTTCAAGTATTTTTCTTTTTTTCCTCACGATAAATATGAACGTTGGTCGTCACGACAGATCGCTCTCATTGTTCCAAAGTATTTCCCAAAAAATCGGGATTCAACCCTCGACCCATACGCCATCGACCAAGAGCGTCAATCTTTATCGAGGGAAAAAAAATCGTACATAGGGGTCTGGGGATGATAATTAGTTAATTTCGTAAAAATTGTGCGATGGGTCGAAGTGTGCGACTTCGAACGATGAAGCGCTCTGACGTGACGTCTCTGAGCAAACAGTTTTCGAGATGCATATAGCACCGTTGCCAAGATGTTCCTGCAACTCTTTGACTTTTGCCGATCAATGCAAAGCTTCGTCAGCGATTCTTTTGAATCTTAATGAAAATCATGATTAGCGCTTTAAGCATCTCGCAAATTGTGTATACGAGTTTGTTCAAGAATCCGTGCGCCCTCGAAATAGCTCGAGGCCCAGGAGAATCTTGTGTTGGTTTACCTCGCGACGTCTCATTTAGCACCGTCGTTTACCTGATCGAATAAATAATGTTGTTTTTACAATAAAAACCAATAATTAGTACACTGACGTTTAGTCACCGCTTAAACATTGCATGCAAATGATGGAACATCGAACATTTTAAACTCCAAAGGAACGTACGATTTTCGGCGTCGGAAAAAACTTTTCACAAGCGAATTTGAAAAAAAAATAGTCAAGAGAGAGAAAATAATATAAAAAATTACTGTGGCCCATAGTTTCCTGGTCCCATTACGCCCCCCCGAAGGATTTTGACAACGACGTAATAATTTTACAAGACGAAGTAATTTTAAATTAATATTCTCTTGAGAACAGCGAAAAATTTGCCATTTTTCGCCCAATTTCAGACAAACAATTGCTACACTGAAAATTAAATTTTTGTTGAAAAACTCCGATATTTCGTTGAACAAGATAAACCAAATATTTTCGAGTAATTACAAAATTTTCGTCATTTTTACAGTAAATTTGGTTTCTAACGGAACTATCAGCAAAATTTACGATCGGAATGACAAAAATTTGCTTTCCGAAGAGATTTTGTAGAACATTTTTTGCTGCAATGACAAAATTTTTGGGATTATTAAAAAAAAAAAAAAAAAACATTAGTCGAAGGATCTTTCCCATGAAAATTTTGTTTTCTCTGAGAGGGTCGATCAGGTACCAAGCAACTATGTTGTCACATTAAGTTTTGATATGATTTTCCCTCCGTGTAAATATACCACTCAACGTGATTTTTGGCGACCCAGTGCCTTTGAGAAAATGCGAAAGCGTTCCCTTTGAAGTTTGATGCCTCGAGTATATCAATTTTGATGACTGGAGCGATATACCTGCCAGCATCACCCTCTCTTCTGACACAGAGACACGATAATAATAGCAATAAACATGGTGACAAATATCGTATAATAAATAATACACATAGGAGAATAACGAACGTAAAAGCGCATTAGCGATTAGCAAAAGGCGAGTGTAAGATACACAAGTATTAAAAAAAAAAAAAAAAAAAACGTCGATACCGCTCGCTGTGGAAAAATGAACCAACACATAGAAGCAACGTCAGCCTCAATAAATCGTATAAATTCGTAACGATTATTTAGCGTCTTGGTGTTGCGTGTAGGGAGGAGCCATGCATATAGTTCTGCTGTACATTGAGAACGTACAAGACGCTCCGTTTCGAAGCGCGAGTATTTTTTTAAAATGAAAAATATAAAAATTGTCATTTCGAATAATCGAAAATGACAATGGAAACGTGGCGATGGTCGGAACTGCCTGAAAGTAATAAATATGTCGTTATTATCGGAGGACCTGAACGATGCAGAAACGATGAGAAATCGATAAAAAAAAAAAAAATTAACCAAATATCGAAACATTCGATTTCGGGCGAATTTGTTTGACCTTTGTCTGCGTTATTCATGGTACAAGCTCGATCAATTATATACACTACGATGCAGCTACATTATTATAATAATACGTGGATAATTATGAAGCCTTTTCATAGTTGCATCGTCGACACAAACCTACGTCACTAAAAGCTCGTTTTTTTTTTTTTTTCACAAATCGTACAAGCGAAATATTATTCAATCATCAACGCAAACGTTCAATATCATTTTACCATATGCACCTACGATAATAGTAACAATAGTAAGACAAGTATGCATTTTTGGCATGCAACGATCAATCGGTATGCGAGACTCTTTTCATAATCATTCATTAATTCAAAGTTGCTGCCTGAAAATTTATTTCGAATATTACGTAACTACCGACCACCACCACCACCGCCGCCACACCATAAACCAGATGGATATGGTTTCTTTCTATAAACTGAAAAGCTTAGGCCTAGAACGGTAACCTTATGTATTTTTTTTTTTCACCTATTCCGTTGACCTGGGGTCACAAATGACCCCAATTTAAAAAATTCATATCTTCGGTAAATTTCAACGAAAAGGTTTCAACTTGCGCTCATTCTTTTCGTTTTTTAATGGAGAATCGCGTGAGCATCGGGCAATTTTTATCGAAGTCGAAAAATTAGTCGAAAATGCGGTAAAACGATAAAGGAGCCTGGGGTCGTTTTTAACCCCAGGTTACCGTTCTAGGGTTAATATTATTATATCATACCACCGCCGACACAATTCCCATATTTCGTCATAATATCTTGAGCTTTTTCTTGCCAACAACGTCTGTCCGGAATTTTGGCTATTTCTTCGACGCCGTTTTGCTTCGCTGCTTCTTTTTTGTATCGACAGACGCAGCTTCGATGCAAAGTTTTCAAAGCGAGCACGCGAGAACGATGCACCGTCGATGATGGCGTTTTTTTTTTTTTTTTTTTTTGACGTTTCAGATTTTATACTTACGCCAGTAACGGACGCGTTTGATCGCCCGTTATCCAGGCCCAGATTTGGGACCGGAAGTCGATTGTCTCTCCGTTTACGATCTGTCGCGCTTTACACTCTGGCTCGGTGGGTACGTGGCGGCGTTGGACTGACGAACAATCATTTCTACACCATGCACCAAATCTCACGATGCTCCATTCTCTTAATTAATCATTTTTTTTCTTTGCTTTTCACTCTTTTCTCATATTTTTCGTTTCGGCTTTGTTTATGTTGCGGAGACAACGAGGATCTTGTCCGCGCGTCTCTTTTCTTTTTACGATCGGTCGAAATTGCGGATGCGATTTTTTGTTCGAGAAAAGTAAAAAATCACTTTGACCTTTTCTCCAATTTAGAAGAATTTTTTTCCCTACAAAATTTCGACCGATTTTGTCGAGTTTTCTCATTTCCAAATTTTCAGACGTATAACATAATCGTGCTCCGCGAAATCTGAATGAAAATCTCTTCACGAGAGATTCTCGCGAACCTGCAAAAAGGGCGCCCCCTCGGAGGCCAAAACTAGAATTCTAATTTTCATTCACTCGTGCGCGGTTATTAACGTATTACTATCACAAAATTACTTTATTTAGGATTTCTCGATAATTTTGTATGAACATTCTTGACATCAAAACTAACAATTTTCTCCTGTGAAGAAAAATTTTCCGACGTTAAGATTTTGAGATATTTAAATTCCAATTTTTAACTTTTTCCATCTAAACGCGTGTAAATGGCGTCTCGTTTATGAGTTGCAAAAGAATGAGTTTATGATTTTTCTTAAAAAATTTTGGCTCACATTTTTTTGCAACTCGATTTTTGCGACTTTTTAACGAAACGAGCGACTTCAATTTACACGCATTTAGATGGGGAAAATAAAAAATTGAATATCTCCAATTCTAGACGTCAGAAAATTTTTCTTCACAGGAGAAAAGTGTTAATTTTGGTGCCAAAAACGTTTGTACAACATTTTGAAAGAACCGTAAATAAAGTCGTTTTGTAATAGTAATCCCTTAATACGCATCGTTGATTTTTTCATTACTCACGCGTGTGTATATAACAGATCTAATTGCAGCGGGTGAAATTGCGTATTTTTTATGGCGCATGAGATACATATGTGGAAATCCATGGAGAATTATTTTTCGGGCTTTGCGACTCGGTCACTGCATTTTTAATCGGAATTTTCATTGAACCATCAAATTCGATGATGCTGCAGTTTGCATCGTTCGAATGCAACGAAAAATCTATTTTTTATTCATTATTTTGAAAATTAATACAATTCTTCGAAATTTTTGTTTCGTTGCATCCCAACGATGCGAACTTCAACATTGTCAAATTCGATACTTTTCGTGTCAATGAGATTTTTCAAATTGACAGAAAATAATGTCGACATGCTGCGACTGGTCGAAAGTTTTTGGAACCGACAGAAAAATGAGCGATCGCGATCCTTGAGAAAAATTCGAAAGTCCCGAGTTCACATGGAATATCCCATAATTGCAACAATCGTTATGCAACTCGCTAATGGAAATTAGCAATCGACAAAATGCTCAAGCACTAATTCAGGTTTTTTTTTTTGTTTTTTATTTTTTTTTTTAAGCGATGGTGCGGAGTATCGTTCGCTATGTGTGCTTGCGGGTTTTTGGCAAATTTTGTTGTAACGTCCCATGACAATAATGGTGCCCCTCGAAATCTGGCGATTCTCGTTTTTAAGACATTTTTCCAAGCCTCATCGAAGTTGTTCATTCGATAACGCTGCGATCTCTATTTTCGCAACGTCTATCGATGATTTTTATTCTTGCGAAAAGAGAGGTCTCGGCGCATTGGGTTTCGAACGAGTTGTTCGAGGCTTTCCGGAACTCTTGCCGAGATTCTATCGAGCAACATTTTTGAAATGATTTCGTGGACTGGAAGAAAAAAAAAGGAAAAAAAAACGATGAAACACGAACCGACGTATGGTCGACATGGCTTATGGGGTCGAGGAGGATATAAATAATTGACCGAAATGAAAATCAAAGAAGCTGGATTGGATCATATCGAAGATGATTGCGGAACGAGACGATTTGATGATTTTTGAAGCAAAGTTCAAATTTTGAAAAAAAAAAAATGTCAAACTTTGAGATTTCGGGAAAATAGAGATTCCGAAAAATGTTAAGCAGATTGATAATTTTTCTAGTCACACTCCTCGACGTTTAATTGGGCGCGATTGCATAAAAATGAAAAAATTGAGTACGTTTGCGCACGATGGGAACACAGCGAAATGAGGAGCCTCCTCGGAAGGCACTACGAATTGGCCGAAATATTTAAATAGCAGCTGATGAAGCGATCTACACATTCATGAAAAACAAGATTCTAAAAAGTCTGTTATAACTAGACGTTGATGAGTAATGCGAATGCGACATACAACACGCGATAATTGTAAATGTATAAATTTTCAAAATGCAAATCCAGCACAATCGCAATATCCATGACCTTGAGTTTCCGCTCAATTCACTCAAACATCCTCAAGTTACAAAAAAAGGGAATGTTTTTTTATTGCCATTAAGAAGAAAGTGATAAATAACCGTTCGATAGATAAATATTTTAAAAAACGTATTTACAAATGAAAAAAAAATGAAAAACGAACGCTGTAGTTGCGAGAGAAAGAAAAAAAAAACAAACATTTATTGCAGAGGCGCGAATTTATCGGGCCAGTGAGTATCGATTGAAAAATCAAGGTCAGAATATTCTTTGCTGTCACGAGAAAGATAAATGGAGTAAAAAACGATGATTTTTCTCGAAAGGGTTGAGAAAGTGAGAGGAAGGCCCGGCAACGTTGGGAAAACGCGGGAGAATGATGGGAAAAAAAACGTCGAAGATTACAGAGGAAAGGCAAGTGTGTTATTGTGTGTTGTGTTGGTGAAAAAAAAAGACGACGAGGTAATATGAGGAGTTGAGTAAGCACTGATGGGAATACAATGTAGACTGAAGCGATAAGTACAAAAAGTAGATATCAACCGTTCGAAATAGAGATAGAGATAGTAGAGACAGAGACAGAGAAAGAGAGAAGAGAGAGAGAGAGAGAGAGAGAGAGAGAGAGAGAGAGAGAGAGAGAGAGAGAGAGAGAGAGAGAGCAAGAGAGGAGCGCTTACAGCTTGGTCTGTCGAGCTCTTGCTGTAGGGTACCGGTATCAAACGTTCCTGCAACTCGCCACCTATCACCTTCAAGAGTAAAGGGCAATATAATGGTTACAACAGGATGGCATGAGCAGAAATTTCTTGACGACAAAGTCTACTCATCTGTACAATTGATTTTTTTCTTTTATACCACTAGAGTCCAAATTTACTAGCGATATACATTTTTTTTTTTTTCAGAATCACTGATGTACGAGCGAGTTGTAAAAACCATGAGAAAAAAAAACTATGACTTCGTTTTTCACGTTTTTTTTTAATTTTTACACTTTGTTCCTCACGCCGGATCATTATTATTATTTTTTTTTTACAATCGATGGTTCTTTGTTTTTTGAGTGGATGAGAAAAGAAATCTCGCTCGATACATCGATCCATCGACTTGACGATAAGTATTTTTGTTACAGGGGGACAGGGGGCAAAATTTATACAAGGACGTACGCTCGCGATGGTGCTCGAGCATGTGGATGGGCGATTTACAAAAATATTAATCAACATGAGGTAGAAAAGGATGGAGATGAGTAATTAAAAAAGCTATGTATATACTTTTCACCAAAGCTATCGGTTGTCAAAAGTGCCAAAGAGACCTCGTGACATATACATAGAAGGACGGAGAGAGACACACGGAGAGAGCGAGCGAGAGAGAGAGAGAGAGAGAGAGAGAGAGAGAGAGAGACAGTGAGTGAGCGAGAAAAATAGAGAAAGGCAAAAAACGTGATGGAACAAATAAATTTATCGAAAATAGAAATTTAGATCGGGCACCATCACGGATGCACGTACCGGCACATTAAATAAAGATAACGCAAGAAATATAGGGCACAGAAGAGTAACACACGAATATATAGTGAATAAAAATTGATTTTTCGAGTAGTCAAGAATCGTGAGACAGACGGTGAGAGAGTTCGCTTGATGACGTGTGTGTATGTTCGTACATATACATATATAATAATAGGCATATGTTATCATATATATATATCATACTATATTTTATTATTTAATATAATATATTATTTTATATAATGATATTATATTAATAGACATAGTACGTATGTATATTTATAAATGAATGTTGAGAGAAATGGAGAAAAAGATGGGGTTGGCAGGGGCTGGGATCGGGCTTGACGATGAGAATGAGCGAGCGAGAAGGAACAAGCAGTTTTCTTCTAGTCTTTTGTTAAAAACTTGACCACCATGAGATTTTATGGTTTCTGCTATAATAATGAGGGATGAAAATGAGTATATTATTATTTGATAAATCCTGGATATATGTTTATATACATATAGTTGTTTTAATTTTTTAATGAAAGCCTGCGAGAGCGATACGATTTTGGTTGTAGCGTTAAAGTTGCCTGAGGCTTGTGTCGAGGGAAAAGTATTTTTCAGGCACGAGCGAATTGCCTCGATTAATAACGAGCACTCGGAATTTATTACATTCGATCTCCATTCATAAAAGACTTTCTGCATCTGCGTGAGACTCGAGTTCGCAACGTTGGGGTACAACGAAAAATACGTTTTTGTTCAATTTAAAAAACCTATTTTCGTACCGATTTTTTCTTTCGAGCCTAAAAAGATATTTTTTATTGTCCTGACGAATTAAGAAGCTTGAGATTTGCCCAAGAGAAAACGGAATTTCGTTGCATTCCAACGATACAAACTTCAACATCGTCCCTCTGCGTGGAAAAAAATTCTCTAAATTCCGAGTGATCCCTCTCGCGCGTAGTCTCGAAAACGACGAATATATACAATCGAGCTGTCTCGCTGTCGATCGAGCATTCGTGTAGAAAAATAATGTACACGTGATGATCGACTGTGGGTGTATGTATAGATCGAGTGTAACAAGTGCGGGAGTCGAGATAAAATCATAAATAGTGAACACGATGTTAAAAATACGTCGGGCCCTGGACAGTCCGTATATTGACGTTTACCCTTTGATATCGAAGCTTTTAAACTTCACTGTACGAATTGAGCGAAATTGTGCTTGCGTCTGCTTTTTATTTTATCGTTTTTTTTTTCTTTCCACTAGAAATTTGTGATCGACGATCTATCGAGCTCGGTTGTCGAATCTCTAGAGATTTCCTTCCGTCCACCCGGTTTGTAATTAATACCTTGCGATCCCTAAAATTGACTTGACCTCAAAATCGTCAAGCTCGCTAGAGCGTAGTTGATAAGAAACGAAAAAAAAAAAAAAACAACAAAAAAAAATGTAGATCTTTGTAAGAGAGATACAGTATGTTTATTTATTCATTTCAAACAATGTCGATGAGCGTTTTTTCGCGATAATTATAATACGAATCGTGCGGGCAATAATTAATCAATGTACCCGATCGATATAATAATTTACGATGTAGTATTATCGAATATATACATTCATACGTAATAATTCAACATGCAAATGATTTTTCACACTCTCAGAATATTTGCACGATGTGAATTTAATTTTGATTAATAGAAAAAAAATTTGAAAAAAAAAAAAAAAACAAATCACCGAACGTAAAAATTGTGGTCGTCGTCACATCGGTGTGCGCGGTTATTTTTTCTCTCTTCCGTTCGGCCGCTGTCTTTTCGTCTGTTATTTACGACTTTTTTTCATTTTCCTCTCTTCGGATCGCGTTTTTTTTTTGTTGCGACGTTCGATCCAGTGATTTTTATGGAACTACGCTTTGTCGCTTCGACATAATCGTTGGTAATTTTCATTCGATTCGTCGGTTCTTGCTGCTGATGATTTTCTTTCGATCGAAAGGAGCAAGCCCCTGTTTTTTCGTCTCTTTTAATTTGCTTGCTTGAATAATTGATTCGTAAGACGAAAACATTGCTTAAAATTTAGTACGTATAGTTATTTAGAGATGTATGTTTATATCCCACGATGAAAGGGATATTGTTTATAATTGAATAACAACCTATACTATTAATTATGACTAAGCTTCTCGCCACTTTTGTATTCATCGTTTGACATGTGTTTTCGTTACATTTCCATGACTCCAAACTTCGTGATGGAGTCGCCTTTTCGACTAAAGAAAAACATTTCTTTCGCGTCTAACTTGTTGAGGTTCATTACGGACTTTTATAATTAATGATCGCCGGTGTTGAGGCTCGCGACACGGGTCCATGCGACAGTTGATTTCCTCCTTCCTTTCGTCCATCATTTCTTTATTCATTTTCATCGTAAGTTCGAGTATTTATCCTTTTCTTTATATTCCGAGAGAAAAATATTGTAAAATCGCTCAAGTGCTACTGTGAATTATTTTTCGAGAGTAAATCGGTGTGCCGTGCGCACTTGGCTTTTCTAATATTTCACATTTTTCTCCTTAAATTCAGAAATTTCATTTTTCAAGGGAACCCGAGGCTCGAAAAGGCCTCGAAATATTTACTTTTCGATTGATCCAAGGATCACGAGGACATTCAAAGAACAGGTGCAAATAAAACAGCCGAATAAGTAACAATAAGAAAAAAAAAAAAAAAAACTACAGTAGATACAAAAATTCGTAGAAACTCGTGATAACAAAAAAGAAATTTGGATTTTGCTCGAACGAATGATTCACGACTACGAGTTGGCTCGAAAATTTTTGCTCCATAAATCGAAACTCTCGATGATCGTAGGCTGGAATATCGTCAACTCGTTCGAACGAAATTATTTACAGTCGGTGATATTTTTTTTTTGTCAAGTGTGTTGCGGATGAAAAATTGCAAGTATAAAAAATAAGATGAGAAAATCGCGCAGGGAGTTAACGAATTTGAAAAGATTTGACAGCTGTCAATAATTTATTTGTCGCGATGTTTTATGGTGCGATATCGATATGGGGAATTGTTAATTTTCAAAATTCCTCAACCTACTAATCCTCTGAATGGTTCTCCCTCCCAGTTGTTGGAATTGATCGTTTTATTTATAAATGCTCGAGAATAATCGTAAAGGTGTGTGGCAGTATATCGATAGTTCGTTTTTCTTTGTTTTTTCGTCGATAACATTGGGAGCGATCGAGTCGCAAGCGATTGGACGAAACTGTTGGATTAAAAAATAAAAATAGTTAACGAGCACGCGGACCTTTTCGGTTTGTCTTTGCGCGTTGCCATCATCGACACACCCGGAAAAACGTCTCGACCTGAGGCCTGTACCGAGTCTCTGCTCGTATTTAAATTTCCATTTCCCTTTGATAAGTCGCCGAGTGCCGCATCTACTCGCAATCAATTTATTCAAATAAGTACATTTTTATTTTTGTCTCGATCTCTGATTTCGGGACCGTCCGGAGTGATTGGCGATTACCATGAGTAAAGTTTCCGCGGCGCTCTGTCATTTTGTTCGCTGGTTATTAGTCAGCGGCAAAAAAAACGAAAAAACAATTAAGAAATATACCGAAATGTCGATCATCAAATCGTTGACAAATGGCGGTTCATATTTTTCAGTTTCACGTCGTTATTAAGCGAATAGCTTCTCACCGCGTAAAATAAAGAAAAATAATAAACAAATACAATAAAAATAATAATTTTTCGCGAGATTCCCACGGGCTCGAACGTCGTTCAACCAACAATTTACATTACGAACCTTCTGGGTGGGACACGGATAACAATGATTATATACAACGCAAATACAAGTTGAAAAAAAAATAAAAATAAAAATAAAAACAAAAATAATGAAGAGAATTGTACGATTTGTGAGCAGCACGTGAACACGAGAAGATTTGCGGCGGTTGGGCATGGCGAATTGTTCGACAATCATGTTCTCGTTTCGGGGGCTAAACCCAACGGCACAAATCTCGTTGCTCCGTGCTCCGTTGTGACAAATTGTTGTTTATTTTTCAACGTGTCCAATATTGCCGGAGGCGTGGATACCAAATTCGCAGGATTAAAATTAATGAAAACATTGAAATGAAATAAAATAAACGTTGCTTAAAATAATAAATGAAAGCGAGTGTCTGTGTGTGCTTTTTTCTTCGTCTCGTTTGGTGCTCGTTAAGGTAGTCCTGTCGCTTCACACTACAGCCACACCACTGATCATACTTGAGACTTGCATAATTGACATTTTCAAAATATGCTAAAAAAAAAAGAAAGTTTTTCAATAACTACAATTTTCCACGCGTAAATAATTTAACGAACGTTCACATTTAATTAGAAAAATGAAATATATGTATTCCAATGATTAACGTAGCATTTCTATAGATTTGATATTAGGCAACGTTGGATCTTTCTCCGTCTCTCTCTACTAATTAACCAGACGAGCTTAACCTCAATGCTTTTGAACGTCGATCTATCAAAACAATGAAATATATGTGTAAAAATTCAAATTACGCCTCTTTATCGTGGCGAGATTCATCCAATTCCGCAGAACGGAAGTTTAACTTGATATTACATAAAAAATAAGTCGATAAGCATAAGTTTTTGTAAACGCATTGGATTACTACGCAAGTGTCAAGTATGTAAATCAGATTTACGGATTCCCACTGTTGTAAAGATTTTTATAGCGACCGGAAGTTGGGTTTTTGTATGTCGTCTCAAAATTCCTTTGCAATAATAAACAATTTGCGTATATTTCTCTCTGTAATTAGGTTGATAATCGATCCTGAAGTTTTACAGAAATAATTATTGAAATATTAAGTGAAGGTAGAAAAAAAATTGGAAATCTCTTGGATCGAGGCCTGGCAATAGGATTACCTTAATTCATTTGTTTCCTTTGACACGTGTGTGTTTCAGTGTTTTCAATCGTTTTCTCTTACATCGATTCTGTGCGAACAATTTAATCGTTTTTATTTATCTTCGCTTCGTTATTTCCTCGTTGCCTGTGTCTCTTTAGTGTTATTTGATTTTCCAAAGATCCTCGCAATCGCCAAGGTTTTTTGAGCCTCGTAAATCGAGGATATCGACCGCATAGCCGCACTGCTGTCCAGTTGAGAATTTTACTCGAAATTCCAGTTTCTTTTTTCGGTCCCAAGCTTTTCTACCGATAAGTACATTTTTTTTGGGAACAGGGGAGGAGGAGCTATCCGTTGGGAAAATTGGAAATTCGGGCTGTGAGACCGGGGAATACGGATCAGCGAGGATCGAAAACAATTTTATAGATTCGTGCAAGAAAAGAGGGCCGAGCTCGCTGGATTTGGGGACGAGAGATAACGCGATGAAATGAAAATTGAAGAGAATTGTCGCAAGCGCGATGAAACTTTTTTTTCGAAACGGCTCTCGACTAGTCGCGATGCTTAAGTACAGCCTCACGCGATCAAGTATTTCAATTTCCATTTTACAAGGTCCGAATATCTCGTACGACTGTGCCTTTCAAAATCATCCTCGAAATTCGATTAACCACGAATTTTGAATAATTCATAAATCAAGAAAAAATGAAAAGACAATTATGAGCTTTAAGTACTCTCACGAATGACTCGATAAGGCTCCAACGTTTTTTTCGTGTGCGGCTAAGAAATTCGAGGAAAATTAGAAAACGACGATTCGCGTAGGAGCAACGATCCGGATCGTCTCTCGGGAGAGTCTGCATAAGCCCGATCGCGATGGAATGAATAACGATGCGATTAAAAATGAGTTTCGGTCTTTTTCGGCATACAGACTCGGCTGTTCGATCGATAACAATCGCGAAAACCATATAATTCTCCATTATATTACACAAGTTGAGTTTATCAACTATCACGAAACGACTTTATTTAGGATTCTTTCAAAATTTTGTATCAACGTTCTTGGCACCAAAACTAACAGATTTCTCTTATGAAGAAAAATTTCCCGACGTTTAGAATTTGAGATATTCAATTTTTTTATTTTCCCCATCTATAAACGCGTGTAAATTCAAGTCGCACGTTTCATTAAAAATTTGAAAAAAAAAATGTATTTAGGATTTTTTTGCCAAAAAATCCTAAACACATTTTTTTGCAACTCATAAACGAAACGCGACCGCAATTTACACGCGTTTAGATGAGAAAAGTGAAAAATTGGAAATGAAATATCTGAAATTCGTAACGTCAGAAAATTTTTCTTCATAGGAGAAAATTGTTAGTTTTGGTGTCAAGAATGTTCATACAAAATTATCAAAGAATCCTGAATAAAGTAATTTTGTAATACGTTAAGGGGCTAAGAATTGCTTAGTAGCGATTATTAGTTTACGAGTGAAAATATATATTTCTCCAATCATCCGATAAAGTTTTTACAAAATTGTGCTGGATGATATCTTCGTAACAAACGGTCCAACTGGAATAAAATAACAAAGGTTATTAACCGCAATAAAAGCACATTTCGAACCTCGAGAAGAATCGAGTTTCAAAAATAGCGGCTTTTAAAATAAAATCGTTATTAAACTCCGAAGTAAAAGCCATGATTATTGTGATTTGAGTTTGCGTA
The DNA here is from genome assembly GCA_963921915.1 of Hyposoter dolosus. Lineage (NCBI taxonomy): Eukaryota > Metazoa > Arthropoda > Insecta > Hymenoptera > Ichneumonidae > Hyposoter > Hyposoter dolosus. Next base: position 15,254,533 of record OY998132.1, on the reverse strand, counting down.
CAAACAGCCCTTAAATAAAATAATACGAATTAAAAACTAGGACGATATTTCGAAAGCTCGTCGGTGCGCCCGCGCGAATCGACTCAAATTTCAAAGGAATAGTTTTCAATATTGAGCTACAAATTCGAGTTGGTGCTTCGAAGGAAAAAAAAACAGTGCAATAAAAGGCCAACGAGTTTTTTAAATGATGAAAAAAAAAAAAAAAATAATAGTTTCGAGAGGTACGAAACTCGATAGAAAAATGTTGGACCAAAATAGACAAACGAACACAAATGCTTGAAACAATGAACTAGCGACGAAATTGAGAAAAAACAAGATTAACAGTTAATTATTTCGAGCAATAAAAACTAATTAGCGGTAACGAGTTATTAATGAATTATTCCATATTAGGGAAAAAAAATAGGCAGTCGTATAGCCCGAAATAATAGTCGATAATATTCTCGGTAGTTGTTAACGAATGGCGCGTGTAGCTCGGAAATTTTGCACGGTAGTTTCGATGGAAAGAACCGGGTGATGGAATCCTGGCACACATCGAGAATAATGAAGAGATGAAATGAAAAAAAAAAAACAACAACAAATCGATGGGGTTGGAAGGAGCTCATATGCTGGTTTCGTGAACGAGTTTTGGTAGATCGGATAGCATAGCTTCTTTGGATGCTGAGGAGGGCGAGTGGGTCAAGGATTCGGGATTTCGAGGGTTGGAGGCTGCGTTGGTAAGCGAGGCTTGGCCGTTGTTGACGCTGTTGGATGAACTTCTTCCGTTGTTGGTGTGTTGATGGTGATGATGATGATTTTGATGATGATTGTTGTAGAGATTGTTGACGCCGGGTACGTTGAGTAGGAGAGGCGATGCCGGGCTGTTGTTGGAATTAATCCTCGTGGCGCGATTATCAACGTCTTGATTGTTATCGTTAACGGCGTTGTTGGTTATTCTGGCGGTTCGAGAACCGGCGGTCAATATTGGATTGGAGGGATCTTCGTCAATGTAAGTGAAGTCGGACAATGGTCTAGGTCCGGTGTGACTTCTGGAACTTCTCATACTGTGCAAGCTGTGTAAACTATGGATAGAACGACGTTCCTCCAGATCTTCCAGATTCGACCTGAATGCTCTGATTACTCGAAGCTGAAAAAAATAGGGAAGAGGGCGTTCTAATCAGGAGACGAGAGGACGGTACAGAGCCCAACGAATACACACGAGGCCCCTTTCATTTCTTTTTCAACTCACGTCGTTTCTTTTACTTTTTTGTTTTGTTTTTTTGTTTTTGTTTTTTTCCTTTCGTTCAGGTCTCGATCGGTTTGTTTTTCAGTGTTTTTCCAGCAGGTATCTCTCTCTCTATCCTTGCATATCTATACATCGTGGCGTTTTCTTATGCCAGGTGCCCCCGGTCACTGCGTGGCACGCACCCACCAACGCGATACAGATTATTACACTCTGTGTATGCATTTCTGTGTTTCTAACAATTAATCAATCCCGTTCAATTATTATCAACGATCTCTAAACGATTGGCAATATTATTTTCCTCGTTTTCGACCATTTTTAGTCGAGTCTTGATTCTTGGGAGGGGGCCAGGGCGAATGACGCGCGCGCGATCCGAGCAATACATTCTGTTTAGAAACACGAAATGCTCTTTTCCTTATATCCTACCGATGCCAACGATATTTCCTCGAGAAATCATGAAACGACATTTATTCGTTTTTTTTTTTTTTTTTTTTTTATTGGCGCGTCCTTCGAATGAAAAGTTTATTGGGAAATGGAAAGCTTGGAAATGCGAGCATTTACACAAATATTAATTTGACAGTTAACAAATATCGTTTCCGACGAACGTTGTTGAGGAATTTCTTAGCTTTTTGAATTATCGACCAACGATAAATCGCTCGGTTCGTTGATTCACGATTTCTCGATGTTGGCACCATGTCCCCGTTGGATAAATCAAATTTAAGCAATGAAGGAACACCTAAAATATCTCACGTTGACAAAACACGAAAAATACTCCTCTCTCGTTGATTTACAACAGCAATTCTTAATCTCTCTGTTACAGTACGGATTTGAAAAACAAACACATGTACGTAAGGGAAAAAGCAATTGGAATTAGGAATGGTCCCCTACAGTCCGAAAAATCGTATTTGAGAAATTGAAGACGTTTTCTTTTTTCCTGATCCTCGAAACGCGGATCAGGCAGTAAGATAGAGAAATACATGGAGCCGTAAGAGAGAGAGAGAGAGAGAGAGAGAGAGAGAGAGAGAGAGAGAGAGAGAGAGAGAGAGAGAGTGAGAAAGAGAAATAGTGAGAGAAAGAGAGAGAGAGAGAGAGAGAGAGAGAGAGAGAGAGAGAGTGAAAGAGAGAGAGAGGGACAGACACAGAGGTTCGGTAGAGAAACGAATAAGTTTGAAATTACTCAATCATGAGTCTCAATCATGAAAAGATGGAAACTTATTATTATTTTCTGTCTTTTTGCATTTTTGTCGAGCAGTTACCTTCTCACTCTGTGAATCTCTACAGTCATTTTTTTCAATTAACCCTAGAACGGTGAGCTGGGGTGAAAAACGACCCCAGACGACTTTTGATCCCGTGCCGTTTGTCCTTTCGTTCTCCCCTTTTTTTTTGTATCGTTTTACCGCATTTTTTGATAATTTTTTTACTTGAAGAAAAATTGCCCCACGCTCACGTGATCCCGCGCATGAAAAAACGAAAAGAATGAGCCCGAGTTGAACCCTTTTCGTTTGATTTTACCGGAGATATGAATTTTTTAAAATTGGGGTCATTTATGAGCCCAGGTTACCGGAATAAGTAAAAAAAAAAAATAAGGCTACCGTTCTAGGGTTAAACGAATTTTTTGTTGAATTTTAATGGATCGCTCGTCCGGCAGCGATGAAAAATTAGGATGGGTGCTCGATCTCAGGGAATCATTGTTCAAACTCAATCGTGCGAAAATAAATGACAACGATTATTCTAGGCGAAGCCTAAGCCAAGATAATCGGGCAATATTGAGGCAACGAGACGCTAAATCTCACATCAGTGCGGACATATTTGTAAAGCTCAAATTTTTCAATTCTTTATTCCGGGGTCTTTTTATTTTTCTCTCAGTCTTTACTCGATCGATCGCGATAAATATATATTTATATTTATTTATTTATTTATTTACGACGGCGTGCGCAATTAAATGAAAAGATGAGAAAAACCTAAACTATAACATCGCACGTATACACAGAAGCCTAACAAACATTCATTCCCATAAATTGCAAATTTTCAGAATGCCTTATGATGTTACACAAATAAACAAAGAGAAAACTAACATTTTCTACGCCGGCTGGTTCTTACGAGCGACTCTTGTGTCATTTGCAGGCCAGGACTTTGTGAATCTGTGTGTATGTGTGTGTGTGTGTGTGTCTCACACGGAAGCAAAGAGACAGGGGCGACATGAGTTTTTCGTTTGTCCCAATAAATTGGTACAAAACTTTCGAGACGCTCGAACGAACCAATCTTTTTCGTCAAAAGCAGCATCTCTCTAAATTTTCAGAAATTATTCATCATTTTCTGCATATTCCTGGTAATCCCGATAATTAATTGTTCCGAGTTTTTTTTTATCAATCGGGAGCGGTATGTCTTTATAGAATTCTGTTGTTAGAGATGATTTTCGCAATTGAATAACGTTGACGTCGACGATCACCAACTTTGATCAAAAATTTGCTTCGAATTTTTTTTTTTTATTATTTCAAAAATGAATTTGAAAAAAAAAAGTTATTCCGCCGAGCGGAATCATCTCTGAAAACTGCATCCTGGTCTGGACAATACGACTGTAATGCCTGATCGAGCTTGGCTAGTCTTTCGCACTGATCGTCAGCCGAATGAGTAAAAAATCTTTCGACGTCGTCTCGGATGATAAATTTTTTTTTTTTTTTTTTTTTGTAGAATCGCAGGAAAGGGAATTTTATGTTTATTTGGTTTTGTTATGCGGTCCAGTAGAAAATGCGATTGAGGCGGTATCTTAGTTTTCGAAACTTACGTGATAGCGTTGTCGGTCTCAAAGCTTTTTGTCCTATAATTCATCGTTATGAAACATTTTGTAATACGAAATAACAAAGAATAAATCTCAAATGTTCACTGCACAAAATTGCACTCAAAATATAAATAAACAAAGGCACACACAATCAAGTGTCAAAGGAGGCAATTCCAGGCAATTTGGACGGAATAGTTTGGAGAAAAGATTGATGAGCGCGGTTCGATTAAATTGTTTGAATCGCCAATGAAAAGCACGAAAAAGGTAAAGAAAATAAAAACGGAGAAAAAATTGTTGGATGGAAATTTATCATTGATTAATAAATAATAAATAAACGAGAGCGCGAAAAAAATATTAAGCAAATCATTGGCATTGACTTTCAACGAGAAAATAATAGGAAAAGTTTTTCTCCAAGATTTTTCTCGTCGTGTTCGGTAGAGTGCCCCCCCCCGCCAGGAAATAAATCCTGATGTGAAAATTGGAAAAATTCATGACTTTTTCTTTGAAACCAGAATGCACGAATATTTTCGATCGAAACAACAATTATTTCCCAAAGGGAATTGTTGCTTTTTTGCTGTTTTTTGTAAGTGATGATGTTATCGAAACTGTCGCATGGGATTTCGCTTGAATTTCGTTTTTTCTTGTTTGGAGTACACAACACGCAGCACACTCAGACATCTATACTACGAAAGCGGGGATGCGTGGGCGAAAGAAATGTTTTTTTCTCCTCCATTGAGAATTTGCTTGTTGTTTTTTTTTTTTTTTTTTTTTTTTTTTTCGTGTATTTGGTTGTTTGACGAGGTAATCGATCGTCCCGAACGCACCACACAGAGAAAGAAAACTTCAATCGGTGCAATAAATCATTTTCCACATTGAGAAAAAGAATTCACACATTCGAAAAAAATGAAATCATGTCACCATCGATTGACGTAATCCGTCGCAAACGACGTTCATCATCCAACATAACAAGTCCAAAAATGCCTCTGGTCGACACGGACGAAATACTTTACCGGATATTCTCAACAGTTTCCCTTGTTTTTCATTTTTTCTTATTTTTTTTGTTTTTGTTTTACCAAAGGAAATTTTTTTCGTTTTCCAGAGAATTAAAAAAAAAATAACGATTTTTCTGATTGTCATTGAGATTCCTCGAGAAATATTTTGCGTTGGTTTTTTCATGGTTTTATATCCAGTAAGGTATCGTCGACGTGTGTGGTTAGAGAAGAGCCTCACACGCGTATGCAAACGTCTCATACAACGTATCAATCGACAGATACCGACGAATCTAGGTGAGCTACGTACTTGTTTGTACTCCGACAGGAAAAGTATGGCGACGGGCAAGACTGCCGCTCTGTTATACCTCAGTCTCACGAATAGGTTCCGCTGGCTAACAAATCATAAATCAATAACCAATGTGAGTGAAAAAGTTATTGATCGACGTTAAACGGCCTATATATCTCGCACGATACAATCGCGATTCGCCTTTGTTTTTCCATTTTTTCTTCTTCCTTACAAAATATATATTAATTTAATCTCCGAGACCCTCTACCGTTCGATCCTTATCTTTGGATTTTGCTCACAAAATCCTCGCCAATATTTCCTTTTTCAAAACAACTAAATATAATATGAAGCACATCAACTCCGGATGGAGAAATTATTTTATTAGAAAAGATAACAACGATCCTTGTATTTTTTATTTAATTTAAAAAATTTATAAATTTCAATTTTAATTTGATTCAAGTTTTAATTTTCAATTAACGTCATAACTGTACAGCTGATTTTTCAACATTTTTTTTTCGTCGTTATTTGGAATATCCCAAATTTTGCCACGTCAAACATCAAACAGTTCCCCCCGATCGCTGTTGTCGTCTTTTCAATAATAATAGCAAAAGATAAATCGAAGAAAATTCGAGCCCTCGAAGGGACAATTTCGTTTGGCTCTTTATCTCGTTACTTAATTGAAAATATGTATTCATTTAATACATATAAACAATCGAACATTAAAGCATCTTTGAAACGGCTCACATAGTGACAATAAAGATCGCGAATCTCTTTGTTTTGTAATTTATAAAAGCGGATTGTAAAAGTGCAAGAATAACTTAACGAAGTGGCCGATAGACTTAGAGACTAGATAACGTAATATTTACTTTCATAATAATAGCACACATTGTTACGTTAATACACATATATACGTACGTACGTACATCCAAATCGATATACCACGTATGTGTGTGTATATATATATACATACGACAGCAACACCAAATTGCGTTAGTGAAAAATAAAAGTAAAATGAAAAAAAAAAAACGATAAATATACAATGGTATATAGAGAGATAATTGAAAATATAAATATAAAAAGAGAAAACTGAAATTTATAGTGGGAAGCCAACACTCAATGTTATTTGATTTGTTGTTAAGTATCAGGTGTTACCATCGAGAAAGTGAAAAAAATAACGTAACGATCGTAAATTAGCTTCATTGTGCGCGAAATGTGAGCCATGCTTGATCAAATTGATTTTTCAAACACAAAAGTATGAAAAAAAATATTATAATTATCTCGGATTTTGATTTATTTATAGAAAAATTAAAAAATCAACAGAGAATTAGTTACGGAAAATAAAATAACGATTTTATAAATAATTCGGACCGACTCGTGAAGCGGCATCGAGGCGAGCATCTTTGACTCTCTCCCTTGAATCATAGAAAAATCGAACTCGGTCCACGAGCGATACCGAAAGCAAAAAAAAAAAACCCCCCGAAATATTCACGAGAATGAAAAATTAGTGAAAGGAAAAAAAAAAATTAGACCAATTTTTGCGAGTGCGATATAGTGTAAGGAAAAGAGAACGCGACATATATTTTGGATTGTTGAAAATAATAAGTTATGGCACACGATTAACTGCGATGAAAAACAACGAGAAAAAAAAAATTAAGAAAAAAAAATTGATGAAATCGTTAAAGGCGCTTATTAGACAGAGATAGAGACAGAGATAGAAAAAGAATAAAACAAAACGTATAAAACCAGAGATTATTATGTAAATACGGTCAAACGATGCGGAGTTGTTTTAAGGGACTAACCATATGGTAATCCTGAGAGGGGGATCTGCCTGTCACAGATACATTCTGCACCAGAGTTCTATTGCTCGTCTGAAAGTAGGTTACATATTCAGTTTTATTTCATTATTTCATAAACTCCTGTAAATTTTATGTCAACGTTGTTGTTTTAATATCGTCGTAATATGTGTGTCGATGTCGTGTTGACGGGATACTTAAATATTCCTTGCGATCACATCAATTTGTTTCGTCCAATTCGAACGTGTACCTCGCTGTATTGAAAAAAAAATTAAAAAAAAAAAAAAAAAAAAAAAAAAAAAAATCCTCACATTTTTTTGCATCTGTAATATTTGCCATTTTTCGAGGTTCACGTCGTGGTTTTGGAAGTGCCGAGATGATGCGATATCGAAGTGATATCTCATCGCTCAGGAAGAGAGAAATCGTTAGCAAGAGGATTGTTAATCGTCCACATTGTTATTGTTTCTTTGTTTGATCGTCGCTGTGCGCTCAGGATTTTCAATTTCTTTAGTCCTCGTACTTTAGAAATTGAAAATTGAACGAGTCGAGTTCGTGACGATAATTCAAGTTTTTCGATTGCTCCTCGAATGACGTAATTGGTCTTACGAAGGAAAAAAAAAAGAAGAAATCGAAGCAATTTTGTTTATCGTCATAAACTGAATTTGCAGAGAAAAATTGTTAAAACTTTGAATCATCACATTGTTTCATTCATTCGTATACGCGCACGCAAACATTCGAAATAGTAAACGGAGCGTTCGTCCAACACGGAAGACAAATCCGCTCATTTTTCTTAGTTTTTGTTGTTGCTGTTTAAATTCTGTCAGTGTCGCGTTTTTGTTTGTTTGTTTGTTTGTTTGTCGTAGTTTTTTCTTTCTCAGCTGTTGCAATCAGACGATTATTTTAAAAGCCTATTCTTCAACGTTTTTGTAATGTTGTTATCGCGTGACAAGCGATGCCACTTTGTATGCGAGTACGCGAGACACTCATCGAGTCTTTTTCTTTAGTCCAGCGCTTTTTCGTTTGCAAAATAAATCATTGAAGTTTCTGAAACTTCGACCAATTCCAAAGGGAGAAAAGTATGGAAAGAGAAAGAGAGAAAGAGAGAGAAAGAGAGAGAGAGAGAGAGAGAGAGAGAGGTGAGAAAGACAAAAAGATAAAGGTAAAGATTGTATATTTGTGTAAAAACGAAAGAGGAAGCGATCTTCGAGATGGAATGAGCGGAAGATCGCTTGGCGGATGTGGCCGAGGACTGCGCGGACCATTTCTAAACGGGTATGGAAAAATCGTAGTCAGAATCGATAAAATCTAAAATATGAAAAAAAACTGACCATTATTCTTCGGAAATAAGAAAATAGTTATTATTTTATTATATATTATTTGGTCAGATGGAATTTTTTAGTCTGAGGAATCTGCACGAGTTCGTTTACGGGGTTGTATTATGTGGGGCTCGTTGCCATTTTTTGTTGGTAAATGCCTCGGTATTGCTTGAAGAAGAACCGTCAACTTGAATAAATCGAGTAAACGCGCATTAATCGGAATACAATCAGCGACGTTAATCTGTTCTGGTTGGCCGCAACGCGAGCGAGTATCGTACGTATCCGTAGAATTGCCAAGTCTCTCGACGGTAGTGACATTGGAAAAAAAAAAAAGAAAAAAAAAGCGCTGAGGCTTTTGGGGTTTTTTTTTTCGATCTCGCCAAGTCGGAGCGTTGACAAAAACAACATGATTTTTCGTCAAGCTCTACAATAATCTCTAAAATCTATAAAAATACAAATGGGGTTCAAGCGCTAAGCTACGCGCTACGAGATTGTTTTTCGATGCTGATTTTCCACAAATTTACAAAAGGGGAAGATTGGTCGGGTATTGATTTGTCATTGATATTTATTTCGTCGTAATTCGGGCTTTTTGGTCTGGTTTTTTTTTTTTCGTTCGTCATCCCTCGAACACTCAGCCTATTAATTTGTTTTTCTATACAGATGATAATTAGCCTGTCAGAAAAAAAAACTGTTTTGTCGTGTATAACGACAGAGGGAGGAAAAGAAAAAAAAAGTCTTTTCTCATGAGGATATCGCGAAAGAAGTGATTTTCATTCTTCGTTTTGCTCCTTCAGTGAAAAAGTGATGAACGCGCGCGAAGGCGAAATAAATAAGTACGTGCCACTGACCTCGCGATAGCGCGTGAATCAGAAAAAAACGGCCTAACCGATGTTTAATAATTCTCAGTTTATTCGGATTGGTTCTCCTTTGAACCCGGATTTACTCGCCTATCGAATGCAATGACAAAGCTCGCGAATACGTGAATCTCAAGCAGCTCATTTCTTCAATAATCTCAAGGATTTTAATTTCAATTGAAAAATTCGATAATTATTACAATAGCAATAGAGCTGAGGGGGATTCACGAAATTAGCGAGCCGAGATAACTGAAAGGAAAAACATAAAATAAAAAATGGGTGGTTAGGGGGGGGGGGGGGGGGAGCAGGTGGTACTCGTGGTACGTGTATGGTTTGTGGTTGTTTAATTGTTTTTTGCTTGTTTTTTTTTTTGTTTAATTCTCACGACGCAACACCGGCGTCGAGGATATTTCGATGCTAGACGCTCTTGACATTGAAAATCGGTCTCCGTTTCGATTTTTGTCAAGTAACGAAAAAAAAAAAAACGAAAAAAAAAAGAAGAAAAAAGAAACGAAAATGCCGGAAACGATTTGGAAAATCGTCCGACGTTTATCGGGGGCTGGGGTGGGCGGGGCTCTCTCGAGTCGATGGTTGTGTGAAAAAATTCTTTAGTTATGGGACTCGATAATGTTTTATTGTAGATTTGTTCTTTTTCGTAGTTTATTGATTTTTGTTCTTTGGTTATTGAGTGATGAAATGAGAGTGAGATAGGGATAGTTACCTGAGTCTGTAGCCGCGTAAGACCACGAATCCACAGAATTTGTCCTGCCCGCGGCTTTTTATCCGAGTCTGGGTCGTAATTCTCGTCTCCTAGATTGATAGCACCGATATCATCCGGCTGGCCGCGGCCCCATCTGTTTTTAAAAACATTAAACCATTTCTTCATCACTCGGTCCCTGTTAAGGAGGTTTTGATGTTGTAGTTGTTGTTGTTGTTGTTGTTTTTGCGTTTTTTTTTTTTTTAATTTCATTTTGGATTGGCTTTTTGTTTGTTATTTATCAATTTGTTTTTTTTTTTGGTAATTTGCAGGAGGTTCACCGCGATGCACTCGTCTTGGATATTTTCCGATTTTTCCGTCCCCCATTTCGCTCCTCGTGTCTCGCTCTACGAAGGGTTTTTCGTATATTTTCGTTCTTATTTTCTCGTTAGTATACACGGTGCTTTTGAGTTTTTTTTTTTTGTTTTTTTTTTTTTTTTTTTTCTCGGGGACTTGGTACGGGGCCAGGCTGGAGCTGCTTATTTTCGTAATTCGGGATTTGCCAGGGTCAAAACGATAATTCTTTGGGCAGGCGTTGGGGAAATAAATAACGGGTGAAAATGAATTTTGCGATTTATAAAGAAAAGAGATTGAATGATTTGTTCGTTATGCGATGAACGATTTTCGGGACAGGGACGCGGGCTCAATGAAAATCTAATGATTGCGCGCTTGCCTATTTTTATACCTGACTCTTCGTACAATATTAATAAATTTTAATTGTTGGTGTTTAATTATTACTATGAGGATGATGATTGAAACGATCGATGGTTGGCGATAACGTTGGAATCAAATTAATTAGCACGATTATTAATAATAACGTTAATATGAAATAAACCTCAGCTCGTTATTGACCGCCATTGAACGATTGATTCTTACGCGAACCTCACGTGCCTCATTGCCTCATATTTTCACGTCTTTATCGCTAACGAGCTGTCTTTCTCATTTATTATCAAGACGGTCTGACTTTTTGCACGTTTTTTCTCACTTCTAGGGAATTCTTATTGCGAGACGTAGATTCGATTCGTACAAGTTCGATCCAGGAAGACTTTCGCTTAAAAATAATGAAATACGTTGCTGAATCGCCTTCGCCCAGTGGTGCAACATACATACCCGCGTTCTGTCGAGTCTGCGGTTATATCTCTCGGAACTTGACAAACGAACGTGACACACAAAAAGAATAGGAAAATATTAACTTTGAGGACGCACAAGGCGACTTTTTTTCCTAAAACGTTAGTTTCATCTATTCGATGAGCGTCTTGGTTGGAAAATCGATTGAAAGAGTAAAAGCGAGAAATGGAAGGAGAGCAGATACGGAACGACGTTCTTTTCGTTCTTCGATCGGTCTTTTCGGTCCTGTAGGTGTCTCTCGGTTTCGGGATAGTTCAAGGACGTTATATTTTTTATTTTTCATACTTGAGCGACTATTGGTCGACCTCAACTACGTTAAAGCGATTAATTATCAATTGTAAACGAAGAGGACTCTAAAATTCAACCTCGTTCTTTAATTACGCAGAGTCAAGACATTTTTTCGTCAGACTGGCAAAAAAGCGTTAATATAAATAAATAAATAATTCCCAAATGGTCTCTAACAATTGCTATTAATAATTATTCATTATTAATTATAATAATTATTAGTAATTAGTAATAATAATAAGAATAATAAAATGAACAATAAGCCACTAGTAGCCAGTAATGATATTCCCATTGAAAATTAGTTGAATATGGAAAATAAGAGCCGAGGATCGGTTCAGAGTTTCGTGAGCAAGGAAGCTACGTCAGCGAAGGAGGAAATATTAATTACGAATGTAAAATAAATATCCGCGATAGAGCGTTACTGATCGAGCCAAAAATGATTTCATCTTCTTCGTAGATTGGGCGAGAGCGCTATAGAAAGATAGAGAGAAAGAGAGAAAGAGAGAGAGAGAGAGAGAGAGAGAGAGAAGAAAATGGCTAGCTCTGCATTTTGTCACTGACCGATCGTTAGCATACAAACAAGTACGTAGATCAATTTTCTTGTTATTTCTTTACGACTGTTAACATGCAACATCCACTTTCAAAATACATACAAATATACATACACACATATATATCGATATATATAAATATGTGTGTGTGTGTGTGTGTGTGTGTGTGTGTCAACGTCCAGAACGTTTAATATATATTTTCGAGGTGAGCGAGAAAAACGATGCATCACACTTTCCCTTGGATATCCGCCATTCGTAATGCCGATACCCAAGAATTGATTTTTTCGAAGGAAATTCATCGACGACAGATATTTCATAAATTTTTCGAGCGATCATCGAAGTTTTAAGCTCGCTGACAGCGACGAGCTACAACAACAATCGTGTAACCTTTGAAATTTGAAAAATCTCCGCATATATTTGTCAACTGCGAAAAAATCGTCGAAAAGGCAACGTTTCGTCGGTGGAATTACGTGAGGACTATTTTTTGAAATGATTTGGAATAATGGGGCTCGAAGCTCGACTCGAGCCATTATCTACTTCTATTTGTCGTATATTTCTTTCTTGTACGTTTTTTTTCTTATGTTTCACTGACCTGGATGCGAACGAGAGACGAATGTTGGTCCGAAGCACAGTTTCAAAAAATAACGGGGTTATCGTTGAGATTTTATCGACAGGATAATCAAATTTTTCTTTTTCACGTTTTTCACGTTTTTAGGTCGTTCGAGGACGATAAATATAATGTACATAGATCGCCGACGAATTGGGCTTGACCAGCGTGGAAATAGAGGATTAGTCTACGTAGCATGCATACCATTTCTACGGGAGGACACAAATATTTTATGAAAATAATGATTTTCCTTTTTCTTGGCAGCGGCGACTCGAGACTAATGAACTGTGAACGAGAAAGATAACGTTGACGAGTCGGGGCATCGTGCATGATGCCTTTGTCTATTTACCGTCGAATGGGCGAAAAAAAAGAAAAAAAAAAAAAAAAAAAAACAACGTATAAACATAGTAACAATTATCATCTATGTCAATCAACGAATAAACCAAAAATACATACGAATAAACGTGTGCGGATATCGATAAATAACGATAGGCAAATAATCGTGCTATATTGGTCAAACTAAAAGCTTCCTAGATTGTTCAATCTTGATTAAATATTGTCAACGCCCTAAGGGACCTCATAATGTATTATTGACACTGCGCTATTGCTACCGATTCGTGAATCTTCAATATTCAACGATAAACAGCTGTAATTCGTGAAAATTGACAAAGCTTCTCGAAGCTTCAGTTTCATTGAGGATTAAGGACGTTGTATGCAACATTTTCTATCGATAGAATTCCTTTGAATTTTCACTATTCAACAAAAGTTGCAATTTTCAACATTAAATATTTCCATTTATAAATGGTGAAGCCTCTTGAAATTTTCCATACACTTTTACGTAAGATCGAAGAATCTTTATTTAGTTTTGCAAAAAAATCGATAAAATTTTTTCAAAATTTTTTTTTAGTGTATAAAAAATACAGATTACCTCGGAGAATCTTGGATTGAGAGTATGTTTTTCTTTAGTAAATTTGTAACAATTTTTTTTAACCAACTTGGGCTCGCAAATTATTTTATTTGTATGAAAAACTGAAAAGAAAAATTTTGATTTGATCGTCGCCATACAACGTCCTTAAAAGAAAGAGAAAAATTCTTACGAGTCGTGTTTTCAAGCGGGAAATATAATTGTGGAAAAGCTCTATACCGTTCGGAAAAATGTTTCCTCGATGGGAATCCCGTTCATTGGCATTTTCAACGCGGAGGGACTGGGCGGGTCTTTCGATTCGATTATTATTTGCGGTTGAAGCATCAAAAAGGTCGAAAAGTTAAAAAAAAAAAAAAAAACCCATATGGGAGGGAAAGAGGCGGTGCTAAAAAATGTATGCTCTTGCATGTTTGTTTCCGGTTGCGAATCCCAGGGCGAGAGAAAGAGTGACGCTGGGCTTTTCAAATATATCGCAGGGACTTTAAATGATCTGTAAGAATTTATATGAGGATGTACATCGATATTCAGGTAATAAGTGGCTCATTGACTTACGAAAGGATCTTGGGGATCTTGCGGGTCGGAATACACGTGACTACTTGGCCCCACAGGAGCGTACCGATCCCAAAGAACAGGCACCACATCCATTGCTCGAGAGTCAGGGCTTTTGTGCTGAACGCCATTTTACCATATTGAATGATGAAAACCTGAATAGAAACAAAATCCATAGAATTATTTTAGAAAAAAACAAAAAAAAAACGTTTTTTGGAATTTTTAGAATGATAGTGAAGTTCGCAACGTCGGGGTCCAACGAGAAATACGTTTTTCTATCAATTGTTAAGATCGCAACCACACACTAGTCATACACGTTAAAAAGATAATTTTCAACAACTGAAATTTTCACGCATAAATAAAATGCAATGAACGTTCACATTTAATTAGAAAAATGGAAAAAAAAAAAATGTATTCCAACGAGTCGAAATTCAAATTTCAAAACTTGATATTACATGAAAAATAAATCGATAAGCATAATTTTTTCTAAACGCACTGCGGAATACTACAGGTGTCAAGTATGTAAATCAGATTTTTTTTTTTAAGAATCTGACGGATTTCCTCTGTTATAAAAACTTTTATAGCGACCGGAAGTTGGATTTTTGTATTTGCGTCTTGTTTTTTCTGTGTAATTAGGTCGATAAGCGATTCTGAAGTTTTACAGAAATAATTATTAAAATATTAAGTGAAGCTAGAAAAAAAATTGGAAATCCCTTGGATTGAGGCCTGACGATAGGATTATCTCAATTGTTTGTTAAATTTAAAAAAGCATGACAATTTTCGTACCGATTTCGTCTTTCTTTGGAGCCTAAAGAAATATCGTTTTATGCTGCTGAGTGAATATTGAATAAGAATGTTGTGGAAAAGCGGAGTTTCGTTGTATTCGAACGATGCAAACTTCAAGAGAAGAGTTTTTTAAGAAGAGCGCGAACGAGAGGACTCACTTGGGACAGGCAGGTTCCAATCCAAATCGAATAAAATATGGGATTCGTGAAGATTCCCTGGAAGACATTGCGCTGACCATGAATTTTTCTCGCGTTAAATTCGTTGAAGACGGTCATCATGACAAATGTGTTGAATATGATTGTAAAGTGTTGGGTCGCACCACCGCCCTGTTCGGCCATTCCGAGTCCGGTATCGATGTTGAGCATGTCGTGGCCTGTTTATCGAGGAAAAATTCGAATTAGCGATAGAAATGGCGATAAACGAGGAAAGAAAACGATTGGAGTGTTGTAACGTTGGAAAAAAGTGTCTCCGGTGAAGAAGAGGAAAAATAAAAAATTGTAAAGGTTGATGGGAGAAATGAGGAAGGAGAGAAAAACTCACCCTTGAAGAGAAGCGTAAAAATAACGACCAACTGATAAACCGCCTGACCAAGAATATTCTTCATCATGGTTCTCGATATAAGCGGTTTCGTGCGTCCATAAGGTTTACGAAGTAGAAGATCGGGGGTCGGTAATTCGGTGGCGAGGGCGAGTGAGGCTAGAGTGTCCATAATTAAATTAACCCACAACATTTGTACGGCTCTGAGTGGTGAATCTTGTACGGCGCAAGCGCCGATAAACGCGACGACAACGGCAACAACGTTGACGGTAAGCTGAAATTGCAAGAACTTGGCTATGCTGTCGTAAACGTTACGACCCCACATAACGGCTTTGACTATCGATGAGAAATTGTCATCGGTGAGAATAATGTCGGAGGCCTCCTTGGCGACGTCGGTACCGGCGATACCCATGGCAAAACCAACGTCGGCTTTCTTCAAGGCTGGACCATCGTTTGTACCGTCACCGGTAACCGCGACGACCTCTCGGGACGCCGAAACTTTACTGTCGATCATTCCCTTGACGAGGGTGTATTTGTCGGTCGGCGATGATCTCGCGAGTACCCTCAATTTTGGCCAAACTTTGTCGAGCAAATGTTGCTGCACCTCACCGTTGCTGTCCCTTATTCGCCTGTTGAATTCTTTACCCTCCAGTATCAGCCAATCCTCGTTTGGCTTGAATATCCCGCATTTTTGGGCGATCGAACGGGCCGTATTGACATTGTCGCCCGTTACCATTCGCACCGTTATACCCGCTTTCTGACATTTTCTAATGGCATCGGGCACCTCGGGTCTCACCGGATCCTCGATACCCACTATTCCCAAACACGTCAAATTGCAAACAATGTTTTCCTCGTCGTCCCAATTTGGTTCGTTCTCACTGTGAACCTGATTTATCTCCGCTTTTCCAGGTACAAAGTCACGATACGCGATTGATATTGTACGCAATCCGTTACACGCCATCGGCTCAATCACATTTTTAACAAGACGATCTTGCATGTCTCGCGTGAATTTTTCCAAATTTCCGTCGCGACCATAAATAAAGGCACATCTGAAACACACAAATTTCAACCAGATTAGTCGTAACAGATTTTTTTTTTCCCTCCCTAGACACACATGGGTCTGGGGCCGTTTTTTTCTGTATTACTTGGACTCGTTTAAAAAATGTGAAAAAATTCACCAAAGTATAGTTTTGGATCTATAGAAAAAGAGCCTGCACTGTGCGATGGATAAAAATTCCATTTAATTATCCCTCCGTCGTCACCAGGGGTCAAAATGACCCCAAGCCCAGACTTGAGTCAGACTTGAGCCGGCAAGAGTTTATAAAGACGGTTGGGGTCCGTCCGACCCCGTGTGATCAGACAACCCAGAGCCATGTGTGTCTACGGAGGGTTCATGATTTTCGTTAAAATAAAAGTCTCACTTCTTCATGATGATCTCGGAAGCGCCCTTGGTGAAGAGTCGGTATCCACCGCCCTGTCTCGGGATAACGGTGGACATACTCTTTCTAACGCTGTTGAACGTGTATACCCGCGTGAATGTTTCCTCAGGTTGGTCATCCCTCAGTGTTTGATAATTCTTGCCCAGGGCAATTACGAATCCAAGTAAGGCACATTCGGTTTTGTTACCGACTTGCATCGGCAAATCGGTAGGATCTTGCCCGGGCATTATTCTGGACGTGTACGCCGAATTAAACGATATCGCTTGAATCAACAGATTACCAACGTGGTTCGGTATCTCCGCGAACGATGGTATCGTTTTACTCAATTTTTCGCACAAGTACGATTGCACCACCGTCATTCGATTGGTCGTCAGGGTGCCAGTTTTGTCGGAACATATCGCCGTTGCGTTACCCATTGTCTCGCAAGCGTCCAAGTGACGTACCAAATTGTTGTCCTTCATCATTTTCTGTACAACGGAAAAAAATATTAAAAAAAAAAAAACAAACAAACAAACGTTAAAAAACTGTCGATTAGGGTCTGTTCGGTCGATCGAATCGTCCGACCATTATCCACCCATCGACAATTACTCTTTTAGAAATTCATGAAAATTTGCCAACTTGGAGCTTGGCGGGCCACCGTCGGAGAAAGAAATTTTTCGTCACGTCATTGGTTAATATAAAAATATTAAATTATGGATGAGTGTTTAATTACCTTGACGGAATAGGCGAGGGAGAGTGTAACAGCTAGAGGAAGACCTTCCGGTACGGCAACGACGAGTACGGTAACACCGATAATCAAGTGACGCACAAGATTTCCGACATACGAGCTTTTCCATGGTTTTTGATGTATAACGAAGGTCGTTATGCAGAATTGTATGACTAGAATAACGACTGTAAGAACGGCGATGGTCGAGCCAGCGTAACCAATTTGAATGGCGAGTTTCGTTAGTTTAGCCTGTAGGACACTTTTCTCTTTTTTAGATTCGTGACCGCCACCGCCACCGGAAGCTGCCGGAGCATGATGATTTTCTCCGCCGTCGTGTTTCGTTCCTCCGCTGGTGTGACTGTTGCCGGTTATTTCTCCAACCTCGTCTCCTTTTCGTTGTTTTTTTTTTTTTTTTTTTTTTTTCATTTTATTTCATTTTTTTTTTTATTTTTATAGAAAAAGTCAAGCGTTAGTTCATCGTATATTTCAAATAATTATCATTATTTTTGAGATTTTGGAAAATGACTCTGGAGCTCGTGAGACAAACATTACGTCGAATGCGAATTTTTAAAGGGCATCGCGTGCTCGATTTTGGGAATATTTTCATTTCTACAAAAAAATTCTATGGCGCCATGGAAAAATAGAAGAAACTACGACGATTCATGGGGCTCGCTGCGTAATGATTCTCGAGGAACAAAATGAGTCACGATTCCAAAATCCCTTCGACTTTCGACCATTTCATTAGTAAGTAGAATAGTTAATGAGCAACGTGGTTAAAGAAATCGAGATAAAGTAAAAGGACTCGCAAACGATTAATTATTAATAAACTATTAAACAAAACAAACAGAGTTAAATATATACACAAGTGTCAATTAATGAAACCGCATATTCCATTTTCAATTAAAAAAAAAAAAAAAAAAAAAACCATGTGTGAAATAATGAAATGAGAGAAAAGGAAAAATCCATCACCTAATGTATATTATAAAAGCTGAATGTGGGAGAAGTTTAACCCTTAATAGTCCACCTCCAGATCGTGACGTAATCACTTTGGAAGGCGATAAATAATTGAAAAATCGTAAAAAAAAAAATAAAATAAAAATACCACAATATATTTTCGACCCTTGAGTAACGACCATGATGATCGTATTTAATTCGTGCAATTTTTAATATAAAAAAAATGTCGGAAATAAAAATTCTGCAAAAATGACTTTTTTTTTTTTACAAAAAATGATGCAGAAATTGTAATTTCCAATTTAGAAAAAGAAAAAAATCGTTTCACAAGACTGAAATAGCATGCTTTCAGGTGAGACTGGTTAAATTAGCGACCGTTCCAAAAATAATACCCTCAAATTTTCTATTACGTATCATCGACCCGAAGAGGCTGGGGTAAAATTGACCCCATATTACCGTTAAGGGTTAATCGTGTGCAAGATCCAAAACCAAGAGAATCAATGAGGTTTACGTGAAAGAAGGATCGATCATCAAAAAAGACGACAAAAACAATTGGAAGATGATTTGTTTTTGTACTTGGTGTTAACGAGATGAAACAGTTGTGTGTCAATGTGTGTGAGAGAGAGACAGAGAGTGTGAGAGAATGAGAGAGAGAGAGAGAGAGAGAGAGAGAGAGAGAGAGAGAGAAAGTGAGAGAGACAAGTGGATAAGACAAGGTACAAATGCGTATTGGTAATTAAATTGTGTTGGTCTTTATAATTTTTCGTTTAATCGATGTAAGAAGATTGTATGAAAAAAGTAGTTTTGTTATTTTCTTCTCTAGAGAATAATCCTTCGAACTTGATTGTTTGTCTGCTATTTTTTTGTTTCCTTCCGTTTAGAATGTCCGTTTGTGACTAATGTTTGAAAAAATAGAGATACGACGGAGCGGAAAAGTGAAACGAAAAAAATAAAATAAATAAAGACGCGTAGAAGAGAAAAAAAAAAAAACGAAGCGCAATAGTCCTCGGAATAGTGAAAAAGAAGAAAGAATTCGTGAATCTTTGTTCGAGAGAATATGTAAGTTTGTTCTAGTCACCTGATAGAGACTTCTTCTTCCGCTGCTTTTTAGCCTCTAGATATCAAAAAGAAAAAACGCATGCAAAATAAAAAAATTCATTAGCAATTGTTACCAAAAGTCCGACAAAAATTGGCGTTTCGGTTGCGAAAAAACAATGAAATCCGTATATATAAATACATGGATCGTGGAAGAAAAAAATCGGCAGTTTTTATTCTCTGATATACACCAAAAAAATTTGAACCGTAGTCGACCGAAAATATCCCAATCGAGAGCATTTTAAAACGAAATTACCATCTTAAAATTTTTCATAATTACAACAAAAAAGCAAAAAAAAAAAGCTCAAAAATGTTGCCAATCGAAGCATCAAACTCCTCACCAAAATCTACCCATAAAATTCGATTTTATTCGAAATAATTTGAAGAAATAAATGATGCAATCCGATGCATCGAATTTCTCCATTTTGACAGTTTCTTCTGGAATGCTTTGCCCCTTTCGATTCGGTTTCAAATATTGATTTGTGGATAATAAGGAAATAGAACTACCGATTTTTTTTCCGGACACCCTTATTTGTATATAAACATATGTACATATAAATATATACAGATGTATGTTTTCTTCTTGCATCGTTGTTGCTGATTCTTAGTTTTTCTTTGATTCCGTTACGTTTAAGTTTTTCTTTTAAGGTGTGAAATCGATGGTCAATTATATATTGATGGAAAGATTGGACGAGTACCACGAAAAGTTTGTAAGGGTATAAAGATTGGAGTGCAAAAGTGCGATAATGCACTATCGCATCGATCGCACAAAGATACATGAGCTCAAACGATTGGAACGAGCACATTTGTGATTAATTATAAAACGTTGCCAAATGTTTTTGTTGCAGCAATGATAAACAAATATTGGGGAAATAATGGAGACGGTAAACTATGACGAGGATTCCTTACCACCGATGAAAGGAACTTGATGACCCAATGAGAAATATAAAATCTGAATGTTTTCGAACTCTTAAGGAGGTTCGTGGACGTTCTTCTTTGACGTGAAAATTCATCGTTTTCAAAAGATTGATCGTAACTTGTTTGGGAAAATTGTGCCGTTTCCGCGGTTCGAAGCGTCTCCGTTCTCGCCCCCTCGCCTTCTCTTCAACTTAATCATGAATCTCAATGGAGACTATGGGGTGCTACAACGTATTTGAGATTAAGGGGAGATGCTCGCGATGAGGGAGTATACTTTAGCTTCATTTTCTAATTGTAAATCTTTTTTTTTTTCTTTCTTTTTTCAACTAGTTAATAGACAATCAATAAAATAACATTCTAAAATGGTTACAAAAACATGCGAAAAAGTGGGGGTGAAAGAACGGCTAGCGTGAGTTTCATGACAATATTTGGTTGTTGTTGTTGTTGTTTTTTTTTTTTCGGTTTGTTTTTAATTCACATCAAAATAAAATAAAAACCATGCGTAGACTTTCGGGGTCCACACTTGCCCGGGTTGGATAAAAAACGTCTTAAATTAATTGATCGAGTTTGCCAGCTCGTGTTTGACAACGAAATTCAATCATTTATATCGCGAAAGGAAACACGGAATAAAAATTTTCCAAGAGATTTACTTCGCGTTTGCTCGGCAAGAATCCCAACGACTGGCAAACTCTTAGCATAAGACCAAATTCTTTGGGCAAGTACATACCCTTCTTCATTTTCTTGATTTCTTGCTCTTGGTGGTCGACAGCTGCACCCAAGAGCGTGAAGATAATACCGGCCTGAGAGTTGACACCTACTGCCGCGACTAACATCTTACCCGAGCCTTCCATAACGTGCGTACCTTGCAATATTTCCAAATAATTAGTTACATCTTCCATGCTCATGGGTCAATCGTTATTTCTGCCTGATGGTGACAATCACATTCGCAATAAATTCAATAGAACAAAAAAAGGGAGAAAGAACCAAGGTCACTGAAAAATATTTCAAAGCTGTTAAAAAAAATCGTACGAGGACGAACGACTCGACGAGTAACGACTTTTTCATGGAAAGCCTCAGCTCCCCATGACCGCTCTCGAGGTTTGCTAACCTCCCAAACTGTTCGCAAACGTTGATTTAAGAATTTGACAGAGTAAATAATAATTCGGAGGCATACCCGATAGCACCATAGGATCAAAAGCTTCGCCCTTTTTCACGTGGTCCGATTCTCCCGTCAAACTGGATTCATCCAATTTGAGGTCATTGCTCTGTATGAGAATACCATCTGCAGGTAACAAATCGCCGTATTTAATCTAAAAATACAAAAATTGGAAATTTTTCAACAAATTTGTGAGTGGCGTCGACAATGAGACAAACGGTGATCAAGCTTTTTTTTTTTATTGGACGGATTAACCCTAGAACGGTAACCTGGGATTTAAAAAAACCCCCCAGACGACTTTAACCCTTATTTGCCACCTTGGGGTACAAGACTACTCCAGGCCTATTAAGGAAAATAGTCATTTTTCCACTTTTGCTGGTTTTAGCATTTTTTTTTAGTGTACTTGAATTTTATTTTTGGCTATACAAGGTAAACAATCTTTTAAAAAAGCTATCAATGTGTTCTACAACAATTTTCAAGTCGAAATACTCAGTAGTTCATTTTTTATAATAATTTTTGTCACTGGGGTACAAATCCTAATCCATGGTGGCAAGTACGTAATTCTACAGAGGTGTGGCAAGTAAAGGTTAAATTATGCGCCCTTCCTCCCTTCGTTCTCCAGTTTTTTTTTTTTTTTTATCGTTTCAACGCATTTGTGACTAATTTTTTGACTCGAAGTAAAATTGCCCCAGGCTCACGTGATGCTGCATTAAAAAACGAAAAGAATGAGACCAAGTTGAACACTTTTCGTTAAATTTTACCAGAGATATGAATTTTTCAAAATTGGGGTCATTTGTGACCCCAGGTTACCGGAATAGGCTTAAAAAAAATAAGGTTAAAGCTTTGGGTTAATTACCTGACATATATCGCCCACGACGATATCCGATACGGAAATTTGTTTGACTTCTCCTTGTCGAATAACCGAGAACTTGTGTTCTCCTTCTATTCGATTTTGGAGACCTCGAAATTGTCGTTCTTTGGAGTAGTCGTTGAACGCGGTAACTATTACGACGACTATTACGGAAATGAGAATGGCGAGTCCCTCGATCCAACCGTATTTACCCTCGTCCTCGTCCAGATGCCCAACAGAAACTGCATAATATTCAGCTTACATCAGTTCGAATATGTACCGTTCTTTAAATTCTTACCCGTTCACCGATATTTCGATAAAAGGTTCAATTTTTCTTCCCAACGAATATTCCCATTTTCGCACGACTGTATAGAATAGAAAATATGAAACTGAAGATCGAAACGTTTGAATGCAACGAAAAATATATATATATATATATTTTTTTATTGATAATTTGTTATATTTTCAAAATCGTTCAAATGTTTCGGCAAAATCGATCGTTTTACCGAAAATAAAGAATTTCGTTGCATTCCAACGATGCAAACTTGAACGTCCAGTAGAAAATTGTCTGTTTTTCATGCTTGGAAAAGAATTTTCGCTTGAGATGGATTTTGAGGGTTTAGGAACGTTTCTACCAATGATAATACATACTGTCCTCATCCTCGTCATCCGCTGGTTGATAAAAGCTAAGACCTAACGAAACCAATGCAGCTATTTCGAGAATGATTAAAGTAACATCTTGCAACGCTTCCCACACTAATTGTAAAAATGTTTTTGGTGGTTTCGGTGGTATCATGTTTGAACCAAACGTGTCTCGCCTGTGCTGGATGTCCGCTGTCGATCCACTGAGGCCTGTAACAGTTAATTATGTTTTTTTCATTTTTTTCTTCCACTCATTTACATTCCTGATTTTTTTTTCCACATTTTATGGGCAGACATTTTTTTTTGCGGAAACGAAAATTAAATGCCGAAATATTCGTTGCCATTAAATGCCAAACAATCGGTGACAAAAAAATTGTTCGGGTCCAAATGACCCAGTGTGTACTCGAAGGGTTAATTGACAACAAGACATTTTTTTAAATTGTAAAAAGGAAAAATAGAACGATTCTCACCTTCGCTGGGCGAGGTATAGAGTTTTTTACAAATTTCCTGGACGCCTCCATGACCATTTATTTTATTGACACCTTCGCGCCCTCGATGTTCCATCAGCTCTCTAAGCTGCTTGAGAGTAATGCCATATTGGGCTGGCCGCCCGTCTATTGTCGCCATTCTGCCTCGTTTCTCCTAAGTTGGCCTATGCCAACTATGCTGCGCTGCTCCAAAGCTAACCAGCTCGGACTACGTCCTTCGTACCACTACTCCCTTGACCTCCGTACGATTGGAGGTCCGGTAGCTGTAAAAAACCACAAAACAAACACACGCGCATACTTTAATAAAAAATTTTCATAATCACTTATAAACTACGTAATCAGTGCAATGTTCAAAATACGTTTCTATCCTTGAGCTAAGATAAGACGTCCGAATGATAATTTTCGGACAATTGTCGAGATTTGTGTCAACCAATCGAGATTAACGCGAGTCTCGATGCTAGTCACGTTTTATTTTTTATTTTTTTTTTTTTCAAGAAATTTTGGGAAAAAAGTTTCGAAAGATTTCGGCAAAACCATTCGCTCACTGAAAACAAAATTTTGTTGGGAAAGATCGATATTTTGTTGGTGGATACGTTCGACTAAACTTTTTTTCAATAATCCCAAAAATTAGTCATTTCAGCAAGAAATATTTTAGAAAGTCTCTCCGGAAAGTAAATTTTTGTCGTTCCAATCGTAAATTTTGCTGACAGTTCCGTTAGAAACCAAATATATTGGCAAGATTGTGAAAATTTTGAAATTACTCAAAAATATTTGATTTACCGGGTTCAAAAAAGTGTCGACGTTTTTCGACAAAAATTCATTTTCAATGCTTCGGTAATTCCGCAATGCAAGTCTATGCGAAGGAATGCCCACGTGTTGCGATGGCTGTAGGAGTTTTATTAAATGGAATATATGAGAAATAAAATAAAACTCGTAGGCTTCATACATATTTCCGCTATCCATTACGTCATTTCTCTTGCGAACATGAATCTATTTTGAAAAGTTGACGCACACCAATTGTCTCCTTGATGGTAAAATTTTTCTGTTTCGTTTTTTTTTTATTTTATTTTTTTTACCGTTCCGTCACGGTCATGGAGACTCGGTCGTATGGGAGAATGAATTCGGTCACATAATTGATCGAGCTGGCGTTCTGTCGTCTGAGGAGTTTGTATTGTTTCGAGTCATTCAGAGCCCCCGATTGCACGTATACGTTTGTTTTTTTTTTCGCATTATCTTTTCGACAATCGTTTCGCACAAGTTTTCGACAAGAATTGATATCACAAACGAGTGAAATGTCTTTCATTCACTAAAACGAAAAGAATCTCTCTCGACCCAAAAATGTTACTTTTATTTTTTGGAATTTATGAGTCCACGTGGAGTCACTGTTTCATGTACCGAACGGTTTTTCTCGCTGGTTCAATCGGTAACCGTGCATTTGCGTCGATGTGCGCGAAAAGGTCACGCGTGACCCCCTCGGGACGTACGGCGAGGGTAAACGCGAAAAGTACGAGCGAGTAGTATTCAGAGATGAAATGTAAATTGAGACTGTGGGAGAAAGGGGAAAAAAAAATTGACGTAGGCGAAAGAAACGATGTTGGATCGTTGAAATGGAACGAAATTTCGTTTTTCCTTGGGCAAATCTCAAGATTCTTATTTAATATTTAGTCAGGACAGTAAAACGATATTTTTTTAGGCTCCAAAAAGAAAATCGTAAGGAAAATTGTCATGGTTTTTAAAATTGAACAAACAATTGATAGAAAATCGTATTTTTCGTTGGACTCCAACGCTGCGAACTTCAGTGTGATCGAAAAAACGGTAAAAAGTAAAATACACGTACGAAATAATAATATTAAGTTGCTTGTGGAGGCTCGGGAGGTCGAAATCGACGGAACAAACAATTAATGAGCAGGACACGTACGCAGATCCGGCCGCGTGCACACTTTCTATGACATTTATTACGGAGCGTCGTAGCACGAGACAAAACCACACGAAAAATGAACAGCCACACACTTCTGGAATGCGAGACTTCGCTAATTGTCACGTTGATGGAAAAAAACGCGATGTGGAAAATGAGTCACACGATATGATGACAATTATTAATGAAAAATGGAATAAACAGCGGAGGAAAAGAGTTGTTGTTACTTTTGTTTGGCCTGATCGTTTTGTTACATTCAATCATGCTTTTGATTTATCCATCATTCGGTTCATCGAGTCAAGCTGTTGATTTTGAATAATTTACAAATTTGTTTATTTAATGGTTTTGTAATGGTTCTCCAGAGCCGGTAAACGGAGCCGTGGCGAGCAGGGAACTGTGTCGAGACACCACAGCCGACTGATGAAAGAAAAAGATTGGAGGAATGGAGCAGCGGCAGCAGCAGCATCAAGGGAGGAGCGAGAACGACAGATAGCGGAATAGAGATAGAGAGGAAACTCAAGCAAGCGCTGCTGCTGCGTCAGTTCTGAAATCATCGCGCTCTTCGTCGCGATTGTGTATGTGCGGTTGCTCAGTGAGGCAAAGTGTGTTACATGTATATTTTTTTCTCGTGCGGCGGCTCGTACGTGTACGAACGTTTACGCCCAACGACGTGTCTGATCGGCGTCTCTCTCGATCCCCTTCCACCGGAGCCTCGTGCCCGGGGAACGAAGGAACGAAAGAGCGCGCTCGTGGTCGATCTAACGAGAAGCGTTTTGACGACATCACCAACACACGCTTTTCAGTATGTTCCTCCACCGAGTCTTGTGAACTTGACAATTGCACGAGACACCAGCGAGCTCGCGTTCTTCGCGACCAAATTTATCGCGCGCGCGAGCCCGATTTTCCATTTTTCTCTCACTGCGTTCCAAGGTCGCCATTTTCATTCGCTTTTTCTTCGTCGTATCGAATCTTGCAGCTAAATGAGTGCCGCGTAGCTATCGAATGGCTTTTGAAACAAGTTTCGGGGCACGTGACTCCTTCGCGTGAGGTTTCCAATTTCCCGCCGCTCCATTTTTCTTCTAATTTTTTCGTTCCTTTAGCTCGAGGTCGAGTTGTAAGAAAATCAAGAATTCGTGAGGAAAATTAATGCGTGCAAACGCACGCGCGATATTTTCGCTTTATTATGTCACGCATCGTCGCGCCGAGTCGTCACGCGCACAGCAGCGGCCTTACCTACTCCGATCGTAGCACCGCGAAAAATATATTGAAAAAACAAAACGAGGCTCGATCGAACCGCAAACTCGAATAAGCAAATAGTAGTAACGAGAGCGTACTAGCGCGGCGTAAAACGTCGGCGTTAAACAACAGCCAAAGCGGAAGGAGAAACAGAAGCTGAAGAGCGGGAAGGTGATGGTGCTCGTGGTGGGGGATCAAGTCGTCCGACAAGATCCATCTCGTGCGATCGTGACGTGTGTTTTGAATTCGTGACGTCGGCTTTGTACAGCAGTAGCATTGCGAATAGACCGGAGGCAATTTCCTCGTATAATAAAAAAGGGAAAGGGAGCGATAAAATATAAAAGTTTCGCTTTCGTAATCGGAAATTCGATTCAGCCAAATCTATGCAAACTTTGTTCCGTATAGACTGTCGTTCAATATTGTTTGTACAATTTTTTATTTTATTTTTTTTTTCATTTTTGTTATTTATTGCTTCCTCATAGAGGAAGCTATGTGACGATGAAATTTTTTTTTTCCAGTTTTCAATGTCAATGTGCTGAAAATGTCCTAAAACCTCGAAAAATCGTATCTAGAAAAAATTTCCGGATGTGTGTTTGTGTGTGTGTTCTGGCACTGCAAAATTCAAATGTTTATAACTCGAGAACGGTTTGCGATACAGGGCTCCCGTTTTGCACAGATGTTGATCTGTACAAGCTCTTCGTGGTCTGAGAATTTTGCCGGAATTGCTAAAAAAATACGAATTCTACGGTATTTTGAAATTTTCAAAAAAAAAAGGGTGCCGACGCTCCAACTTCCGCAAATTTTAACATTTATTACTATTTTTTTTTTATAAATAGAGTATCATAATTTGGGAAATATCGGTTGAATGATTAAAATTTAATGATTTTTAGAATTTTATGAAAATCTGAATTTTTCAAAAAATCGTGGAATTTTTTCAAATTTTAATTTTTTGTTTTTCATTGTTTTTCAAGTGGACGAGTTTGAGCTTGATAGTTGATAATGTTGGTACAAAAGAATCTCGAGAAGCGAATGCCAGAATTTTGCAAACTATGGAGATTGATGGCCGAGATTATGTGATAACGAAAGACGTAGGAGGTTCTCCGGCGTTATCGTTATCGGTTGATTCTTTACGTATATCATGAGGGTGATGATAACGGTGGACTGAAATTTTATCACTATTCAAATATTTTGTGCGAGGAGAGAAGAGCCGCGCGCGGCTCGTATCTTTGAGCCTCTTGACGTCAATCGACCAGAAAAGTACGTCCGTGCGATAATCAGAAATTCTTATTCATTCCGAGTTCATAATTCTTATAGACACATTTTTTTTATTTTTTTTTTATTACATCGGCGTATGAATCAACGTTTGAGACTGTAGAACGTAAAAATGTGTCATTCGAATATTTGTTTGTCGATTATTCATTGAGAGGCGAATCTCGCTTCCGAAATTATCGTCGATTATCATTTTTATCATTAATTATAATTTTATACGAATTTTTTCGTTAACGCAAGTCGATCGAGAGTCAGGGGAGAAATATTTGTAAAGAGAGAGAGAAAAAAAAACGTCGCACTCATCGGGAATATAGCAAATTTGATTAATAATTCATTAATAAAAGAAACGTACATATTACGCATCGTTAGCACAACCGAACCAATTGTCCCTATGTAATTACTAGCGATTCTCGCCCCAAATGATCACACTCGTCGAGTTGTCATTTTCCGCTTATTCGCAGATTGTTTCATTACCCTTCTTGTTTTTCATAATATATATGTCGCGGTTGCTCGTTCCGGATTCAAAAGCACAACATGTTTTATGGCTAAACAAGGAAAGCATATGTTAATCAACAGGTCGGTGCTATACGGCTCGCAGTTCTTACGATAACACACGATTCTGCACGAAAAGCCTCGATAATAATTTATAATCCATACGAACAGAATATCATTGGAAAATTCTACTCTTGTCGCGGGTCCAACGATGAATTTGAGTTTGACGTTAAAAAAATGGCTGTGGCTACTCGTCCGGCCATTTCGTGCACTAAAGCGTGTTCGGAAGAATAAGCAACCCTTGCTCGTCGCCGTATAAACGCCGTATAAAAAAACGCTGTAAATTAAAATTTTTAAATTGCTTGGTCAAGATGCTCAAGATGCACGATGCTTAAATCTTCTTTTATGAGGAACTACATTTTTAATTTTGGCTTCCTCGTAGAGGAAACCAATCGTGAGCATCGTGCGTCTTGCAATTTGCAAATTTCAAATTGCAGCGTTTTTTGTATTTGCATTATTCAAATTATATAATCTCGTCAACCTTTATAAAAAGTAAAGCGGAAATACAGACTTATACACAGCATTTGCAAAAAATTAAAGCGGTTAGGCGATTTTTCGAAAAACTCAGATTTTCGTAAAATTCGAAAACCCATAAAATTTAAACCGTTCAACCGACATTTCTGAAATTCAATACCAACCTTCCTATTATCATGATACTCTGAAAAAATTAGTAATAAATGTTAAAATTTGCGCAAGTTAGAGCGTCGACACTCTTTTTTTGAAAATTTTAAAATGCCGTAGAATTCGTTTTTTTCTGGCAATTCCAACAAAATTCTCAGAGAATAAAGAGCTTCTATAGATTAACATCTGTGCAAAACGGGAGAGCCCTATAGCTCAGACGGTTCTCGAGTTATGAACGTTTGAATTTCACAGTGCCAGACCGCACACACACACACACATCCGGACATTTTTTCTAGACATGATTTTTCGATGTTTTGAGACCTTTTAAGCGCATTGACATTGAAAACTGGAAAAAAAAAATTTCACCGTCACATAGCTTCCTCTATAGAGGAAGCAAATATTTCTATGAATATTGATAAAAATGATTTATTGAATATTGAGTGAAAATGAAAAATTTTAAGATTCTAGATAAAAACGAAATGTATCGTTACTAGCGACAGATTTTCGAGTAATTAATCAGAATAATTGGATTTTAATGAGGGGAAAACAGGAGAGTGAAGATTGAGCAATGGGAATAATTGAAATAGACGAGTTTGACGTCACAGAGTGTAAAATGTATAGACGTATTGAGTTTTGCACATTGTTGGCGGCACTTGGCCGACTAGGCACAATGCCGTCTTCCTTCCTGCTGCTCGTCGCTTCTCTCTCCGTTGTCGAAATTTCCAACCCAATGTACCCCGCCACGTTTCTCTTTACGTTTGCGACTCTCGCACACAGACGCATTTATATACGTGTTGGCGATTGTAATGAAACTAAAAATAATATTGCTCGGTGGGTCCGGCCTTTGCTGGCTCTTTGCAAGCGAGCGAGAGACCGAACGAGAGGGAGAGACGCGCAAGCAGGCAGGGGGGATCGAGAGGGACGGAGACATTGATGTTGCCGTTCGGACGCCGTGTTACTCGTCCTCGATAAAGTTGGAAATCGTATGAAAAAGCAATATCAACTTCCACTTCCTCTCTGAACCCCTTCATTTATCTTTAGATCTTCTTGTATTGTTTTTCCCTCCTTGGGGTTAATCCGGCCAATTTCTCAAGCACCCAATCCTTTTCTAACACCCTTCATTTTCATTTTCTTCTCTTTATTTTCTCCAACTCTTTTCTATCGTTTTTTTTATTACACTTTATTTTGCTTCCTCATAGAGGAAGCTATGTGACGGTGAATTTTTTTTTTTCTTCCAGTTTTCAATGTCAATGTGCTTAAAATGTCCCAAAACATCGAAAAGTCATGTCTAGAAAAAACGTCCGGATATGTGTGAGTATATTCTGGCACTGCAAAATTCAAACGTTCATAACTCGAGAACGGTTTGAGCTACAAGGCTCCCGTTCTGCACAGATGTTAATCTATACAAGCTCCTCATTCTCTGAGAATTTTGTCGGAATTGCTAGAAAAATACGAATTCTACGGCATTTCGAAATTTTCAAAAAAAGAGTGTCGATGCTCTAACTTCCGCAAATTTTAAGATTTATTACTAATCTTTTTTTTTGTAAATAGAGTATCATGATAGGAAGGTTGGTATTGAATTTGGGAAATATCGGTTGAACGGTTTAAATTTTATGATTTTTCGAATATTACGAAAATCTGAGTTTTTCGAAAAATCGTCCAACCGCTCTAGTTTCTGCAAATTTCGTAAAACATTGCGTATAAGTCTGTACTTTCTTTTTTTTTTTTTTAATTATTCGACGATTTTGAAAACTGAAGATTTTAGAATTTTTATGACTGTTTCTGCGCTGCGTTATTTATCGCCGAACCGTTAAACTTTTCCGAAGGAATAATCGATCAATCTCGCGATTCTCTTTACGTTAGCAAATCTATTTCTCCTCGCTCACCATCGTAAACTGCTCGTGGCATCTCTGATAAAATGTAATAGTGCAATAATCTCGAGGCTGCGTCACGGCATCGATAATGTTTCAAAGCGTTTTTATAGAGCACAAAAACGTAATGAAAATTTAATCATACCCATAGATTCATGACGAAGGGAGACGGATTGGTCGTTCTTTTCCGAAAGATTTTGTTTTTGTCCAATTGATTCAAGTTTTTTATTTTCGCGTCTACTTTGTCACGAAGGACTTATCGTCGATGCGACCGCGCGGATGGTGCCTCTCCTAATATAGTCAGTGACGGCAAATATTCCGACAGTTTGTGAATGTTTCGTTTTACGTCAAAAGCAGCGATAGAAAGAAAAAGCAAGAGAAGGAAATGTCGATTTTTCAAGCCCGCACGCACACTCGAGCACGAGAGACGAACAGGAGGCGAGACACTCGTAGGGACTGGCGCAATCCTTCACCTCGGCCTCGAAAATTCGTTGACACACTCACCCACTCGCCTCCTCACCGCACACACCAAATTTCAAAACTACACACACAGTGCACTAGAAAAATGCAATGTTTTTGTTCACTATTCTTCTTCGCACTTGACCCAACGTCAGGTTCCCATTTTCCAGCTTTTTTTTGTTAATTCCAGTGTCGCACACGAGCGGACAATATTCCTGGGTCTTGTTACTGCGAATATCAATGGTTCCTGATGGGCGACGCAGTGCCGGAAAAAAAATTCCATCAAATCATATCGCGAATATATACAACAGCGAAGAGTAGGATCGTCTGGCTGGCGAAAAACGAGCTTGCTCGCGGTCTCTCTCTCTCTCTCTACACTCGACTCGCACAACAACGTCGCGAGTGCTGCCCTCCCAGCTTGCCCCCGTAACACTCGATAACGTTTTTTGGTATCCTCATTTTTTTTCTACGAGTCAGTTTGCTCGAGACTCTTGTAAATTATTAAGGCACGGGGACTTTAAACGACTCACGGAAGCATCAAAGCTTTTCGATTAAAAAATAGTCTGGACCGATACGAGGTGGGGACACTGCACTGACGAGCGGCCTTTGCGAGCTCCTCGAGTCCTCCGGACGACAAACTCACAGAGGAACGTTGGGAAAAGAAAAAAAAAACGGCAACCAAGTAATTCTCACGGTCACGCAGCGCGAACAAGTTACACAACGAGGATGAAACCTCAGTAAGAAGATGGTCGTGCAGTCGCTGCGTCGCGGTTCTTGACGATACTTCGAGGAGATAAGAGCGAAGGATGCTGCTGAAAAAATTGCATTCGCGGAAAATTCTCACTTTTCCTTCAGCCTCTCTTTTCATGGGCAATTTTTCATCGTTACCGCGTCCTCATTATAATTCTTCTCATCCTCATTACTATTCACGTTGTAATTATAATAGTGACGATCCACCGCGAGAATTGCAACGTTTCTTCTGGCACGGGGCTGTGAGAAAAAACTTATCGAAGCCACGCACATGACACAGCATTTTTGATGGAGGGAGAGTCAAGGGAGGAGTCAGGCCGTTGAGCCTCAATGAATATTGTCCCTGAGGTTTTTAGGGGTAGAAGGTCGTCGCTACGTTCTCTCGTGTGCTTATTCTCGTGCACACAAACCGTTCTCGCGTTTTTTACTTTTTTCTCTATACATATTCTTGTTTATACATATATATACGTTTCACGTATATATATATATCGTTTATCGTGCAATTTCTTTGGCCGCGGTGTGTGCGATACTGCCGTCTCGGTAATATTGCTCCGTGGACGTTCCACCGAATTCTACGATTCGGGCGCATGCTCGCGATCCTTTACACCCTACGCGATCAGAGTCGCGCGCAGCATCATCCCTCCGCACTCTCCCCCGGACCCTATAACCATAAGATCGCGCTCCTCCATCTTTCATTTCATTTCTTTCCACTTGGACGTCCTCGTTGGCGGACGACGATCATATCTCGATGAGATTTTCTCTCGCGCTACTACCGCGACGACAAAACATTCTCTCCGCGCTCAATCTTTATTAAATTTTCCCAGCACGACTCTATATTCATTCTTTTTCTTCGTTTCGGTTTTCTCGGTTTTCACCTTCCCTGATCACCTTCTCCACTGCATGCATGTCCGTCGCATTCGATCGATCACACGTGACTCATCGCGGTGTCGATGGACCGCGCGCGATGTTCGACTTTCCGGGACGACATCAACTTTGCGCAATTTATCCGCCCGTTTAGGCTCATTTTTACGCATGATTTTTGCACAGATGTACAATAAGTTGTTCCATTCTCTGAGAATCTTTTTGGAATTGCTAAAAAAATACGAATTCTGCGGAATTTTAAAATTTTTGAAAAAAAGGGCGTCGACGCTGTAACTTTCCGCAAATTTTAACATTTATTACTTATTTTTTTTTTTTATAAATAGAGTATCAGATAATAGGAAGGTTTTTAGGAAGGAATTTTATGATTTTTCGAATCTTACGAAAGTCTGAGTTTTTTTGACAAATCGTCCAACCGCTCTAATTTCTGCAAATTTTGTAAAGTATTGTGTACAAGTCTGTACATCCTCTTTAGTTTCCAGAAAAGCTACCAAAATTATGTATATAATTAAAATGCAAATAGAAAAAAACGCTACAAATTGAAATTTGCAAATTTGCTTCCTCAAGATGCTCAAGATATGCACGATGCTCGAAGCTTCCTCTACGAGGAAGCCAAAATTAAAAATGTAGTTCCTCATCTGGAGCGTTTTGACCAAGCAATTTGCAGCGTTTTTTCATGACTCGCTCCAAATCTTCATTGCGGGTTCGTATTTTTGAATGTTGAACACAAATTCATCGCGTTGAACGCGCGAGTAGAATTTTCCAATGATTTTCTGTTCGTATGGATTATAAATTATTATCGAGGTTTTTCATGCAGAATAGTGTGTTATCGTAAGAACTGCATCTTGAGGAAGCAATTTGCAAATTCCAATTTGTTTTTTGTGTCTCTCGCTTCTAGTTTGTCATTAATTTTCCAAAATTCATTAAAATCATTTGTTGCAATAAGTATTTTTATTCGAAACTCGAATAATCTAGATGCGAACTTGACCCGGGAGTCAAAATAAGTTGACAAACGTCAATGGTATTCATGAGAGAGAAAAAAAAAAATGACGGCAAGAGGAACGTGTTCTTTTAACTCGAGGCGTAAACTTGTCCATCGGCAATAAATCAGCAAAGTAGAAAGTGAAGTAAAAAGATGACGGAATGATGTTGACTCGAGTTCGTCATCGCGGTTGAGATTGTGGGCGCCGAAAGCGAGAGACTTTTGACGGAGATGCGTCACGCCGAGGAAGTTTATAGAAGAAAAAGCGAAGAAACAGCAGAGACACTTTTTAATCGAGTAAGAACAGCAGAGGTAATTGAGAAAAAGGCGAGGTCGTGTTTGCCCTCGGTGTGCCCCCCCCCCTGCTTTTAATTAAAGTAAACCTTAAACATCAGTCAAATTTGCATAATTAGGAAAATAAATGGATCGCAATATAAAATGAAATTAAGGAGCTTATTGCCCCTAAGGTAGAGAGAGACGAGAATTTTGACCCGAGTCGCTCCAGGACGCTCTGCGTGGGGCTGTAATTAACGTAAGATCGCAATATATTCCGTTGGCACTTGATATCCGCAATATACATGCATGCGCCTCGGACGTTTCGTCATTGAAGGGAAATGTCCGATTTTTTCATTCGATCGATCGAACCCGCAGAAATAATCATCGACGTTGATATTTCATGCACATTTTTTGAGCATCGAGCCAATTCGCAATTAAGAAAATTCACGCATCGTTGCTGATCATTCGGAGTTAACTACAACGCTCACGCGGCGGTCTATATAACCAAACGACCCGATAATTCAACGGAGCGCGAGAACATGCATTGTTATAATAAAAACAAGGCGTTTGAACAAGCACGAGCTATCTTTAGAAAGCTAATATAATGTCATATAAATAAGACCCTCGTAGTAATACAATAATCAAGTGCCATGCAGAACCACGTGAATACCCGCCGTCTGAGTTGCGCCCTCGTGTCGCTTCGCGCGCCTATATGTGGAACGAACAAGAATCGCTCCGATATATGCAGCGATACTTTTTTGCATACTCTGGATAAACAATCGCAACGAATGACACGTTCCAAAGAGCGTAAAGTACGATATTTTGAGCGGCTGGTAAAATTCTGTCTGCGCGAGGAAAATTTTGATTACACTGAAGCTTGCAACATTGGGGTCTGAAGAAAACAAGATGCTCAAGATTTGAGCATATCTTGAGGAAGCAATTTGCAAATTTCACTTTGCAGCATTTCTTGTATTTTTGCATTTAAATTATTTAATTTCGACAACTTTTCTAAAAAGTAAAGCGGCAGTACAGACTTTTACGCACTACCTTACAAAATTTGCAGAAATTAGAGCGGTTGGACGATTTTTCAAAAAAAACTCAGATTTTCGTAAAATTCGAAAAATCATAAAATTTAAACCGTTCAACCGATGTTTTCCAAATTCAATACCAACCTTCCTACTAAGATACTCTATTTATAAAAAAAAAAAAATCGTAACAAAACTTGAAATTTGCGGAAGATAGAGCGTCGACATTCTTTTTTTGAAAAATTCAAAACGCCGTAGAATTCGTATTGTTCTAGTAATTCCAACAAAATGTTCAGAGAATGAGGAGCTTGCATATATTTGCATCTGTGCAAAACGGGAGCCCTGTATCTCAAAACGTTGTCATATCCGGACATTTTTTTTAAATGTTATTTTTCGATGTTTTGGGACATTTTAAGTACATTGACATTGAAAACTGGAAAAAACAATTTTTACCGTCACATAGTTTTCTCTATGAGGAAGCAAAAGAGAATTTAAAACTTCAACATGGTAAATTTTACCGAACTATTCGTCCGCGACGTGCTATCTCGAGATATTCAATCAGTACGAGAAACTCCAATCGATGCGTGTGTCACACGGTATGAGAAAGAAATCACATGCGATCAGCGGTCGTAAAAGCATGAGAGAAGGAGCGAGAGAGAGGAGAGTCGAAAAAAAGTGCACGAGAAAAGCCACATCGGGTCTAGCGAAGCCCCGTAAGGTTGAATGAGCTCTTGGACACAGTTGCAGGTTGCACGACAGCAGGATGGAGTTGGTGTTTTTTCTATGCACCGAAAATACCTTCTGGACGTTCGTGTTTCATCGCGAATCACGAATACGATTTAACGCGCTTCATCCACGCACATGTCCAGATTCCTCGCGATGTCAATACAATAAGACTAATTTCTTTCTCTCAACCCCACATAATAAATTGAGTTATCGTATGTTTGTCAATATTGTCGTTGTTGGTGGAAAATTGGATGCGAGAGTTACAAACTTTATTTTGTCAACAATTATTGTTATTATTATTAATGATAAAAATAATAACTATATTGTAATAATAGTAATTATTACGCTTTAGGGAATTGGGATCGAAGGTTCGGAGCTGTTGCAAAGTGGCGGCGTGATCACTTGTCGCGAAGAATTTGAGAATTAGGGGCGTATAAAAGCTCGAGGAGCGAATGAAAAGTTTGTGGAGTTGTGTGGAGCATTTCTCTTGATTTGGGAGCTTCCCCTAAGCAAGAAGGAATGAATCGTTCAGTAGCAAGTAAGCATGCAAGTTCCGAGAAGCTTGAAAGTTGAACTAGTCACGTTCGTACTCAAGGCGAGATAAAATTAAGATATTTCATGCGAGATAAAAGATAAAATGGAAAATGAAAAAAAATTTATCATTTCGACCTCTTTAGCTTCGATAAGGTGAATTAATTTTAGTTGCTACTTTGATAAAACATTGATCGTTGTTACAGGAGAGTTGAAAAGGAGTTTGGAATCGTGCCAGTGGGCATTAAAATTCCTTTTTTTTTTTTTTTGAATCTCCTGGAGCCTCAGGGAGCCAAACGAGAAGCGATAAAAATTGGCCAGAGGTTATAATTCGAGCTGGCATTAGTGGAGACTCTTATATAGGTCAGACGTTGCTCTTTATGCAAATTTACATTGTTCCTTTTCTATATGTTTCCAAAATTTGTCGTCACCCACCAGAAATGCGACTTGTCTCGAGCTCGACGATTGTAAAACAAAAAACGATACCAAAGCAGCGTCAATAAATTTTCCATGAAGTAGAAATATGGCGCTTTGATTTATCACTGAGAAAAAAGAAAAAAGTACGTACAGATTATTTATCGAAGAAACATAAAAAATGTTTGTTACGCGTCGGTAAATGTGATACGGAAAAATTGACATAATTGATAAAAGAAAAATATTCTCGGAAATGGGGATATGAAAGTGCAGGTTTGTCCGCGCGATTTTCGATCGGAGTGTTATTGACTATTTGATGGAGGAGGTGAGCTCTGTCTTGACAAAGTGACACGAGGTTAATCGAGTTACCTACGTCCCGTTAAATCCTCGAAGCGCAGAGTTTCCAATCACCAACTTATTTCAATGAGTAACACTCGGTTATATAGACGTAAATGTACATCTATGTCTATCACACAGACGCGTATACATTTAACAAGGATTGAATAATGACTGTGCTCTATTTTCTTCCTCCTTAGCCTGATTTTCTCGATATATTGACAGCAGCTGTTGACCCAATATTTCTTCGATAGAATATTATATTTCATCATTTTATTCCAGGACATATTTTGCTTCCTCATAGACGAAGCTATGTGACGGTGAACATTTTTTTCCCCCAGCTTTCAATGTCAATGTGCTTAAAATGTCCCAAAACATCGAAAAATCATATCTTGAAAAAATGTCCGGATGTGTGTGTGTGTGTGTGTTCTGGCACTGTAAAATTCAAACGTTCATAACTTGAGAACGGTTTGAGATACAGGGCTCCCGTTTTGCACAGCGGTTAATCTATACAAGCTCTTCGTTCTCTGAGAATTTTGTTGGAATTGCTAGAAAAATACGAATTCTACGGCATTTTGAAATTTTCAAAACAAGGATGTCGACGCTCTAACTTCCGCAAATTTAAAGATTTATTAATAATTTTTTTTTTTATAAATAGAGTATCATAATAGGAAGGTATTGAATTTGGTAAATATCGGTTGAACGGTTTAAATTTTATGATTTTTTGAATTTTACGAAAATGTGAGTTTTTTGAAAAATCGTCCAACCGTTCTAATTTCTACAAATTTTGTAAAATCTTGTGTATGAGTCTATACTTCCCCTTTACTTTCTAGAAAAGTTGTCGAAATTATATAATTTAAATGCAAATACAAAAAACGCTGGAAATTTAAATTTGCAAATTGCTTCCTCAAGATGCTCAAGATGCACGATGCTCGACTCTATGAAAAAGCCAAAATAAAAAAATATGGTTCCTCATAGAGGAAGATTTGAGCACGCGTTGTGAAAAAATCGTTGTGATTCCGTATAATTTTTTTATCGCCGATTGTCGATGATTAATAAACGAACAAGCAGATTTTTCTGTCAAGAGCTGACAGTTTAATTTCCATTAAGCTTGTCGCTTGTCGAAATCGATGTTTCTGATCAATGAACGTTACAATCGCTCTAATCAAAATGAATGATATTTGTACGCGTGGCACATTAATCCAGCGTGAATATGTCAATTTTAATTCAATCGAACTTTTGCGAATTTTTATCGAAAATTGGCAAACGGAAATAAGAACGTTTCTTGACGATGGACAGATCGACGCTTATCTCGCGTATGTATATGTACACGAAGGGAGTATGTAAAGACAGAGAGACATAATAGTACGTCGTATGCTTTGAATAACTCACGATGGCGCGCATCGTTGTTAAGTTGATTATTCAATCGAGCTACCTCAATTGAAAAACCGTTGTATATTTTCTCCATGCGAAATAAATACCCAAGTTTTCGATGACTCTGAAGTTTGCAACGTTGAGATTCAAGGAAAAATACTTGTTTAATTTTTATAATGATGGTAATTTTTCGAGTTTTTGAGCCACAAGAGAGGATCGTTTCATTGTCCGGACTAAATATTGAATAACAATCATGAGGTCTGTCGAAAAAAAAAAACGTAATTTCGTTGCATTCCAACGATGCAAACTTCAACATCGTATTTTTCGTGAAATATCCAGGGAGAGATGACACGTTGAAGTTTCCATCGTAGAAATGGGACGAAGTTTTTCTGCTTTGAAGAAAATTATTCAAATGCAGAATTCAATTGCGACGATTAAAATAAAATTTGAATGATTTTGAAAATTAAACAAATCATCGATGAAAAAAAAAATTTCGTTGCATTCCAACGTTTCGAACTGCAATTCAGAAAAATATTTAAAAATGGAGTTTCACCGCAAGAAATTTCGGTCCCATGGCAAGGCTGTGCGTACTGTGGGAGTTTGCGGCTGTGCGCATTGAAATACAAGAACGTTTATTCATAACTCATTCGCATCATTTATGGTCGCGCAAGCGATGGTTTCGGTTCACGGATCAACTTGAAATATCGTGGACTATCATGAAGCACACGCAGACAAAGGGGAATAAATTCGTGAGTCGACGTACGCGACGATGTTTAGATGATGTGTGCGAGTGATCGTAACGAATGGGGTCATTGCCACAGCTGTCGGGAATTAAATTAATCCGAGGCGTCGGATCGCTTCATTTTCTTTCTTGGGCGGCACTTTTCGATCAATTGGCACAATCGTTAGATATCACGGATCGGTTATTCAATGTGTTTGTCAATAGCCATTGTTTGCGATTTCTAGGCCGACGACCTTCCCGCATGCAGCGACGATTAAAATATTGTAGGACAATAAAATCTGTATCGTTGTCGAAAGTACGTCACGTTTTTTCTCCGGATACGCGAGCTCCGGCGTTCTCACGCTCGGTCGAAGCTGTAAAAAAAAAAAAAAAAAAGGCGATGAAACGAAACTGAGTTTCTTTCGCAACTCGCGGTCACGATAGCAAAGTGACCAATCGAGGATACAAATGACGCACGAGTCGTTAATTATTAATCCGATCAATTTTCACTAGTTTACCCGAAACATTGTCTGCGCGAGCAGGCGCTTGAAAAAAATTGACGCATATATTGGTCGAGCGATCGTCGGACGCGACCGGATGCTCTTCACATTCATGCGCGTCCGTACATATATCGGAACCTCCAATCGCTCGTTAACTCTTTCAGCGACGAACGAGCAACTTCGGAGATTCCAGTATCAACCGGAACGTTCCGGTCTAATAATCACATTCGGGCTATTTCATTCGGTTTGTTCTCGGTTCGATACGTTTTTGAAAGATTAATTTTCAAAATTTACTTTTTTCTTGGGAAGCATTACGGGGAATTTTATAAGAGGATTTAATTTCTGTTTTCACGTTTGTCTCTTGGAGCGTGAAAAAAAAAATGAAAATTTTCATGTTTTCATTTGGATGCTTCCGTTTGGAAAATTATCAACAGCGTAGATGCCTTTTTTCTTCAAATTTTTGTACCTAATTTTGTGGGTACGAGCAAACCTCACAACTGGCAAATTAATTGCCATTAAAAAGTTTCAAGTAACTGGATGAACTTGAGAACGACTCGATGAGAGAAAAACAAACGAGCGCGACCGAGATGAAGTGAAAAAAATGTATACGCAAAGGTGGATGAGGCTGCTGGAACATCCTGGAGAAGCGGACCAAACTTTTGGAACAATTGCTAAGCCGCGTTAACCGAAAACAACGTTCAGGGGCAGAGGAAAAGCGCGAGGGAAAGAACAAACTTGAATGCGGTGAATTAGCAATGTAATTTGGTCGAGCGGATATTCGTCCGTAGATCTCCCCGTTATTCCACAAGGTGAGAGTCCTGTGAGCGTTCACAAACGCCCAAAGAATATCCACCGCTAACAAAAATATCATTCGTAACATGTTGTTTATCGAATCTTTTCGTGTTGCTCTATCATCATTTCACTTTTTTTTTTCAGTGCCAATTTTTCATTCACAATTTCCATTCTCTGTCCGTAATCAATTCGCTAATTAAATAAACTTTTCATCCTAGAACAGAAAAGCAATTATTCAAATTTTTATTAAAAAACTTGGTATTTTTTTTTTATCTCAATTTTAGAAATTTATATTTATTTATTTATCTATTTAGTTAGATATTTATTTTTTTATTTTTTTATTCTATTTTAAAATTAAAATTTTATCAAATATCTTGGAGTAAATTTCGTTTTCGCAGTGGACTTGAGAATAAAGCGTAAAAATCTTTATCAATTTTTCATTCACAAGGACACGATAGATTGGTGTTCCGCATTTGAAAATTTCGATTCTCTTTCCGTAATTAATTTGCTAATCAAATAAACTGATCAGTCTAAAACAGAAAAGCAATTATTCAAATTTTTATTAAAAAAACTTGGTATTCTTTCTAAATTTCAATCTTAGAATTTTATTTTTTTTTCATTTGTTTATATTTATTTATTAATTTTATTTTGAAATTGAAAATTTTTCAAAAATCTTGGGCTAAATTTCTTTTTCGCAGTGAACTTGAGAATAAAGCGTAAAAATCGGTTTTCTCGATTTCCGAATGGAGCCTAGAAAAAAAAACAGCAAGAGCTTTCCAACATGTGAAAATTTCCATTTCTATGGGTTTTTTCATGATTGCGATTTTTTGTTGTATTTCATCAGCATGAACTTGCGAGATTTTATTTGTATCAACACAAATGATTTTTTTTTTGCATACAAATGATAATTATCGAGAAAGGTTTGGAGAAGTGGTCGGTATACAGTTATTTGGTGAAAGTGAGAGACGTTTTTGTGAATGACTGTACGTCGGGCCCCGCTCGGGGCTTTAACGAGCGACGTACGCTCGGCGCGGAGGAGTTGATTGGCAACAACGGCGGTATACATAAACGGATAGATTGGACACGTTATAATTTAATTAACGAAGCTAACAAAATGGAGCTTGCGACGGTTTGCGTGAGCTCGTGTACACGCATTTTACTCTGTCGTTGTCGCTCGACGAACGAAACTGTATTCGAGAATGAACTTCGTTCTTGATTAATTAATAGCTGGGACTCGTAACAAGTTTTTCAATATGCGGGTCAAATTAAGAGACTCCGGCAGAGTCTCGTTCTATTTATGACACTCTGACATGCCCATACGAGCTGCACGAATTACATGATTCTTTAATTATTTAATCAGTTGTCGATCTTATAATTAACCGTAGAACGGTAACCAGGGGTCAAAAACGACCCCAGACGACTTTAAATCCCGCGCCCTTCGTTCTCCCGTTTTTTATCGTTTTACCGCATTTTTGACTAATTTTTTGACTCGAAGCAAAATTGCCCCAGGCTCACGTGATTCTGGATTAAAAAACGAAAAGAATGAGCCCAAGTGAACGCTTTTCGTTGAATTTTAATGAAGATATGAATTTTTCAAAATTGGGGTCATTTGTGACCCCAATTTGTGACACCATTAATTTTTTTACGAAAACGAAAATTGAATGCCAAAACGTTCGTTGCCATTAAATAGCGAAGAATCGGTGACAGAAATTTTTTTCAAAATGACCCAGTATGCACTCGACGGATTAAAATAATGAATTCCGTTGCATTCGAACGATGCAACGTTTTCGTTCAATGAGCTTTTTTTTTGTGTTAATAAAATGAAGTGTAAAGAAAAGTAGGAGGAAAAACAACGAAGAACACCGTTCCCTGTATAATTATTATGAGCAAGTTATTTTGATTTAATTTTTTTGTTCATCAAGGTAATAAAAAGTGTTTTGGTGCGTCATCGACATGCGATTAAAGCGAGTATTCATTTACGTATCCATACATATGTATAGCCGCATCAAGTGCTCATCGCGGAGCATCGCGAGCGACGAGTGTCAGCTTTAAATCATTCTTCTTAAAGGTGACACTGATATTCGATCCTGACAAGAGTATTTTTATCACATCGTCGGGTACAATCAAGTGAGACGTTGGGGAAAGGTGAAGAATAAGCAGAAATGTTTGTCTTTATGGGAAGCAAAAATGACGCGATGGAAAAATTGGATGGAAAATTTTGGTCAGTTCAGGCGCGGACGCATCGCGTCGGACTCTGGATCCTCGAATGCTTTGCGGTATCTCCGTTGACAAATAATCATTTTTTTTTTTTGTTGTTTCTTTCGATTTGTTTGGTGGGAACATCCGTATTTTCGTTTAGTACAAATTTTTTTTTTTCATGCGTGTTACGATATTTACTCTTCAGCCTCTGCGACGGTATTTACACGAGTTCCCGTTAAATCGAATCAAAGTGCTGTATGAATAACGTGATAAGCGGTGAAGCGCAATGTGCGATTAAAAATTGAGTCGAATACAAAGCAAATATATGCGGCGATCGCTGAATCCTCAATTTTCTTGTTTTCTCACAATTTCACCGAGTCGGTAAAAATTTCATCGGCCTCCCTTGCAGGTTTACAAAAATATCTAATCGATCATTGGCCGAACGAGATCAATGGAGGGCGACTCGTCAGAGTCAAGACTTACACACTCATAATGACACGGGGAAAAAACCCGGATGAGTACATTTGTTTTATAAATCTTTTGAATAAATTAAGGACGTTGTATGGCGACGGTCAAATCAAAATTTTATGTTTTTAGTTTTTCTTACATACAAAATGGTTTGCGAGCCTAAATTCATCGAAAAAATTTGTTACAAATTGACTAAAGGACAACATACTCCAAATCCAAGATTTTCCGAGCGAATCTGTATTTGTTATAAAATAAACAAAATTTCGAAAAAATTTTACGGAAAGTATTTATATGGAAAGTGCTATAGTAACGAACTGGCTCCATGATTTTTTGGCAACCCGTAGGCCAATGAAATTAGAATGGACAGACGATATACGGATTTTGGCTCGTTGCGGATTGTTAAACCACATAACGCAGGCAAAAAAACTTAGCACGATTAATTTTGAAGACACTTCATATATTACCTTCGGCATAAGTTTCAAAGCCACATGTTGTTTATTCATCAGTTTATAACGAAAAATGTAGATTTTTTATTTCCACGGGACTTTTCATTTGGCAACTGAACAAATAATGATGATCGATCTAACGACGGCTTGTTTTTTTCAAAAATGATGAGACGAACGACTTTTGTTTCAACAGTTTTCGTGAACAACCCATAACAAAGACGTTGTTTAACAAAATATGGGGTTTCAAAAGTTTAAACAATCGTTACCGACAAACCCGGACCATATTCGTCCATATCTAATGAACTTGTAAAAAAAAAACCGACCAACCTATGTTGTTCCGGCCTCAAACTGCATAATTACCAAATTATTTTTCAAATATTGTGTTTTTTGAGAAGAATCAACAAGAGAATTCATTCGGTGAAAGCCCGGAAATTTCGATCGATATTTCGTAGTTGTGTCGTACGACGAGCATCGGATCCTCAGTTCCGAGACGCATGTACACGATAAATGTGTGTCGAGAGATAAGAATGATGGGGTTCTTCCGAACTTGGAGAATTTATCGGCGACGCTGTAGCCCAGACCGGAAATGTGCCCACAGCTTCAGTCCCCCACGAAATTTATCGGGTTTTGCAGAAACCGAAGCTCGAAAAATTCATATTTACATTCAAATAATAAATGCTTTTTAATTTGTTGAAATCTGCAGACTATTCCCTCGAACATTCCGGTGTGCTCGCGGACGAGGTTTAGTATTTATTTTTAGGAGTCCTTGGAAGCTCGCGACGAGTTTCTCTGTTGCTCGTGCATTTCTTGTCTTGGCAGGCGTTTCGGTACACGCGGTCGTCGCCGTCGTCTCCGTCGAGAGAACCAGACAATTTCGAAGCAGAACCCCACGTCGCCGAAATATCGAACGTATCATTTT
Organism: Hyposoter dolosus; assembly: GCA_963921915.1. Lineage (NCBI taxonomy): Eukaryota > Metazoa > Arthropoda > Insecta > Hymenoptera > Ichneumonidae > Hyposoter > Hyposoter dolosus. The sequence goes on along the minus strand of OY998132.1, from coordinate 15,209,663 downwards.
TTTTCGGTTTCGTTAAATTTCCTTGAAAAGTTATCCATGGAAATGAAAAAGAAATCAACGAGGGCATGAGATTAATCGATTTTATCCATGAAAATGCGTTTGGGGAGAAAAAAAAACCTTCTGCCACGTTTTTCTCCCTTTTTTCCTCAGTCACTATTTCGACGTTTTATTACTCATTTTGGTCAGAGCAATGCATCGCGTAGCAAAACGTTGAAATATCGAACGTGTCATTTTTTTCGGTTACGTTAAATTTCCTTTAAACGTTATCCATGGAAATTGAAAAGAATTCGACGAGTGCATGACAGAGCAATGCATCGCGAGACAAAAACCGTTGAAAAATCGTTTCGAAGTATCGACACTTTGTTGCGATAATGTTCACCGATATGAAGACGTTTCGAAAAATCGTTGAAACTTGAAAAACGGTTGATATTAAGCGAAATTCCACGTTGTTTGTAATTCGTTGAAAAGTGCAACACCCTGCACGAGAAAACAAAAATTCTTCCTCGTCCGATATTTAACAATATTTCTCACGAGACGTTTTTCCTTCCTTTTCAAAAAATCCGATACAGCCAATTGTTGAAAAATAAAAGCTCGCAAGAAAGCTTGGTTGGAGAGCCAAAAGTTGGCGGAAATGTGAAACTAAAATCTTTTTCAAGCTCCCCCGTAGAATTGCGCGAGCGTCAGCGCTAAAATAGGACGGAGCAAGCAGAAGCATTACGGGCCGGCATGCGCGCTCCAACTATTCCCGAAATGTTATTCTTCGCGTAACACTATTTGTGAGGAGCAGGCGATCGTAGAAGAAAATCGCGGAGATTACTTCACCTCTTGACTCCCCTTGGTAAGCTCGATCGGGCCTTTTATATCGCCTTCCCTCGCTCTTCCTCGTTCTTCCTTCTTTATTTACATTGATGAATAACGAGGCTAATGGGAGGGATTAATATACACACGATGGATGTATAAAACATGAGCAACCCTTCCGAATCGTCTTGAGATAACACGCTCGGGCTTTCTAATGTACCTAACGCGTACAATAAACGGTACACGCATGAACATCTTTATGTAAATCATTTTTTCCATACAAAAACTAAATTTTCTTATTCACTACCGCGTTATCTCAAACGCTCATTTTCTTTACGGAAACATATTTTAAATCCAGACGGAGCATGAGATTTTCAAAATTTTTTTTGTTAATTTGACCATTTTTTCGTAAAATAACTGGTATTTTTCCAATTTTTATGATTGTAATCGATAGCCCAGGATTCGCTACCCCTAAAAAGTACCCCAGGCGTTTTCAATCCGTACAAATGTCCATGCGACAGAACGTTTTGAAAACTCAAAGTGCAAATTTGCACCCATGTGGTGAGTACGTTAGCCCAGAGGTCGTGTGGTGTCTACGTGATATTATAATATTATTATAATAATTTAATAATAATGAAACATTTTGAGCCGTTTTTCTTATCTTATTTTATATATTTTTGAACAAGTCCGTAATTGAAAAAAATGTAAAGATTTAGTCAAAGTTATCAAGAGAAAGAGAGACGTCGTTGAAATTGTGAAAAGTGTGGGTTCGAAGCTCGAGTTTTTTTGAATGGAGAGTGTGGGTGAGAGTGCAACGTAAGTACGGTAAGAAGGATTCGGAACAAGTTGGTGGATTCTCAGAGAAATAACGAAAGATGAAAGCAGGGAGTTAAGGTTGAGGGTCGAGGTCATCAACGTGATGAGAGAAGGCAACCGACCCCACGAAAAACGTATATATCGTGAGGAAAGTGACTCTAGACAATTGGTCGTTTTTCTTTCATTTGAGCATTGGTGAGTGTGTGTACATAAGAGCCATTTTACGCTCCGTATTATGGGGATATATAAAAGGTAGAAGCTTTCATTCCGCTGCCCTTGATAGAGCCATTTTTCAAACGCCTTATTGTCGCGTCGTGCGAGAAAAAAATCAACGGTGCGTTTGCCTCGAAATGCTTTTTTTTTTGCCGCTCATATCCACGTGCTTGTCAACCATTATTTTCTTCCATTGGAAATGAAATTCCGTCAAAGATCATCGATATTTTATTGAACACGGTAAACTAAATATTTTTTCATAATTTCAAAATTTTCGTTATTTTGGCAGTATTCCAACGGAATTGTCAACAAAATTTACGATTCGACAGACTTTCTAGAATATTTCTTGCTGCAATGACACAATTTTTGGGATTATTCAAAAAAAGGTTTAGTCGAACGTATCGAAGAAAATGTCGGTCTTTTCCAACAAAATTTTGTTTTCAGTGCCGCGGACCTTAGAGTTTATTGTTAAAATCTGAGAGTTTTTTTTTTCTTCATCTAATGGAAATCGCGCTCCGTTTACTCTGGCAATGCGAAAGAAAAAATATTTTGGAGAACGTGGCATAGATGCGGCGAATAAAGACCGAAAAATCGTCATGATCCGACGTCAGGGTGGCGCTTGTGCGTGCATGCGTCTGTGTGTGTGTGTACGATCGTCAATATAACGATAAAAAATGGGAGAGGGAGGGAGAGAAGGAGAGCGAGGGCAGATAAGAGTAAAAGATCGTGGGAGGCGAGAGCCAAGGGGTTGTAACACGGCGCGATGGTTTACGAAGCGTCCTTGAAGCGTCCCGGCGCCATCGATCGGTGCGCACTATGAGCTTCCTCTCGAATTTCGCGCGCGGACGTCAAAGCTGTAACATATCTATACCGTGCGAGCGAATACCGTAAAATAGATGAAATATAAATCTGTGTGTGTGTGTGTGTGTGTGTCGAAACGTTGGCGCGTCTCTGTGAGAAGAAATATTTTGGAGCATATATCTCCATGTACGTATTTGTATCGGGAGATTTTCCGAAAAGTCTGTATCAACGAGATGAAATTCGGCGGAAGAGGAAAAGTCGAAAGATCGATTTGTCGAGGAGAAAAATAAGAGGAAGAGGGACCCCGCGAGTGAATCAAGAGAGGAGAGAGAACTTTGGCAAGGTTGTGTTACCCGTATTGATCGGACGGTGTACGGTCGCTCTTGCTCGACCGGCCTCGCCGTCAACGGCACTTCCCAACGTCGCCGTTGGTGGCACGACGGTCGTGTCCTCATCTGCAGCCATCTCTCTCTCTCTCTCTCTCTCTCTCTCTCTCTCTCTCTCTCTCTCTCTCTCTCTCTCTCTCTCTCTCTCTCTCTCTCTCTTTCGCTTTTTTACATCGGATTATTCTGTCCCGGGGCCCTGTGGCCTTTGCTATCGCCAATTCCTGAACACGCGTCGCCATATGAGGAAAAAAAACCAGTTTCCGACGAGATCTGTTGAAAAATGTCACCTTCAGAGCGAACCCCTTAATTCGCTGCTCCATGCATCAAACGCCCGTCAACCAAGCACCCGTGTCGAAAATCTCGCTTATTTGGTGGTTCAACTCTGACAAAGTACCCTCCATCCTCACCTTAACCCTAGAGAACGGTAACCTGGGGTCAGAAACGACCCCAGGCGACTTTAAATCCCGCGTTCTTTCTCCCTTCGTTCTCCCGCGTTTTATCGTTTTACCGCATTTGTCACTAATTTTTTGACTTGAAGCAAAATTGCCCCGGGCTCACGTGACCCTGCATTAAAAAACGAAAACAATGAGCCCAAGTTGAACCCATTTCGTTAAATTTTACCGAAGATATGAATGTTTTTAAATTGGGGTCATTTCTGACCCCGGGTCACCGCAATAGGTACAAAAAATAAGGTTACCGTTCTAGGGCTAAAAGAGCTCGATGGTAGCAGGAGCCGTAGTAGTGGTTGTACAGCGCCCATAGAATTGCGAGTTGTACCGAGTGAAGCGATCGTGCTCCGAGGTCAGACGGTCCGAGAGGAATTTATTGTATTCTTGGGGCCAACGTGATAAAAGTCATTGGTGAAGAATCCCATAAGAAAATTCGGCTCAAGATCGACTGTTTTTTCTTCAAATTGTTCGTTACCTAAGGTGAGAAGTCACGAGTATGGAAATAGCCTCGAAATTTCAATATTAAAGGGACTCTTTGTTTCCAATATTTTTGGAGGAAGATGAAAAAGCACAACGGTCCGTAAATTTTTTTCAACCCTGTTGAAAAAATCGACGACTCGAGCACGTGCAAGGGAGGAAAATTCATTTAATCAAAAGCTCGTAATCATTTATACTTGACCTACTTTTCATTGTTTCGATTACGATGAAAATAAACCGGTTCTGCGGTCTTCCCAAGGTAATTATTCACGAAATAACTGGCATTACGCGTAATCCCTTGAGGCTGTAGATCGTTGTTTACTATTTTGTACTCCAGGAACATTTTCAGGATGGCATTTATTTCAAATTATTTGATTTTCTCGCGAAAAGTGATTTTAAGGATCGGTAAGTAAACATTTAAATATTCATCGGTTTCCTCGGATATTTTTAACGAAACAACGAATTATTATTGAGACCACAATGCAGACCAAAGGAAGGGGGCGCCCGGTCTTTGGTAAAAAGCAATGAAAATGGGTGGAAATTAATGAAGAAATTGAAGAGAGGAGAACGACGAGTGACACAGAGTGCATGAGCACTCAGACGAGCCACGGAGACAGAGAGGGCGGGAAAGACAAGGGAAGAGGGAGGGAGAAAGAAAGCGAGAATGAATCCACAGCGAGCCACTGCAGCGGTAGCAGCAGCAGCGGCAGCAGCAGCAGCCACTCCTCGGCGAAACCTCTCGCGAATCAATAATATTGCGTACGTTCAACCTAACAGTGAGAACGAAAAATGACAAAAAAGAATATCACGTGCCAAGACCCGAGCGCTCTACGTTGATACGTAAAAACATACAAATATATCTCGAGTCCGATAGAAACTCGTAGTTGCGTGACGAGAAGACTATCTGCCGTTCCCAATCGCGGTTCAACCCAAATTATCCGGTTTATTAGTGAGGATTAGGCAGGAGGAACAAAAAATTCATTTTTCCAACAAATTTTACTATTTTCCCTGTTCCCCGATCGTTATTATATAAAAAATAATCTAATAACTTGTAAACTATTTTTCGCATTGTAAATATTTCGAGAACCACTCGAAAAAGATTTGTTAAAAAAAAAAAAAATCTACACGGGAAGAAAAGTCAATCCTCCCCTAACGAAAAATAGAAAAGAGTTCGGCTTAGCTAGAGAATTTTTTTCAAACATTAACCCTTAATGGTCACATGGGGTTAATTCCACCCCAGCTGCTTTCGACCGACGATACGTTATAGAAATTTTGAGAAAATGGCAGTTGTGACACCCTCTATTGGTAGTTTGAACCTCCTAGTAGGGAGCCTCGTCGTTAATATATTTGAATGAGCCCGTTGGTTCAATTTTGGGAGCCGTAGCAAGCGCCGGTGTAAACTCGGGTTATACTTTTTGGAACGGTCGCTAATTTAACCAGTCCCAACTGAAAGCATGCAATTTCAGATTTATGAAACGATTTTTTTTTCTTTAATTGAAAATTACAATTTCTGCATCATTTTTTGTAAAAAAAAAGTCATTTTTGCAGAATTTTTTGTTTCAAAATTTTTTTAATATTAAAAATTGCACAAATTGAATACAATCATTATGGTCGTTACTCAAGGGTTGAAAATATATTGTAATATTTTTATTTTATTTTTTTTTTTGCAGTTTTTCAACCATTTATCGCTTTCCAAAGTGACGAGTGGGGTTGATAGCACCCCCAATAACTATTACTTCACAATCTGGAGGTGTGACCATTAAGGGTTAAAAAGGCAAGGAATACTTGGATCTTTTCTTCGAGTTCTGTAAATGCTTCTAGCAAAAAAAAGCTTTTATTTTGTTCAACAGTTTAATGAAGTTCTCGGTTAATTTTCTCCGTACGAGGCTCGATGATTTATCGCTCTTACGACTAATAATATTACAACCGCAGAGTCACCTGAACGAGCGCCCTCGCACAACTCATTTATTTATTTATTTATATAGATTTATAATGATGCGATAGACAGAGGAAGAAATATACAGAGAGACGGGGCGCGGCGGCTCTAGCCTGATGCGCAAGTGTAAGAGAGAGCTCGCGGGGATCGCTCGCTCGATTATTCGCTTTCTGGGTCATACGGGGAGTGCCTCACCCGGTTTCGGTTCGTGCTGTTCGGAGGTTACAGCTCCTGCTGCTGTTGCGGCTGCTGCCACAGGCTTTTCCCTATACCTCTAATCCACCGCCACTCTTTCCCCTTCAGTTTCTCCCTCGCTCTCTGTCGATACGAGTTCTCTCCCAACCCTCGATGTCTCATTCTCAACATTGGCAACACTATACGACGGACATTCCAATGTTTCTAATTCCGAGTTGGTGTACGAGAGCGCTTCGGGATCCAAAATTCATAATAAATTGAAAAGAAACTGCCGAAAAAAATCAAGTTCCATTGAACAATTTCTATGTGTGCTCAATTAGCGAGAAACTTCGGTTCGTGCGAGTCGAAGGATTAATTAGTTAATTGTTCTGAAAATACTTGGAGAAAAATTGACAAATTCCGAGCTGTGGGCGATTGGAAAAAAATAAAAAAGAAAAAGGAAAGCTCGAGAAACTTTTGAATTAATTAATTGAGCTGTAAAAATTTGAATTTGAGAAAAAAAAACACATCGTTTTCGGGTCGATGTATCTTATCGGTGCCCTAATTGGACGAGGGAATGAATCATTCATGTTTTCACAGTGAAGAATGATTAAAAAGGTTCAGAACGACCTTTCGTGAACCCTCGATGGAAATGAATTTCTGCGCGATCAAAAAAAGGCTGGAATTTCGTGTAACATATTGTATTACTCGATTATTATATTCATATTTATGTTCGTGAGATGTGATCAACAGCTAGCCCACGCCCCATGCTCTATTTGTTATTTCTCATTGATTTTACGATTAAAACACGAAGCACGAAATCACATCACACGTTGGCAGCAAAAAAAAAGAATTATTTTTCCAATTTTCATCACGCAGCAGCATCGAAATTCAGCGACGTGACAAATATCGTGACACTGAAGTTCGCAACGTTTTGGGGTTCGTTTACGAAACGAAAAATACGTTTTTCTATCAATTCTTTGTTCAATTTCAAAAACCATGACAATTTTCATACCGATATTGTCTTTCGAGCCTAAAAAGTTCGTTTTGTTGTCCTGACTAAATATTCAATAAGAATCTTGAGATTTGTCCAAGAAAAAATGGAATTTCGTTGCATTCCGACTATGCGAACTTCCACATCGTCAAATGTCGTGGCATCGATTAGATGGAACACTAGAAAACAATTCGGAAAATAAGATTTCGCATAAAATATTTCATGTTAGTTGGAAATGAGGACTAAACGGGATGGAAGATTCTCGTTGGCATTCAAATTTTTGCGTCTCGTTGGAACAAAAAGGAAGAAAAGGTCAAAAGGTCCAAGAGCGAAGCTATAGTGCGGCAAGCCTCGCGCTCGATTTTTCCTTTATTTTTACTTGGCCGCATTTCTCGTTTGATAAAAAAATGAGAAAATGGCCATCCCACCAATAAATATTGACTTCGTTATGACATTTTCCGTATGACAAGAACTGTGCGTAATGAACGAGACGATAAAACTAAGAAGCGAGCAGCAGCAGCTTTCAATTTTCTTTTCCTCGGGAGTTATTTATGACCGGTTAATATTTCCCCATGGTATATTTAGGCCATTGTAAGATATGCACGAGCCCGCAGGGACTTTGGGCAACTTTGTATTTCTCCGCTACAAATATTCGTTGTTCGTGGCGGACAGCATCCTCTGGAGTAACGAGAGAAAATATCCGGGGCATTCCGAACGTGTACACGGTCGTTTAACCAATTTTGCTTTCGCATATAGAGGAAGCTATGTGACGGTGAAATTTTTTTTTCTCCCAATTTCAATGTCAATGCGCTTAAAATGTCCCCAAACATCGAAAAAACATATTTAGAAAAAATGTCCGGATGTGTCCGTCCTTCGTTGGTGAATGCATGAGATTTCCGGATGACCGATGTGAAAAAAAGAAGCCGATGCTGCCCTTCACGTTTAGTTGCCTTTCGCGTTGACGCGTCATCGAAGAATCAAAGGAATCGAAGAGAGAGAGAGAGAGAAGCAGATAAAAGAGGAGCGCAGATGGAATGAGAATGGCAGGGGATGAAAAAAGGCAAGACGGAGGCTTTTTTCTAGCTACGATAGTGATTCGTACGGCCTCTCGGTTTCCGCGCTTCTCGCTTTCCTCGTCGCTCATAGCTGCTGCATGTACTTTTGTCGAATAGCGCATATACCTACGCGGCAGGCTTTCCAGTCGATTCCGCGAGCCCACCTCGATCGTAATCCTCACTTGACCTCATGGCGCTTCGCGTACCGATACCAATATGCCTGCGGAACTAAACTCCACATACTGGAGACTCGCTTTCGCCAATTGGCACAGCAAGCTTTTATTTTACGATCCTCTCGCTTTGTAAATACCTGCTTGTGCGCTCGCATGTGCGTCGCGGCGGTTACTCCACAATCGAGACTGAAGCGCACTTGGAACTTTTTATTAACGCGAGACTTTGTCATTTATAAATGCCAATCCTGTCGAGCGTGATCTCGAAGCGTTGCAATGATCGCGAATTTACGGCATGATCGTTTGAAAATTAATGATTTCTTGTTTCGTACGTTCTCTTCGAGAAAACAAGGGGATGATTTTTAAAACTACGTTTTTCGTATTTAAAACTAAAAACGTATTTAAAACTACGTTTTTCTATTAATTCTTTGTTCGATTTAAAAAACCATGACAATTTTCATCATAGAGCAAACTATGTGACGGTGAAATTTTTTTTTCCAGTTTTGAATGTCTAAAAAAAATCTAGAAATAATATCTGTCTAGAAAAAAAGTTGTGGCACTGCAAAATTCAAACGATTATAACTCGAGAACAATAAAGCTCTTCATTCTCTGAGATTTTTGTCGGAATTGCTAGAAAAATACGAATTCCACGGCATTTTCAAATTTTCAAAAAAAGGGTGTCGACTCTCTAACTCCCGCAAATTTTAAGATTTATTACTATTTTTTTTTTTTTCCATAAATAAAATATCATAATATGAAGGTTGGTATTGAATTTGGAGAATATCGGTTGACCGGTTTGAATGTTATGATTTTTGAAATTTGACGAAAATCTGAGTTTTTTAAAAAATCGTCTAACCGCTTTAATTTTCGCAAATTTTCTAAGATATTGTGTACAAGTCCGTACTTCCTCTTTACTTTCTAAAAAAGTTATCGAAATTATATAATTTAAATGCAAATACAAAAAACGCTGCAAATTGCTTCGTCAAGATGCTCAAGATGCACGATGCTCAAAGTTTCCTCTGTGAGGAATAAGCCAAAATAGAAAATACATTTCGCTCATAGAGAAAGATTTGAGCATCGTACATCCACTTTCCACCGATCTTGTGTTTTGATCCTAAAAAAAAAGATCGTTTTATTGTCCGGACTAAATATTGGCTAAGAATCATGAGATTAGCTCAAGAAATAACCGGAAATAATCCTCCGCATTCTCCAAGTGAATTTGACTGAGTTTTTCGGGGTTTTTCGTTCCATAAATACAACCTTAGAATAAGAGACCGTTGTTTTTAGTTGGAGTCGGGAATGAACGGATCGTAGAAAGAGGCCGATTGATTAGAGAATTGGAATAAATGAAAGAAACGTTTTTTTCGTTTTATTCGAGAATTGTGAAAAGGATTTCTACTGTTGGCTGGCGCTCAATCTATTTGTCATTGAACGATGGTGCTAGATACATGGACCGCGGTGGACCACTGGACAATGCGGTATTATATTCTCCGATCGGGAGAACATGTGACGCAACGATCCAACCAATTAAACTCTCGGGGTCCGGTTGACCCATCATCAATAGAAACAAAACCACCAACACGTGTACAAGATGTACGTGAATCCTATATATACAGGAAGATAACGACGCCGACGTATCGAGTGTCTATTGGACGAGGCGAAAGGTATAAATAACGCATTAATAAGAAATTATTCTGATAATCTCAACCGGAAGTTTCATTATTGACCGAAGAGGCAGATCCCGATGGTGAGTTTAGTTTTTGCCTCCGTTATTGTAGATCGCGTGTGCATGGATGGTTGATGGATAATATTAGTTGATGATCGAGAGTGCTATAATCGTTTGTCGTTTGGTTACCTGCTATTCGTGACTCGCGTCGCTACTGCATCTTATCCGGTCGCTGCTCCTTGGATTATCTGCGGCTATTTCCGGTACTTTTCGAAGCATGCGAAGTCGATTAATCGAAACTCGTGCGATAGGATCGCGCGAGGCGACGTATCCGTTCGATAGATTCTGCAACATCATAACACAAGAGGGTCTCGTTGAATAACTTTGGAATATACACGGAGATTATTTGACATAATGCAATTAACCTAAAAACAGTAACCTTATTTTTTTTTTACCTATTCCTATTCTTATTGGGGTCATAAATGACCCCAATTTTGAAAAATTCATATTGCCGGTAAAATTCAACGAAATGGGTTCAACTTGGGCTCATTCTTTTCGTTTTTTAATGCAGGATCACGTGAGCCTCGGACAATTTTGCTTTCGAGTCGAAAAATTACTCAAAAATGCGGTAAAACGATAAAAAGCGCAAGAACGAAGGGCGAAACGGCAGCGGGATTTAAAGGTCGCCTGGGGTTGTTTTTCACCCCAGGTTACCGTTCTAGGTTTACGGTAGTACAGTGGGTTTTGGAATTACCGTTAAGAATTTAATAAAATTTGGTACAGTAGTAGATCATGATGAGAAAAAGATCCAGTCAAATTTTCAAGAGACTACAGAGAACCAGAAAAAAGATATTCGTGTTGGTAGTTTCATACATTGAACATTGAGTTTTATGATGAATCTCAGTTTTCATTGTATTTAACAATGAATTCTCATCAATTCTTAGGAGAAATGATAGTTTTCATTGTAACATGCAATAAAATGTATGAAATCGATGTTAAATTCATGAAATGACCAACGCGAACATCTTTTTTCTGGTTCTTTTTAGCCTCTTGAAAATTTAACTGAATTTTTTTCTTATCATAATCTACTCCAATACCAAATTTGAATAAATTGTGAACAGTAATTATAAAATCGACAGTACTACCTTAAACCTTTCTAGGCGAAAAAAGGAGCAGGAAGCAAAAACCGCGTTGACGACGAGCTCGAGCATCATTCAATATCTTCGAGTCAGCCCTAATTACAAGTTCGCCAAGCTTCATAAATACTGCCAGGCAGATTAATTCAGCGATCGGTTCGGAGACTGAGAAAAATGTTTTGCCGCCCGGAAATCTATGAAAGCTTAATGCAAAATCGATTTCGATTACAGTTTTTTTTTTTTTTTTTCATTTTTCAAGTCACATTAACGAGAAACACGGCGTCAAGAGAAATCGCCAGCATAGAGCGCGTTGGAGCGACGATTTTTTTATAGTCTATGTATTCGATTAATCGATTTAGTTGCGGTGAAAGAAAAAACGTTGAAGATATTTATCTCTCCATTACAAGGAAGTACGGAGGGAAGAGGGTCTTGTTACGAAATATCTGACAGGAAACAAAGAACTCGAGGGCAAAGTCATCTATGACAAAGAAAGGGAGACGAGGGTGGATCTCGTGGGACGAGCAGGTTTCACTTTATAGGCATATATATATATATATATATATATATATATATATATATATAGCGGAGCGCTCGCGTGGCCCATTTATGCGATGGCGTTTATATTATGACGAGGTCGAGTGTCATCGAGGGAAACAACCCTCAACTCTTTGTATTCCCTTCATTCTCAGGAGCCATCTTCGACCTCGCGTAAACGAAAAATAAAGGAGCAAGAAAATTCGCTTTCGCTTACGAAACGAACGATATGGAAGGTTCGGGGAAGCGATTATTATTTAATGAAGAGTGTGAAAGGTTTCTCAAAGCTTGGAGTACAAATTTTTCGTTATACATTTTTGGATCTGTCCGTGAGGAAAGAGGGGGGGGGGGGGGCTTATCACCACGCCTCATGGGTCAAAATGGCTGGTCAACGCTATAGCGCATACCATAAAATGTCTTATTGTGATCGCTCACTATGCAACGTGCGAGAATACTATTTCCGGCCGGAAACGTGAGCGGAATGAAAAAAGTGGAGACAAGCGAGTGGCTAGTTCTGAGAGTCTTTCCAAGTTTATTTTCAAATTATTTGGGTATCTTTGTTCAAAGATTATCATACAAATCGAAGGAAACTAAAATAATCATCCATGCAGTGTTTATTTCACTGGGAGCCAGTTTAAATCCAGATATTTATATTTGGCGTTCGTTTGACCCTTAATAGTCACACCTCCAGATCGTGACGTAATAGTCATTGGGGGTGTTATCAACCCCACTCACTTTGGAAGGCGATGAATAGTTGAAAAATTGTAAAAAAAAAAAAATTGGATAAAAAATACGTGAATGTATTTTCAACCCTTGAGTAACGACCACGATGATTGCATTTAATTCGTGCCATATTCAATATTTAAAAAATGTCGAAAAAAAAAATTCTGCAAAAATGACTTTTTTTTTTACAAAAAATGATGCAGAAATTGGAATTTTCAATTAAAAAAAAAAAACAAAAAGTATACCCCAGGTTTTACACCGTCCGCTTATTCCTACGCCTTCCGAAACTGAACTAACGGGCACTTTCAAATAATAACGATGAGGCTTTCTATATACTAGAAGGTTCAAACTACCGATAGAGGGTGTCACAAGTCCTATTTTCTCAAAATTTCTATTACGTATCGTAGGTCGAAAGCGGCTGGGGTAAAATAAACCCCGTATGTAAATCTTGAAGAGTTAATTCGTTGAGATAAAAATATCTGATTATCGCCGAAGTCGTATCGAACTGATTTTCACACGGAGAGTGTCTCGTTAATACTTTTTTCTGGTCCGTTCTTCCAGTGTGCTTCCCTACCGAGGACAACCATTTATTTTCGTTCACCCGGTATACCCTACGCATTTGATCCGGGCGTCGCCTAGACGAGTACCCTCTGGCATACACAGCCTCGAGTAGCAGCAAGGAGAGAGAGAGAGAGAGAGAGAGAGAGAGAGAGAGAGAGAAGAGAGCAGGCGGAAAAGAGGAGGACGAAGAGGAAGAGGACGGGGAGAGATTTTGTTGGCAAGCTCCACGGTCCGCAATTGCTCCGAAGAAACATAGATCGCGACCTCTGTCAAAAGGAAAGGGCCCGAGTAAAACGTTATATATCAGCTCTCTGAATCGTTCTTCTTGTGCTGATCTTCCTCGCTGCGGAGAAAATGCAACGTTATGGTGCGCGGAACTTTATAAGTCGATAGGAAAAGAAATTTCGTAACGCGGAGACAAGTTCCCAAAGCCCTCGCAAGTTTTTTTGGCTCCAGCCTCGTCGAAAGAGCATCGATCGAAATATACAGTTATATAAACACCAACACTCTTTTCGTCCCTTCCGCTCTTCCATTCTGACGTCGTTGGTCACAACGTGTCAGCTCCGATCGCGAGCCCATTTTATGGTTTGCGAGTCTAAGTTCATTAAGAAAAGTTGTTACAAATTGACTAAAGAACAACATACTCTAAATTCAAGATTCTCCGAGGTAATTTGTATTTGTTATGTAATAAACAAAATTTCGAAAAAATGTTACGAGCGATTTTTTTGAAAAATTAAATAATGCTTCTTCGATGTTACATAAAAGTGTATGCAAAGTTTCAAGAGGCTCCACCATTTAGAAATCGAAATATTTAATGTTGAAAATTGCAACTTTTAACATTCGCTCTTATGAGAAAGTACTGAAAATTAAAATTAACGTCTTAAAATTGCGCGAGCTATTAGATATCGATATTCTCTTTGTGATGGTGCAAATTTGAAGGAATTCTATCGATAGAAAATTTTGCATACACTGAAAATTAAATTTTGTCAAGAAACGTCGATATTTTGTTGAACACAGTTGAGTCAATATTTTTGGATAATTTCAAAATTTTCATAATTTTTTCTAACCGAAATGTCAGCGAAATTAACGATTGGAATGAAAAAAATTTGCTTTTCGAAGAGACTTTCTAGAATATTTCTTGCTGCAATAACAAAATTTTCTTTTCAGTCTACGACGTCCTTAATCTCCAATTCGATTTAATAATCCAACGACCCTTTCCGCAATTTTTCGTATCTTTGGCTTACGCATCAAGCGTCGAAAAGAAATACAGTCCCACGATTTTTTTTTCTCGTTTTATAAGTTTTACGACGAGTAGGAGGCCGGTTCGTATATTTCCAGAACTTTTGACCGAACAATTTCGCTGTGCTCGAGGATCTTGAGGATCGTGGGAACCTCGAATAATTTACAACTTTCGTCGCGTGTACTCGATCATTTTCATTCCCGCCAACACCCGAGGCAGGCCCGAAAACGCGATGAGAATTATTTTGTTCCCATAAATAGATGTGACAATGTCAAAAATTATGCCTGAGGATGGAAAGTTTCGAGTTTCGCGAGGTCCCGTGATCTCTGACCCGGAGCAGTCCGAGCTGCTAGATTTTTTCCCACGCTTCCATTTACGACTAATCCAAGTCGAACGAACTTATGGATTTTTTTTTTTTAGTTCATTCAAACTCATTTTTCCATGCTATGAAAATTTTTTCAAATTTTCTTTTCCGTCGTGCATTTTAGGAAAATTAACGTAGAATCATTATTTTGCGTTTTTTTTTTTTGCACCCTAAGCAATACGAAAGCATTCGATGTTTCTTGGTCTCACTCGAGCCTCCACAAAAGTCGATAAAGATTTGTTTGTTCCCCAACAATTGCAACGCGGGTTCGGTATGCTCTTGGAATCGGCGACAATTTATTTGTCCGACGACTCATGCATTGGAAATGAAATTTTGTCAAAAATCGTCGATATTTTGTTGAACACGATAAACTAAATATTTTTGAATAATATCAAAGTTTTCGTTATTTCGATAATATATTTGGTTTCTAACGCAATTGTCAGCGAAATTTACGATTGAAACTACAGAAATTTGCTTCCGAAGAGACTTTCTAGAATATGTCTTGCTGCAATGACACAATTTTTGGGATTATTGAAAACAAAAAAACGTTTAGTCGAACGTTTCGAACAAAATATCGATCTTTTCCAACAAAATTTTGCTTTCAGTGTGACGTACGAAAAATTACGTTCCGCATATTCATCGCATGTGTCTCGAGGATCATTCGCAACGAATACACGAGGACAAAATTATTATTAAGCAGGGTGGCTGCACATAACAATGTTGCCATATGTAAAGAAAAATTCGAAATGATTAAAATTTAATGAAATTTGTTGAGTATATTCTTTAGTATTACATATAAATATACAATTTAAAAAAATTTTTTTTTTTACATAGTTTTCGAGTAATTGAACACTAGAGTTTCCCTGCATAAGCATACGATTCACATATATATAGGTATCGCTTTTGCATATTGTAAAGTCCAATTATTCGACAACCATGTAGACGAAAAATTTGAAAAAAATGGTGTCATCGTATTTGATGCTAAAGAATGTTTTCACCAAATTTTATTAAATTCTTAACATATTGTCATATGTAGCCAACCTTCTTAATTTGCTGAAAATTTCTCGTCTTTTCGCACTGATGAGAGCAGCTCGCGCGGTTCAGCACGTGGTTCGGGTCCAGAACCGAGCAATTTGGTATGAAACGCCTCGTATATAGTAGGCAGGGGCATGGCGCACGTTGATGTAAAGTTGGTTTTGTGCAGCAAATTGCGAATCAGCTGTAGGAGGAAAGTTGGTCGCATGCTCTTGACTATCGCAGCAGAACTTCCCACATTCGCATATGCACAGAGAAGTTTATTCCATTAGAGCATTTATTGAAACTCTCGAACACAGTCACCCTGAAAATGTCTATCATCCTCTTTTCCCTTCGCCATTTCCGTCTTTTCGTCTCATACATTTTTTTTCTCTGTACTCTTTCATTTAGCACCGCGATAACAACGATAACGAGCTACTGCTGCGTGGGTAAATAGTGGCGAGCGAACGTTAACACGACAACGAAAATTGTAGACGTTTAAATTCTGTGGAATAACTTCTCGTTGAAGATTCCACTGTCACGGTCAAGAAAACGCAAATTTACCGTCTGGATCCAAATTCGGCATTTTGAAAAAAAAAAAAAAAGCTTTTTCGACGCTCTATAACTTCCGCAAATTGTAAAATTTATTCGAACGCATTGCGATCCGAGAAGTCTTTGCGATCGATCACGCTGGAAGGGCAGTAAACATCTATATAGGAGAATCGAGTGAATTTCCTTGATAAGAGTCGCTTTTGTGCATATATCTGGAGAATGCATTTCCTTCATCCGCGTTAATAGAAAAAATGCGTTTTGGTCTGGCAACCGATCATAGAACTAAGAAACTCGTTTTCTTTCCTTTTTTTTTTTTTGCAGAAAGCGAATCAGCTAAAAATTGCTAATTCTTCGAGTGGATCCAAGCTCGAAATTGTTCATGTGGTTGATATCGTAACAACGGTGTGGCCTGGATTCTGATGAATAAAGTATATGGGCCATAAGTAGGGCCTATTATCGATTGCATTTCATTCATGAATATACATTGGTGCTTGTAAAGACGACTTTTGATTAGAGGCTCAAGGGTAGCGACACTCGATAGGCTCACACGAATAATATCGATGAACTAGCCTCTCGGTACGAGCATCGTGTCGTTAAATGATTTATATACTATTTTTCCTCCTTCGCGAGCTCCCGGCTCTATGGCTAAAGCTTCGTGCACCGATTGACGTCACACGAACGTACGATTACATTTTTTTTTTGCAGGTGTTACGAAGTCGATAATATTAACCCTCAGTAGACACACATGGGTCTGGGGTGTCCAGCCCATTGAGCGAATGGCGTGAATTTCTCGATTTTTGTATCGATTACCATTAAATAACAAAATAATTCAAAATAATTTTGATCCATCACCCAGTGCAAGCTCCTCTCTTTCTACATTAGATCCAAAACTACTGTCCTGAATTTTCCCAGATTTTTTAAACGAGTTCAAGGACAATAAAAAACGGTAGGACACCCCAGACCCGTGTGTGTCTAGAAAGGTGTCTACGGGGGGTTAAAAAACAGGAAAGTTGTCAAAACAATGCAGCTTCACGATGTTGAAGTTTGCCTCGTTAGAATGCAACGAAATTTCGTTTTTTCTTGATGAAATCTCAAGATTCTTATTCGATATTTGGTCGGGACAATGAAATGATCGTTTTTTAGGTTCCAAAGCCAAAATCTGTACGAAAATTGTCATGGTTTTTTAAATTGAACAAACAATTGAAAGAATAACGTATTTTTCGTTGGACGTCAACGTTGCGAATTTCCGCGTGTCATATGCCTCATTGCGATTTCCTAAGGATATAGCCTGATGGACGTGAAGAGATGACACCGAAGTTCGCAACGTTGGGGTCCAACGAAAAATACGTTTTTCTATTGATTCTTTGTTCAATATAAAAAACCATTACAATATTCGTACCGATTTTGTTTTTGGAACCTCAAAAAAGATCGTTTTATCGTCCTGACCAAATATTGAATAAGAATCTTGAGATTCGCTCAAGAAAAAATGGAATTTCGTTTAATTCCAACGATGCAAACTTGAAGATTGTGTAAAAAGTTGTTCCTGTACCTCCGAAAACACTTATTACGCTGTGATACGTACAGCAGCCTGCAAAGAGATAATACGCTACTCGTAGAGCGGAGCACGTGTCGAAAAGTTATTTATAAGTTCGGTCTCGCTCATGGATCGTATAACCAAGCTCGTTTCGTCAACTAATACCGCTAGAAAAATATGCTATGCCGTAATATCGTAAAATATATATAAAAGTATGAAAAGTGCTTATGTAATTCGACGTAGCTTCGCGATAGCTAGAGCATGTATTGTGTATACGTTTGGCTACAAGGATCGAGCAGAAAATAAATAATAAAGGGTTATGCTTTCCCGATGGACTAATGCCCCGTAATTCACGTATATATACACGCTAAATCGATAGGATACATTCCGCTGGCACCTCGTCAAACGCACTAATGTAAACTCCGCGTATATGGTACACTCGATGCCTCAACACGAAAATGTTAAAATTATGCTCCGGATACAATTCGGAGCTTGTTGTAATCGCATGTGATGGAAATATCGAGAGAAGGGGAAAGAGAGAGAAATGCTGAGATGACGAATATATTTATGGCCTGGATGAGCTCCTAACGGCAAATTTAAAAAATACAAGAATGTACAGTGTGATTGAAGAAAATACAATAAAAAAATATAAAATAAAAAGAACAAAAATAATAATAACATAAAAAATTGCGGTCCAGTAAAAAGAAATCGCAAAAAGAGAGAGAGAGAGATTTTAAATCTCTCTCTCGAAAAAAAAAAAAACGTAATGACTTTTCTAATGACATTCTCGTTAAGATTGACGTTGATTAGTTTTCAAAGTAATCCGTGAGCAGGCCACAATTTGGCAATAAACCACCGTTCGCATTCGATATTTTTATCTCGATTGGTTTATTTATCCCTCGGCAATTAACGTATACAAAGTCTGTTTTTTTTTTGGTCTATGATTCTCAATATAATTATAAAACGTAGAGAGGGAGGGGGGGGGGGGGGGGTGGCCGCGTACTCTCCTTTCGCGCCTCGTTCTTCGTCATAACGTCCCACACAAGTGCCCGCGCGCGGGTAGGTAAAAATAGCAAGGAAAGAATGCAGACTCTCGCGAACTCAAGAAAACTGCTCGCGTGAACGAGCTCTCGAGAGGCTCTGTTTGACGATATGCCGCACGCTACCAAGAGAAAACGTGCATCCCTCTCGCTCTCTATTTTCATCTCCATCTTGCTCAGACGCGCCGCCCCGGCGTGTGTTTTTTCTTTTTCTTGCCCCGCCTATCGGAAGAACGCAATAAGGTAATAGGTCTCCTGTATAAATTCCTCCGCGTACATTGCGTCTTGAATAATTCGTAAATTATTCTCGTATGAGCTTCAAATACAGTCTCCAACAGTAAAATTTTTCTAATGACGATGTCAATAAAAGAAAACCTGAAATTCAAGTTTTTTAGAATCCCCAGTTGTTTATATGGAACAAGTTTCCAACTGATGGAGGCTCGTGACATGCAGACACGTTCGAGTAGAATTGAGTGATGAAAAATAAATACGACGATACATTTTTTTTGCGTTAACGAATGAATGTCGAAAAAATGGAAACTCTGCGCGGTAAAAATTCACCGAAATTAGTACATTGTAACGTAACAACTAGCATGGGGATATGGGACGTGGTTGCGTTCTGCTACGGAAGAAATTACATCGACGACCAACAGATGGCGAAAGAACTGTGATTAGTCGCTCTCGGACTAAGTAGTCGAAGAAACTATATATGCTACACTCCGGTTCTTGGCTAAGTCGTCAGACCGCGGTTTAGGGAGATGTACCCAGAGCTGCCGGGGATAGGGGATTGAAAGCTCGATCCAAAATTCTTGAGAGGCCCGAGCAGAGACCGGCGTACATCGATCAGCAGAGTCTCTTGTACACGCTTGGGAACATTTTGATCGCAAAATCATAAAAAAGAGAAAGTACAGACTTATACACAATATCTTACGAAATTTACAGAAATTAGAGCGGTTGGACGATTTTTCAAAAAAACTCGGATTTTAGTACAATTCGAAAAATCATAAAATTTAAACCGTTCAACCGATATTTTCCAAATTCAATAGATACGCGATTTATAAAAAAAAAAAAAAAAAAAAATTAATAATAGCACATTAACATTGAAAAGTGGAAAAAAAAAATTTCGGCGTCACAGTTTCCTCTATGAGAAAGGAAAACTCGATGAAAATCTAAAGAAACTATCGAAACATCCGCAAACGTTTCGACATTTGCGATGTTGAAGTTTGCATCGTTGGAATGAAACGAAATACCGTTTTTTCTTGAGCAGATCTCAAAATTCTTATTGAATATTTAATCAGGACAATAAAACTATTATTTTTTTGGGGCCGAAAACAAAATCGGTAAGAAATTAGTCAGAATAGAAAAACGTATTTTTCGTTGGACCCCAACGTTGCGAACTTGAGTGTCATATCCAAATTTTCCTCATACGGATTATTTCTCTGCAGTTATTGCAAATTGAATAACTCCGAACTGTTGATGCGATTCGCTATTTTCAAATCATAGAAATATGAATCAAAATCTGGTGCAGATTGAAAGATTTTGTTGAGACGATTCGGACCTTGAACCATCCCATGAATATTGCAACTAGACTGCTCAATAGCAATGAAAATGCAGCCTGCGCCCGTGTTTATTTCTCTGAGCTTTCTGGTGCGAGTTAATCTTTCTGATGTATGAGCTGTGATCCAGAATACAGGCATATTGATGTCGATACTTATACAATGATGTATGATTCTTGAATCTTTCGTTATACGCGCCAATAAATATTTTGGTCTACTGTTGAGAATTAGTTACTGGTAATTCACCGCAATCGGCAAGAATTATCGAATCTCGTTAAGACAACGTAATTGACCTTTTTACATCCGAAATGCAATAAACGATCAAAATATCGTTTCAAATTAAAAACTCCGCAAAGTGAGTAGGTTTTCAATCTCAAGGTGAACAGAGTCAACTGCAGTTCTCATTATTCAACCCTTCGACCTCCTCCAAGTGAACATTGGGTCAATCTGACCCCAAGCGTTTGTCAATTCGTTGTATTCCGGTAAATATACATTTTTTGTTTTTTTTTTGTCGAGACGATTATTGTGGTAAATGATCCTTATTACCCTGAATAAATTTTTTGATGAAAACGAAAATTAGATACCAAAATATTCTTTGCCATTAAATCCAAAAGAATCGGTGACAGAAAATGGTCGGGGTCCACATGACCCAGTATGCACTTGTCAATGGAAACGACACGCCAAATCTACGATGAACTTGTAAACTTTGTGAACCAGTCTCCGAGCAACTCCGGACGATTGATCGACTTAATCGATTATCATCGAAAAAAGAACGTTCTCGATGGATAAAAATAAAAGCTCACGGTTCGGTGAACGATTATGAAGAGTAGAATGATGATTGTGTACAATAAAAATGTAAAACAAAAGAGAGATATATGCTCGTGGGTAGGTTGGCAGGCTCTAGGGGGATCAGCTATTTCGAGGGCTTTGCGGCGAAGGAAAGCTTTGACCTCGTTCCATTGTGGGTTCTCAACGCAATATTCGAGTCAAAGAGAATGAGAGAGGGGAAGCGGCTTTAGGCTCATCGAAGTGCAGCAGTAACACCTACACATATCGACTAAAGTTACGATCCACCTAGCACGAGGTTTTAACTGCAAACTCCATGGACGGAGAATGTTTAGAGGCGACGACACACGTTTGAAGAAGCAGCGGAGAGGGCTGCATTTTTGCTAGAGCTCTTCGGGATTCCTATATCGAATGAAAAACTTTTCATTCCGTACTTCACGTTGCATTATTAAATTCAAACATTCCTTCTCCTCATACTCGCTCACTCCGTCAAGAATAATCACATGCAATCATGTTTTCTGCTCTTCGTTTTATTCATTTTTTCAGAATCACACCATAAATCACGATAAATTATAAACAATGATTTAAGAAATACAGAAAAGGTTGTCGTCGTTGTGAAAAGTTGGTTTTTTCAACATAAGAACGATGTATGCAAAACTTTCTATCCATAGAATTCCTTTAAATTTGCACCACACAAAAAGAATAGTGATATCTAATAGCTCGCGCAATTTTGAGAGCCTTCACCATGTACAAGTCGAGATATTTATTTATAAAAATCACAATTTTCAGTAATTTCTCATAAGAGCGTGTGTTAAAAGTTGCAATTTTCATCATTAAATATTTCTATTTCTAAATGGTGAAGCATCGTAAAACTTTGCATACACTTTTATGTACCATCGAAGAATCTTTATTTAGTTTTTCAAAACAAATCGGTCGTGAAATTTTTTTGAAATTTTGTTTATTATATAAAAAATACAGATTACCTCGGAGAATCTTGGATTTAGAGTATGTTGTTCTTTAGTCAATTTGTAACAATTTTTATTAATGAATTTAGGCTCGGAAAGCATTTTTTATGTAAAAAAAACTGAAAACAAAAATTTAGATTTAATCGTTGCCATACAACGTCCTTAAACAGCAGGTAATAAATCGTCGCATTTTAATGAAGCACATCACGAGCTCTTTATATACGAAATGTGAACGTATCGCAGAGTCGACATTTGTATAAGTTATATACAAGGGCGAGGATAATAGGGCTGACGCGATAGCGACCCTGCTCCGAGCGAAAGAGACGGCACGCTAAACCTGTTAATTAGATTGACTCCAATGGGTTTCGGTACTACTTGTCGGAAGGCCAAACGACGAGATCCGAACGGCGAGCGAAAGGGCTGAATAAGAGATACGACCGGGCGCGAGAGATTATTATAATTTTATCGATTCACCGCGATGCAAAGATATGACAACTCTTTCAAAATCGAAATAGAATTTAAGCAGAAAGCTCTAATTACAGCCTCTAAACCGTATCCGCTAATTTTCTCGTTCCATTAAATCAGCCACGCGCTCACGTTCTAGGATCACTTGATTTTATAAAACTTGGCCATAGCTCGTGGAATTAACTAATAAAATGCGTCACTCGTTATATTTTTCCGAACCTGAATAATCGAAATTCTCGAAAAATTTAGTACGAACGAGCAGAGTATATTACATACCGATAGTTGTCACTTTCCGGCCGGAGGGCAGAAAAAAGCTTTTTCCAAAACCAGTGAAATTTCTGGGGTCAACCCTTAACCCTTTTTTTTTTTATTCTTGAAAATTTAAATTTTTGCATGATGTTTTGTAACAAAAAAGTCATTTTTTCCCAAAATTTTCAAAAAAAGGGTGGGAAGGTTGATATTGAATTTGGGACATATCGGTTGAACGGTTTAAATTTTATGATTTTTCGAATTTTACGAAAATCTGAGTTTATTGAAAAATCGTTCAACCGCTCTAATTTCTGCAAATTTTGGAAGATATTGTGTATAAGTCTGTACTTCCTCTTTATTTTCTATTTTGTTATTTTTTTTTTTCAATTTTTCAATTATTTATCACTCTCCAAAGTGAGTGGAATTAATTACACTCCCAATGACTATATATTGCGTCATAATCCGGAGGTGTGACTGACAAGGGTTAATGCATGAGAATGGAGCTTAACCCTCCGTAGACACACATGTGTCTGGGGTGTCCAGCCCATTCAGCGAATGGCGTGAATTTCTCGTTTTTCGTATCGATTACCATTAAATAACAAAAATAAAAAAAGAATTTTTATCCCTCACCCTGTACAGGCTCTTTTTCTATGCATCCAAAACTACTTTTTTGAATTTTTTCAAATTTTTTAAACGAGTCAAGAAGAAGAAAAAAAACGTTGCGAGTATAGATTCTTTAGTTTGAATATTATTTCGGAGCATGAATATTTTCGGCTGATGGACGCGATAAGGGTTAAAGAACTAGGAAAGGATGGGTGATGGTGCGGCGGCTTCCGGTGGGGTAGGAATAGATTCGATGCACCTGTAGCTCGTCCGGCGAGCGGATATATTCGACAGGTGTACACAACCGCCCAGGCTGAACCCTTTGACACGGTATGATTTTCATCAACGCATATAGACACCCGTACATCCGTGTCCCCGTGTGCGCGTGTCATATATAGGTTTTGGCTCGTCCGGTACATGCGGAGATGACGCGCGTGTATATGGGGGCGGTGTGTTATGCAGAGCAGAGAGCTTTGTCGAGGCTAAGACCAGGGGATGTCAGGACTCTTGTCTCTCGCTTGCTACAAGCCTCTGTCTTTGTAAATAGCTCGCTGTTGACGTGAGCTCCGAAAGTATGCACGTAGGGGAGAGGCGGGCAAAGCGAGTCACCCCACTGAACAGTGGAATTTTCATTTTCTCTTCATTTTTGTTTCCTCATGGAGGAAGCTATATGACGGTGAACATTTTTTTTTCTCCAGTTTTCAATGTCAATGTGCTTAAAATTTTTCAAAACATCGAAAAATCATATTTAGAAAAAATGTCCGGATGTGTGTGTGTGTATGTTCTGGCACTGTTAAATTCAAACGTTCATAAATCGAGAACGGTTTGAGCTACAGGGCCCCCGTTTTGCACAGACGTTAATCTATACGAGCTCTTCATTCTCTGAGATTTTTGTTGGAATTGCTAGAAAAATACGAATTCTACGGCATTTTGAATTTTACAAAAAAAAAAGGTGTCGACGCTTCAACTTCCGCAAGTTTTAAGATTTGGTACTAATTGTTTTTTTTTTAAACAGAGGATCATAATAGGAAGGTTGGTATTGAATTTGGAAAATATCGGTTGAACGGTTCAAATTTAATGATTTTTCGAATTTTACGAAAATCTGAGTTTTTTGAAAAATCGTCCAACCGGAAATCCAATTTCTGCTTTACTTTCTAGAAAAGTTGTCGAAATTTCAAGAAATTCGAATTGAAGATATTTCGATTTTTGAGCTTCAAAAAAAAAACATTCCACTTTTTTTTTGCGGGGTTCCGCTTTGCCTGCCTTTTCTCTGCGTATAATGAGAATATTGCTAATCGCGATTGGAACGAATGAGAACGGACTGCGCGATGATTTCATCGCGACAAATTTTTTTTAGGTTTTATGTCATGACGCGTCGTGCAAAAATTTCTGCCGTCCCTTCGATTTCATCAAATTCGAAATGCATTCGATGCACGCGTTCTGGAAAAAATCTTTGTCCCTTTATTTTTCTCATTATTCGATGGGTGGGCGAGCCATAAAGGCAAAGAAGCATCGCCAGTCGCCGCACTCGTTACGATGCTGGAATCTCACGGTCATTCCTATAGTGGGATGCACCGGAGTTCGATAGAAAGCAGCAGAAAGTAATAAATGAAGAGAATTATATTATTTTCTCGCAGTGTCCGCGCGGTATCTCGAATATTGCCCGAAGCAGGTTTTCCTTTTCCCGTTCTCCCGGAGTTGGTGCAAAAATGAGTTTCTATGCAAAATAATAATTCTCGCATGTTTATGGCGAGAAATATATACACGCTCATCGATCACCGAGATCGTTTTCGTCGTGACAGCTAGTTCGCGGATCGGCTCTCGGGGCCTTTTGGCACTAACGGGATATCGGAGAATCTAGAATTTCGATGTCGACTCGAAGTAACCGCGCAGAGGCGTGACTAGAGTCCAAAGTTTAAATTCCGCCCGAGGTACGTCAAGAGCCGTTGCAGCATAAAAAAAAAACAAGTTGGTTTCTTGTATCGGGAGAAAGCAGAAAACTGGAAATGAAATTTTCTTGAAAAACGTCGATATTTTGTTGAAATCAATATTTTTGATTAATTTATAAATTATCGTCATTTTTTCAGTACATTCGGTTTCTAACGGGACTGTCCGAAAAATTTACGATCGGAATGACAAAAATTTCCTTCCCAAAGAGATTTTGTCGAATATTTCTTGCTGCAGGGACAACATTTTTGGGATTATTTGAAAAAAAAAAAGTTTAGTTGAACGGTATCCAACGAAATATCGATATTTTCCATCAAATTTTGTTTTCAGTGAAGGCATTTTCATAAACTGCTGAAAAATTTCAATATTCGCATTAACAATCATATTTTTTGCCAATGGCGAAGCCGTGGGCACAGCTTCGGACGATACCTGCGTAAACTGAAATGAAATTCGTGGAAACTAATCAGCGTTCAGTGTCGACAGCCAAGACGGTCTTCAACGCCTAATAGAAAATTATTCGAGCCTCAATTTCGAGGGTTTTGCCCAAAGTGAGTCAGCATGGCACGACATGCTCGACGAGAGAGCGAGACAAATTATGAGATAGTCTTTTCGCAACATTGAGCAAGCGCAACTTTTTCAAATTCAGCGAACCTTTTTTTTTTTGTTTATTGTTTATTGAATTTTGAAAATCATGGCAATTTTTCGTGTCAATTCAGATTTTGGGTGTCGAAAGAGGATCGTTCCATTGTCCGGACCAAATATTAAAAAATTATTATGAGCTCTGGAGAAAAAAAAACAGACACTCATTGCATTCCAACGATACAAACTCCAACATCATTAAAAGCTCGAATCAGCAAATTTATAAACATGTTTATTATTGGTACATCGATCAGTTAGAACAACATCGATGCCACACGTTCGGCATGCGGCTGCCGCGCCTGTACTCGATCCTGTGGATGGCTTTAGCACACGATGCACATTTAATTACTTTTTCTTTCGTTACATCATTTTCCTCTCGCTCGAGGGTGCTTTCTATTTTATTAATAAATAAGAAAAAATGCAAATTGTCCGGGGACGATGGTGCTGCGGACGGCAAAGAAGAAATGCACACACAGCCTCGCTAACGCGTTTATATTTACATAATAGTTTATATACACAATATCTTATAGAAAATTTGCAAAAATTAAAAAGCGATTAGACGATTGTTCGAAAAATTCAGATGTTCGTAAAATTCGAAAAATCATAAAATTTAAACCGTTCGACCGATTTTTCCCAAATTCAATACCAACCTTCCTATTATGATACTCTGTTCATAAAAAAAAAAATAGTAATAAATCTTCAAATTTGCGGAAGTTAGTTTTATGAACGTTTGAATTTTACAGTTTTCGATGTTTTGGGACATTTCAAGCGCACTGACATTGAAAAAATTCACCTTAACATAGCTTCCTCTACGATGAAGCATAAGCTCTTCTCGAGGTTCTTCTTTACTCATTGTCTATATCGAATTGTCTTCAACGAGCGTAAAGAGGATCCTCGAAGGAAACTAATTGATCGGTGTGACACGAGAAAATTATAGGCACATCTAGATACAGGAATTTAATTTTTTTTCTTTTCCAATGGACATCGATGGAGATAAAATAATAACGGTGCGCAGAAAGTTTCGTTGTGACTTTTACGAGCAGCATGTACAAGGGAGCTGGATCTTCTCCATATAGCTGTATATGAACTTTGAAATCTACGTGACGTCGCAAGCTTCGAGACAGTGGGAAACTATAGCTGGGGAAATTGCTTCACCTTCATTTCCTTGCTGTCATAATTCGCAGCCAGGTGCGGAAGCTTTCCAAAGCTAAACGACTTTTTACGATCCAGCTGCGCGTTTATTCACGCTATTTTTCAACTTCACTCCTGCCTTTGTCCACCAAATCCATCGCGCGATGTCAAACAAGCCAAAAAACAAGCTGGAGCCCTTTGGAAGAGACAAAATATGCAGCAGCAACAATTTTACATTCACGCGACGAATCCGTGCAAATGTGCCAAGGACAACGCTCGGACACGCGCGAGTCTTTTAAATTCTCCTCGCTCCCTCCTCCTTCGATCAAAGAAGAACTCTCTTTAGTTTTAAAATTCCCTTCTGCTCGATCGCCGCGCACACATTGGTTCTTCTTAATTCAAGTAAAAATCGAGCCGGAATTCAGGACGTTGTATGAAAAATATTCTATCGATAGAATTCCTTTAAATTTGCACCACACAAAGAAAATAGTGATATCCAATAGCTCGAGAATTTTTAAGAGCTTTCACAGGTCGAAATATTTATTTATAAAAATCACAATTTTCAGTAGTTTCTCATAAGAGCGTGTGTTAAAAGTTGCAATTTTCAACATTAAATATTTCGATTTTTTTTAAGCTTTATTTAATTTTTTAAAACAAATCGGTCGTAAATTTTTTTAAAAATTTGTTTTTTTTTATATAACAAATATCGATTACCTCGGAAAATCTTGGATTTAGAGTATGTTGTTCTTTCCTCAATTTGTAACAACTTTTTGTCATAAACTTAAGCTCGCAAACCATTTTGTGTGTAAGAAAAACTGAAAAGAAAAAATTGGACTTGACCGTCGCCATACAACGTCCTTAACGAGAGTGGGTCGTATTGAGAAAATGAAAAAAATCGATCGATCGAGTAATGTTTCTTTGATGAAATAATTTTCAAGCAAGCAAATTGTCGGACAGGCAAAATGTCGTTGCAAAACACGATAAACGACATTACGATGAAAACGTCTCGCGTAAATCGATATTTTTCCTTTGGCTCATGAGTCAACTCGCGCACTCGTGGACATGAAGATTGCGCGCGTTATTAATGGCTCATTGCTCACACTCGTTGCTGGGCCCGTCGTCATCGATGACGTTCACTCGCGTCATCTTGCGAGTGCCAAACGCCATGACGCGAGACGAGCGATGACATAAAACTGTCTGACATCAGTAAAAAATAGATTTTCTTGGCCCCCGATTGATACTTATTTATCGACTAATCTCTCTATACTGCGATAAATACTCGGCGAAACGTATATTGAACTCGGAGATCTCGCCGCTTCTCGAGTTAAGAATACATAATTATTTGCAGGTCGGATAAAATCCGTCCGTGTCTCCCTTTAGCAGCAACAGGATGGAAAATCCACTGAGCGAATCATTTTTACAGCATGAAATGTTCCAATCGGCAAAGAATTATCGAACCTCGTTTAGACAACGTAATTAACCTTTCTCCACCCGAAATGCAATTAATTATCAAAATATCGTTTCCAATTAAAAATTCGGCAAAGTGACTAGCTTTTCAATATCAACCCTTACTTGCCACCTGGGGGTACAAACTACCCCAGGCCTATCAAGGAAAATAGTCATTTTTCAATTTTTCTTGGTTTTAGAATTTTTTTTAGTGTACTTAATTTTAATTTTTGGCTATATGAAGTAAAGAATCTTTGAAAAAGAGCTTTCAATATTTTCTACAACAATTTTCAAGTCGAAATATTCAGTAGTTCATTTTTTATAACAATTTTTGGCACTGGGGTACAAATCTACCCCATAGTGGCAAGTACGCGACTCTTGATGAGCAACGAATTTCCGTTTAATTTGCAACAAATTTTCTGAAAATTTAAGGTCATGGCCAGTGGACATTGACGATTATAGAGACAAGTTAACGACGCGTCGGTCAATTAAAGAGCCGCTGCAAATTATCAAAGGAATTGTGTTAATTGCTTACAATTGCAGGAAACGGGAGAAGAGAATGTGTGGATTTACGACGTGGCAAATGTGTCGGTGAAATATTGCATTATTTTGCGCGATGATCGAATGTCGAATGATTAATCGGTTTTTAAAAATTTTTGAGCAAATATTTGGCTCGATGATCATATTTTTATACAATAATCTTACCGCGATCGATTGGAGAATTTACGGAATAAAACATACATAAATAAAACGCTACGAATTACGATAATATGTCAGAGTTTGAGGTTGTATCGATAACTTGAGGAAATGCCGCGTAAGTGGCGTGGATTTATGAGCAAGAGTGTAAACATTTGGTATTTGCAACGCATCGACATGCTGAAAAATTAAAACGCGTCTGAAAAATTATTTTTTCATCAAATAATTATCATGAGTCGCGCGATGTTTTATTATTTTTGTACTTTTGTCAGATTTTCATTGGCATTAATGTTTACGAATGAAAAATATAATAAAACTCGATGGTTTTTTCGTTCGATCGCGAGGTTGTTGAAATGTCTCGATTTATGTATTTAAACGATGCGCTTAGCTATCACGAGTCCGGCAATAAACTCCGAGTCTAGGAGCCCATGCACACTCGCATATTTTCATTGCCAAGCGTACAATCG
This sequence comes from Hyposoter dolosus, assembly GCA_963921915.1. Lineage (NCBI taxonomy): Eukaryota > Metazoa > Arthropoda > Insecta > Hymenoptera > Ichneumonidae > Hyposoter > Hyposoter dolosus. The sequence continues at coordinate 15,180,080 of OY998132.1, read as the reverse complement.
ATGACGTTATTGCGGGTGAACCAAGGCCGTCACGCCTCGCGCTCAATCTGCAGAGATCCATGTCGATTTATTATTCGTATAGACACAGTATCGCCTCCTTAATAAATTCGCAACCTTTCGCAACCTTCCCTCGCTTTACATCGTTGCCTCTCTCTCTCTCTTCTGGTTGTTGGATCTCGCGAGAGATCGAGCGCTGTTTAGCACTGGAAATCGTTGCTCGGCCGACCGGGCGCGATAAAATAATTTATCGAGTGAATATTTGAACTTTTTTTTTTCCACCTTTTACAAGGATTACAACTGCATGGTTGAAAAAGCATCGACTAAAAAAATCGATAGTGAGACTCGCAACGCTCGGAAGCATGCGGAGCAAATTTGCACCGATGAAAACTTCAGGCGGTAAGAACTTTTGTCTGCGTGGCCCAGCGGCTGCTTTCCTCATATAATCATTCGGGATTATTTTTCTTCTTGAAATATGACTCGTTATCTTCATTTCCGCGCAATTTAAATGTCAATACCTTAATAAGTATTGAAATGGCGTTAAAATAAAAATAAAAAACAGATTTTTAAAATTTCTTTTGTGAATTTGTCAATTTTTTGTCAAAAATCTTGTATTTTTCGATTTTCTAATCGTTGTAATCGATAGCCCAGGATTCGCTACCCCTAAAAAGTACCCCACGAGTTTTCAATTCGTACAAATCTCGATGAGACAGAACGTTTTGAAAACTAGAAGTGCAAATTTGCACCCATGTGGTGAGTGTGTTAGCCCAGAGATGGTGTGGTGTCTACCGATGAATTATTTGTTTAATTAGAAAAATCAGGGCATCGAATACTTTTGGCCAAGACTTCATATATTTTTTAAAGTTCATTGGATTTTAATTGAAAAGCATAAAAAATACACGATGTAAATTGTATGAAAAGTTGAATAAGAAATTACTGTTTCTTGGAGATGAAAAATGGTGCGAATATTCAGACCGCGCACAATCGTGAACAAACAAACATGTCTCGCAGACATAATTCCGAAGATTTTCCTTAGGAGTAAGAGTTGTTTCAGCCATATTTTTGATGTTTCTGCCGTCTGGGTACTGTCAAATAACATAGTACTGAAATATGTCAACATTTATGTCGACAGTGAGTTGTAATGATGGAAATACACGGAACGAGAGCATCAGGATACGTCAATTTGTGGGAGACGCGAGTTCGCTCGTATCAAGAGTTCCGATACGACAACCCATCGGCCAAACTTAACATTCTTTGCCCGATCTAACTCCCCCTTTTCTACCCCTCCCCCTTTCCTTCCAATATTATCCATTTTGTTTACTAATTAAGGACGTTGTATGCAAAATTTTCTATCGATAGAATTCCTTTAAATGTGCACCACACAAAGAGAATAGTGATATCTAATAGCTCGCGCAATTTTAAGAGCCTTCACCATGTACGAGTCGAGATATTTATTTATAAAAATCACAATTTTCAGTAATTTCTCATAAGAGTGTGTGTTGTAAGTTGCAATTTTCTACATTAAATATTTCGATTTCTAAATGGTAAAACCTCTTAAAACTTTACATACACTTTTATGTAACATATCGAAGAAACTTTATTTAGTTTTTCAAAACAAATCGGTGGTAAATTTTTGTGCAAATTTTATTTATTATATAACAAATACAGATTACCTCGGAGAATCTTGGATTTAGAGTATGTCGTTCTTTAGTCAATTTGTAACAACTGCCGATTGAGGCAGTTTTCGGCAGACTACGTCGTAAAAATGAAAAAATTACATAGAAATAGTTTTAAATGCTTTCAAAGTTATTCCGACACAAAAATGACGTCAAAAATCTCGCTCTAGACCAGACTACTGCCTTTAAGTATGAAAAAAAAAAAAAAGAAAAACGATGTAGAAAAATGAAAATGAGCCCAAAGGCAAATGCAAAACAGTGCAAAATTATGTAAGCAAAACAAAACTCTATCCCATAAAAGTATATAAACCTCTGAGGCAATATTCGCATGATGTAAATAGACGAAAAATAAAAGCAATAAGGTAAAACCTGAAATTGCAAACAAGAGTTCCGAAAGGTCGAGAGCTTGATGGGACTTTGGCTGTATGGTTCTTCAACAAAATGAAATAAAAACTGGAAGGACTAGAAGGGAAAGAAACTTGACCCTAGCAGACGGTATTGATCAGGAGAAGGATTCGGTGAATTGGCTCTCGAGTAGAGTTTTGGTCGAAGCAATAAAGGGCTGCGAATGCGAAAGGAAGGAATGAGAAAAAACGCGAGGGTAGGATGGTAAGGAAAAAAAGTGAAATCTTTGGTTCGTCATTCGATTGGATATAAGTCGAGACTCACACAGACACACAAACGCATCGTCTAGGCGGGATGAATGTGTCAGTTGGCCAGGGTGAATCTTATTGATTCCGCGAGTCGGCGCCACCGTCCTCGAGGTCGCGATTGTTCCGCGAGGCGCACCTCATGCGCACACCCTCTCTCTCTCTCTCTCTCTCTCTCTCTTGCTCCCTCACCCCGTGGCTCCTAAGCCAGGACGACTCTTGTGATCATTCTCGCGGGGAAAGGTTTATTATGGCGGAGTATGCGGCGAAGGGTCGTAGGCTGGGAGAAAAAAAGATGGTGGTGGTTGTCGCGGGGGTAAAGGAGAGCGCGAGAGCGAGAGCGAGCTCCGGCGCGTTTTGAAGCGCCGCGCGATCGCCGCGATTCCCTCGCGGGCGCGACATGCAACTGGCGTCACTATTGTCCCGTCGAGATGAAGGGAGGAGGAGAAAGAGGAAGAGGAATAGAAAGAGAGGGCGTGAAGAGCAGGCAACTTGGACGACGTCACCAGGCCGCTTCATAACGACCTACTGCTGCTGCTTATCGTTCAGACTCGCTCTCTCTCTCTCTCTCTCGCACGAGAAACGCTCCCCGACTTCGAGAGCTGGGACAGCAGGAAGATTGAGGGAGCCGGACGAGAAAGAGAGAACGAGGGGTGACCTAGAATGTGGTGTAACCCGCCGCGACTTGCGGTGACCGGGATCACCCCGAGACCTATAAGCCACGAGCCTCTGAGCTTTTCCTTCATATCCCTTGTTCTCCCACGTTTGTTCTGCTTGCTTAAACCACGTGTGCATTGCGCGTCGTCGGATCAGGAGGAATAAAGAACACGAGGATTTCCCCGCGCGACAAACGGCCTCCCTACAACCGAACAAATTCAGGATACAACAATTTCTCCATTTTTCCTTTCTCATAGAGGAAGCAAGTGACGGTGAATTTTTTTTTTTCCCACTTTTCAATGTCAATGTGCTTAAAATGTCCCAAGACATTGAAAAATCATATCTAGAAAAAATGTCCGAATGTGTGTGTGTGTGTATGTTCTGGCTCTGTAAAATTCAAACGTTCATAACTCGAGAACGGTTTGAGCTACAGAACTCCCGTTTTGCACAGATGTTAATCTATACAAGCTCCTCATTCTCTGAGAATTTTGTTGGAATTGCTAGAAAAATACGAATTCTACGGCATTTTGAAATTTTCAAAAAAAAAGTTGGCCTTGCCTCGAAGCTCCAACTTCGGCAAATTTTAAGATTTATTACCAATTTTTTTTTTTTTATCAACAGAGTATAATAATAGGAAGGTTGATATTGAATTTGGGAAATATCGGTTGAACGGTTGAAATTTTATGATTTTTCAAATTTTACGAAAATCTGAATTTTTTTTTAAAATCGTCCAACCGCTCTAATTTCTCCAAATTTTGTAAAAGATTGCGTATAAGCCTGTACTTTCTCTTTACTTTCTAGAAAAATTGTCGAAATTATATAAATTAAATGCAAATACAAAAAACGCTGCAAATTAATTGCAGCGTTTGCAACATAAGTTGGACACGAAAAAGGTTGAACGTTTAATGGGCTCGATCGTGTATCAAGCAAAAAACTCTAGCGACGTTCGCATCTGCTCGAGAGCACCGACTGGGGAGGCGGCAGGTTAAGCTCGTCTGCTCAATTTCTCCTCACAAGATCGTTGTTTTTTCTTCATAAAAGGGCCATCGACCGTTGCGACAGTATAATCGAAGTATAACGTTAATCGATCGGGGAAAAAATGCGGAAAATCGTGGTCGATATATCGGTTACGGAGCTTTCGACGTGTTCGCGGCTCTTTAACCTCGATTATCCGTCCCCTTGGCCAGATGAATATTTTCAAATCATTTTTGTTGATTGTCTCATCCAACGCTGAAACTATCTAAACGGTCTTTTTCTCGCATATAAAAACGTTTCGTTCGAGGGAGGGTGGCGCGACGGATTTATGAGAAAATATTTATTCGTGCACGATATAAATCGTTCAATTTTCATTTCGCTTTTCTGTACCGCGCGTGAATAGGACTATATTTTTTTTTCTGCGCACACCATGTATGCAAGAATTTCGATGAAAAGTATTCGGTCGAGAAGGGAAGGATGCGATGACGTCAAGGGATGTCCGCCTCTGCTCGGGCGCACGCCCCATGGCGTCGGGTATGACGTCATCAAAACACCTCTGTCTGTCTCTCCCTCTCTCTCTCTCTCTCGCTATCTATATTTTTATCTACACCGTCCCTTCCGTGTTACGAAAGCCAGGCGCCCTCGGAATCGAGCGACGGGGGATGCCACTCCCGTAACCATTCTCCATCCCCGTCGCACTCTAGCTCTCTCTCTCTCTCGCAGAAAGTGGACGTTTTTTCGTTTCCTTTTTTATGTTCTTGGAAAATAAAGCTACAGTTCCGACGAGCCTCGTCACTGTTAATTTTCCAAGCAATGAATGCTCGCTTGGGTTTTTTTACACGAGAGGAAATATTTCAGGAAGCTCGCTGCGGATTCCGACTCGGTCGAGACAAAATTAAATATTGTCAAAAAACGGCGATATTTTGTTCAACCCGCGGTAAAGTTAATATTTTTGGATAATTTCAAAATTTTCGTAATTTTGAGAATATTTTTTATTTCTAACGCGGAACAGTCAGCCGAATTTACGCGATTGGAATGACACGAATTTGCTTCTCGAGGAGACTTTCTAGAATATTTCTTGCTGAGATGACAACATTTTTGTGATTTTTCAAAAAAAGTTTAGTCAAACGTATCCAACAAAATATATCGATCTTTCCCCACAAAATTTTCTTTTCAGTGTTTTTTTTTTTTTTTTTTGACATTTGTCTGAACATTAATTTTGCAAATTTCTGGATGCGGTAAAAAGATGAGTCGGTTTCAGGAAATTTTAGGGATGAATGTTGTTTTGTTGATTCGATGCGCGCGCTGAGTAAATTGGCAATCTGCGTAATCGTTTCTCTCCTGAAACGACGCGATACGCTTCAATCTTCTCTCGGTTTTTCCATGCAACAATTTGCCCCTCCCCCGCGGCCCGCTCATATCCGAGGCTTTTGAAATCTCGTATTATTTGCAAAGTTTTATTCTCTGCGAGCCATCAACTCTTTTTCTTTTAATCTCGGATTTCTAGGAGAGAAAAATAGTGGTGGGTGTTTGTAGTATATGCGTGGCGGATGAAAAAGACGTCGCGTCATGCTCGTCCTCACGGAATCGCCGAGAATCGGGCGCCGTCTAGTCTTTCTTGCCTTGCTGCTCGCGTTAACTCGCAGAAAGCACCATTCTCGCTTCGAGCGATTTCTTTGCTTCCTCTTTTCTTTTTCTTTCGCTGCGTGTGTATCAAATGGCTTGCCTAAATAAAGGGAGCGAGAGTGCGAGAAAGGGAGAAGCCAAATGCTATTTATTTAGCTAATGCTTCTTTTTACCGATGTATACGTGTGTCCATGTTTATTTTTCATTTTTTTTCTATTCCATCAAACACTGGAGAGTTGCCTCGATGATGGTCCATCCAAAGGGAGAAATCGCATTTTCCTGGGTGACGAAAATAAATTTCGAAATAAAGAAGGAAATAAAGTTTTTCGCGTGGAATTTGGGATTCGAATTGGATCGACGATGGGATCTGGAAAAATATTGTGACGAGAAATTTTTTGGAGGAGGAATGTTCGAACGATAAAATTTGCTTCGGAGTGAAAAACGCGCTCGCGGGAGGAAAAGCAAGGAACGAGAAAGGGTGAAGGGAGGGAGAGAAACACGCAAGCAAGCGCGACTTATTCACGTTCCTCGAGCACGGACCCAGCGAACCCGGAAGTATTCGCACGGAGGCTTTTCCCTCGTTTTCTATTCATCTCTGCATTACCAAACACAGAGACACCCTCTTGGCAAGTTTTCGAGCATCAGGCGCTCCCCATGCTCGTCGAGTCGCACGCAGAGAAACATTTTTTTATCTCCGCGATCTTGTTTTTATTTATTTACTCTCCCGAGTTGATTTTTCGCCATTTTTGCCCTTTTTTTTCTCCATCTCGACTTTTTCTTTCGCCTCGCCGCCGCGGCGCAGCTTTGTTCGATGTTATCGATCGCGAGCAGCACGCGAAAGTCCCTTAATGTTGATGTTTCCATAATTAGCCGTCGCCCGAGACGATGGTCAGTCACGAGCGTGTATATCCACCGCGAAACGCCGACCATATAGAGCCTGAGAAATATGAGCAGACAGCGAGAGGGTGGGAGAAAAAAATAAGGACAAAGGGAGTCCTGAAAAAAACTGATTGTTTATGTACCGCCCTCGGACTACAATCTTCAACATTCATTTCGATCTTGTTCACCGTGGCTCTCGGGCCAATTCGGCTCTTGAGTCACGATGTTGATCCATTTCACAATTAAGTTCCGATGCGATACGATGCAACGGATTAACGTGTGATACACTTACGTGTATCAATTGATTTTTGCTACGATAATAATTTGCAAACAAGAGTAACCTGTTCGTTTTCTCGAAAAAAAAAAATCAAATTAAAAAACGCATTACTTCGAAGCCTTTTTGCTTTCTCTCATAGAGGAAGCTCTATGTGATGGTGAAATTTTTTTTTTTCCAGTTTTCAATGTCAATGTGCTCAAAATGTCCCAAAACATCGAAAAATCATATTTAGAAAAAATGTCCGGATGTGTGCGTGTGTGTATGTTCTGGCACTGTAAAATTCAAACGTTCATAACTCGAGAACGGTTTGAGCTACAGGGCTCCCGTTTTGCACAGATGTTAATCTATACAAGCTCTTCGTTCGCTGAGAATTTTGTTGGAATTGCTAGAAAAATACGAATTCTACGGCCCATTTTGAAATTTTCAAAAAAAAAGGGTGCGACGCTCTAACTTGCGCAAATTTTAAAATTTATTACTCATTTTTTTTTTTATCAATAGAGTATCTTAATAGGAAGCTTGGTATTGAATTTCGGAAATATCGATTGAACGGTGCAAATTTTATGATTTTTCGAACTTTACGAAAATCTGAGTATTTCGAAAAGTCGTCTATTCGCTTTAATTTTTGAAAATTTTGTAAACATTATGTATAACTGTGTACTTCCTCTTTAATTTCTGAAAAAGTTATCGAAATTATTATAAAAAATACGAATTTTACGACATTTTGAAATTTTCCAAAAACGGTGTCACCGCTCCAACTTCCGCAAATTTTAAGATCTATTATTAATTTTTGTTTTTATGAATAGAGTATCATAATAGGAAGGTTGGTATTGAATTTGGGAAATATCGGTCGAACGGTTTAAATTTTATGATTTTTCGAACGTGTCTGACAAAAAGATTCCAAACGTTGCGCTCATATCGTGTATAGTTTGGCATGAAAATAAATGGGAAAGGTTGCCTCCTTATTCTTCGAATTGCATAAATATGTTGTTATACAGAGATCGTATGCGCATGTATTTTCATACAAAGGGTGTAGTCGTCTATAGTTTGCTCTCCTTCCAAGCTCCACCCCGTCGTCGTTTGGTGCCCCTCTGCTCCTCGCTCTTTCTCTCTCTCTCTCTCTCTCTCTCTCTCTCTCTCTCTCTCGTTCCCTTTTGCAGAATACTTTCCTCTACATGTATATATAGGTCAGGGGCGCGGTTGGCCTCGCTCTCAACCCTCTATAATTCCGTTTCGCACGAAATTCCATACTCTGCTCTTCTACGCATACGCATATGAATAAATGTATGTAAAAATCCATTTGATGCTATTTTTATTGCAGCCCTACGGGCCCATCCCGTCAAACCGAGCGCCCCGGTATCATCAGGTTTTGCGTTACTGCTGCCAGTATTTTTTTGGTCTATATACTAAGCCACCGTTTCGTCCGCGTGAGGGCCGAGCGAAATGGAGGAAAGCCCGAACGCGATATATACCGCGGCGACTATATCGTTATCGAGTATCGCCGCTCGCAGCAGTTCCCACGCTCACAATTTCGTCCCGGAACACTCGTCTAATATTTTTTGGCATATATTGAAAACGGCGGACGTAAAAAAACAGAAGAAACACATCGATATTTTCCGAGCCCGCTGAAAAATCCGTCCAGCGTCTATTTTGCATCAAGAGCTGAAGTTTCGCAACGTTGGAATCGAACGACAAATATTGGTTCAATCTTCGAAATTATGCAAATTTTCCGAGCCGATATACTTTTTCAGTCGAAAAAATCGATTTTTTTACCATCGTAATTACATTCCGCATTTTAACAATAAGCTTTGCCACGGAAGTAAAAAAATTTGCAAACTGCTTCCTCAAGATGCTCAAGATGCATACGGACTTATACACAATATCTTAGAAAATTTACGAAAATTAAAGCGGTTAGACGATTTTTCAAAAAACTCACATTTTCAAAAAAATTCGAAAAATCATAAAATTTGAACCGTTCAACCGCGATATTTTCCAAATTCAATACAAACCTTCCTATTATGACACTCTATTTATAAAAAAAAAAAATAGTAATAAATCTTAAAATTTACGGAAGTTAGAAGGCGGAGACCCTTTTTTTGAAAATTTCAAAATGCCGTAGAATTCGTATTTTTCTAGCAATTCCAACAAAATTCTCAGAGAATGAAGAGCTTGTATGGATTAACATTTGTGCAAAACGGGGACCCTGTAGCTCAAACCGTTCTCGAGTTATGAACGTTTGAATTTTTCAGTGCCAGAATATACTCACACATATCCGGACATTTTTTCTAGATATGATTTTTCGATGTCTTGGGACATTTTAAGCACACATTGACATTGAAGGTGGAAAAAAAAAATTTCACCGTAGCTTTCTCTATGAGAAAGCAAAACAGAATTTCTTTCGCAAGAGAAAATCGGTGCGAAAATTGTCATGGTTTTTTGAAACTGAACAAACAATTAATAGAAAAACGTATTTTCCGTTGGACCCCGACGTGTAGGGAACTTGAGTGTCACTCAATGTTTCCGATTTACTCGATCTTTGCGCAACGCGAATCATAAGTTTTTTAGAGCTCGTAAGCCATAGACAAAGTCGAACAAAATAAGCTGATGATTCAGTTATTCATGAAATGCATGAAAATTAATTCCACATCGATCTCTATGGGGAATTGAAATGCTGGAGCTTTTCAAGTATACCGAGATAAGCGATAGACGTCGCTCGCATGGTTTGCTACAACTAATTCGATCTAATACCGGCGGCGGCGCGTCGGTCTGCATTGTCTCCGAGTGCACACAACGAAGCATACCATCAACCAAGGCCCCCGTCTAGTCGAACGAGCATTACGCACGACGCGTTCAATTCCTCTGACGAGCAAACATGCACCCAGCACCCGTATCCACACATATCCATCGGTACGAGGACACATGCCGCAAACTACTCGCGCCTAATTCAATCTAAAGTGCTGAGGAAAGATGTAAAGCGCGCGGGATATACGCGTATCAATAATCTCCAGACACGCGCAAGTCAATGTTATTTTGCACACAACGTGGACGATTGTAATTTCCCGACGCAGGTATTGGGGCTTTTTTTTCGACACCTCATAGAGGAAGCCATGTGGCGGTGAAATTCTTTTTTTTTCTTCAAGTATTCAATGTCAATGTGCTTAAAATGTCCCAAAACGTCGAAAAATCCTATCCAGAGAAAATGTCCGGATGTGTGTGTGTGTGTGTGTATGTTCAGACACTGTAAAATTCAAACGTTTATAACTCGAGAACGGTTTGAGCTACTGGGCTCCCGTTTTGCACAGATTTTAATCTGTGCAAGCTCTTCGTTCTCTGAGAATTTTGTTGGAATTGCTAGAAAAATACGAATTCTACGGCATCTTGAAATTTTCAAAAAAAGGGTGTCGACGCTCCAACTTTCGCAAATTTTAAGATTTGGTACTAATTGTTTTTTTTATAAATAGAGTATCATAATGGGAAGGTTGGTATTGAATTTGGGAAATATCGGTTGAACGGTTTAAATTTTATGATTTTTCGAATTTTATGAAAATCTGAATTATTTGAAAAATCGTCCAACCGCTCGAAAATCTGCAAAAAATTTTGTCTCTATTTCCAAAATTAAATAATTGAAGAAAAATCATGGAATAACTATCTCATTATACGATGTTGAAGTTTTCTTCTTGCACAAATGTGAAAATTCTTATTGAATATTTTGGTCAGGACTTCTGAGCGCACTTCTGCGAGAGTGAATTTGTTGCTTTTGGTTGGATAGCCCAGGACTCCGGAATATAAATTTAAAAATAGTCTTTGTCCGAAAAGAGTTCGAGTGGTCGTTTGAATGATTTTAGATTTCGGAAATACGAGGGAAAATGTTGGATGGGTTTGTGCAATGAAGACTCGAGAGCTCGCTCAAAGCCGCACCTCTTAAACAATTCAAGTTAATCGCGGCATTTCCTGTGAGCATAAATTTTCGAATAATAAAACTTGCTTCATAAATGTTGGTATTACTAATAATATAGTGAATGGGCCAAGATTATGCAAGACAAATAAATATTTCAGTGGCACGGGAGCTTTTAAATGGTTAATAAAGAATGAACGGTCAAATAATCCCGACATAGAACCTGCTCTCGAGTATCTACCGGAATTCCGTTCAAACTGGCAAAACCTCGATAGCAACAGAAACGTCGTACTCGACACACTATATATAAATAAAATCATGTGCAATATTCAGCGCGAAACACCTCGAGACGTTTTTTTTTTTTTTTTTTTTCATATTCTTGAAAAATTTGAACCTGGGCCAATGCTGCGAATCGCTAAAAAGACGATACGGGCTGCCTCCGAATGATTGCACTGAAAACAAAATTTTGTTGAAAAAGTTCGATATTTTGTTCGATACGTTCGACCAAACGTTTTTTTCAATAATCCCAAAAATTGTGTCATTGCAGCAAGAAATATTATAGAAAGTCTCTTCGGAAGCAAATTTTTGTCGTTCCACTCGTAAATTTTGCTGACAATTCCGTTAGAAACCAAATATACTGACAAAACAATGAAAATTTTGTAATTATCGAAAAATATTTAGTTTACCGTATTCAACAAAATATCGATGATTTTTAAGAAAAATTTCTTTCCCAGTGTGTCGAAAAGAAATTCATTTTTTAAGCTTCCGCGTGATCCCTTATTTTATTATATTTTTCAATGCAAATGAAAAACTGAATGTCGAAAAAAAATTGTGAATATGGTAAAGTTTCGAATGCAACGGAATTTTTTTTTTTTCGCAGATTTCAAGATTCTTATCGAATTTTTGTAAAACGATATTTTTTTAGGATCGGAAGAGAAAATCGGTATGAAAATTGTCATGGTTTTTTGTAATGAACAAACGCAATTAATAGAAAAACGTATTTTTCGTTGGAGCCCAACGTTGCGAACTTGAGTTTCACAAAATAGTGGAGATTCCGAGAATCTAAAAAAATAGTAAGTGGATCAAATATTTCACGATGTTGAAGTTGGAAGGCAACGAAAAAAGATTTTTTTTTATAGCAAAAAGCACAAAGTTTTCATACAATATTTTCCATTGTATTGCTTGCCATTTGAAAAATGAAATTACTGAAAAATATTGGGACGAGTGCATTAATTAACAAAATAATAAATAAATAATTTATTTTCCGTTGAATAACAACGATGCAAACTTTAGGATCTTAATATTTTTCGTTGAGTTGGAACGCGATGCGAACTTCAATATGGTAATGAAGTTGGTGTGTTCCAAAATTAGAGAGAGGCGAGACCCGAAGCACCTGAACGATTGGGTTATTATTAAAATAGGTTCAACCTTCGAGTCTAAGAAAATAAGTTTGATGCTTAAAGAATTAACTTGGTCTATAGATAACGTTTCGATAGATGGGAGACATTGACTGTGCGGTTATGTTGAAAAGATTTGTTACGAGCGTCAACAAAATTCTATCAACAATTGTGAATTTTGGAATTCGGAGCAAAGACGCCAAATCCAACACCGAATAGCGTGAAAATCGAAAGTGCGTTAAAAAAAAAAAATTATTTGCAAATTTCAAATTGCAGCACTTTTTGTGTTTGCATTGAAATCACATAATTTCGACAATTTTTCTAAAAAGTAAAGAGAAAGTACAGACTCGTACACAAAATCTTAGAAAATTTGCAGAAATTATAGCGGTTGGACTATTTTTCAAAAAAACTCAGATTTTCGTAAAATTTGAAAAATCATAAAATTTCAACCGTTCAACCGATATTTTCCAAATTCAATACCAACCTTCCCATTATGATACTCTATTTATAAAAAAAAACAATTAGTACCAAATCTTAAAATTTGCGAAAGTCGGAGCGTCGACACTCTTTTTTTGAAAATTTTAAAATACCGTAGAATTCGTATTTTTCTAGCAATTCCAACAAAATTCTCAGAGAACGGAGAGCTTGTATGAATTAACATCTGTGCAAAACGGGAGCTCTGTAGCTCAAACCGTTCTCGAGTTATGAACGATTGAATTTTACAGTGCCAGAACACACACACACACACACATCCGGAAATTTTTTCTAGACATGATTTTTCGATGTTTTGGAACATTTTAAGCACATTGAGATTGAAAACTGGAAAAAAAAAAATGTTCATCGTTTCATAGCTTTCTATACGAGGAAACAAAAAGCCACGATAACAGTGATAATGATAATAATAACAACAACAATACAGAGAGGAGCAGGCTAATACTACCGGGCAAGAGAGAAGTAATTCGAGGCAAAAACCCGGTATGATTTTAGCCTACTGTGTCCCACATGAGCCTCGATGCCAAGAATATCCGCACCAGATCTCTCCCCGCGGCGTGTTTTCAGGACGGAGGGAGAAAAAGCTCGTCCCCGAGAGAGAAGCGCGTACCGCGAGACGCGGAGGAACGGGATCGCAGGTCCGGAGGTCTCTCTTATAAACGAAAACGAGCAGCGATGCTTAAACTTGTATTTCTCGCTTTGTGGAATAGTCGGAGACTGAGGCCACATACTTTTTCAAAACTAATCTCATTTCCCCACCAAAAACTCGACGCGCTACACTCGAGAGACACCTCGACCAAGAAAAAAAGAAAAAAAAAACAATATTGTTGGCAAATGTGCACAAGACACAAACGCACGAACTTTCAATATTTCACGATCAAACGACAAAACAACAACAACGACCCAACGCATGAAACTGCATCAGAATTCTCTCGAGCTTTCGTCCATAAATTCCCGATTATTTATGGAGAGAAAGAAAATTCCATTAACGACGTGATTTTTTCGCCTTGAAAACGAAACTTCCCGAGACCCCAATTCACCAAAGTTTTACGAGAAGGAAAAAAAAAACCGTACAGGACTCTGCACTGTGTTCGAATAAACGGAAAAACTGAATGGTTTCGTTAGGATTTTCGTCTCAAAGGATTAACGTGCCCGAGGATTTAGTGACAATATCAAATTTTTTTTTTCCCGGCTGTGCCCAAAAATATCTTAATAAAAAATGGTGGCGCGGGCAATATTTAATGCACTGCGAATTGGCTGCTGAGCAACATGATTCAGGAATCTAGACTATGCGCGATTTAGACCTACACCGCCCCACCCCTCTTTCGGGCGCTCGCTCTCCCTCTTTAGCTTCCCCCCTCGTGTCGAGGTCATTCACTGATCGAGGAGTTTCGTGAGTAGTTTTTTTACTCGCGGCTTCTTTCTACCCTACGCTCTTAACAACCAAAAAAAAAAAAAACACACACTGGGCGGTATGTATTTTTATTGAAATACAACGACTGTAGTAAAAAGGAAGTAACTTCGTGAAGAAAGCTTATGAAAATGTAATTAAAATTACACGTAATCAAAACTAATTCAAATTATAAAATAATAATAATAATAATAATAATAATAATAATATAAATAAAATAATAAACTTAATTGTGATTAAAACGTAATTGACACAGCGATGTAAACTCATAAATTGGGAAAACAATGAAAAAATAAGGCGCGAGGACGATTCAATTTTTATTCGATCTTCGTTACATACGTTAAAGAGAATCGTCGCCTGTTGGAAAAAAAAAAATTCAATCAATTCACCAAAGAAATTTTGTCCGTTAATATTTGCTCGTAGTTTTCCAAAGTAATGAAAAAAAAAAAAAAATGAAATAAAAAATGTATGGAAGGGTTATATATAGCAATTATCGAGATTCTCATCATCGACCTTGCCACATCGGAGAGTGTATATAACAACGGGAGCTGGTCTACACATTTAAACCGGTATTACCGTTTAATAATTCGTGGTAGAAATCGATCTGGTGAACGGTCACGTTGAACTATTCTCGTAACGATGGTATTTCTGCCTTCGTGTTTCTACCTCTCGGTCGCTCTCTCTCTCTCTCTCTCTCTCTCTCTCTCTCTTTCTCTCGGGCTTCTCTGTGCTCGCCTTTATCGCGTGGACGTACGAACACACGTTTAAAGCCCCGCGGGTGTCTTTTTTCCCCAACTCAACGCTGAATAGTTTTCCACACGTTTGTGAAATTGCCAGGCCGTTGAGGTATCGTTGCATCGATATACCCAGGACGAGACCGATGAAATAGTCATTCGTGACGTCAGCAGTCTCGATGACTAGTTTATTATTTATTTCACACCATTTTTTTTTTTTCATTCAATACGTTTTTTTTCTCCTCATGGAACGCGTACTATTTCTGCCCGACTCGTCAATGGAGCACGCACCGCTGTGTGTCTATCACGAAACATTTTCAATGCTTTTCAAAATACACGGAAAAGGATTTTCACTAAATTCTAAAGAAACGTGTATTTTCATGGGTTTTTGCTCCGCCATAGAGGAAGCTATGTGACGGTGAACATTTTTTTTTTTTTTCCAGTTTTTAACGTCAATGTGCTTAAAATTTCCCAAAATATCGAAAAATCATATCTAGAAAAAATGTCCGCATGTTTTTGTGTGTGTGCGTGTGTTCTGACACTGTAAAATTCAAACGTTTATAAGTCGAGAACGGTTTGAGATACAGGGCTCCCGTTTTGCACAGATATTAATCTGTACAAGCTCTTCGTCCTCTGAGAATTTTGAAATTTTCAAAAAAAGGGTGTCCACGATTCAACTTCCACAAATTTCAAAATTTATTACTAATTTTTTTTTTTTATAAATAGAGTATCATAATAGGAAGGTTTTTATTGAATTTGCGAAATATCGATTGAACAATTTAAATTTTATGATTTTTCGAATTTTACAAAAATCTGAGTTTTTTGAAAATTCGTCCAACCGCTCTAATTTCTTCAAATTTTGTAAGATATTCTGTACAAGTCCGTACTTCCTCTTTACTTTTTGGAAAAGTTGTCGAAATTATTAGTTCTTTGAGAATTTTGTTGTAATTGCTAGAAAAATACGAATTCTGGGGGATTTTGAAATTTTCAAAAAAAGGGTGTCCACGATTCAATTTCCGCAAATTACAAGATTTATTCCTAATTTTTTTTTTTCCCCATAAATAGAGTATCATAATAGGAAGGTTTGTATTGAATTTACGAAATATCGATTGAACAGTTTAAATTTTATGATTTTTCGAATTTTACGAAAATCTGAGTTTTCAAATGAAATTTTCCAAGATATTGTGTACAATTCTCTACTTCCTCTTTACTTTCCAGCAAAGTTGTCGAAATTGCATAATTTAAATGCAAATACAAAAAACTTTTGTTTTTTTTTTTCTCCATATATAGAAGCTGCTTTATCAAACTTGACGACGTACCAAAGTTTATCGTGTATACATCGCGAGTCTTGTCGGTATCTTGTTGTCTCGAAAGAACTAGTTAGATCCAGCGCTTGACCGAGCATTCCGCTCGATTCGCCGCCGCCCAAAATCCCCATCGTTTCCCCAAAAAAAAAAAAAAAGGAAAAAAAAAACGTAACAGGCAAAAACGAATTGAGAAAATTAAATTAAAAGGAATTGATGAATGTTTTGCTAAATTTCCAATTGAATTGAACGAGTAGTTTGGTACGCGGTACGGCCACCTTGTTACGTACGTAATATCCTGACTATAACACGAGCCCCCAGTGCCCAGATGAACTCGCGCTATAAATGAATCTCTCTCAGATAGAAATGGGCCTATGTATAGAGAGAAGAGCGCCTTTCCGGACCGATGCACCACCGTCGCAGGGGCTTTCATAAAACTCTACCTCCGCATCACGAGTGCGCACACATGGACACACAGATGCGAGCAGCTTGACAAGTGGTAAAAGTAGACAATTGCGCTTTGTATTTGAATATTAAAGGTACGTCGAGGTATGTATGCACGTGTGGATGAAAGCACTTGCCGGGCGCGGGGGGGGGGGGGGGGGGCGGCGTGTGTTCGTATATCGTGCCTTTCCTGTTGAAACTTTCTATACAATTAACTTAGTCAACGCGGCACAGCGAACAATCCATGTATCGAATAATGGACTCTCGAAACATTTGTGCACGTATTTCCCATTTCTGAATGATAATGCACTCGTCAGGTGTCCCGTGTGTGCGCGTGGACACGGGGGAGAGATAATGAATTTTGTTTCTTCTAAATAAATTCAATCTCCATGGATTAAAAAATTATTTGTGACCAATAGAGTGCTCCAATTTTTCAACAACTTTGTTCGTCCTTCGCAGAGTACAAATGAATGAATTTTATGGCCGAGAATCAAGGATGAGAATCGATCGATGGAGAGAGAGAGAGAGAGAGAAAAGGAAAATAAAAATGAGAGAAAATTCAAGCTTCGCGAGAGACGGAGGCAGAAGCCTCCGAATCTAAATTGCCTCGCCTTGACACACCTTGAAACTCGCCTATCCGATAATCCGCATGCCCTCCTTTACTTTTTTTTTTTTTTCGCTCCACTCATTAAGGACGTTGTATCGCGACGGTTAAATCTTAATTTTTGTTTTCAGTTTCTCTTACTCACAAAATGCTTTGCGAGCCCAGGTTCATTTTAAAAAGTTGTTACAAATCGACTAAAAAACAGCATACTCTAAATCCAAGATTCTCCGAGGTAATCTGTATTTTTTATATAATAAACAAAATTTCGAAATAATTTTACGAGCGATTTTTTTTTGAAAAACTAAATAAAGCTTCTTCGATGTTACACAAAAGTGTATGCAAAGTTTTAAGAGGCTTCTCCATTTAGAAATCGAAATATTTAATGTTGAAAATTGCAACTTTTAACACACGCTCTTATGAGAAACTACTGAAAATTGTGATTTTTATAAATAAATATTTCGACTTGTACATGGTGAAAGCTCTTAAAATTGCGCGATTCTTTTTGTGCGGTGCAAATTAGAAGGAACTGTATCGACAGTAGAAAATTTTGCATACAACGTCCTTAACCGCGAATTCGTATCATTTTCGAGGGAAAACGAGTTTCGCTCGATTATATCAATCGCGAGAAAATCGAGAGAGTAAAAAAAAAAGGCTAGAAAAATAAATAAGCAGGGAGGAGGAGGATAATTCGAATAATTAACAAATCCAACGATTCTTCGAGTCGGGGGCTGAAAAAAAAGGAAAATTCGTTTGTCACTGCGATGAATTTTCTCACTCATTGTAATTGCTGCCGTTGTAACAATTACCGCGAGGATGACGTCATCTCGCAGCTAGAATAAAGCCCGAAGCGTTGACTCGGAAAAAAAAGAATCTCGATTTTTCCAGATCGAATGGGATGAAAATTTGTTTATTCAAATACGTTCAATAATTGTTAAACGTAAATTGATAAAAAGATCGATGCTGCAAAAGCATCGAGCGTCAACGCGGAAAATTCTTTTGAGCAGCTGAGGAGTCGGCATGCAGAGTGTAAACAACGTCAAGATTATTTGACCGAACGATGATGCGGGGCTTCCAATTGGACTCGAATCTCTTCCAAAAAATATCATCACAAGTGAAAACTTGTTGGAAGGACCAAAAAGAGAGAAAAACGATATGCAAATTTCAATTTGCAACGTTTTTTGTATTTGCATTTGAATTATATAATTTCGGTAACTTTTCTAGAAAGTAAAGATCAAGTACGGGCTTATACACAATATCTTAGAAAATTTGCAGAAATTAGAGCGGTTGGACGATTTTTGAAAAAACTCGGATTTTCGTAAAATTCGAAAAATTATAAAATTTAACCCGTTCGATCGATATTTCCCAAATTCAATACCAACCTTCCTATTATAATACTCTATTTATAAAGAAAAAAAAAATAGTAATAACACTTAAAATTTGCGGAAGTTAGAGCGTCGACACCCTTTTTTTGAAAATTTCAAAATGCCGTAGAATTCGTATTTTTCTAGCAATTCCAACAAAATTCTCAGAGAATGAAGAGCTTGGATGGATTTACATCTGTGCAAAACGGGAGCCCTGTAGCTCAAACCGTTCTCGAGTTATAAACGTTTGAATTTTACAGTCCTAGAACATACACACACACACACACACATCTGGACATTTTTTCTAGACATGATTTTTCGATGTTTTGGGACAACAAAAAAATGTTGACCGTCACACAGATTCCTCTATGAGGAAGCAAAAGGTTTTGGTTCTTGTGTGAAGGAGTAAAAAAACGTATCTATGAATATACATATAGTTAGTAATATAGACGGGTTTTTGGACGTGTGTACGAAGAGATATATACGTAGAAATGAAGACGATGTGTGTGGTCGTGGTGCGTATTGATCGGGATAAGCACGAAGGAAAACGGGGACCTACTAACGGGATACCGGCTCTGCTCGTGCGCGCTCTCTCTTGCTCGCGCTCCTGCTCGATACGACGATACCGCCATATATACGTTTAACATTGTAGCACGCTCGCTGCTCTGCCTCTGTCTCTCTCTCTCTCTCCCTCTCTCCTGCGCCCAGAGTGGAAGTACAATTCCGCCGATATCTCAGGATAGCACGAGTGGGGGAATCGGCGCGCATGCGGCAAAAGCCCAATGAGAAAAACGAGAGAAAAAAACGTTGAAGAAAAATGAAAAAAAAAAAGAAAGGCTTTCGTATGGACCGAAAAACATGGTAGTCAAATGTTGACATTGTTTTCCGTACATTGGCGATTCCCTTGGCAAATATTATCGCTCGTGGCACATTGCGAAAGAGAGAGAGAGAGAGAGAGAGGGAGAGAGAAAATATCAATACTCAACACGTTCGAAAATGAAGAAGAATGTTCACTCACCGAACTGCCTTGGGCACCTTTCCTGTTTTTCCTTCGGCTCAAATTTCAAACGAAGATGAAAAAAAACAAAACACGTTGGTCGAAACTTTGGCGTCCGCACACGTTTAGCTCGATAGCGAAGCAAGAAACGCGACGAAGGAAATATCGAGGGTTAATGAATGGGCGAGAGAGAAAAAGGAATAAAAACACACACAACAACAAACGGGTAAACTAAACGAAATGACGTTTTGTTCGCGAATAACGACTATTGACGCGAAAAACGCTTATTTCTCCAACAAATTCTCTCCCGTAAATTCCCCTTCCGCCCCACTCTCCAGACGCAGTGCCCTCTGGTTACTGGTAATCCTCGATAATCTGGATTCGTATTTCTCAACGATTGTCTCTTCGTCGATTCGTTTGTTTTCTCTTAGTTTTTAACTGAATGCTCGCGGGGGACTCGGCTTTTTTATTTTATTTTATTTTATTTTTTTTTATTATATCCACCACCACGTTCGATCGGCTGGTCCGCACTGCGAGCTCAATTTTTATCTATACATGTAGATACATATACACATATATACGTATATTATTCGTCTGCTACGAATAGGAACGTGAGCACTTTGTTAACGGGAAAAGGAAAAAGAAAAAAAAGTCGCGTGGCGAAAGCCCAAAAGGTTTGGTCGTCGCGGCGATTGGTTACGAGGTAAAAAAAAACGTAAAAATAAAGGGAAACGAGACGAGAATATAAGGAGCGTAGATTTTTGTTAGATTTCGTTATTTGTTTGTTTTATCAAGCGCTGCATATCCCAGGACACTAAATTTATTTAGTTCACTTTGTCAATTCAGCCGGCAGACACAAATGGCGCACACATCGAAGGAGGGCAACCGGCCGCCGCTTTTCTCTTCATCTATCTATCTATCTATCGGCGGTGTACGTTTTTCGCTCCGTTACACTCGCTCCAACACTGTCACGATCTCTCGCTCTCGCTCTCTCCACCTCTCTCACTCGTTTCTTCTTAGCTATCTCGTTCGGTCGCGCGGTCTTTCGAACGAACGAAAAAAAAAAACAACGGCGCGAACAAACGGGGGACGGCGTAGCCCAAAAGTGTTAAAAATCTCGATCACCGCCACGAGCCCGGACCGCGCTCTCCCTCTAGCCTCTTGCACACTCTCCTCATCGAGAATAGGTAGCCAGATACCCCGCGCCGGAGAGTCGGGAGAGTGAAGAGTGCCCGTTCTGCCCGCTGCCGTAGTGCTGCTTCGTGCCCGCCCGGACAAACGAAACCAGACACGAGAGTGGGGGCAAAACGGCGTGATCGTGATCGCTCGCCTCGCTCCTTCTCCCTCTACGGCGCCCGCTCGCTCGCTTTCTTCCGACCGACCCCCCTCTATTCTTGCACTTTTCATTCAAGATGGCGCGGCGCTCGGGAGCTCGTGCACGTTCCTCGAACCTCCCATGGCCGTGCCCATGGCTCCGATTCTTCTCTCGCTGCTTTTTATTTTCACATCCGAGATAAAAATGAATTACCGGCGGAGTCTCCGTGTCCTTCTGCCTGCTGTTCAGCTGTTCATCGCGAATCGCGACTTGATCGGTCCATCACAAAATTGTCTTTTATTTTTGCATTACGTAGCATTAGGTTATGTACGAAATTTTTATTCAACGCATTTTCAATCCCACCGCAGTTGCAATCGTCCAAGTTTTTTCAAAATATTCGATACAAAGTCATCGATAGAGTTGCCCGCAGGCCGAACATAAAAATAGCAGCCAACTCGCCTTTCGCAATATGGAAAAAGCAGCGCCGACTCGCTCGTCGTACACGCGCGTTCGATCGCATCATTGCATCTTTCCCCGCGTGGCGCAACTTTTAAAACGACAAATGTGTTTTTTTTTTTTTTTTTTTTTCACTCCGAAATATAGTTCGAGGAAGCTTCCCTTTTCTTTTATCATCCGCGTGTACATATTGGAAAAATAGGATCGAAATAAAATATTTAGAGCTCGCAACATTGTTATTTATAAAATACCGCAACTTTCTTTATTTCCATATCTCTCTACACCCTTGAGGCAATTTTTCATCATGAGTAAATATACATCGGTTCGCTAGTGTCGATAGTGTTTTTGTGACGAATAACCAAGTTGGATAAAATAGTAAAAATGAATGACTGAAAATCATTCCTACGAGCGATTGTTTGTTTCGTTTAAATTTTCCTTGAAAAATGAAAGAAAATGAAGAATTCGGCGACAGAATTTTCAATCTCTCAAACATTTTAATAACGTCGTGACCGTTTTTTTTTTTTTTCAACTTTCGAGTGTGTAGGCTCATCTATAAGAATATTTATGCAGGTCTTCCTAAATGCCGTGACAGAGGTAGCAAAGCAACGGGTTCGTATTATCACTCACGGCATTGGTTAAATCACGCCTATGAAGATGAACGACGATCCATCCTCTTTTAACAATAATTCGAGTGTTAAGGGGGGGACCTTTGCTCGCGAGAAGCCACAACAAGCTCTTTGGTATTCCCTAATGTAGTCGGATTGTCGTACTCTCAGATGGAACCTCCACTCGCTAAAATTTTGCTCGGACGCAGGGCTCAAATATCCAAGACTAAAAAGACAACACGGAAAAATGGAAATTTCCAAATAAGGGGAAGAACGGGCTAAAATAAAGGGTTAATCGAGCGTAAGTGGTGAAATTATAATTTCATTGCTCTCTCTCTCTCTCTCTCTTTCTCTTATTGCACGCATCTAATACTCAGATCTTGGATCAATACTTGGAGAAAGAAAAAAACATTATTCTACGAATATTGCGAGCGCGAACGTCAAACGCCGCGCGACGTTCCTTTGAAAGTTAAGAAGCAAATCGATCTTTTCGATTATTGTACAAGGGATCGGATGAGAAAATCGATGGAAAACAAGTCTCGTGAGAAATTAATAAATAAATATAGTCATTCTTCTGTAACGAATATCATTTTCGCGGATAATAATTCATCATTTTGTCTCGTTTTTTTAGAAAAGTATGTTTGATCGATTTGTGAGTCCAATTGTGATTTGAAATTGTTATCGATTTTGTTTTTTGTTCCATCGTTCGACAGCTTCAGCCAGAGCTATCATAGTAGATCGGTTAAAAGGTTAATCTGTCATTACCCCGACGACCAACATTCTTTTTATATAATTTCTCACTTTGTCGTCATATTTTTTTACCACCCTCTTCCTCTTTCCTCTTTTTTAAACATTTAACGGCTTAAAATAATGTCTACAATACAACGTTGTCGTCGATGGCGCGGCGTCGATATTTCGCAACAATTTCTCCTCGCTCTCCGGTAACTTGTCCAAAGTCGTCACGTACTCTCGATCGAAAACTCCTTTAAGCAATAAAAAGCAATTATTTTTCTATGTACAAGTCTATGGACAAGTTTGGCGTTAAACAGGAAAAGCTGTTTCGTGATCGAGGCATTTTTGTTTTAATCGTTCACAACCGATCGTTGCAATTTTTCGCAGCCGTCTGTTCGACGAGAATTTTCATACTCGAGTACAAGGCAAGGGAAACCTTTTGAAATGTAATATTAGCCCGTAGCCACCACCACATGGGTGCAAAAATTTGCACCCACGAAAGCTTCATGCGGTAAGAACTTTTGTCTGCGTGGCCCACTGGTTTTCCTCATCATCATTGCGGACTATTTTTTTTCTGAAAATATGACTCGTTATCTTCATTTCCGCGCAATTTAAATGTCAATACCTTAATAAGTATTGAAATGGCGTTAGAAAAAAAAAAGGAACAGATTTTCAATTTTTTTCGTTAATTTGACCATTTTTTGTAAAAAATCTTGTATTTTTCGATTTTATAATCGTTGTAATCGATAGCCCAGGATTCGCTACCCCTAAAAAGTACCCCATGAGTTTCTAATTCGTACAAATCTCGATGAGACAGAACGTTTTGAAAACTAAAAGTGCAAATTTGCACCCGTGTGGTGAGCATGTCAGCCCAGAGGTGGTGTGGTGTCTACGGGTTATTCATGGAGGTTCATGAACAAGAGGACATCGATAATTTCAAGAGGTACCGTGTGCAAAAATGGGACGATCCAATATCGTGAGATGTTCGCAACGTTGGGGTCCAACGAAAAATACGTTTTTCTATTAATTGTTTGTTAAAATTTCAAAAACCATGAAAACTTTCGTACCAATTTTGTCTTTCGAGCCTAAAAAAATATCATTTTATTGTCCTGACGAAATATTCAGTAAGAATCTTGATATTTGTCCAAGAAAAAACGTAATTTCGTTGCATTCCAACGATGCAAACTTGCAGATCGTCGAAACTCACCCTGATCGATATTGCTCCTTCCCAAAACGGTGAAAGCGAGAAACAATATGTCACGATAAATGGAAAAGGGTGCTTGTTCCGTTGTCTCACTGTTGCTTCTCTCTAAGGCCACTCTTTTTATTGGTTCCGCAAGGATATTGTGACGAACGTCGGTAATTATACTTTGCATGAGCCTGAAAGAGAACGAGACAAGAATTTCAATAGTCAGAGAACGCTTGTTGATTGAAAATTCTTTAAAAGTTAAAAAAATAATGTGGTTAATTGGAATGAGTTTGGTTTGTCATTGCCGTACGTTCGGTCGTCATTGTTGTTTTGTTTCCATTGAAGATACATTGGCAAACGATCCATGTGGAGTTTTTCGTTGTCCCACATCGTTCTAACTCCGACTAATCCTGTATTTGCGTGAAATTCCTTGTCTTCGCTGTCATTCAGCCACAGCTCTGGCAAATGGCTCGTCAAATTGATCCTCTCGAAGTACCATATAAGATTCCAATAGACGATTGGATGCTCGACGATAAATCTGTGTTTCGTTAAGCAAGCGTCTCCTTCCTGACTCAGTACATTTTCCAACTCTTTGCGGAGGACGAGAGGATTTAGGTACGGGACGGTTATAGGCTCGGGTAATTCCTTCGGTTCGTCCAGCAGTTCGAGCAACGCACCCGTCAGAGGATCGTTTATTCTCTCTCCATCCTCGCACCTTCAATTACCAATAATCCCAAATTTTTCATGAAAAAATAGCAACGATCACAGTCCGAACGATTTAATTAATTTATGACAATTATCACGTTGCAAATAAATTATTCAAATTTGTATTCCTTATTTATATAACGCCCGAAGGATTTAGTAGAGGTAAGGACAGACGTTGACTCGCTGTAATCCGCTGTAACTGCTCGATTCCATTTTTTTATTAATCCACAAAAAAGTAGTCGAAAAAATGTATTTTTATGTTTTTTTTAATTACTTTGAGAAACCTCGAGATACTGTTGTCAAAAAATAAAAAAATAAAAATAAAAAAACACCAAGTCTATCGATAAAATTCAATGCATTCGCTCAGTTATAAATTATCATTTTATTTTCTTTTACCATAATTTCTCATCTAACAACGTAATCGTACTCTAATGTTTTCTAACGAAAAGTACTCAAAAATGTTTGCGTGTTTTTTCAGTCCTCTACCGCCGAATACGTAGACATACGGTTTGAAAAAGAAAAAAGTGTTTCAGCACAGATTTTTATGTTGTTGAAGTTTGCAAATTTGTCAAAGAAAATTTGAGGTGATTCCGAAAATGTGAAAAATAGTGAATGAATATTTTTCGTTGGGCTCCAACGATGCAAAGTTTCGTATCGCATTTAAAAAATTTTTTTATTTTACAAATCACGTATGGCTTAGTGCGCTGTAAAAAGGTCATAACGAATAGTCTTTGCTCACCTGTAATCGAAAATGGTGATGGTCAAGAGTGGGACGGTTGCTTTGTCACAAAACTGACAAACTGTGTTCAAGTTGGAATCCTCGGGCTGCCAACCGGCCATTATTTCCTCGTCATAGAGAATGGCAGCGCAATGATGACATCTACTCGCGCTAGATAGAACAAGCTCGATGGCCAAACGTTCGTCTAATTCGCGAGACCCTTTGGGATACATGCAATCTGCTAACTCGTACAGCGAACCTAATCCCTCGATACCAGAGTCACCTGAATATATAAAATTCTTTTTTCTTATAATCGTTTCATCAAATCGTTTGTTATGTTCAATTTGCAATAGTCATGGGGAAAGGCTGATTTATTTCTATCGTCTATTGATGTATTTTTCAAAAAGGCATTATTCTGCACGTTTATCAAAATTGAAAGAGAACATTACGACGAAATACAGAGACGAATGAAATATCGAACCAAGGCAGCTAAAACGTTTATTATTTTTCTACTCCTTTTACTAATGTTACCAGTTCTACCATGTACTATTGTTTAAGGCAGTCCTATCGCCTCACACTAGTCGTACCACTGATCATACTTGAGACTTGCATAATTGACATTTTTAGAATATGCTAAAAAAAAAAACAATTTTCAATAACTCAAATTTTCCACGTGTAAATAATGTTACGAACGTTCACATTTAATTAGAAAAATGAAATAAATGTATTCCAACGATTCACGTAGTATTCCTATCGATTTAGACGAGTTTAATCTCAACGTTTTTGAACATCAATTTGTCAAAACAATGAAATATATGCGTAGAAATTCAAATGACGTTTTCAAGGTTAACTCGATATTACATAAAAAATAAGTCGATAAGTATAATGTTTTCTAAACGCATTGGATTAATGCAAGTGTCATGTAAATCAGATTTTTTAAAAAGAATCTGACGGATTGCCACTAGGATTATAAAGATTTTTATAGCGACCGGAAGTTGGGTTTTCGTATGTCGTCTCAGAATTCCTTTGCAAAAATACCCAATTTGCATTTGTTTTTTTCTCTGTAATTAGGTCGATAACCGATGCTGAATTTTTACAGAAACAATTATTAAAATATTAAGTGAAGGTAGAAAAAAAAAAATGGAAATCCCTTGCTACGAGCTCCCTTTGATTTAATAATAATTGTACATAATGGGGATCGATGAACGAAATAAAAAGGTTATCCAACGGACTCACCGGACATTCTAGCGGACATTTCGTTACGGTCCTGTTGAGAGCCATCGGTCAAAGAGTCGAGGGACTCGTGAGAAACTCCGTAGGCTAATTTTTGTTCGCGCTCCTTCATTTTGACTGGTGTACTAGTCGCTGATATAGCTTCTTTGATTTCATCGAATTTTTTCACAACTGTAGTCGCCGCAGATTTCAGACTGTTCAAGCCACCGAGAATTATTTCGTTTGATTTTTTTCCCGTCAGACTCGAGGGACTGCAAAATTGTTTGTATTTTTTTCGTTTTTTTCATTTCTGGATTAAAACAAAACCGCGCAATAGGAGCACAACAAAAATAACCAAAAGAAAAACGATTCTAGGATTTACGACAAAATCATGCCATTTAGCTCACTAATAATCGTGCCAATAAATCCCAATTTTTTTATTTTCTTAGATTTTTATTTTTTTAACACGTACCTCATGTAGTTGGAAAGGCTAAGTGACTCGATAAATTGGTTCGGTGTACCTGTGTCCTTGTGCTTTACGAATGCCAGTCCTCCGGTCGAATACCGTCTGAGTTTCAACGCAAATTAAAATCTCATGCACACGATCGTAAAAGCGTGTAAAAATCATACGAGCAAGTTAACAGGCTAAACAAAAATCAATGAAATGAAAAATTCACGGTTTGCGATAATCTTTGACGAGGAAAAACAAAAACAAACTCAAAGAATCAACAACAAATTTGGCAAAAAAAATTTCAATCCTGTTTTCATTACTAGATTGTTTTTTCCTCATGCTTTTTTTTTTTGTTAATTCTCGTTGCTTCGCTTTTATTTTACTTTCAAATATTTCAAAATAACGTAAGCATCACGAGAAAGAGCGTCTGCTTCGTATTTTGAGTTGTAAAAAGGTCATGCGGGTCATAAAATATCTCTCGGTTCCTACGTTCGGAGATGAAAAGTTTCGAGCATCGTTACGAACTGGATAACACAATTTTTTAAGAAATACAACGAGCAAAAGTCGCTGGACAAAAACGAAAGAAAAACGCTCACTCAAAAACCATTCAATGTACAAACGTGTGGATCTGAACAATCGTGATCTTTGTGAATGAATTCGAAAATACGAAATGTTGGAAAAACGAAATTCAAGTAATTGAAAAATCGAAATTAACTGTTGCTATCTAGTTGAGAAAAAAAAGCGCGATGGCTTGAAAAAAGGCACGGCAGAAGCTTGTCTAGAAGGTTATCGAAAAAAATGCTCACCCGAAACCATCGAGTCTAGAAATGCGTAAAAATAATGTTTCTTTTCATTATAAATTTTCAATTTCGATGTTAATTTTTTCCAAGTGAGTGAATATCGGAAATTATGAATAAATCTGAGTGTGCGAGATACGTTTCGACTTCTCCTTCCGCTCGATCGAACGGCTGAGAGTTTGCAGAGATGTACAAAAAAAAAATCGAAAAAAAAAAACAAAGAGTGCAACGAGTGATGGAGTCTGAAGAGAAGAAAAAAAAAATACTCACCCAAAACTAAGTTTGAGGCTCGATCCTAGGCTCGATAAACTAGACGTTACGCTGTCTTTATTTTGTGCCCAGAGGCTGCCGATTTCCAGTCTCTCCTTTTCTCTCTCCTGATCGACCTGCTGGGCCACCGAGTGCGGCATCGTTTCGCTCCGTTGCAACGATCCACTGATCGCTGCGCCTGTTTCGTCCACTGCTTGATGAAAAGTTGCACTTCGCGGTAATGGATTACTGAATTAGAAAAAAAAAAAAGAAAAATTGGTTCAAAAACAGTTTATGGGATCGCTCATTAATTCGCGAGTCTTTTTATTGATAATTAATAAACGAATGAAATTTTTCTCAACAGCATCCTGCAATCTACAAGAGCATACAAATTTTTCATATTTTTGCTTCCTCATCCGGACATTTTTTTATGTCCGGATGTGTGTGTGTGTGTGGGTTGTTCTGGCACTGTAAAATTAAAACGTTTGTAACTCGAGAACGGTTTGAGATATACAGGGCTCCCGTTTTGCACAGAAGTTAATCTATAAAAGCTCTTCGTTCACTGAGAATTTTGTGGGAATTGCTAGAAAAATACGAATTCTACGGCATTTTGCAATTTAAAAAAAAAAGGATGTCGACGCTCTATCTTCCGCAAATTTCAAGTTTTACTACTAATTTTTTTTTTTTTTTTTTTTACGAATAGAGTATGATATTAGGAAGGTTGGAATTGAATTTGGGAAATATCGGTTGAACGGTTTAAATTTGATCATGTTTTGAATTTAACGAAAATGTGAGTTTTTCGAAAAATCGTCCAACCGCTCTAATTTCTGCAAATTTTGTAAAATATTGTATATAAATCTGTACTTTACTTTCTAGAAAAGTTGTTGAAATTATATAATTCAAATGCAAATAAAAAAAACGGTGCAAATTGAAATTGGCAAATTGCTTCCTCAAGATGCTCAAGATGCACGATGCTCAAAGCTCCCTCTATTAGGAAGCCAAAATTAAAAATATAGTTCCTCGTAGATGAAGATTTGAGCATCGTGCATCGTGAGCATCTTGTTTTGGGTCTACTTGGCGCCACGAATTCGCAGAAACCTGGATCAACCGCAAGTTTCTCGTTCTCACACGTTAATTATGTTTTGCCATCAGTGAAATCAGTAAGTTTTAAGGCTTTGAGGATTTCTAGGTGCAGCAAATACCTTCGAAATAAAAGAGGTCCGCCTGGTCTTTCACCCGATGCATTATTAACGACCGTCAGTGTACTCGTGGAACAGTTGGAATCGTTCTCTTCGGAGGGTGATACGATCGGAGTCTCGTCGTTCATTAAAGCCCCGAGGGGATCATTTTCCGTAACGGGTGTCCTTACCGGACTCTTCACTGGCGATTCAGCGTGACTCGGTAGTCTAAATTAACCATTGCATCATTTTCATATATTATATATAAAAACAATGAAAATTGAAGAATCGAAAACACAAAAGTTTGTGAACTCGTCGATTTGCGAACGATTAGATGAAAAATAAAGTCAATTTGTATCGAGAAGAGTGCGAATATACCTCGATTCCGATGTCGATCTATCGAGAATTTCCGATTGCGCCGAGCACAACATTCCTTGATCCTTGACGATACTGTTTTGACGAAGGAACTTTGGCTTCATCTCGAGAAGACTAAATCCCGGCAGATCCGGTACCGAAGTTCCAGTCAGAACTGTTTGCCACAGAAAAGATATAAACAAAATTAACCCTTCGAGTGCACACCGGCACAAGTGCATATCGGGTCAATCTGACCCAAGACGTTTTTCAAATCGTTGTATTCCCGCAAATATGCACTTTTTTTTTTACTTTTTTTTTTGTAGAAACGTTTTTTGTTGTAAATTATCCATATTTCGTGGCCCTAAATTGATTTTTTTACGATAGCGAATATTGTAAATGCCATCAAATGCCAAAAAAATTTGTCGGGGTCAAAATGACCCAGTGTGTACTCGAAGGGTACTTTTAATAGAATATCGTCAAATTCAAAATAAACTTGAACATTTCCTGACAGAATGATGACACCGGATGCAGAGAGAGAATGAAATGAAAAAATCCAAGACGATACGAATTTGATTGGTTCGGGCTGGCGAATGAACAGAGCCGCGCGTGCATTGTGCCACAGTGAGCAATTCGGCATTGTTCGGGATTGTTTCGAGCATAGATTCTTATTGACCTAGTCGTGCGACAATATTTTGAAATATCGGTCATAGGAAACGATGAAAAGTGTGCTCACGATCGCCGTGATGAAGTGCCTCGGTATCTTGAGAGTGCGTGCTGTCGAGACTCGACCTCGAAACAGCGTGTTCCATCGTACCCTCGGTTTTCAGGCCATCGACACTCAAAACATCGGGATTCGAGCTCATACGCCTTCGGGCACTTTTTTTTCCAGCTTTTTTGAAAAGTGCAGCACCAAGGATTACATTTCTCAATTTGTTCCACATCAGTTGGCTCGAATTGGTCATGTCGGACGGCCACGTTGCTTCGAGAACGGCCTGCAAATTGTCGAATCGTTATTTACAAAAATTTTCCGACTATTCGCAGGCACGAAACGTTGTTTTTCTTATTATCAGTGAGTTTTGCCTCCACATAGAGGAAAATGCTTAAAATGCTTAAAATGTCTGAAAACATCGAAACCCGTTTTGCACAGATGTCAATCTGTACAAGTCCTTCATTCTCTAAGAATTTTGACGGAATTGCTAGAAAAATACGAATTCTACGGCATTTTGAAATTAAAAAAAAAAATATTACTAATTTTTTTGGTTATAAATAGAGTATCATAATAGAAAGGTTGGTATTGAATTCGGGAAATATCGGTTGAACGGATTAAATTTTATGATTTTTCGAATTTTACGAAAATCTAAGTTTTTTTAAAAATCGTCTAACCGCTTTAATTTTCGCAAATTTTCTAAGATTTTGTGTATGAAAAAATCCTCTTTACTTTCTAGAAAAGTTGTAGAAATTTTAATGCAAATACAAAGAAGGCTGCATGCAAATTGCTTCCTCTATGAAGAACTATATTTTTAATTTTGGCTTCCTCATAGAGAAAGCTTTGAGCATCGTGCATCTTGAGCATCTTGAGGAAGCAATTTGCAAATTGTTTAAAATTTGATTTTCTACCGACGAGTTTACCTTGTTGTAAAAACCGTAAGTCAAGGCGTTTGGTTGGACGCCACTTCGTTTCATGTGAAAGAGTAATTTAACCGCCAGAACCGGCTGGCCGTAAACACCGCAGAGTTGCATCATGGCGCGGTAGCAAACCTCTTCCATGGGATCTAAGCGTAACTTTTGCATTTTTACAAGTAACTCGTAGGCTTGATGGAGTATCGATACCGCTTGGTTCGATACTTGTAGCATCCCCGGCAAATGAAGGAACCATAGACTGTAACACGTGCCCAATAGACATCTGCCCCACCTTGCTGGATGAGCAGCCTGCAATTCCATTGGATTTTTTACTCCACGAGCCCATTAGCGATCGAGTAAATGATAATCCATACCTGTTTACGAGCCATTCGTTGTGCAACTTTGATTTCATGTTTCGTTCGTCGAGCCATGGGACTTCCAGGGATTATACCAAAGGCACTTAAGGCAGGATTCTTGATACTAAGACTTTTCTGTACTCTCATGAGGCCGGGATTCAATTTGAACGTGTTGTAAACAACAGGCGACTGATTCGGACCAGCTTCCGGCGGAGGAATAAAGACTGTACGCTCGCTGTGCTGAGACTCGTCCAGTTCCAAGAACGTCACTGTTTTCAAACGGGTAAACATTCTTTAGAGTGAACCTTACAAATAATATCAAAATATAAAAATATCAAAATATAATAATAGTCCCAAAATATCGAAAAATCATATCTAGAAATAATGGCCGGATGTGTGTATATTCTGGCACTGCAAAATTCAAACGTTTATAACTCGAGAATGGTCTATATAGAAGCTCTTCATTCTCTGAGAATTTTTTTGGAATTGCTAGAAAAATACGAATTCTACGGTATTTTAAAATTTTCAAAAAAAGGATGTCGACGCTCTAACTTTCGCAAATTTTAAGATTTATTACTAATTATTTTTTTTATAAATAGAGTATCATAATGGGAAGGTTGGTACTGAATTTGGAAAATATCGGTTGAACGGTTTAAATTTTATGGTTTTTCGAATTTTACGAAAATCTGAGTTTTTGGAAAAATCGTCTGGCCGCTTCAATTTTTTGCATATTTTGTAAAATATTGTGTTTAAGTCTGTATTTTAATTTTACTTTCAAGAAAAGTCGTCGGAATTATTTGTAAGAAAAGTAAAAAATCGATAAATGATTGAAAATTTTATGAAAAATGCTGCAAATTGCTTCTCAAGATTTAGCACGATGCTCAAAAGCTTCTCCCATGAGGTAGGCAAAATAAAAAATATAGTACTCCATAGAGTAAGATTTGATCATCGTACATCTTGAGCATCTTGAGGAAGCAATTTGCAAATTTCAATTTGCAGCCTTTTTTTCGGCTGAACGAATAAAGATGATACAAGTGTTTGTTTTACCATTTTCTTCTTCGACAACACGCTCCGTGCATTCGTCGAAAAATGCCAAGCCCGCCATGTCCATGTCGGAAACGAAGCTTCTCTCTTCGATGAACCTGATGAAAAAAGAAAAAATATATTTTCAGCGAATAAATTGCAATCTGAATCGTCATTGTATGGAGAATTTTTCAATCTCTGTACCTGATGAACATCTGCGTTCGTACGAGCATACTGTAAAACTTGGCGTGAGCTTTGTCACGACTTCGTAAAAAAGCCTGTATATTGAACAAACTTGTGGGATCGGTTGAACCAACGGTGGGTGCTTTTGTTATGGGAAGCAAGAAATTCCGATAGCCCTTGAGTATCATGGCGGTGAATTTTAAAAATGTATCCTGAATTTCAAGCTCCATCGCTTGTTCCTTACGCTTTTGTCGGAATTCTTTGTCCACGCTGAAATCTTCGTCGCTCTTTTCTGTAAATTTTTTTTATCCTTGTTATTATTTCTTCATTTTATAAATGTCTCTACGATGTTGAAGTTCGCATCGTCGAAATGCAACGAAAACTGATTATTTTTTTAAGCAGTGCGCAAATTTTTCATACAGTATTTGTCAAAAACAGAGTTTGACAACCATTTAAAAAGAGAATTTACTCAAAAAATTGTAAAAAGTGCATTAACTATTAAAATAACGAATAAAAATTAAATTTTTCGTTGCATTCCAACGATAAAAACTTGAACAACGTATTTCTACAACGATCGGCGTAAGAAAAAAATGTGGGAATGTATCAAGTGACCTTTGTGCGACAGGTGATTTTTTCCCATCGAGCTCAACTTGGAGTACAAAATTTCCAGACAACTTTTCAACATTCTCGCTGCTTTCTTTGGCAATAATTTCACCGTAAGATATTTTCTGTCGTCGCAAATGGCTATATTGTTCGTATCCAAATTGACGCAGTTGACGTCGGACGGTGGATCGTACAAGTCGAAAAATCGGGAATCAACGCCAATGAGAAATGGTAGTGGAGCGTGCAGAACCTGTGGAGACTCTTTCAACATTAATAACGAAAATTTTTTTAACGAAAAAAAAAATGGAAAAAGATAAAATTTAATATTGGTAATTGTGGAGCAACGATTGCAAGGTTTCGTACCTCTGCCAAGCCCAATGGACACAACGGTATGTAAGGACACTGCCATTTGAATGGGAATAATATCATGGCGATCGCCTCGCTCACGGAGGTAAGAACGTCCGGTCTCAAAGAGTGAACCAGTATTTTTTGCTCGGTCAAAATCAACAAAAGTATGAGGAGACAATTCTCGGGGCCGAGGTTTATCAACAATTGGCGAAAACTTGCTCCCGATCGGGGCAAAGCTAAATCCTCGGGTTGGGTCAGTATCAACCGGTGATGAGCGCTCAATTGTACGAGGATTCGAGGTCTCTGAGGACTCGGAAATGGTATGTCGCAAAGAAAATACGAAATGTACTTTTCGATCGGGACATTTTGAGGCTTCCCGTTCACCATACTGTGCAGATAAACGAGAAATTTCTCGAATGTATCGAAGAATGGCCAGTGAGAAAGTATACATATTGATTTGCTTATGTTCAACGATTGTGTCTCCGGATCAATATATTGCAATTTCTCCAATTGGCCGAAATTCAACTTTTTCAATATACCGAATTTTTTAAACGGCTTCATCTTTACTTGCGGCTTGTTTGCCGATATTTCCATGCCCTCGTCTGCAACAAACAAATTCTTTCGTTTCATTTTAACCCTAGAACTACAGACCCATTTTTTTACCTTTAAGGTTTTAGAATTAGTGTTCGATATTCGATAAAATTTGGTACAGTAATTGATTAGAAAAGGATCCAACTTGGGCTCGTTCTTTTCGTTTTTTAATGCAGGATCACGTAAAAACGGCGGCAAAACGATAAAAAAAAAGGAAGAACCAAGGGAGAAAGGGCGCGGAATTTTAAATCCCGCCTGGGGTCGTTTTTGACCCCGGGTTACCGTTCTAGGGTTAACATAGAGTCTCATCAGAAATCTCAGTTTTCATTGTATTTCACAATGAATCCTTATCAATTCTTAGGAGAAATTACAGTTTTCATTGTAAAATGCAATGAAATGTATGAAATCGATTCATGAAATTACCAATGCGAATATATTTTTTCTGCTTCTCTGTAGCTTCTTGCAAATTTGACTGGATCTTTTTCGAATCATAAACCACAAACCGGAGTAAATATCAAGCCCACGGGTTTCTTGTTCGTAAAATCGTTCCGAAGGCAGTACTCTGACTTATAAGTACATGAATCTTTTTGTTTTTTTTTCATATCAAAGAGAATGGTGAAAAGAAAATTCAATTTCATCAAAATTTAGATGGTGAAAAATCGATTTGAATCCCTAAAAGTGCTAAAAAATGAACTTAGGAACGTAATTCGAAGCTCGCTCGGCGTAGATTTTTACCCCGGTTTGTAGTTCTAGGATTGAGCCGATATCTCGAAATTTTTCTCAACAATGATCATCGATCGCGACATTTAAACAAAATAAGCACCGAAAAATTGTTTCTCGAAACGAGATGATAAAACTTGTAATGAAAAAAAAATTGCAACACGCATAATTATAGAGAAACTCGGTGCAGAGTACGTATCGATGATTTTACCGTTGTCGATGTTTTTCTCAGCTTTCTCCACGGTGTCGAGATAACTGTTGCAATTTCGTATATTAGGATCGGGCAAGACTTCCTCGTAAAAGGTAATTGCCGAGCCGTAAATTTTCTGAGCGGCATCGGCGACGGTCAACACGAAAGTTGAAAATACAGGCTTAGGCTTGCAAGCGACTTTTGGCCAACTCTCGATGGTCGCTCCCATCGGTAAGCAAAACATACCGACCGAGTTTGGAAAAGTAAAAGTGTTGTAATCGGTCATTGGATATTTGTACAAAATCGTTGGTTTGAACGATATGAGATTGGCTCGGTTCATCGATTTTTTGTAACACAAAAAAACATCGCTTCCGAGCATTCCTTTGTTGAGATTTTTGTAGATTGTGCAGAACGCGTGAGGCGTTGTTTCTCCCTTGTTCGGTAGAATCACGCACACGTCCGTCACCACCAACGAATTGCATGGCATTCTTTGACTCGCACGTCTATAAGTCACGTAAATTCTCGATGTTGAATTGTTCACATTCGCTACATGCCCGTTTGGGGTTTCCAATATCATTTCCGCATCTTGCATTATACGCTCTTTTCCATCGTAAATTACACCTGCGGATACAAAAAGCGAAACAAGTTACTATTACGAGTTATCAAGCTCCCTGTTCCCCATGCTTCAACATATTTCTTGTAATTGCTTTTTATTAATTAACATTATACGATCAATTTCACGACGTTCAAGTTTGGATAGTTGGAATGCAAAGAAATTCCGTTTCTCCTTGGGAAATCTCAAAATTCTCATTCATTCATAAAATCGGTAGGAAAATTGTCATAGTTTTTGAAATTGAACAAACAATTAATAGAAAAATGTATTTTTCGTTGAACCCCAACGTTGCGAACTACAGTGTCATTCGATATCCCATGAATTTTTCAATTTTTCGAACCAAAAAATAGTCCAGCAACATGATCATTCGTTATGAAGCTGAAGTTCGCGGAATCCAACGAAAAATATTCCTTTTCATTGTTCGAGCCGATATACTTTTTGGGTCGGAAAAATCGAACGTTTTGTCATCCTAATTATATTCTGCATTTGAATAATAAGCTTCGCCACAGAAAAAAAGAATTTCGTTGCATTCCGACGATGCAAACTTCAACGTCATCGTTCCTTCGCTATTCGAACGGTCGATGAAAAAAAGATTCGACAACGGCCTCGTGCGAGAAAAAAATTTTGTTAACGATTCGCACCTGTTGCCAAGGCGAATAGCATTGAGACAAAAGTTCAGACACATGTCTGAGCAATAGCGTAAAATCGTGTCCCACGAATGAGCCATAAAATAGTCAGAATCGTGGGTAAACAGAAAATTTGCGGCGATTTTGACAGAACGAATAAAAAATACTCGCCGATATCGACGAGAGGCGGTTTGTCTCTTCCGCGTCGATAGCACAAATAACATTCGTTGGTTCTGAGGCTGCCGTGATTCAAATCGGCAGGGAAGCCGGAAACTGTATACTCGAGTAGAGTAAAGCCTTCGGGACACTGTTCGCCGAGGGCGGGAAAAATGACGGCAAGATCGGTGATGGGTGCCTGCATGTTCATGTCCTTGAGATGAGTGCCTTCCTGGCACCAGTCTTCCAACTTTTCTGCCTCATCGCCGTCCGTCTGAAATTCGTTGTCTTGGCCGGGCAGACCGGCCACAACGAAATAATCCGCGACTCTTCGTTCGTCCATTTCGCGCGGTCCGGATCGAGGAGAGTGTACGGAGAGCTAGGGTCTACGCTCCGAGGATGTTCATGATTTTCAATTTCGCCAAATGCCGCTTTTTTATGTTGGAAAACACGTTCGAGACTCTGCCAACGGCGTGAATTTTTCTTACATACGATTTGTCATATCGACTCGTAATTATTTCGGGTATAATGACCTATTTTGAAAATTTTCAATTTCCCGAAATTTGCCAAAAGTTTTAGTTGGTGAATAAGAAGGAAAAAAAAATCAGACCTTTGAATCCAATGTTTTTCCGAAAATGTTGAGGTCTGTCAAGGGCTCGTTCGATGGAACAATGAATTTTATTTGAAGAATATGAGATCGTCATTGTTTGTTTTCCGTCATGGAAATAGTGAAAATTACGAAAATGGAACGATGCAGAGAATTGTTGTTGAGCTCGTGACTGTGATGCGAATATTTGACAAGTTTCGACAAACTCGGACGAACGACGAGTCGACAATCATCAACACACGCAACTGACATGTATTTCCGGTGAGGAGCGATACGGAGATTGATAATTTCGTTGATAAATAAGAGGAAAAACAATGAGGAAAAGTGAAACGTCAAAGAAAAGCCAACTCGCAATAACCTCGTGGTATGTGGTTGATTCAACGCGCAACCATCACGAAATGTATATAAATAGGCCGAACACAATTCATTAACTCTCGCGGAGCACACGAAACAACGTTGTTCTTTTTTAGGTTATATGTCACGCATATGCACGCGCACACGCACACGCACGAAGATCCCGACTATCGGATGATTGAACGTGAATTGAAACAATTTTTTTGTCATTTGTTACCCCGTTCGTGGTGGAAAACACACGCACGTACACCCGTAGAGCACATACGTACGCACATTGTCAACTCGATTGACAGAAAGTCGTAATTGCTGAATCGTTCATCCGCGGAAATACGCACTAGTATTATTACTTTATATGGACGAGTTTTATCTTGCTTCCCGTTGCATTCGCTGATTTATTACCGTTAAATATACATGTTAAAAATATATTATAAAACCTGTACTTGTTGGTTGTTGGACGGCCATCTTTCCACTAGTGTGGCAGAGTATTCATTCAGTATAGTCGCGTGGTAGTGGCACTAGTGGTGAGACGACGACGTTTTCGACGTCCGGGGGTAGGGATTTTTTTCTTTTCGCACGCTCAGTAACATCTATTACGTATTAATTCGCGATTGTCAACACTGTCATTATCCTAATCGCCCTAAACTAGCTCGGTCGGTTAATTCAGTATTGGCTTTCAATGTTTCATGGAATCTACGTGTTCATGCAGTGTCTCTCTATGCAGAGTATGTCTATATGTAAATTTTTTTTTCTAAGCAGCAGGTACCTACGATAGCAAAGTTACCTGCTGTCGTCCCGACCATTCTGGTGGACGTTCCACCGCCGATACTAATTGAAGAGTCAGGGGACAATGATAATCCATGAATCCCGAGTACAGGCCTAAAATTTGGACTAAAATTCATTGTTGGCCGACTTGGGCGATTTTTGGCCCTGAACGTTTTCGATTGCTCGCAGTATTACGAAGGAATTTTGTGCTGGATCGGGGGATCGGGATTTCGTGTATAGAAATAACTTTTTTTTTCACTGCCCATGAAATATTTATTGTGCGATATTTGTAGTACATATATATATATATATATATATAACCAGCGTGCCCTTGCGGTTATAATTTTTTAACAAAAAGCTCCATTTTAAAAACGGAAATATGCGGATTTTTGTACCCGATCGACCTGCTGCTTCCGGCGTATACGCGCGCGAGCAGCCGAAAGGGAGGATTTTTATTTTTAACGAAAATAAACGTTCCTAATCGGAGATTTTTTTTTCCGCTGTGCCGAAAGTCCTTGGACCGAGCCGACGATTTATAGGGTGCAATTTATAAAATATGCATATTCAATTAATATGAATATATTTTTTTTCAATATCTGCCCCAAAAGTGCCAATTCCTATTGACCTTCGAAGAGCAAGTGCCCGATTTATCAACCATTTTGACCCTTCGAGTACACACTGGGTCATTTTGACCCCGACAATTTTATGTCACCGATTGTTTGGCATTTAATATGGCAAAGAATCTTTTGGCACTTAATTTTTGTTTTCGTCGAAAAATAAATTTAAGGCAATAAAATATCGATAATTTACTACAAAAAACGTTTCTGCAAAGAAAAAAACAAAAAATGCATATTTGCCGGAATACAATGATTTGAAAAACGCCTCGGGTCAAATTGACCCAAACGGGATTGTATAAATATCAAAAAGTTGGCAAAATTTGACCGATTGTCGAATCACGAAGCTCGATAATCGCCTTAATTATAACGAAATTAATGAATTATTACGAATTATTTGATATCAGATTATTCGTTGAAAAAAAAAACAAAAAAAATGCATTTGTACCGAAATACAACGATTTGCAAAACGCCTCGGGTCAGATTGACCCAATATACACTTATAGGAGCTGTGCACTCGAAGGGTTAATTGTACTCGTGTGAAAATTAGCATAGGCCTCTGGTCCACACGTTACAATTGAATGAAATTCAATTTTCAAAAATAAAATCCAGTTAAATCCCCAACTACTCGAACAATTCAAACAAAAGCTGCGAAAAACGTCACTGATCTGTCTATAGCACCATAAGATCTCTGTTCGTGAGACTGTTGAGCAGAATTTTTTCCGTTGTAACGGGGCCACCTGGAAGAATGAAAAAAAAAAAAAAAAAAACAAATTGAAATATTTCTTTTTCAGTTTTTTCAATCGTTTTTCATTGGTTTTTCGTAATATGAACCAGATGGTTTGGAGAAAGCTTCAAGTCATTGTAAAAAAATGAAAAAAAAATGGAATTCCTCGGGAGAATCGTTTTTTGTTGGACTGACCCAATTCGAACCACACATCGGTATTTCCGGCGTCCTTCCTCGCAGCGTTCAGTGCGTTTCTCATAGCCAGTGGAACGCAACAGCTCATGCATAAGGGTGGTTCGCCAGTGGCTGAAATATTTTTAAAGATTCGATCAAAAAAACCGTCGAATTGAATTTTTAATAAAAATAGAATAAAAAAAAATGGCCATATTTTCAGTGTACGCAGTTCAGTGTACCTTTCGATCGCAATACGCCCGTCGGATTCGGCGAGTTACGACGGAAGCTGACCCTCAGGTCGACCGGAATGTCCTTCGCTCCGGGAGGCTTGTAATTCTACAGGAACAAATAAATCAGCTTGAAGTAAGAAGGAAAAATTGTCCAAGAAAATTAGGCTTTAGGCTCAGAAAAAAAGCTCTAAAAAAAATCTCTATTTATTCATTTTTAATTTTGCAACACTCTCAAAGAGAGCGAAGGATTGTCGAGAAAAAAAAGTCAATCCATTATGAGAACGAGAATGGAAGATGTAATTAATTTAAACGATTCATACTCAATCAGGCGGTTGGTCGAGTCTCAAAAGTTCGAGCACTACCAACCGCCTCGAGTAATTTGATTTTCATTCAAGAGTTTCACCCGTTGAAAAGTTTAGTTACTCAAAAGTTGGCCGTTGCTTGTTTGACTCGAGGCTTTTCAAGGGTATACATCCGTTCTCAAGACGTTGACGACCCAAAACTTTATTCGTTTCGAGTCGCACATTTGCGAATATATAACGCAGGATAAACAAGAGTATGTATATTAACATATTAAGATCTGTACCAGAGGTAGTTGACTTTTTGCTTCCTCATAGAGGAAACTATGGGTTTAGTAAGAGGCAAGAGATAAAATACCCAAGTTCTGGTATTCATGAGAGAACCGGTATCCTTGCAATACACAAGTTCCTCGCTGGTCCAGTAGCCCACACCCATTACGAAGGCTCCTTCGACCTGTCCCAAATCAATTTCTGGATTGAGGCTGATTCCAGCGTCTTCCAAAATGTCGACCCTCTGTATTATGTGTTGTCCGGTCAACAGGTCCAATTCGACCTCCGCTACGGTCACACCATAGATGGCGTACGACTTGATATTGTTGTCTTTCGATCCAGCTGCCATCCTGCAAAAATTAAACATTTATCTCGCTCGATAAATACCGAAAATTCCCGCTGACGAATATTTTGGCTTGAGAAACAAAAACCAACAGTTTTTCGTGATTTTTTCAATCCCGTCAACGTTCAGCTTCGATTTGAATTTTTTCGGTTGCGAAAAAAGTGGAAATTCGACGTTTTATCGAAAACTACACGAGCGTCGATGATTCGGACTCTTGGAAAACGTTTAATTTATCGAAATATGCTTGGAAATTGATCGACGGATCGAAATTGTTATTTCAAGATATTTTTAATAGCCTTTGGAGGTAGGAAATATTGAATAGAGTCGAACGTACATGTAACGAGCGCACAGATCGACGTCAGCGGCATGAGCTGCCATCAACAACTCCGTCCAACTGGCATTTTCCATTTTTGCTTTAATCGGCTCGAGACGTTGTAAGATTTCTTTGCAGGCCATCATCGTCGCCTGGAAAAAAATGTGCCTCGTTATCGTTGCGAGATGAAAATTCAAAAAGTATCGAGAAAATCATGAAAACTGGAGAAAAGTGCCATGAGAAATGATGGAAATTTACATAGCAACAAGATTCGCTCGTCATACTTCCTCCGGTCACTGTATTGTTCGGAGTTATCATATTATTGGTAGGTTTTACGGAAACCATGTTCAGATCGATTCCCAATGTGTAAGCCGCGACTTGGGCAACCTGTCGAAACAAAAAATGTGAATGTTCGTTAATATTTATAAAAAAGAGCCTGGAAAGATGGAAAATTATTCGATTTCATACTTTTGTGTGAATTCCTTGACCACATTCAATTCCACCATGAAAAACGGTTACGGTACCGTCTCGCGCAAATATCGAAACCATCGCCTGGAATTGTCCCCACAACATGAGAGGATACTTCATCACTACGAACGACATTCCCTTTTTTTTCCAACGATTATTCTGTAGGGACACAAAAAATGAATTGAAAAAAATGAATTGAAAAAAATGAATGGAAACAACAGAAAATGCACATTCACCGGAATATAACGATTTCAAAAAAGCTTTGGGTCAAATTGACCCAGTGTGTACTTATAGGAGGTGTGCACTCGAACGGTTAATTTATCTTTTTAATAGGAACGTTAATAGTCGTAAATTTAGTTTTTCATTCTTTTTTGCTATGGATAAAAAAGAGCAGAGCCGCGTACATTGTTGAACGTTTCGACTGCTTTCTTCCTCCTTTCATAGTCCGACGTTCTTTTCATATCGTCGATCATCGGCAGCAAGGCCTCCTTGTCCGGCGCGTTCATATTCAATATACGAACTTCCAATGGATCTT
The DNA here is from genome assembly GCA_963921915.1 of Hyposoter dolosus. Taxonomy (NCBI): domain Eukaryota; kingdom Metazoa; phylum Arthropoda; class Insecta; order Hymenoptera; family Ichneumonidae; genus Hyposoter; species Hyposoter dolosus. Next base: position 15,138,021 of record OY998132.1, on the reverse strand, counting down.
TTCCAAGTGTCCGAGCGATGTGTTCCATGATGCTTTCTGCCATTGCGATTCCCTCCGTAGAAGCTGAAACCAAGAGAGTAGCTTCCATAGAAAATCTGCAGCGTGCAATTTTCCTATAGTTTTTCTTTTTTCAAATTCTTTTTTGTTGGAAACCGTCAAGAGAAAAAAAAAAACGTTTGGAAAAAGTTTGAAATACTTTCGGCAACCGGCTTCAAGGGGATCTGTCAGGTTCGCGGTCGGTAAGGATCCTGCGCGAAAGCCTTTTTTTCAATCCAGGGATAAAAATCGTCGATTTTACCAAAAATAAATATGAAGGACGGAATATCGTTATTATTGTTAGCATCGACATTAATTTTATTAATAGCAGAGCATTAGCAAAGGCGAGCGAGAATTAATCGAGACTAACCCGGAGCTCTGCAATACGTGTTGGACGGAATGTCGGTTTTAACTTCGAAGCCATCGCAGCCCCATGTTTCGGAGTCGTAGCACGTGTAAAAGTGATGAACGACAAACGGTGCGTGTAGTTCATTGAACGAAGAGCCGGCGTTTCCCCAATGTGTCGAATTGAGATATTGTATGAGGCCGTCGTCGTTAACGCCAACCTCGTATTCCTGCTTCATCGAGTAGCGTTTACCGACCGTTGCCATGTTACCCTCGATCGTCATGATGAAACGAGTCGGTCGTCTCAACAGGTGGCACACGAGAGCACACGCGCAAGTTACTTGATTAGATCGCGATATCTTTGCGCCGTATCCACCGCCTAAACGTCTAACGTTGACGTTTATGCTGAAACATAACGTCGTTATCGTTAATTATTCGATGCAAAAGTTATGGTCAAATTTTTGCGAGTCATTTTCGATGACGTCGAAGTTTGCGTCGTTGGAATGCAACGAAATTATTATTCTCCTGTAAAAATATCCATTTTTGCGAGCCAGAAAGAAATATCGAAAAATTTGAATCAAAAAGTTGTGGCCGCCTGAAGTTTTCGTGCGTGCAAATTTGCACCCGCATCTGGTGGCTAAAAATAAATATTTTCGTTGAATTCCAACGCTGCGAACTTCAGCTTGACGATTTTCGCACAAAAAACTTTTGGCAATCTCCTTGTCAGATTTTTCTCTTGTCATCGATGAATAATTTCGAACAGAAAAAAAATTACCTATTGCTTGGAACACCGAGGCAAGTGGCTATCGAAATTTGTGTCAAATCGATCCACTGCGAAGCCGGATAAACGTCAATACCATCTTCGGTCGGTATACAAACGCAACTCTGCGGTTCCATTGTAAAGTGATACTGAGATCCCACCTCGAGTGATCCCTTGATAACGTGTTTCGCATCGTCCCCTAAAAATCATTAATATTTTCTCGTTTTATAGAAATTTCCCAGGCAATATCGGCCTCGGGCATGTGTCCGGAAAAAAGCTTCATTGATTTCTCGCGGAGGTAAAAACAAAAAAAACGTTGAAAAAATGAGACCTTTTCGTTTAGCTGGCATGTGTGCAGTCTGGAATAGCCGAGTTTTATCACCGGAGGCAAGAGCATCCTGAATAGTTACAATTGCTTTTTTCTTCAGGGTGCCCGAGTACGTGACTTTGACTAGTTTTGCAGCCTCGTTCGCAACCGCCTGAGTTTCGGCGACTACAACACCGATCGGCTGACCCGCGTACTCGATATCGCCTTCTGCAAACAGCTGAAAACGAGCGTATTCGTTAAAGTTGGCCGTGTGTCTTTTCCACCCAAAAAAATTGCACAAATCGTTCTAGTTTTTAATAATTAAAAGAAAAAAAAATTTACAATTCAACATTCCAATGTATTAGAATATTATAAATTAATAATATTCAATTTGTAATGTATTAGAATATTTATATTTATTGAGAATATTGAAATTATTGAAAGAAAAAAAGGAAAAAAAGGAAATAAAAAATTTCTGCAACGAATAAAAGTGGAAAATTGGCATACCCGTTCGTCCGCGTCGAGAAGGATGCTCTTGTTGGAACCGTCCACCGAAAGATTTTTACCGGTGACATCTTGAGCAGCGAAGAAGGCTACGACACCGGATAATCCCTGAGGCGATGCGGAAACAGGAAAAGAAAAAAGATAAATGAATAAACGAGCGACGGGCACGAGGGGGGGCGAGTGCCCATGATTTTCGATGCGATATCTCGATCGTTGAATTTTCTTCCTTGACCGAATCCGTGAATAAAATAGGCTATCAAATAGACAATCTACACGGTCTTAAATTTCTCGTACAATATTTCACGTTCGCGTGGCAGGACTTTGGAAAGCGATAAAAAAATGAACGCTTTATATTTTACGAGCCCCATCCGATAAGATCACTTCCCATATCTCGTTTCTCCATTTTTTTTCTTCTTTCCCGCTCCATTTCCCATGTTTTCTCCCTTTATTTCCGTTTTTGTTCGTTGTTTTTGTTTTTTGACGTTTGGGGCTTTCGCGGATATACTGACCAGTGCGTCGCTCGCGTCGACGCTCTCGATTTTTCCGCTTGAATATTCCGTATGAACGAATGCGCAATGAACTGCATTCTCGCTGGTCGGTATGTCGTTTACGTACTGGCCTTCGCCCGATGTCTGATAAATCGATTCCATCTTTGGCAGTGGCTTGTTCACCGGCCACATATTCTTGTCCGTGTCGTAATCGTGAGTCCCCGAAGAAAGGCCACGCTCCAAAATCTCACCACCGCTCCGTAACTTTGCCTCCACGCTCTCCGGTTTCACGCTCAGTACAAACTGCAAGCCTTTTCGAAATTATTCGATCCGCTCTTTTACGATCAATTTGGCAATAGTTTCAAAATTTTATTCGACCTTGTAGAAAAGTCCGATTGCGAGTTTCTTTCGAAATTCTGGGGAATAGTCGGGCAGGCGATGATCGGGATTCAGCTCGGAATCCAATATTTTAATGGCGTTGCGAAAAACCTTTTTTCGCAAGAGATTTTTGCCATCGAGGAAAGCCTCCGTCTCGACCGCGTGAAACTGAGTAAACAGAAAATTAATCAGAATCTATTTTTCAATGGGCAACGATTCGCAACTATTTTTACTTCTTCGTATCCGCAACTTACGAAAGTTTCATTAATTCCACCGAATATGATGTTCGGTTTTTCCAAAATTTTGTTCGATCCGTCCAATTTGAAACAGAATGCAGCATTTACGTGCGCGTGTGCGTTTTGAGCTCTGGGCATGATCTGTAAAAAAAGGAAAAATACGACATTCCTCACGATTGTACGATTTTATTGGGAAACACAATGTTTTTCTTTTTCCGTAACGGTGGCACTTTTTTTTCAGTTTTCAATGTCAATCTGCTTAAAATGTCCCAAAACATCAAAAAATCATATCTAGAAAAAATGTCTGGATGTGTGTGTGTGCGTATGTTCTGGCACTGTAAAATTCAAACGTTTATAACTCGAGAACGGTTTGAGCTACAGGGCCCCCGTTTTGCACAGATATTAATATATACAAGCTCTTCATTCTCTGATAATTTTGTTGGAATTGATAGAAAAATACGAATTCTACGGCATTTTGAAATTTTCAAAAAAAGGCTGTCGACGCTCCAACTTGCGCAAATTTTAAGATTTATTACTAATTTTTTTTTTTACACATAGTGTATCATAATAGGAAGGTTGGTATTGAATTTGGAAAATATCGGTTGAACGGTTTAAATTTTATGATTTTTCGAATTTTACGAAAATTTTTTACAAAAGTTTTGTGAAATATTGAGCATAAGTCTGTACTTGCTCTTTACTTTCTAGAAAAGTTGTTGAAATTATATAATTTAAATGGAAATACAAAAAACGGTGAAAATTGCTTGCTCAAGATGCACGCGATGCTCAAAGCTTCCTCTATGAGGAAGCCAAAATAAAAAAATATAGTTCTCTATATACATCTTGTTTCTTTATTCTCACCTTGTAGGTACGATAAACGTATTCGTTGCTCATCGGCGATAGAACAATGCTGTATATTACTTTATGGTTCATGTCGGTTTGAAGAAAGTCCAAAAAACTAATGCTGTTTTTTTTCGATGGGCTCTCGACTGGAAGAGACAAAAAGAGAACTTTATATACTTCTGTCAACTTTATGAAGGACGCGATACTGGAAAATACGACTTTTCAATGCGCACGGTAATTTGGTCGCAGGGGCTGAAAAATAACGAAAATGGAATATCGATCGTTGCGAGAACAAACTTTTTGAGCGGCCCTTCATCGAGTTTGAACGCTTATCACGCTAATTGATAAAAGTTGACGGAGGGGAGAGGTAAATAAGCAGGTTTGTTTCCGCATCGTTTGGGAAATGGAATTTCCCTCGCGGCGCGATTCGATGAAACTTACGAACGTGCATTTGTGCTCCGGCCGCTTCCAGAATGAGAAAAAGGTCCGACGGAAATTCACGATGCGCGTGTTTTATCATCAAATTTCCAGCGAGTGTTCCAATCTGTAATGAAACAAATTTTCTTTCAGTGGAATGGATTCAAGTTCTCTTTTTCATGAATATCTTCGGGAATAGCAGAGACATTTTTTGCCTCCGCATTGATTGGAAATATAAACAAAACGTTTCGAGTTAATTTATCGATGAAAATATAGTTTTTCCAATAACTGCGAAAATATTTAAGACCCAACAGTATTAGTTCTGAACAAAAAGGTATGCTCGCGGTTTTTATTTTCACTGACGATTGTGAGTTGTTCCGCAGTATCGATACACGTTTGATTATTATTTGAATTTATAATTGACCCTTCGAGTGCATACCTCCTGTAAGTACACATTGGGTCAATCTGACCCGAGGCGTTTTTCGAATCGTTATATTTCGGTAAATATGCATTTTTTTTTTGTTTTTTTGTTTTTTGTAGAGACGTTTTTTGTAGTTGATAATTCATATTTTATGGACCTGAATTGATTTTTTTACGAAGACGAAAATTAGGTGCGGAAATATTCGTTGCCATAAAATGCCAAATAATCGGTGACAGAAAATTGTTGGGATCAAAATGAGCCAGAGGCACTCGAAGGGTTAAAACACAATTCCCTTTTGCTCGAAATAAACATTATGGAATTGGCAATATTTTTTCGAAAAAATCGTACATTTTTAATTGCAGAAACAAAATAAAGTTTTGATGGACTTTATATAACGTTTATATGTGTGCAAAGTTTGAGAGTGAGATTCGTCATGGGACTTACATTTCGAACTGGAACACTCGCAATCAGGTCTATGTGATTGGCCATGTGGCTCAAGTATCCGAATCCGGGCTCCTTGGAGAATTTCTCAAAGGTGTTCTTGGCGACGCTCAGTGAGACGTTTCCACCAAGGGTTAATGCGTTACTATCCTTTACAACCCGATGTAGGTCAGGAATGTCATTTACGTCGAGGTAAATTTCCGGCTTAACCAAACGATAAACGCCTGCAACATCGTGCGAGAAAGTTCCTTTTCAAACCTTTTCGGTATATATTTACAAGTGGGGCTGCACCTATAATCCCCATATGGTTTTTTACCCATAACAAATGTAAAAAAAAAATTCCGACCCGATTATAGGTGGAGCCCCACTTGTAAATATTTACCCTCGAGTTATAAACGTTTGAATTTTGCAGCAAATTTTGTAAATTTTGAAGCAAAATTGAGATTTTTGTTGACAATTTCGTACAATTATCGGCAAAGGATTTATCCATCAACAGGATAAAGGAAAAATGGCCTCGATCAACCGCGAATATATATTCAGGAGTTGGCTCACCATGAGCAGTGTTGCCCCCGTTGAGAACGTAAGTAGCTTTGGGATACTTGTCGAATATGGCGAATAAGTTTTCGAGTGAAACGAGTTTGTGAAATTGTGCACTTGCCAAATTCATAGAAATTTGTGCGGGTTGTTTATGCGTAACAACGTCCGAACAATCGCCACTGCATGGTTTTCCCGATTTTGGGCAAGTCTTGAGTTTGTAGAGTTCCTAGAAAATTCCTTCATTATTATTGGAGTTTTTATGGTGATGGTTTTTTATGGTTTTTTGTTTTTTTTTTTTTCTATTTATCGTTGAAAAATGGAGGGAAAAAAGTTGGTTACCTCGATGTCCTGGATCTTCTTGGACAATGTGAGGTCCGCGTCGCTCGCAAAGCCTTTGAAAGCTTCGAGAATAGGTCGATATCCAGTGCATCGACAAATGTTGCTACCAAACGAATTTTCAATCTCCTTCATCGTCAATTTTTCACCTCGCTGTTGTACCAAACTGCGTGGGCGATTGTGACGAATCGCCGGAAATACAAATAGAAATTGGATTGGAAAATGAGCCTCTGTAGACACACATGGGTCTGGGGTGCCCATTAAGCGAGAATGGCGTAAATTTCTCGTTTTTCGTATCTATTCCCCTTATAATTCCCTTATTCCCCTTTCCCCTTATAAAAAGTTCTAAGTAACGTTATATCTCGAACGTTATTGTTGTCGTTTTATTCGTCCTGTGATTGGTCGGTCCTGTTATACACCGTGTTTTGACTCTCCCACTGTCAGTCTGACAGTTCCGGCTGTTGATTTGACAGTTGCGTATATACGCGTGCGGTTATATGTTCCTATCGGAATAAATCTTTTTTTCGTATGCATGAAAGTGGAATTTACTAGAACTCTTCACGTGATCACGCAGGGGGACTTTCTCCATCACTGGGAATTGCCAGATCCACGAAAACTCGTCATAGAGCCACAGCTTCGGGATTTAAATTTATAAATATTTTTTTTTCAAAAATCGTGGATCAAAATTTATCCGGGAACGCGATTGACTAGAACTCTTCACGAGGACACGCAGGGGGACTTCCTCGATCACTGGGAATTGCCAGATCGACGAAAACGTGTCTGGGCGCCTCAGCTTCGGGATTGAAACTTTTTTTATTTCTTTTTTCCGAAAATGGTGGGTAAAAAAATTTCGAGAAACGCAATCGACTAGAACTCTTCACGAGGACACGCATAGAGACTTTATCCATCACTCGAAATTGACAGATCTATGAAAACTCGTCATAGAGCCACAGCTTCGGGATTTAAATTTATATATATTTTTTTTTCAAAAATCGTGGATAAAAATTTTTCCCGGAACGCGTTTGACTAGAACTCTTCACGAGAGCACGCAGGGGGACTTTCTCCATCACTGGGAATTGCCAGATCTACGAAAACTCGTCACAAAGCCACAGCTTCGGGGTTGAAAGTTTTTATTTTTATTTTTCCGAAAAGAGTGGGTAAAAAATTTTCCAGAAACGCAAACGACTAGAACTCTTCACGAGGACACGCAGGGAGACTTTCTCTATCACTGAGAATTGCCAGATCTACGAAAACTCGTCACAAAGTCACAGCTTCGGGATTGAAAGTTTTTATTTTTATTTTTCCGAAAAAGGTGGGTAAAAATTTTTCCAGAAACGCAAACGACTAGAACTCTTCACGAGGACACGCAGGGGGACTGTCTCCATCACTGGGAATTGCCAGATCTACGAAAACTCGTCACAAAGCCACAGCTTCGGGGTTGAAAGTTTTTATTTTTATTTTTCCGAAAAGAGTGGGTAAAAAATTTTCCAGAAACGCAAACGACTAGAACTCTTCACGAGGACACGCAGGGAGACTGTCTCCATCACTGGGAATTGCCAGATCTACGCAAACTCGTCACAAAGCCACAGCTTCGGGGTTGAAAGTTTTTATTTTTATTTTTCCGAAAAGAGTGGGTAAAAAATTTTCCAGAAACGCAAACGACTAGAACTCTTCACGAGAACACGCAGCGAGACTGTCTCCATCACTGGGAATTGCCAGATCTACGAAAACTCGTCACAAAGCCACAGCTTCGGGATTGAAAGTTTTTATTTTTATTTTTCCGAAAAAGGTGGGTAAAAATTTTTCCAGAAACGCAAACGACTAGAACTCTTCACGAGGACACGCAGGGGGACTGTCTCCATCACTGGGAATTGCCAGATCTACGAAAACTCGTCACAAAGCCACAGCTTCGGGGTTGAAAGTTTTTATTTTTATTTTTCCGAAAAGAGTGGGTAAAAAATTTTCCAGAAACGCAAACGACTAGAACTCTTCACGAGGACACGCAGCGAGACTGTCTCCATCACTGGGAATTGCCAGATCTACGAAAACTCGTCACAAAGCCACAGCTTCGGGATTGAAAGTTTTTATTTTTATTTTTCCGAAAAAGGTGGGTAAAAATTTTTCCAGAAACGCAAACGACTAGAACTCTTCACGAGGACACGCAGGGGGACTGTCTCCATCACTGGGAATTGCCAGATCTACGAAAACTCGTCACAAAGCCACAGCTTCGGGATTGAAAGTTTTTATTTTTATTTTTCCGAAAAAGGTGGGTAAAAATTTTTCCAGAAACGCAAACGACTAGAACTCTTCACGAGGACACGCAGGGGGACTGTCTCCATCACTGGGAATTGCCAGATCTACGAAAACTCGTCACAAAGCCACAGCTTCGGGATTGAAAGTTTTTATTTTTATTTTTCCGAAAAAGGTGGGTAAAAATTTTTCCAGAAACGCAAACGACTAGAACTCTTCACGAGGACACGCAGGGGGACTGTCTCCATCACTGGGAATTGCCAGATCTACGAAAACTCGTCACAAAGCCACAGCTTCGGGGTTGAAAGTTTTTATTTTTATTTTTCCGAAAAGAGTGGGTAAAAAATTTTCCAGAAACGCAAACGACTAGAACTCTTTACGAGGACACGCAGGGAGACTGTCTCCATCACTGGGAATTGCCAGATCTACGCAAACTCGTCACAAAGCCACAGCTTCGGGGTTGAAAGTTTTTATTTTTATTTTTCCGAAAAAGGTGGGTAAAAATTTTTCCAGAAACGCAAACGACTAGAACTCTTCACGAGGACACGCAGGGGGACTGTCTCCATCACTGGGAATTGCCAGATCTACGAAAACTCGTCACAAAGCCACAGCTTCGGGGTTGAAAGTTTTTATTTTTATTTTTCCGAAAAAGGTGGGTAAAAATTTTTCCAGAAACGCAAACGACTAGAACTCTTCACGAGGACACGCAGGGGGACTGTCTCCATCACTGGGAATTGCCAGATCTACGAAAACTCGTCACAAAGCCACAGCTTCGGGGTTGAAAGTTTTTATTTTTATTTTTCCGAAAAAGGTGGGTAAAAATTTTTCCAGAAACGCAAACGACTAGAACTCTTCACGAGGACACGCAGGGGGACTGTCTCCATCACTGGGAATTGCCAGATCTACGAAAACTCGTCACAAAGCCACAGCTTCGGGGTTGAAAGTTTTTATTTTTATTTTTCCGAAAAGAGTGGGTAAAAAATTTTCCAGAAACGCAAACGACTAGAACTCTTCACGAGGACACGCAGGGAGACTTTCTCTATCACTGAGAATTGCCAGATCTACGAAAACTCGTCACAAAGCCACAGCTTCGGGGTTGAAAGTTTTTATTTTTATTTTTCCGAAAAGAGTGGGTAAAAAATTTTCCAGAAACGCAAACGACTAGAACTCTTCACGAGGACACGCAGGGAGACTGTCTCCATCACTGGGAATTGCCAGATCTACGCAAACTCGTCACAAAGCCACAGCTTCGGGGTTGAAAGTTTTTATTTTTATTTTTCCGAAAAGAGTGGGTAAAAAATTTTCCAGAAACGCAAACGACTAGAACTCTTCACGAGAACACGCAGCGAGACTGTCTCCATCACTGGGAATTGCCAGATCTACGAAAACTCGTCACAAAGCCACAGCTTCGGGATTGAAAGTTTTTATTTTTATTTTTCCGAAAAAGGTGGGTAAAAATTTTTCCAGAAACGCAAACGACTAGAACTCTTCACGAGGACACGCAGGGGGACTGTCTCCATCACTGGGAATTGCCAGATCTACGAAAACTCGTCACAAAGCCACAGCTTCGGGGTTGAAAGTTTTTATTTTTATTTTTCCGAAAAGAGTGGGTAAAAAATTTTCCAGAAACGCAAACGACTAGAACTCTTCACGAGGACACGCAGCGAGACTGTCTCCATCACTGGGAATTGCCAGATCTACGAAAACTCGTCACAAAGCCACAGCTTCGGGATTGAAAGTTTTTATTTTTATTTTTCCGAAAAAGGTGGGTAAAAATTTTTCCAGAAACGCAAACGACTAGAACTCTTCACGAGGACACGCAGGGAGACTGTCTCCATCACTGGGAATTGCCAGATCTACGAAAACTCGTCACAAAGCCACAGCTTCGGGATTGAAAGTTTTTATTTTTATTTTTCCGAAAAAGGTGGGTAAAAATTTTTCCAGAAACGCAAACGACTAGAACTCTTCACGAGGACACGCAGGGGGACTGTCTCCATCACTGGGAATTGCCAGATCTACGAAAACTCGTCACAAAGCCACAGCTTCGGGATTGAAAGTTTTTATTTTTATTTTTCCGAAAAAGGTGGGTAAAAATTTTTCCAGAAACGCAAACGACTAGAACTCTTCACGAGGACACGCAGGGGGACTGTCTCCATCACTGGGAATTGCCAGATCTACGAAAACTCGTCACAAAGCCACAGCTTCGGGGTTGAAAGTTTTTATTTTTATTTTTCCGAAAAGAGTGGGTAAAAAATTTTCCAGAAACGCAAACGACTAGAACTCTTTACGAGGACACGCAGGGAGACTGTCTCCATCACTGGGAATTGCCAGATCTACGCAAACTCGTCACAAAGCCACAGCTTCGGGGTTGAAAGTTTTTATTTTTATTTTTCCGAAAAAGGTGGGTAAAAATTTTTCCAGAAACGCAAACGACTAGAACTCTTCACGAGGACACGCAGGGGGACTGTCTCCATCACTGGGAATTGCCAGATCTACGAAAACTCGTCACAAAGCCACAGCTTCGGGGTTGAAAGTTTTTATTTTTATTTTTCCGAAAAAGGTGGGTAAAAATTTTTCCAGAAACGCAAACGACTAGAACTCTTCACGAGGACACGCAGGGGGACTGTCTCCATCACTGGGAATTGCCAGATCTACGAAAACTCGTCACAAAGCCACAGCTTCGGGGTTGAAAGTTTTTATTTTTATTTTTCCGAAAAGAGTGGGTAAAAAATTTTCCAGAAACGCAAACGACTAGAACTCTTCACGAGGACACGCAGGGAGACTTTCTCTATCACTGAGAATTGCCAGATCTACGAAAACTCGTCACAAAGCCACAGCTTCGGGATTGAAAGTTTTTATTTTTATTTTTCCGAAAAGAGTGGGTAAAAAATTTTCCAGAAACGCAAACGACTAGAACTCTTCACGAGGACACGCAGCGAGACTGTCTCCATCACTGGGAATTGCCAGATCTACGAAAACTCGTCACAAAGCCACAGCTTCGGGATTGAAAGTTTTTATTTTTATTTTTCCGAAAAAGGTGGGTAAAAATTTTTCCAGAAACGCAAACGACTAGAACTCTTCACGAGGACACGCAGGGGGACTGTCTCCATCACTGGGAATTGCCAGATCTACGAAAACTCGTCACAAAGCCACAGCTTCGGGATTGAAAGTTTTTATTTTTATTTTTCCGAAAAAGGTGGGTAAAAATTTTTCCAGAAACGCAAACGACTAGAACTCTTCACGAGGACACGCAGGGGGACTGTCTCCATCACTGGGAATTGCCAGATCTACGAAAACTCGTCACAAAGCCACAGCTTCGGGGTTGAAAGTTTTTATTTTTATTTTTCCGAAAAGAGTGGGTAAAAAATTTTCCAGAAACGCAAACGACTAGAACTCTTCACGAGGACACGCAGGGAGACTTTCTCTATCACTGAGAATTGCCAGATCTACGAAAACTCGTCACAAAGCCACAGCTTCGGGATTGAAAGTTTTTATTTTTATTTTTCCGAAAAGAGTGGGTAAAAAATTTTCCAGAAACGCAAACGACTAGAACTCTTCACGAGGACACGCAGCGAGACTGTCTCCATCACTGGGAATTGCCAGATCTACGAAAACTCGTCACAAAGCCACAGCTTCGGGATTGAAAGTTTTTATTTTTATTTTTCCGAAAAAGGTGGGTAAAAATTTTTCCAGAAACGCAAACGACTAGAACTCTTCACGAGGACACGCAGGGGGACTGTCTCCATCACTGGGAATTGCCAGATCTACGAAAACTCGTCACAAAGCCACAGCTTCGGGATTGAAAGTTTTTATTTTTATTTTTCCGAAAAGAGTGGGTAAAAAATTTTCCAGAAACGCAAACGACTAGAACTCTTCACGAGGACACGCAGCGAGACTGTCTCCATCACTGGGAATTGCCAGATCTACGAAAACTCGTCACAAAGCCACAGCTTCGGGATTGAAAGTTTTTATTTTTATTTTTCCGAAAAAGGTGGGTAAAAATTTTTCCAGAAACGCAAACGACTAGAACTCTTCACGAGGACACGCAGGGGGACTGTCTCCATCACTGGGAATTGCCAGATCTACGAAAACTCGTCACAAAGCCACAGCTTCGGGGTTGAAAGTTTTTATTTTTATTTTTCCGAAAAAGGTGGGTAAAAATTTTTCCAGAAACGCAAACGACTAGAACTCTTCACGAGGACACGCAGGGGGACTGTCTCCATCACTGGGAATTGCCAGATCTACGAAAACTCGTCACAAAGCCACAGCTTCGGGGTTGAAAGTTTTTATTTTTATTTTTCCGAAAAGAGTGGGTAAAAAATTTTCCAGAAACGCAAACGACTAGAACTCTTCACGAGGACACGCAGCGAGACTGTCTCCATCACTGGGAATTGCCAGATCTACGAAAACTCGTCACAAAGCCACAGCTTCGGGATTGAAAGTTTTTATTTTTATTTTTCCGAAAAAGGTGGGTAAAAATTTTTCCAGAAACGCAAACGACTAGAACTCTTCACGAGGACACGCAGGGGGACTGTCTCCATCACTGGGAATTGCCAGATCTACGAAAACTCGTCACAAAGCCACAGCTTCGGGATTGAAAGTTTTTATTTTTATTTTTCCGAAAAAGGTGGGTAAAAATTTTTCCAGAAACGCAAACGACTAGAACTCTTCACGAGGACACGCAGGGGGACTGTCTCCATCACTGGGAATTGCCAGATCTACGAAAACTCGTCACAAAGCCACAGCTTCGGGATTGAAAGTTTTTATTTTTATTTTTCCGAAAAAGGTGGGTAAAAATTTTTCCAGAAACGCAAACGACTAGAACTCTTCACGAGGACACGCAGGGGGACTGTCTCCATCACTGGGAATTGCCAGATCTACGAAAACTCGTCACAAAGCCACAGCTTCGGGGTTGAAAGTTTTTATTTTTATTTTTCCGAAAAGAGTGGGTAAAAAATTTTCCAGAAACGCAAACGACTAGAACTCTTTACGAGGACACGCAGGGAGACTGTCTCCATCACTGGGAATTGCCAGATCTACGCAAACTCGTCACAAAGCCACAGCTTCGGGGTTGAAAGTTTTTATTTTTATTTTTCCGAAAAAGGTGGGTAAAAATTTTTCCAGAAACGCAAACGACTAGAACTCTTCACGAGGACACGCAGGGGGACTGTCTCCATCACTGGGAATTGCCAGATCTACGAAAACTCGTCACAAAGCCACAGCTTCGGGGTTGAAAGTTTTTATTTTTATTTTTCCGAAAAAGGTGGGTAAAAATTTTTCCAGAAACGCAAACGACTAGAACTCTTCACGAGGACACGCAGGGGGACTGTCTCCATCACTGGGAATTGCCAGATCTACGAAAACTCGTCACAAAGCCACAGCTTCGGGGTTGAAAGTTTTTATTTTTATTTTTCCGAAAAGAGTGGGTAAAAAATTTTCCAGAAACGCAAACGACTAGAACTCTTCACGAGGACACGCAGGGAGACTTTCTCTATCACTGAGAATTGCCAGATCTACGAAAACTCGTCACAAAGCCACAGCTTCGGGGTTGAAAGTTTTTATTTTTATTTTTCCGAAAAGAGTGGGTAAAAAATTTTCCAGAAACGCAAACGACTAGAACTCTTCACGAGGACACGCAGGGAGACTGTCTCCATCACTGGGAATTGCCAGATCTACGCAAACTCGTCACAAAGCCACAGCTTCGGGGTTGAAAGTTTTTATTTTTATTTTTCCGAAAAGAGTGGGTAAAAAATTTTCCAGAAACGCAAACGACTAGAACTCTTCACGAGAACACGCAGCGAGACTGTCTCCATCACTGGGAATTGCCAGATCTACGAAAACTCGTCACAAAGCCACAGCTTCGGGATTGAAAGTTTTTATTTTTATTTTTCCGAAAAAGGTGGGTAAAAATTTTTCCAGAAACGCAAACGACTAGAACTCTTCACGAGGACACGCAGGGGGACTGTCTCCATCACTGGGAATTGCCAGATCTACGAAAACTCGTCACAAAGCCACAGCTTCGGGGTTGAAAGTTTTTATTTTTATTTTTCCGAAAAGAGTGGGTAAAAAATTTTCCAGAAACGCAAACGACTAGAACTCTTCACGAGGACACGCAGCGAGACTGTCTCCATCACTGGGAATTGCCAGATCTACGAAAACTCGTCACAAAGCCACAGCTTCGGGATTGAAAGTTTTTATTTTTATTTTTCCGAAAAAGGTGGGTAAAAATTTTTCCAGAAACGCAAACGACTAGAACTCTTCACGAGGACACGCAGGGGGACTGTCTCCATCACTGGGAATTGCCAGATCTACGAAAACTCGTCACAAAGCCACAGCTTCGGGATTGAAAGTTTTTATTTTTATTTTTCCGAAAAAGGTGGGTAAAAATTTTTCCAGAAACGCAAACGACTAGAACTCTTCACGAGGACACGCAGGGGGACTGTCTCCATCACTGGGAATTGCCAGATCTACGAAAACTCGTCACAAAGCCACAGCTTCGGGATTGAAAGTTTTTATTTTTATTTTTCCGAAAAAGGTGGGTAAAAATTTTTCCAGAAACGCAAACGACTAGAACTCTTCACGAGGACACGCAGGGGGACTGTCTCCATCACTGGGAATTGCCAGATCTACGAAAACTCGTCACAAAGCCACAGCTTCGGGGTTGAAAGTTTTTATTTTTATTTTTCCGAAAAGAGTGGGTAAAAAATTTTCCAGAAACGCAAACGACTAGAACTCTTTACGAGGACACGCAGGGAGACTGTCTCCATCACTGGGAATTGCCAGATCTACGCAAACTCGTCACAAAGCCACAGCTTCGGGGTTGAAAGTTTTTATTTTTATTTTTCCGAAAAAGGTGGGTAAAAATTTTTCCAGAAACGCAAACGACTAGAACTCTTCACGAGGACACGCAGGGGGACTGTCTCCATCACTGGGAATTGCCAGATCTACGAAAACTCGTCACAAAGCCACAGCTTCGGGGTTGAAAGTTTTTATTTTTATTTTTCCGAAAAAGGTGGGTAAAAATTTTTCCAGAAACGCAAACGACTAGAACTCTTCACGAGGACACGCAGGGGGACTGTCTCCATCACTGGGAATTGCCAGATCTACGAAAACTCGTCACAAAGCCACAGCTTCGGGGTTGAAAGTTTTTATTTTTATTTTTCCGAAAAGAGTGGGTAAAAAATTTTCCAGAAACGCAAACGACTAGAACTCTTCACGAGGACACGCAGGGAGACTTTCTCTATCACTGAGAATTGCCAGATCTACGAAAACTCGTCACAAAGCCACAGCTTCGGGATTGAAAGTTTTTATTTTTATTTTTCCGAAAAGAGTGGGTAAAAAATTTTCCAGAAACGCAAACGACTAGAACTCTTCACGAGGACACGCAGCGAGACTGTCTCCATCACTGGGAATTGCCAGATCTACGAAAACTCGTCACAAAGCCACAGCTTCGGGATTGAAAGTTTTTATTTTTATTTTTCCGAAAAAGGTGGGTAAAAATTTTTCCAGAAACGCAAACGACTAGAACTCTTCACGAGGACACGCAGGGGGACTGTCTCCATCACTGGGAATTGCCAGATCTACGAAAACTCGTCACAAAGCCACAGCTTCGGGATTGAAAGTTTTTATTTTTATTTTTCCGAAAAAGGTGGGTAAAAATTTTTCCAGAAACGCAAACGACTAGAACTCTTCACGAGGACACGCAGGGGGACTGTCTCCATCACTGGGAATTGCCAGATCTACGAAAACTCGTCACAAAGCCACAGCTTCGGGGTTGAAAGTTTTTATTTTTATTTTTCCGAAAAGAGTGGGTAAAAAATTTTCCAGAAACGCAAACGACTAGAACTCTTCACGAGGACACGCAGGGAGACTTTCTCTATCACTGAGAATTGCCAGATCTACGAAAACTCGTCACAAAGCCACAGCTTCGGGATTGAAAGTTTTTATTTTTATTTTTCCGAAAAGAGTGGGTAAAAAATTTTCCAGAAACGCAAACGACTAGAACTCTTCACGAGGACACGCAGCGAGACTGTCTCCATCACTGGGAATTGCCAGATCTACGAAAACTCGTCACAAAGCCACAGCTTCGGGATTGAAAGTTTTTATTTTTATTTTTCCGAAAAAGGTGGGTAAAAATTTTTCCAGAAACGCAAACGACTAGAACTCTTCACGAGGACACGCAGGGGGACTGTCTCCATCACTGGGAATTGCCAGATCTACGAAAACTCGTCACAAAGCCACAGCTTCGGGATTGAAAGTTTTTATTTTTATTTTTCCGAAAAGAGTGGGTAAAAAATTTTCCAGAAACGCAAACGACTAGAACTCTTCACGAGGACACGCAGCGAGACTGTCTCCATCACTGGGAATTGCCAGATCTACGAAAACTCGTCACAAAGCCACAGCTTCGGGATTGAAAGTTTTTATTTTTATTTTTCCGAAAAAGGTGGGTAAAAATTTTTCCAGAAACGCAAACGACTAGAACTCTTCACGAGGACACGCAGGGGGACTGTCTCCATCACTGGGAATTGCCAGATCTACGAAAACTCGTCACAAAGCCACAGCTTCGGGGTTGAAAGTTTTTATTTTTATTTTTCCGAAAAAGGTGGGTAAAAATTTTTCCAGAAACGCAAACGACTAGAACTCTTCACGAGGACACGCAGGGGGACTGTCTCCATCACTGGGAATTGCCAGATCTACGAAAACTCGTCACAAAGCCACAGCTTCGGGGTTGAAAGTTTTTATTTTTATTTTTCCGAAAAGAGTGGGTAAAAAATTTTCCAGAAACGCAAACGACTAGAACTCTTCACGAGGACACGCAGCGAGACTGTCTCCATCACTGGGAATTGCCAGATCTACGAAAACTCGTCACAAAGCCACAGCTTCGGGATTGAAAGTTTTTATTTTTATTTTTCCGAAAAAGGTGGGTAAAAATTTTTCCAGAAACGCAAACGACTAGAACTCTTCACGAGGACACGCAGGGGGACTGTCTCCATCACTGGGAATTGCCAGATCTACGAAAACTCGTCACAAAGCCACAGCTTCGGGATTGAAAGTTTTTATTTTTATTTTTCCGAAAAAGGTGGGTAAAAATTTTTCCAGAAACGCAAACGACTAGAACTCTTCACGAGGACACGCAGGGGGACTGTCTCCATCACTGGGAATTGCCAGATCTACGAAAACTCGTCACAAAGCCACAGCTTCGGGATTGAAAGTTTTTATTTTTATTTTTCCGAAAAAGGTGGGTAAAAATTTTTCCAGAAACGCAAACGACTAGAACTCTTCACGAGGACACGCAGGGGGACTGTCTCCATCACTGGGAATTGCCAGATCTACGAAAACTCGTCACAAAGCCACAGCTTCGGGGTTGAAAGTTTTTATTTTTATTTTTCCGAAAAGAGTGGGTAAAAAATTTTCCAGAAACGCAAACGACTAGAACTCTTTACGAGGACACGCAGGGAGACTGTCTCCATCACTGGGAATTGCCAGATCTACGCAAACTCGTCACAAAGCCACAGCTTCGGGGTTGAAAGTTTTTATTTTTATTTTTCCGAAAAAGGTGGGTAAAAATTTTTCCAGAAACGCAAACGACTAGAACTCTTCACGAGGACACGCAGGGGGACTGTCTCCATCACTGGGAATTGCCAGATCTACGAAAACTCGTCACAAAGCCACAGCTTCGGGGTTGAAAGTTTTTATTTTTATTTTTCCGAAAAAGGTGGGTAAAAATTTTTCCAGAAACGCAAACGACTAGAACTCTTCACGAGGACACGCAGGGGGACTGTCTCCATCACTGGGAATTGCCAGATCTACGAAAACTCGTCACAAAGCCACAGCTTCGGGGTTGAAAGTTTTTATTTTTATTTTTCCGAAAAAGGTGGGTAAAAATTTTTCCAGAAACGCAAACGACTAGAACTCTTCACGAGGACACGCAGGGGGACTGTCTCCATCACTGGGAATTGCCAGATCTACGAAAACTCGTCACAAAGCCACAGCTTCGGGGTTGAAAGTTTTTATTTTTATTTTTCCGAAAAGAGTGGGTAAAAAATTTTCCAGAAACGCAAACGACTAGAACTCTTCACGAGGACACGCAGGGAGACTTTCTCTATCACTGAGAATTGCCAGATCTACGAAAACTCGTCACAAAGCCACAGCTTCGGGGTTGAAAGTTTTTATTTTTATTTTTCCGAAAAGAGTGGGTAAAAAATTTTCCAGAAACGCAAACGACTAGAACTCTTCACGAGGACACGCAGGGAGACTGTCTCCATCACTGGGAATTGCCAGATCTACGCAAACTCGTCACAAAGCCACAGCTTCGGGGTTGAAAGTTTTTATTTTTATTTTTCCGAAAAGAGTGGGTAAAAAATTTTCCAGAAACGCAAACGACTAGAACTCTTCACGAGAACACGCAGCGAGACTGTCTCCATCACTGGGAATTGCCAGATCTACGAAAACTCGTCACAAAGCCACAGCTTCGGGATTGAAAGTTTTTATTTTTATTTTTCCGAAAAAGGTTGGTAAAAATTTTTCCAGAAACGCAAACGACTAGAACTCTTCACGAGGACACGCAGGGGGACTGTCTCCATCACTGGGAATTGCCAGATCTACGAAAACTCGTCACAAAGCCACAGCTTCGGGGTTGAAAGTTTTTATTTTTATTTTTCCGAAAAGAGTGGGTAAAAAATTTTCCAGAAACGCAAACGACTAGAACTCTTCACGAGGACACGCAGCGAGACTGTCTCCATCACTGGGAATTGCCAGATCTACGAAAACTCGTCACAAAGCCACAGCTTCGGGATTGAAAGTTTTTATTTTTATTTTTCCGAAAAAGGTGGGTAAAAATTTTTCCAGAAACGCAAACGACTAGAACTCTTCACGAGGACACGCAGGGGGACTGTCTCCATCACTGGGAATTGCCAGATCTACGAAAACTCGTCACAAAGCCACAGCTTCGGGATTGAAAGTTTTTATTTTTATTTTTCCGAAAAAGGTGGGTAAAAATTTTTCCAGAAACGCAAACGACTAGAACTCTTCACGAGGACACGCAGGGGGACTGTCTCCATCACTGGGAATTGCCAGATCTACGAAAACTCGTCACAAAGCCACAGCTTCGGGATTGAAAGTTTTTATTTTTATTTTTCCGAAAAAGGTGGGTAAAAATTTTTCCAGAAACGCAAACGACTAGAACTCTTCACGAGGACACGCAGGGGGACTGTCTCCATCACTGGGAATTGCCAGATCTACGAAAACTCGTCACAAAGCCACAGCTTCGGGGTTGAAAGTTTTTATTTTTATTTTTCCGAAAAGAGTGGGTAAAAAATTTTCCAGAAACGCAAACGACTAGAACTCTTTACGAGGACACGCAGGGAGACTGTCTCCATCACTGGGAATTGCCAGATCTACGCAAACTCGTCACAAAGCCACAGCTTCGGGGTTGAAAGTTTTTATTTTTATTTTTCCGAAAAAGGTGGGTAAAAATTTTTCCAGAAACGCAAACGACTAGAACTCTTCACGAGGACACGCAGGGGGACTGTCTCCATCACTGGGAATTGCCAGATCTACGAAAACTCGTCACAAAGCCACAGCTTCGGGGTTGAAAGTTTTTATTTTTATTTTTCCGAAAAAGGTGGGTAAAAATTTTTCCAGAAACGCAAACGACTAGAACTCTTCACGAGGACACGCAGGGGGACTGTCTCCATCACTGGGAATTGCCAGATCTACGAAAACTCGTCACAAAGCCACAGCTTCGGGGTTGAAAGTTTTTATTTTTATTTTTCCGAAAAGAGTGGGTAAAAAATTTTCCAGAAACGCAAACGACTAGAACTCTTCACGAGGACACGCAGGGAGACTTTCTCTATCACTGAGAATTGCCAGATCTACGAAAACTCGTCACAAAGCCACAGCTTCGGGATTGAAAGTTTTTATTTTTATTTTTCCGAAAAGAGTGGGTAAAAAATTTTCCAGAAACGCAAACGACTAGAACTCTTCACGAGGACACGCAGCGAGACTGTCTCCATCACTGGGAATTGCCAGATCTACGAAAACTCGTCACAAAGCCACAGCTTCGGGATTGAAAGTTTTTATTTTTATTTTTCCGAAAAAGGTGGGTAAAAATTTTTCCAGAAACGCAAACGACTAGAACTCTTCACGAGGACACGCAGGGGGACTGTCTCCATCACTGGGAATTGCCAGATCTACGAAAACTCGTCACAAAGCCACAGCTTCGGGATTGAAAGTTTTTATTTTTATTTTTCCGAAAAAGGTGGGTAAAAATTTTTCCAGAAACGCAAACGACTAGAACTCTTCACGAGGACACGCAGGGGGACTGTCTCCATCACTGGGAATTGCCAGATCTACGAAAACTCGTCACAAAGCCACAGCTTCGGGGTTGAAAGTTTTTATTTTTATTTTTCCGAAAAGAGTGGGTAAAAAATTTTCCAGAAACGCAAACGACTAGAACTCTTCACGAGGACACGCAGGGAGACTTTCTCTATCACTGAGAATTGCCAGATCTACGAAAACTCGTCACAAAGCCACAGCTTCGGGATTGAAAGTTTTTATTTTTATTTTTCCGAAAAGAGTGGGTAAAAAATTTTCCAGAAACGCAAACGACTAGAACTCTTCACGAGGACACGCAGCGAGACTGTCTCCATCACTGGGAATTGCCAGATCTACGAAAACTCGTCACAAAGCCACAGCTTCGGGATTGAAAGTTTTTATTTTTATTTTTCCGAAAAAGGTGGGTAAAAATTTTTCCAGAAACGCAAACGACTAGAACTCTTCACGAGGACACGCAGGGGGACTGTCTCCATCACTGGGAATTGCCAGATCTACGAAAACTCGTCACAAAGCCACAGCTTCGGGATTGAAAGTTTTTATTTTTATTTTTCCGAAAAGAGTGGGTAAAAAATTTTCCAGAAACGCAAACGACTAGAACTCTTCACGAGGACACGCAGCGAGACTGTCTCCATCACTGGGAATTGCCAGATCTACGAAAACTCGTCACAAAGCCACAGCTTCGGGATTGAAAGTTTTTATTTTTATTTTTCCGAAAAAGGTGGGTAAAAATTTTTCCAGAAACGCAAACGACTAGAACTCTTCACGAGGACACGCAGGGGGACTGTCTCCATCACTGGGAATTGCCAGATCTACGAAAACTCGTCACAAAGCCACAGCTTCGGGGTTGAAAGTTTTTATTTTTATTTTTCCGAAAAAGGTGGGTAAAAATTTTTCCAGAAACGCAAACGACTAGAACTCTTCACGAGGACACGCAGGGGGACTGTCTCCATCACTGGGAATTGCCAGATCTACGAAAACTCGTCACAAAGCCACAGCTTCGGGGTTGAAAGTTTTTATTTTTATTTTTCCGAAAAGAGTGGGTAAAAAATTTTCCAGAAACGCAAACGACTAGAACTCTTCACGAGGACACGCAGCGAGACTGTCTCCATCACTGGGAATTGCCAGATCTACGAAAACTCGTCACAAAGCCACAGCTTCGGGATTGAAAGTTTTTATTTTTATTTTTCCGAAAAAGGTGGGTAAAAATTTTTCCAGAAACGCAAACGACTAGAACTCTTCACGAGGACACGCAGGGGGACTGTCTCCATCACTGGGAATTGCCAGATCTACGAAAACTCGTCACAAAGCCACAGCTTCGGGATTGAAAGTTTTTATTTTTATTTTTCCGAAAAAGGTGGGTAAAAATTTTTCCAGAAACGCAAACGACTAGAACTCTTCACGAGGACACGCAGGGGGACTGTCTCCATCACTGGGAATTGCCAGATCTACGAAAACTCGTCACAAAGCCACAGCTTCGGGATTGAAAGTTTTTATTTTTATTTTTCCGAAAAAGGTGGGTAAAAATTTTTCCAGAAACGCAAACGACTAGAACTCTTCACGAGGACACGCAGGGGGACTGTCTCCATCACTGGGAATTGCCAGATCTACGAAAACTCGTCACAAAGCCACAGCTTCGGGGTTGAAAGTTTTTATTTTTATTTTTCCGAAAAGAGTGGGTAAAAAATTTTCCAGAAACGCAAACGACTAGAACTCTTTACGAGGACACGCAGGGAGACTGTCTCCATCACTGGGAATTGCCAGATCTACGCAAACTCGTCACAAAGCCACAGCTTCGGGGTTGAAAGTTTTTATTTTTATTTTTCCGAAAAAGGTGGGTAAAAATTTTTCCAGAAACGCAAACGACTAGAACTCTTCACGAGGACACGCAGGGGGACTGTCTCCATCACTGGGAATTGCCAGATCTACGAAAACTCGTCACAAAGCCACAGCTTCGGGGTTGAAAGTTTTTATTTTTATTTTTCCGAAAAAGGTGGGTAAAAATTTTTCCAGAAACGCAAACGACTAGAACTCTTCACGAGGACACGCAGGGGGACTGTCTCCATCACTGGGAATTGCCAGATCTACGAAAACTCGTCACAAAGCCACAGCTTCGGGGTTGAAAGTTTTTATTTTTATTTTTCCGAAAAAGGTGGGTAAAAATTTTTCCAGAAACGCAAACGACTAGAACTCTTCACGAGGACACGCAGGGGGACTGTCTCCATCACTGGGAATTGCCAGATCTACGAAAACTCGTCACAAAGCCACAGCTTCGGGGTTGAAAGTTTTTATTTTTATTTTTCCGAAAAGAGTGGGTAAAAAATTTTCCAGAAACGCAAACGACTAGAACTCTTCACGAGGACACGCAGGGAGACTTTCTCTATCACTGAGAATTGCCAGATCTACGAAAACTCGTCACAAAGCCACAGCTTCGGGGTTGAAAGTTTTTATTTTTATTTTTCCGAAAAGAGTGGGTAAAAAATTTTCCAGAAACGCAAACGACTAGAACTCTTCACGAGGACACGCAGGGAGACTGTCTCCATCACTGGGAATTGCCAGATCTACGCAAACTCGTCACAAAGCCACAGCTTCGGGGTTGAAAGTTTTTATTTTTATTTTTCCGAAAAGAGTGGGTAAAAAATTTTCCAGAAACGCAAACGACTAGAACTCTTCACGAGAACACGCAGCGAGACTGTCTCCATCACTGGGAATTGCCAGATCTACGAAAACTCGTCACAAAGCCACAGCTTCGGGATTGAAAGTTTTTATTTTTATTTTTCCGAAAAAGGTGGGTAAAAATTTTTCCAGAAACGCAAACGACTAGAACTCTTCACGAGGACACGCAGGGGGACTGTCTCCATCACTGGGAATTGCCAGATCTACGAAAACTCGTCACAAAGCCACAGCTTCGGGGTTGAAAGTTTTTATTTTTATTTTTCCGAAAAGAGTGGGTAAAAAATTTTCCAGAAACGCAAACGACTAGAACTCTTCACGAGGACACGCAGCGAGACTGTCTCCATCACTGGGAATTGCCAGATCTACGAAAACTCGTCACAAAGCCACAGCTTCGGGATTGAAAGTTTTTATTTTTATTTTTCCGAAAAAGGTGGGTAAAAATTTTTCCAGAAACGCAAACGACTAGAACTCTTCACGAGGACACGCAGGGGGACTGTCTCCATCACTGGGAATTGCCAGATCTACGAAAACTCGTCACAAAGCCACAGCTTCGGGATTGAAAGTTTTTATTTTTATTTTTCCGAAAAAGGTGGGTAAAAATTTTTCCAGAAACGCAAACGACTAGAACTCTTCACGAGGACACGCAGGGGGACTGTCTCCATCACTGGGAATTGCCAGATCTACGAAAACTCGTCACAAAGCCACAGCTTCGGGATTGAAAGTTTTTATTTTTATTTTTCCGAAAAAGGTGGGTAAAAATTTTTCCAGAAACGCAAACGACTAGAACTCTTCACGAGGACACGCAGGGGGACTGTCTCCATCACTGGGAATTGCCAGATCTACGAAAACTCGTCACAAAGCCACAGCTTCGGGGTTGAAAGTTTTTATTTTTATTTTTCCGAAAAGAGTGGGTAAAAAATTTTCCAGAAACGCAAACGACTAGAACTCTTTACGAGGACACGCAGGGAGACTGTCTCCATCACTGGGAATTGCCAGATCTACGCAAACTCGTCACAAAGCCACAGCTTCGGGGTTGAAAGTTTTTATTTTTATTTTTCCGAAAAAGGTGGGTAAAAATTTTTCCAGAAACGCAAACGACTAGAACTCTTCACGAGGACACGCAGGGGGACTGTCTCCATCACTGGGAATTGCCAGATCTACGAAAACTCGTCACAAAGCCACAGCTTCGGGGTTGAAAGTTTTTATTTTTATTTTTCCGAAAAAGGTGGGTAAAAATTTTTCCAGAAACGCAAACGACTAGAACTCTTCACGAGGACACGCAGGGGGACTGTCTCCATCACTGGGAATTGCCAGATCTACGAAAACTCGTCACAAAGCCACAGCTTCGGGGTTGAAAGTTTTTATTTTTATTTTTCCGAAAAGAGTGGGTAAAAAATTTTCCAGAAACGCAAACGACTAGAACTCTTCACGAGGACACGCAGGGAGACTTTCTCTATCACTGAGAATTGCCAGATCTACGAAAACTCGTCACAAAGCCACAGCTTCGGGATTGAAAGTTTTTATTTTTATTTTTCCGAAAAGAGTGGGTAAAAAATTTTCCAGAAACGCAAACGACTAGAACTCTTCACGAGGACACGCAGCGAGACTGTCTCCATCACTGGGAATTGCCAGATCTACGAAAACTCGTCACAAAGCCACAGCTTCGGGATTGAAAGTTTTTATTTTTATTTTTCCGAAAAAGGTGGGTAAAAATTTTTCCAGAAACGCAAACGACTAGAACTCTTCACGAGGACACGCAGGGGGACTGTCTCCATCACTGGGAATTGCCAGATCTACGAAAACTCGTCACAAAGCCACAGCTTCGGGATTGAAAGTTTTTATTTTTATTTTTCCGAAAAAGGTGGGTAAAAATTTTTCCAGAAACGCAAACGACTAGAACTCTTCACGAGGACACGCAGGGGGACTGTCTCCATCACTGGGAATTGCCAGATCTACGAAAACTCGTCACAAAGCCACAGCTTCGGGGTTGAAAGTTTTTATTTTTATTTTTCCGAAAAGAGTGGGTAAAAAATTTTCCAGAAACGCAAACGACTAGAACTCTTCACGAGGACACGCAGGGAGACTTTCTCTATCACTGAGAATTGCCAGATCTACGAAAACTCGTCACAAAGCCACAGCTTCGGGATTGAAAGTTTTTATTTTTATTTTTCCGAAAAGAGTGGGTAAAAAATTTTCCAGAAACGCAAACGACTAGAACTCTTCACGAGGACACGCAGCGAGACTGTCTCCATCACTGGGAATTGCCAGATCTACGAAAACTCGTCACAAAGCCACAGCTTCGGGATTGAAAGTTTTTATTTTTATTTTTCCGAAAAAGGTGGGTAAAAATTTTTCCAGAAACGCAAACGACTAGAACTCTTCACGAGGACACGCAGGGGGACTGTCTCCATCACTGGGAATTGCCAGATCTACGAAAACTCGTCACAAAGCCACAGCTTCGGGATTGAAAGTTTTTATTTTTATTTTTCCGAAAAGAGTGGGTAAAAAATTTTCCAGAAACGCAAACGACTAGAACTCTTCACGAGGACACGCAGCGAGACTGTCTCCATCACTGGGAATTGCCAGATCTACGAAAACTCGTCACAAAGCCACAGCTTCGGGATTGAAAGTTTTTATTTTTATTTTTCCGAAAAAGGTGGGTAAAAATTTTTCCAGAAACGCAAACGACTAGAACTCTTCACGAGGACACGCAGGGGGACTGTCTCCATCACTGGGAATTGCCAGATCTACGAAAACTCGTCACAAAGCCACAGCTTCGGGGTTGAAAGTTTTTATTTTTATTTTTCCGAAAAAGGTGGGTAAAAATTTTTCCAGAAACGCAAACGACTAGAACTCTTCACGAGGACACGCAGGGGGACTGTCTCCATCACTGGGAATTGCCAGATCTACGAGAACTCGTCACAAAGCCACAGCTTCGGGATTGAAAGTTTTTATTTTTATTTTTCCGAAAAGAGTGGGTAAAAAATTTTCCAGAAACGCAAACGACTAGAACTCTTCACGAGGACACGCAGCGAGACTGTCTCCATCACTGGGAATTGCCAGATCTACGAAAACTCGTCACAAAGCCACAGCTTCGGGGTTGAAAGTTTTTATTTTTATTTTTCCGAAAAGAGTGGGTAAAAAATTTCCCAGAAACGCAAACGACTAGAACTCTTCACGAGGACACGCAGGGAGACTTTCTCTATCACTGGGAATTGCCAGATCTACGAAAACTCGTCACAAAGCCACAGCTTCGGGATTGAAAGTTTTTATTTTTATTTTTCCGAAAAGAGTGGGTAAAAAATTTTCCAGAAACGCAAACGACTAGAACTCTTCACGAGGACACGCAGGGGGACTGTCTCCATCACTGAGAATTGCCAGATCTACGAAAACTCGTCACAAAGCCACAGCTTCGGGATTGAAAGTTTTTATTTTTATTTTTCCGAAAAAGGTGGGTAAAAATTTTTCCAGAAACGCAAACGACTAGAACTCTTCACGAGGACACGCAGGGAGACTTTCGCTGTCACTCAGAATTGCTACATCTACGAAAATTCGTCATAGTCACCAGGTGGAGTAATAAAACTCGTTTTGGAGTGATTTAAACTGTATAACTCTGATTGTAAAGACTTGACGATTACTACAAACGCTAAAATTGACTAATTGATGTTCGTAGTGGTTTGCAGTGGACGCATTTTTGAGACTCTTAAGTCTGGTGTACAAAAAACTCTAAAGGAACAAAAAAATCCTGTGGCAGCGCTAATTTTCTCAAAATTAGAAGACGCCATGATTTTTGCTAAAAAGGAGTGGAGCTACAAATTTTTCTCAAACTGCTATAAAATTGATTGACTTCAAGACGCTATAATGCACCCTAGTTTGTTAAAAAATCGATTATCCTTTCGATAGAAAGGAAAAATGAGAAAATCTTCGCGTTGAAATAACAAAGACAGGTAATCGTGTTGTGTAAAGAAATCTGCTGTAGGTTTCGAATAAAAATATTAAATGTCGAGAGAAAAATGATAATGGAAAAATTTTAGTGGCTCTTCGAAAATGACGAAATATTTGATTCCCTCGTGTATGAATCTGATGTATAATATTTCCGTAGGCTACACGTGATAGATGAGATACATGCGATGCGTACAAAGCTCGCTCTTTCGAAATAAAAACGGCGAAAGAGAATATCGGCCGTTGGAAATTGGATGAAAATTCGTCAAACGAATGAAAAGCTATTGACGCTATGAAAAAAAAGTAAATTCTCGTGTGTCGATGGTAAAAAATATATATTGATAAAAAAAAAGTAGCGAATGCTCAATGTGGAAATCCTAGACGTACCTGTACATGTTCATGACCATACCAGGGGAACAAAATCCACATTGCGAGCCATTCATATCGGCAAGGGCAGCTTGAATTTTATGATAGCCAATCTTTCTGTTTCCGATGCCTTCGACCGTTTTGATTTTCCATCTATTTCATTAAAACACCATGAAAATAATGATTTTTAAGTTTGCATCATTGGAATCCAACGATATTCCATTTTTCCTTGGGCTAATTTTTTTAATTGAACAAACAATAGAAAAACTTTTTTTTCGAACATGGTGAGGCAAAAATTTGAATGCCAACGAGAATTTTCCATTCATTTTTTGTCTCATTTCCAACAAACATGAAATATTTCACGTGAAATCCTCTTTTCTGAATTGTTTTCTAGTGTTCCATCTAAAGGATGCCACAACATTTGACGATGTTGGAGTTTGCATCGTTCGAATGCAACGAAATTCCGTTTTTTCTTGGGCAAATGTCAAAATTCTCATTGAATCGGATCAGGACGATAAAATGATTTTTTTTTTTTTCGTGTCCAAAGACAAAACCGGTACGAAAATTGTCATGGTTTTTGAAATTGAACAAACAATCAATAGAAAAACGTATTTTTCGTTGGAACTCAACGTTGCGAACTCCGCAGTCCGACCGAAAATTGAATATAAAAAATAAACATGGAAAAATTGGAATGAATTTTGCACTCACCCGTTGCAAATTAATATTGGAACGAGACACGAATTCACAGCCATTACTTCACCATGGATATCCGCACTGACGATGCACGCTCCGCATCCTCCCTCTAAGCACATTGATTTGGTGCCTTTCAATCCTGCGTGCTCTCGTATGAAAACATTCAGTGATGTTTCTGGTCGGATATCCTCCGAAACTGCAACGCCAAGTTTCGTAATCAATAAATTATTATAGAAATAAGTTTACGACGTAATAAATAAAAACGTTTTTCTCCGACATTTTCGAAAAGGGAAGCACATCGATCAATTCTTTATTCTCTATTGAGTTCATTATTTTGATAATGAAGCCTCCGTAGACACACATGGGTCTGGCGTGACCTACACTTTTTTTTTCTGTACTTGGACTTGTTTAAAAAATCTGAAAAAATTCAGAAAAACAGTTTTGAATCTATAGAAAGAGAGTATGCACTTAGTGATGGATAAAGATGCTTTTTTATTGTTGTTATTTAATGGTAATCGATAAAAAAAAATCGAGAAATTGGAGCCATTCGCTGAATGGGTTGGAGACTGAGGGTCAAAAACGGTGTTGAAGGATAAACAGAATCGCTTCGCGTTGGAGGTGTTTTTAAAAAATTACTAATATTGAAATATTTCGAATCGTAGGTGAAAGAAAAACTCAGATTTTCGTAAAATTTGAAAAATCATAAAAATTCTTTTTTATTATTGTTATTTAATGGTGATCGATACGAAAAACGAGAAATTTACAACATTCGCTGAATGGGCATTCCAGACCCATGTGTGTCTACGGAAGTTTATTGCACTCGTTCCCATTTTTCTTGGCAAATTCAGTTTTAGAATGGCAGCGAAGACTTTTTCGTTATCCTTGGCAAATACTGTATGAAAATTGCGTATATATTCTGGTATAAAAAATTATCATTTTTTGTTGCATTTCAGCGATGAGAACTATCGAACGTCGTATTTTTACTCAAAAAAATATATTAGTTTTTGGCCACTTTAGAGAATGGAATCAAGGCTGTAGAACATTCCGACGAATTAGTTATTACGGAGGCTAGCAAAGAATCATCTATCCGTTGTGCATATTTAGAAATGCATTGGAAACAAAATTTTATCACCGTTTTTAAAATAATTACGTCCGAAAATCGCTTTAAATTCGATAACAGGTTTTTATGGAGCATTACAGTGCGAAAAACGAGAGAAAATGTTTTTGTATTCGTGTGCGATAATGTTTCTGAGCTAGATATCATTCATGCATTGATGGTCCTTAACGAGCAACTGGAAAACGATGAGTACGTATAAATTCTCAATAACCGATAATTTTCCATGCTCGTTACAGCAAAACAGATTTTCTCGACTTCTCTCTCTCTCTCTCTCTCTCTCTTAGTCGTATTCCTGCACGAGAACATTTCATGCATCGTTGATCTCTCGACATGCAATATAGTATGAAAAATAAAAAGATGAATTCACAGTAAAATATACGATCGTGCAACCTCGTAGCCACTTGCTGCGACGTTAATAAGTAACATTGTCAGAAACAAGACATATGTGCTGGTTTCATTCAGAGCGATATAACGATATTTACCCATTTACAAAGAGAGAGAGAGAGAGAGAGAGAGATGTACTCGGAATACTCGTGCCACACGTCAAAGACGAGCTCCCCTTTTTTTCTCCGCGTACTTTGTAGACATACAAATCCTATTATAATTAATCGTGCATGCATTAAAAAAAAAAAAAGCAAAAATTTAAATATGAGACGTTGGAGACCGATGTGGAAGTTTGCATCGTTGGAATGCAAAGTTGTAAATGTTCGATGCTGCAGAGTTTTGAAAAATGTCTTCACGAACCGAAAATGGTAAATGGAGAATCGCCCATTGTTTTTCTTGCAAACGTAAAGAAACGTAAAGCATCGTGATGAAAACAATGTTGCCATGTTGAAAGCATAGGAAAATTCGAAATGATTAAAATTTCATGAAATTTTCTGAGTATTTATCTTTAGTATTAAATATTAATATACAAATTTTTTAAGATTTTTCTTCTACAGAGTTTTCGAGTTTTCAACACTAGAGTTTAGTAGAGTTTCTTTTGCATATTGCAAACTCCAATTATTCGACAACTATGAGGAGGAAAAATTTGAAAGAAATTGTGTCATCGTATTTGATGCTAAATGAAGTTATCACCAAATTTGATTAAATTCTTATCATATTTTCGTATGTAGCCAACCTCCTTAAGATTTTTGACGGATCTGACGGATTTGACGTCGGAATGCACCGAACTTCTGTTTTTTCTTGGCTAAATCTCAAGATTCTTATGAAATATTTGATCACGAGAATAAAAAGATTATTTTTTAGCATCCAAGCATAAAATCGGTAAGAAAATTGTCATGATTTTTGAAATTGACCATAAAACAATAAATAGAAAAACGGATTTTTCGTTGGACCCCAATGTTGCGAATTTCAGTGGTATCGCTCAAGATGGTTTCTCAAACACAAATCACTATGACGACACTGAAGTTCGCAACGTTGGGGTCCAACGAAAAATCCGTTTTTCTATTAATTCTTTGTCGAATTTCAAAGACCATAACAATTTTCGTACCGATTTTCTCTTTGTCTCCGAAAAACAGATCGTTTTATTGTTCTGACTATAAATATCGAATGATCAGCTCGAGAAAAAACAGAATTTCGTTGCATTCCAACGCGATGCAAACTTCAACATGGTATCGTCGTATCACCATTTCCCATTTATCGCAAGTACATTAAATAAGTTTTCAATAAAAAGCCAAGACTAACCTACGTACGGGTTGCCATTGATCCATAATTGAACATTTGCGTTGACGAACTCCCTAAAGCAGAAGAAATGCAATTATTAAAAATAAATAATAATGATAAATACAAAAAATTAGATGAAACGATTTTTCGAATGAGATTTTCGCGAATTATCATCATTATTATAAATATTATTAATTAAAAAGTATCATCGCTTCGAGCACCCGCAAGGGGATTCGAAGAGATTTTCGAGAGAAATTATGGCGCGATTATTATTTCCCCTTTATTGCGATGATTTTTGACGCGCCTACGCGGAAATTATTGGAAATAATAATAATCGAGTTTTCTTTTCAATCGGTGATAAGAGACTGGAAGTGATTACGAAGGACGTTTCGGATCGGATATATAAGTCCAAGACCAAATTGGACGTCTTAATTGCGTGGGGAATTTAATCGCGTTCTACCGGCTTATTATTTCGTGCTCGATTATTACGACGCTCGAGCGAATAGGGAAGAACGTGGAAAGACAAGAAAAACTGCGAGAGCATTAATGAGTACCGCCTGAGCACCAGATATCGGAACTTTCACTCGGTCGTTTTTCTGCAACTATTTCACGAGTAACCCGCCGAACCAGATTGACTTGACGAAAATACGTTCACTCTGCTCGAGTAGAGAGCGCAGTTCGACAACTCGAAAATTGTTAAAAAAAAAAAACAAAAAAAAACGAATAAAATATAATTGAAAAAAATGTACGAGGAAGTACACGATATCTTAGAAAATTTGCGATAATTAGAGCGGTTGGACGATTTAAAAAAAAAAAACTCAGATTTTCGTAAAATTCGAAAAATCATAAAATTATACCGACCTTCCTGTTATGATGCGATGGTTTATAAAAAGAGCATCGTCACCCTTTTTTTGAAAATTTCAAAACGCCGTAGAATTCGTATTTTTTTTTTTAGCAATTCCGACAAATTCTCGGAGAATTCTCGGAGCTTGTATAGATTACGAGTGCAAAACGGGAGGAAGCAATATAACTAATATAATATCATAATCAAAAAATGGGAATATTCACTGGGTCAATTTGACCCGAGGCATTTTTCGACCCGTTATACATATTCCGGTAACTATGTATTTATTGTCTTTTTTTTTTTTGTAGTAAATTATCCGTATTTTAAAGCGGTAAATATATTTTTTGACGAAAATTAAATGCCAAAAAATTCGTTGCCGTTAAATGCCAAACAATCGGTGACAGAAAATTGCTGGGGTCAAAATGACCCGGTGTTAGGGTTAGAAAGAAGCCTCGGGGATTGAAGAGACTTTTTTCGACGTTTTGTTTCGCGGACCGAGCCTGGAAAAGTGGCAAAAAAATATACGACTCGACGCACTGAAATTCAATATTTTCGACGCAGATTCACCAATAAATTTAAAAAAGTCCCTGTCAGCGGATTTTTGCCATCGTCCCGCATCCGCTGGCACAAACTTTTCGTGATTAGTCAAACGACATCGAGGAATTTTAATTTCGAAAATTCGAGGTGAGGTTCAGGGACTGATCCATCCTCTCGATAATCGACTCTGTGGCTATAACGCGATGACACGAGTTTATCGATATCATTGTAACGATGTTTATGAACCGACGATCAATCCTCGTTATTTTCGTATACACGGAGTGCGAAAAAATCGACTGATGAGTCAATGAAAACAAAAAGAACGTCGGTTCCCTGGTAACCCTGGAACGATAACCTGGGGTCAAAAACGACCCCATGCGACTTTAAATCCCGCGCCCTTTCTTCCTTCGTTCGACCGTGTTTTTTTTTTATCGTTTTACCGCATTTTTTACTAATTTTTTTTACTTGAAGCAAATCTGTCCAGACTCACGTGATTCTGCATTAAAAAACGAAAAGAATGAGCCCAAGTTGAACCGTTTTCCTTCAATTTTACCGGAGATATGAATTTTTCAAAATTGGGGTCATTTGTGACCCCAGGTTACCGGAATAGGTAAAAAAAAATATAAGGTTACCGTTTTAGGGTTAAAATAATATCAGCTCCCGAATCATTAACTGCGTCGTGCGACGAGAAAAGTAAACAGTGACAAAATATCGCTCTGGTTGACGAAAAATCACGGTCGCCTGTTGGGATTAGGTTCGTATACTTACTCTGACCAGTTTTGTCCCATTTTGCGTGTATGTATCCAAAAATGCGCTACACCACTTTGAATTTCTTAAAAACAATAAAATCTCGTACGAGCAGGCGTTAAATTTGAGTGCTCGTGTTTTGAAACGGTGGTACGATGTCCGGACACACGAGCATCGTCAGCGTGACCTTGGGCGTATAAACAAGAACGCGTCAGACGGGAAACTGGCAAGATCGAAGGAGAAACGAGCAAAGTGCTCGTTGCGCTGTGGAAGATGGTGAACGAACTCGGCGACCGCGGGCAACGATCGAATCATTATGTTTTCTCGATACTCTTTTATATAAACTGCTCTCGGACAGTCTTCGTTCGCTCCCTCTCCGCTGAACCGTCAACGAATAGCATTTGGGCAGGATTTATCTCTTCGTTCAACTGCATTTACGCTTCAAATTATACTCCTTCGTATGGAAACCGCTCTGTTCCGCGGAGAGTGAGAGAGGGGGGGGGGGGGGGGGGGGGGGGTAAGAGCTGATTGGGAAAAATGTAATGTTGTTGAGTCCAACTATACGACGATTGACGAGAAAACTCGAGAACAAATGACTCGACGAATTGACGAGCTTGTTACGAACATTTACGAAATCGCTTCCTCTCTGCGCATGTTATGGATCCGCGATAATAGACGCCAAAGTGTGTAGGACGCGGTTGTCATTCATTTTTTCCTGATCATAGACCATTTGTCCGAGTCTTTCCGTCTAAAGCATGTGTTTCCGCCGGTAACTATATAATCGAATCGGTGACTTTTTTCGACATATATAACGGAGCGTTGAAATTGGTTACTCGCTTCATCACGATAATTAAATTTTTCTTATTAACCCTTAATAGTCACACCTCCAGATTGTGACGTAATTAGTCAATGGGGGTTTTATCGACTCCACTCACTTTGGAAGCCGATAAATAGTTGAAAAATCGTAAGAAAAAAAATAAAACAAAAATACTACGATGTATATTTTCAAACCTTGAGTAACGACCATGATGATTGTATTTAATTCGTGCAATAGTTAATATTTAAAAAATGTCGAAAAAAAAATTCTGCAAAAATGACTTTTTTTTATAAAAAATGATGCAGAAATTGTAATTTTAAATTAAAAAAAAAAAAAAAAAAAAATCGTACAGTCCGCTTCCTACGACTTCCAAAACTGAACTAAGGGACCTTTTCAAATAATAAAGATGTCGTAGGATTTCGTATTCGTATTACGAAAGCGGTTGGGGTAAAATGAACCCCGTGCGACCATTAAGGGTCAAATTTTTCTTATTAAAGAGCCAACATTTTTTATGTCAAAGAAAAAATGGAATTCCCTCTAGAAAACGGGATAAGAATGGCGCTGTTTCTCGCGCCTCTCCGTTCATCGTGTAAACTCGAAAATCTCGAAATTTGCAACGATCCGAGACCCGATTTTCCATTCGCCGATAAATGCTCTTCGCGCGAGCACAGATTGCCCGAGATGAACGCGTTTGTGAATAAAGAGAAACTTTTAGAAGAAAATCGCGCGAAACTGCGTCCCACGGTTCTAATGCCGGCTTTGATGAAATTGCAGAGTTGATTCGTCACCTCAGAATCGGCGTTTCGATCCAATTTTGAGGTTAGGCACTGTCACGCCAATCTGTTGAAAAATGCACTCAAACTTTTCCAACATCTTTGAAACTTGCAGCATTCGCTCTCTTTCGCACGCATGGGCGACTGGTACCAACTGTCGCGGATGGGGGACTGGAACAGCTGGTCGGTAACCAAGATACCAAGAGCCACGCATACGCATACGACGCGCGACTATACATGCAATCGTGGCACGTAAAAATTTCCATCGGAAGCATTTCTGACTCGATCAAGTAATTGATTTCTAAATGAAAATGATTTCATTGAAAATTGATTTTTATTTCCTCATCCTCCCCCCCTCCCTCTCTCCGATCTCCCGCCTTCGCTGCGTCCCACGAGCGGCAATTAGTTTCGTTGATTTTATACTGTTTGTTTTTCTTCCACTGCACACTATTTACCTTCCACCTTATCTCGTCATACTCTGAGATTCTTCCGCGATAAGAGTTTGTTGATAACGCGGAGAAAAACTATCGCGATATCGTGCAGAAATAGATAGAATTCCATTGCGTTGTTGAAAACGAAATATTTCGAAATGTGCGGCAGAACTTTTATACGACGAAATAGGACTCGAGAGGTCGAGTGGCATCTTACGTCCAATTGGGCTATCAGTAAATACTCGAAAAACGATATTCACGAAATGATCAGCAGCCGAATAAGCTTTTTCACATTTTCCCGTGCACATGTACGAGGAAATTCAACAAAAGTCGTTGCGATTATTTGCGACTACGTAGATTTCATGTTTTTATAATATTTAACCCTTCGAGTACACACTGGGTCATTTTGACCCCAACAATTTTCTATCACCGATTTCGTTTGGCATTTAATGGCAACGAATGTTTCGGCATTTAATTTCCGTTTGCGTCAAAAAAAAATATTTGGGGCCACAAAATATGGTTAATTTAGTACAAAAATCGTCTCTTCGAAAAGAAAAAAAAATGCACAACGGAGAAAAACAAAAATCATACTTATTAACCCTTCGAGTACACATTGGGTCATTTTGACCCCAAAAAATTTCTGTCACCGCTCGTTTGACATTTAACGTTTCCCATCCAATATGGATAACGCCGTGGGTCAAATTGACCCAATATCGACTGACAGGATGTGTGCACTCCAAGGGTTAATCAAATATCGTTCGGGCCAGTAAGGAATATTCATGCATGAAGAAAAAATGTAATTTTGTTCGTTGGGAGAATAAAATCCGAGGGAAAAATTGGGACACATCGAAAGTAGCAATAATTCAATAAATTTTATTATCCTCTGAGATAATACAATGAGATCTTAGTTAAACGAGCATGCTATGCGTAACTTGACTGTTTTAATTCTCTGTCCGCAAGATCACCATCAATACAAAACAGAGTCTCCAGTCGAGACAATTTTCGTCGGTGACTCGTTACTCGATCCTCAACGGAATGAATAATGGAACAAGGCGCACCATGAGTTTAATCCTCGTTGTCGATAATAACTCGCTTTTGACTTTGTAGAGAGAAAAGAAAAAAAAACAAAAACAAAAAAAAAAAAAACATGAAAAATCGTAGGACGTACGATAAGCCTCGAGATTCGCGATGTTCACTTTTAAAGAAAAAACAAAAAGTACGATGGCCGGAAATTGATAAATGAAACATTGGAACGGTCGAGTTTTCAGTGGAAATGAGCGATACACTCTTTCTCTGTATGACGTACGAATGAAATAATTATTTGAATACGTTACCACTCGAGAGATTTATCTCGTATCAATAATAATCGATGAGAATTATATCGATTTGTTTTGGATGTTTTTTCTCGTCGCGAAATGCGTTACAGAACTCTTAACTAATATTCGGCAAACAATTGTTCAACGCGATCGATCCGATCTTACTCTCCGTATTATTGCGCTATACGAATGTAGAAAAGTAACTAATACAAAATCAACGTACCCGAACTTTGTACGATCGAAAAAATGGAAATAATAATAATGGGGTAATCGTAAGTTTGACTAAAGAAATACGATGCTCTGTTTTGTAACGTTCGGACAGCTTCGTCTCCGGGACGGTGCCTCGTTTTTGTCCGATGAAATAAAAAGAATCTTCAAACTTAGTTATTTTGTTATCTCAATCGGAAAATGCCGTTTTTCGTTTTTAAATAATGCTTACGTGGTAAATATGAGAATAATAATGGCACATTGATCGTCGACTCGATATTTCTTCACTTATTGAATGAGGCTCGAGTCTCGATTTATATGGTTTCTATGGCCGAATGAGGTCGACATTCGGCGCTGACGGGAACATCGTTTTCCTTCTCGACTTTTGGTTTCTCTGGTGTGTAGTAAGTTGTATCCGGACTCTCAGCTCCGGACAGATTATTGTTGATGGAGCTTTTCTTCTTCTTTTCTGGCTTGACTTTCTTCAATTTTTTCTTCTCCCCCTCGCTCGGCTGCGGAGGCTTCTTCTCAGGATCGAAATGGCACTCGAGAATCTCTATCAAGTCGTCGATGTCCTTATCCTCGCCCGTCACCTTTTCCTTTATCAAATTTTCCAGTCCCTCCTTCTTTCCGGTGCTCCATGCTTCCTGTAATTTTTTATTCCATTTTGTTGGCTGTTCTTGCTCTTTTATTATCCACCGGATGAGAAAACATCGGGGAGATAATTTATTCGAATCCCCTCTTTATAGAACAGCGAAACCTTTTCACGAAAAATTATTTTTCACATTTTTCCCGACATTAAAAACGCGCCGCTTTATCAACGTTACTTCGTTAGTCATTACATGCAAAGCGTCGATACTTTTTAATGAATTAAATTGTCGGAATAATTGATTCGTAATTAATGAATAATTTAATTTTTGATCAATTAAATTATTCAAAAATGTTGAGTGTGAACAATTTTCGCTGGTATAAATATTTATTGTCAAGTTATTGGGATTACGATAAATTTCGCCTTCCCTGGCCCTTTTTTCGTGCATTTATCTTGGCTGAATTGATTGAAATCTGACCTGCAACTGGACGTAATCTATGGCCGACTCAGCGAGCAATCTACGGAGTGGACTCGCGTGCTGTCTCTCGCGTCGGCCCACACCATTGAGGAGAGGTACGAAAATTGGTCTCAAGCTGTTTTGTCTCGCCAATACGAGTTTATGTTCTGTCGACAATGGAATAAGAAATCAAATACACAAAGATTCGCACGCGGGAGCGGACCGTGAGATACAAGGTTATCATTAACCCCAGAACGGTAGCCTGGGGTCAAAACGACCCCGACTACAAAACCCGCGCCCTTTCTCCCTTCGTTCTCCCGTTTTTCGATCCTTTTACCGCATTTTTTTACTAATTTTTTTACTCGAAGCAAAATTACCTCATTTTCCTTCAATTTTACCGGAGATACGAATTTTTGAAAATTGTCATTGGAATAGAAAAAAAAATACGTCTACCGTTCTAGGGTTAAGAACGAACGTGTTTTTTTCTGTTTTTGAAAAATTGACGAATAAAGTTGTTAACTTTACCTGCACATTCCTTTTCCTCGGCTTCCACCGGTTGTACGAATTCCCGAATGAATTCAAAGGTCGCTTTGCTCGATTTTTGGTCCCCGTCCCCGCTGCCGATTTTCTCGTCTACTTTGCCATTTTCTTCGCCAACGCTCAGATGGTGAACTATTTGGAGAGCCAGACGAGCCCGATGAGTCGCACTGCTCAGTTCTTCCTCCTAAAGGAAATAAAAATATTAAAAAAAAAACAACAGCAGCTGAAAAACTCGACAGTTTGCAGCAACGACGTGTAACGACGATTTATATTATTTAACGAGACGGTACCTTTTCGAGGAACACTCGCGACAATGTTCTAAGGGAAAAGACTTTAATTGTGTTAGCACACTTGGCCTTGGCAATGTCGAAACCATTGGCGAAGCCCTTGACGATCTGCTTGAATCTATCGAGCAAATCGTACTTGGTCAGTGCTTCGATGAGCATCGAAGGATTCACTCTGCGAGGCTCATGATGCACGAGAATAATTCCATCCGTTGCGTCGCCCTTGACGGTCTCTAACCATCCCAAAAAATCCGTCAGTGCCGATATCGCGCTTCTCGTTTTCAATACCTACAGGGAAAAAAAAAACGTGAAAAAACATAAAAGAAAAATTCATGACACTAAAGTTTGCACAACGTTGGAGTTCAACGAAAAATATGTTTTTTTTTTAAATTCATTTTTCGTTGAATTTTGAAAAACATGGACATTTTCGTACCGAGTTTTTCTTTGGACGAAAAAAGCGGAATTTCGATGCATTCCGACGATGACAAAGTAAAATTATTCATTTATTACGATCTTACTATTTTTTACGTTTGCAAGAAAAACAATGGGCGATTCTCCGAACGAAAAAACAATTATTTGCCATTCGGTGGCAGAGTGTTACAAAAATATAAAGTAAATTAGTACGTAAAACGTAAAAACACGAGAAAAAAAAATAATATTCAGTGGTCGATCTCGTCGTACTTTGTCTCTAATTTTTTATCTCCAGGAATTAATCGTTCGAATAAAAAAATTCATGACACTGCAGTTTGCAACGATGGGGTCCAACGAAAAATACGTTTTTTAAAATTCATTTTTCGTTTAATTTTCAAAAAAAATGGTCATTTTCCTACAGATTTTTTCTTTGCACGAAAAAAACGGAATTTCGATGCATTCCGACGATGACAAGGTGAAAAATGTTAATTTATCACGATCCTACTTTTCTTTACGTTTGAAAGAAAAAGAATGGGCGATTCTCCGAACGAATAAACAATTATTTGCCATTTGGTGGCAGAATGTTACAAAAATGTCAAGTAAATTAGTAGAAAAGCGTGTCATTGTCGACAATACCTTGTTCGTGAAACTATTTTTCAAAACTCTGTAGCATCGAACGTTCACAACTTTGAGGTGATGTCGCTTTTTCGCTGCGTGACTGAGATTGTTGAAAGGCATAACGTACTGAGAGTATTCCGCTTCCGGGGTGTAAATCGCAATTTGACAAATTTCATCAATGAACCGTTTTCCCGTGGCGTCCA
Source organism: Hyposoter dolosus (assembly GCA_963921915.1). NCBI lineage: Eukaryota > Metazoa > Arthropoda > Insecta > Hymenoptera > Ichneumonidae > Hyposoter > Hyposoter dolosus. Next base: position 15,098,159 of record OY998132.1, on the reverse strand, counting down.
TATCCCAACCCACGAGACGATAATTCCCGTAAGGTACCCCGAGATTTTCGGGGACCTTTGTTGCCGGAGTGACATCTCCGTTATCGAGCACAGTCGATGAAACCATCATTCAATAATTTGGATACTGACCTAATTGAGAAAAAAAAAAAAATATTTTCTTTATTTCTTCGACGTTTAAATTTTCGTTCCTTAAAGTTTTGTTCGGTCATACCCGAGTTTTTTCGCATTTTAGCATCCTATAACCCTTCGAGTACACACTGGGTCATTTTGACCCGAAACATTTTTTGTCACCGATTGTTTGGCATTTAGTGACAACGAATGTTTTGCCATTTAAATTTCGTTTTCGTCAAAAAAAAAAAATTTCGGGCCACAAAATTTGAATAATTTAGTGCAAAAATTGTCTCTTCAAAAAGAAGAAAACAAAAAAAAGCGACAACAAAAAATGCATATTTAATGGCGCTGAGAAATGCACAACGGAGAAAAACAAAAATCGTATTTATTAACCCTTCGAGTACGCAACTGGGTCATTTTGACCCCAAAAATTTTCCATCACCAATTTTTTGGCATTTTATTTTCGTTTCCAAAAAAAAAATTTAGGGCCATAAAATATGGACAATTTACCACAAAAAACGTATCTACAAAAGAAAAAACAAAAACTTCATATTTACCGGAATACAACGATTTGAAAAACGCCCCGGGTCGAATTGACCCAGTGTGTACTTATAGGAGGTGGGCACTCCAAGGGCTAATGTAAAAAAGAAACAAGAGCCTCTGAACAATTATACAAACGGGACTGAATGAACGTAAAAACGTTAACAAAAGTTTGATCGATTATCGAATGACGAAGCTCGATAATCGCCTCAATTATAACGAATTTAATTAACGAATTATTACGAATTATTTTATATCAGATTATTCGTTCGTTATGAAAATAATTAATTCGATCAAACGTCCTGTTTAAATAGTATTAAATATGACGAAATTTGAAGGCAAGAAAAATAGTAATACAATGTGAAAAATGTGGTAATGATTGCTCGAAAAGCGATTTGTCGTAACGACCGAATTTTGGAGAAAGTTTAAAATTAACGACACTGGAAGGCGTGGTATTTATTTTAGTAAGTTTTCGTATCTCCGAGTTTCGTATCTCCATATAATCCTAGTACAAATCTAAGAGGAAAAAAACACAAATAACTGTGCTCGATACAATAACCCTGTGTGTTCATCGTGATCGGTTTCTATTCGAAGGAACGGCCTAACGTATAAAAACAGAAACAAACACGCAGGGTCGAACGGTGTGGTTGTGTTTACATTGCGAGGATGTCCAGGCATTCCGGAAAACCGTATCGAAATATAAATTCCAGAATCGCGTACAAAATGGATAATTATTTTTCTTTTACTTGCGAGTTTTATTTTCGTATTTATTTTTAATTTATGCAACGAAAAATAAATTGGATCGAAATTCCGCGGAATATTTCACGCGATGTGCTTTCATTTTGTTGAGAGAAAATAGAAATAATAAATCGGACGTGAAAAAGACAAATTTCGACTCGATCTTTCACATCTTGATAATTCCGAATGAAAAAATGTAAATGGGTTGGCACGTTGGGCCCTCGTACCGAAAAATCCGTTAGTAGATTGCACTTTGGAAAGAGAAACGTTGAGATAACTTTGACACTCGCGAGGTATGGAGACGAGGAAAACTCCGTGTCCTCAGAAAGCGTTCATTAACGTGTTTGTTTTGTTTTGATTTCTTTTTTTTTTTTTTTTTTCGTAAGAATTGAGGTCGCTGATGAAGATGCGCTATCATTTTTTTTTCTCTACGTTTTATACGGAATAAATTGACGATGAATATCTCACGAGGATTTAACGATTCCGTTGTGAAAAATCGAGACGCGGAGGGTGCGGGGAAATCGATTATTGTGCGGTTATTAGACGAGCGGAATGTACGCGAACCTCGAGATATAAATCAATATTAATATGGTGAGCGATCTCGTTGACGCTGCGAGATAAAATTGGGAAGAGTGATAAAAGGAGAAAGAGAAATGCGATATGAATGATGAAGAAAAGAAAAAAAACGTTGTTAGATCGAAATGATAATCCGACACGTGGCTGCCGGCAACAAAATTTCCACATGAATTCGAGTTGAGTTGGTAAAATTGTAAAAAGCGTTTTTCTCCGTTGGTCTCGTCGTCGTGATTCGCTCTAATTTATCCCTCGATCATGCCCCACCCTATGATTTAATCGAGTGTTATCGCAAAATACTTACGCGGTAATCGTAGCCAAATTCTCGTGACTTTGGGTTACGAAGCTCCTGTCGCGACGTACGAACGATTTATTTAGCGAGGGTATAATGGGATGAAAATGAACGTGACACGATATCCTGCGCTGCTCTCGGGCTGACTGCTACGGAATAAAGCAATTTGATGGGGCATGGGGCCCGTGGAAGTGGGGAAATCCCGTCAGATCCCGGCAGGCCTCTCAGATAACCGTCTCAGCCAATCTCGTGCTCTCGCGCCAACACCGTCTATTATTTGACTCGAAGCTTTTCTTTCTTTTTTTCTCTTTAGCCTTCTTCGCGTGACGATTTTCACTTCTCTCTCTCTTTCTTCGTCCCTCCCCCCTCTTTTCGTATTTCATTGTCTTTCCGTCCGAGTGTCCGCTGCATTCGAGCGCAAGGTCTGTCTAAGCTCCGTGTCTTTGCTCACAGGTGGCGCCACTTGTCAATTTTTCCGTCTCATCGTTAAATATCGCACTCGCTGATCGCGATCGGTCGTTGCAATTTTATCGCATCCGCCAAATTCATGATGCGGTAGTTGATTCAGTTCCAAGGAACGGAACTGAATGGAACTGTGATCGCCGCTCGAAGGTACTGCTCGCAGTATTATGAAGGAAATTTGTGCTGGATCGGGGGATCAGGATTTTGTGTATAGAAATAACTTTTTTTTTCACTGCCCTTGAAATATTTATTGTGCGATATTTGTAGTACATATATATATATATATATAACCAGCGTGCCCTTGCGGTTATAATTTTTTAACAAAAAGCTCCATTTTAAAAACGGAAATATGCGGATTTTTGTACCCGATCGACCTGCTGCTTCCGGCGTTTACGCGCGAGCAGCCGAAAGGGAGGATTTTTATTTTTAACGAAAATAAACGTTCCTAATCGGAGACTCTCTCCGCTGTGCCGAAAGTCCTTGGACCGAGCCGACGATTTATCGGGTGCAATTTATAAAATATGCATATTCAATTAATATGAATATATTTTTTTTCAATATCTGCCCCAAAAGTGCCAATTCCTATTGACCTTCGAAGAGCAAGTGCCCGATTTATCAACCATTTTGACTCTTCGAGTACACACTGGGTCATTTTGACCCCGACAATTTTATGTCACCGATTGTTTGGCATTTAATATGGCAAAGAATCTTTTGGCACTTAATTTTTGTTTTCGTCGAAAAATAAATTTAAGGCAATAAAATATCGATAATTTACTACAAAAAACGTTTCTGCAAAGAAAAAAACAAAAAATTCATATTTGCCGGAATACAACGATTTGAAAAACGCCTCGGGTCAAATTGACCCAATATGCACTTGGAGTACGTGCGCACTCGAAAGGTTAACGCCAACAAAGAAAAGAGGCTCAGAAGAATTATCGAAACGCGGGACTGAATGAATGTGAAAAAGTTGGCAAAATTTGACCGATTGTCGAATCACGAAGCTCGATAATCGCCTCAATTATAACGAAATTGATGAATTATTACGAATTATTTTATATCAGATTATTCGTTGAAAAAAAAAACAAAAAAATGCATTTGTACCGAAATACAACGATTTGCAAAACGTCTCGGGTCAGATTGACCCAATATATGCTTATAGGAGCTGTGCACTCGAAGGGTTAATTGTACTCGTGTGAAAATTAGCATAGGCCTCTGGCCCACACGTTACAATTGAATGAAATTCAATTTTCAAAAATAAAATCCAGTTTATTCCCCAACTACTCGAACAATTCAAACAAAAGCTGCGAAAAACGTCACTGATCTGTCTATAGCACCATAAGATCTCTGTTCGTGAGACTGTTGAGCAGAATTTTTTCCGTTGTAACGGGGCCACCTGGAAGAATGAAAAAAACAAAAAAAAAAAAAACAAATTGAAATATTTCTTTTTCAGTTTTTTCCATCGTTTTTCATTGGTTTTTCGTAATATGAACCAGATGGTTTAGAGAAATCTTCAAGTCATTGTAAAAAAATGAAAAAAAAGATGCAATTCCTCGGGAGAATCGTTTTTCAGGATTTGAAATTGTTGGACTGACCCAATTCGAACCACACATCGGTATTTCCGGCGTCCTTCCTCGCAGCGTTCAGTGCGTTTCTCATAGCCAGTGGAACGCAACAGCTCATGCTTAAGGGTGGTTCGCCAGTGGCTGAAATATTTTTACAGATTCGATCAAAAAAACCGTCAATTTGAATTTGTAATAAAAATAGAATAAAAAAAATGGCCATATGTTCAGTGTACGGCTATACTTTTCGATCGCAATACGCCCGTCGGATTCGGCGAGTTACGACGGAAGCTGACCCTCAGGTCGACCGGAATGTCCTTCGCTCCGGGAGGCTTGTAATTCTGCAGAAACAAATAAATCAGCTTGAAGTGAGAGGGCAAAATTGTCCAAGAAAATTACGCTTTAGGCTCAGAAAAAAAGCTCTAGAAAAAATCTCCATTTATTCATTTTTAATTTTGCAACACTCCCAAAGAGAGCGAAGGATTGTCGAGAAAAAAAAAGTCAATCCATTATAAGAACCGCCGTTAATATTGACAACGAGAATGGAAGATGAAATTAATTTAAACGATTCATACTCAATCAGGCGGTTGGTCGAGTCTCAAAAGTTCGAGCAATACCAACCACCTCGAGTAATTTGATTTTCATTCAAGAGTTTCACCCGTTGAAAAGTTTAGTTAGTCAAAAGTTGGCCGTTGCTTGTTTGACTCGAGGCTTTTCGAGGGTATACATCCGCTCTCAAGACGTTGACGAACCAAAACTTTATTCGTTTCGAGTCGCACATTTGCGAATATATAACGCGGGATAAACAAGAGTATGTATATTAACATATTAAGATCTGTACCAGAGGTAGTTGACTTTTTGCTTCCTCATAGAGAAAACTATGTGACGGTGAAATGTTCGTTTTTTTTTCCAGTTTTCAATGTGCTTAATTAAAATATCCCAAAACATCGTAAAATCATATCTAGAAAAAAAATGGTTTGAGCTACAGGGTTGATCATGCGAGCTCTCTGAGAATTTTGTTGGATTTGTTAGAAAAATACGAATACTACGGACTTTTGAAATTTTCAAAAAAAAAAGGGTGTCGACGCTCTAACTTCCGCAAATTTTAAGATTTATTGCTAATTTTTTTTTTTTTTTATAAATAGAGTATCATAATAGGAAGGTTGGTACTGAATTTGGGAAATATCGGTTGAATGGTTTAAATTTTATGGTTTTTCGAATTTTACGAAAATCTGAGTTTTTCTTTCACGTACACGATTCAAAATATTTCAATATTATTCTTGTACTTGAATGTGTGTGCGTCTGTAATTTTTTTTAAGACACCTCCAACTCGAAGCGATTCTGTTTATCCCTCAACAATGTTTTTGACCCTCAGTAGACACACATGGGTCTGGGGTGTTAGCCCATTCAGTGAATGGCTCAAATTTCTCGTTTTTTGTATATCGATTACCATTGAATATGAATAATAAAAAATAATTTTTATCCATCACCCAGTGTAGGCTCTCTTTCTATAGATCCAAAACAACTTTCCTGAATTTTTTCAGATGTTTTAAACGAGTCCAAGTAACAGTAAAAAACGGGAGGACGCACCAGACCCATGTGTTTCTAGGGAGGGTTAAAAAATATTTGGATGAAAGTTTGAAATGAAAAAATAGGAAATAGAGCAGACTAGCTTCGGGGGATTTAGTAAGAGGCAAGAGATAAAATACCCAAGTTCTGGTATTCATGAGGGAACCGGTATCCTTGCAATACACAAGTTCCTCGCTGGTCCAGTAGCCCATACCCATTACGAAGGCTCCTTCGACTTGTCCCAAATCAATTTCTGGATTGAGGCTGATTCCAGCGTCTTCCAAAATGTCGACCCTCTGTATTATGTGTTGTCCGGTCAACAGGTCCAATTCGACCTCCGCTACGGTCACACCATAGATGGCGTACGGCTTGAGATTATTGTCTTTCGTTTTAGCTGCCATCCTGCAAAAATTTAACATTTATCTGGCTCTATAAATACCGGAAATTCCCGCTGACGAATATTCTGGCTTGAGAAACAAAAACCAACAGTTTTTCGTGATTCTTTCAATCCCGTCAACGTTTATCAGCTTCGATTTGAATTTTTTCGCTTGCGAAAAAAGTGGAAATTCGACGTTTTATCGAAAACTACACGAGCGTCGATGATTCGGACTCTTAGAAAACGTTTAATTTATCGAAATATGCTTGGAAATTGATCGACGGATCGAAATTGTTGTTTCAAGATATTTTTAATAGCCTTTGGAGGAAGGAAATATTGAATAGGGTCGAGCGTACATGTAACGAGCGCATAGATCGACGTCAGCAGCAAGAGCTGCCATCAACAACTCCGTCCAACTGGCATTTTCCATGTTTGCTTTGATCGGCTCGAGACGTTGTAAGATTTCTTTGCACGCCATCATCGTCGCCTGGAAAAAAATGTGCCTCGTTATCGTTGCGAGATGAAAATTCAAAAAGTATCGAGAAAATCATGCAAACTGGAGAAAAGTGCCATCAGAAATGATGGAAATTTACATAGCAACAAGATTCGCTCGTCATACTTGCTCCGGTCACTGTATTGTTCGGAGTTATCATACTATTGGTAGGTTTTACGGAAACCATGTTCAGATCGATTCCCAATGTGTAAGCCGCGACTTGGGCAACCTGTCGAAACAAAAAATGTGAATATTCGTTAATATTTATAAACAAGAGCCCTGGAAAGATGGAAAGTTATTCGATTTTATACTTTTGTGTGAATTCCTTGACCACATTCAATTCCACCATGAAAAACGGTTACGGTACCGTCTCGCGCAAATATCGAAACCATCGCCTGGAATTGTCCCCAGAACCTGAAAGGATACTTCATCACTACGAACGACATTCCCTTTTTTTTCCAACGATTATTCTGTAGGGACACAAAAAATTAATCTTTCTGAGAAAATGCGATCATGAAAAAAACGTGAACAAAAAAATTCAACGAAACTATCCAATTCATTTTTCTGCTTAATCCTTTGACCGATTCTTTGGCATTTAATTTTTGTTTTCGTAAAAAAAAAATTAGGGCCATAAAATTTGGATAATTTTTAGAGCACAAAACGTCTCTACAAAAAAAAAAAAAAAAAAAAAACAAAAAACAACAGAAAATGCATCATTACCGGTACACGATTTCAAAAAACAAAAGTGTGCACTCAAAGGGTTCATTTATCTTTAATAGGAACGTTAATAGTCATAAATTTAGTTTTTCATTCTTTTTTTGCTATGGATAAAAAAGAGCAGAGAAAGACAATAAATAAATGTGCCGCGTACATTGTTGAACGTTTCGACTGCTTTCTTCCTCCTTTCATAGTCCGACGTTCTTTTCATATCGTCGATCATCGGAAGCAAGGCCTCCTTGTCCGTCGCGTTCATATTCAATATACGAACTTCCAATGGATCTTTTCCAAGTGCCCGAGCGATATGTTCCATGATGCTTTCTACCATTCCGACTCCCTCCGTAGCAGCTGAAACCAAGAGAGAGTAGCCTTCATAGAAAATCTGCAGCGTGCAATTTTCCTATAGTTTCTCTTTTTTCAAATTCTTTTTTGTTGGAAACCGTCAAGAGAAAAAAAAAACATTTGGAAAAAGTTTGAAATACTTTGGGCAACCGGCTCCAAGGGGATCTGTCAGGTTCGCGGTCGGTAAGGATCCTGCGCGAAAGCCTTTTTTTCAATCCAGGGATAAAAATCGTCGATTTTACCAAAAATAAATATGAAGGACGGTATATCGTTATTATTGTTGGCATCGACATTAATTTTATTAATAGCAGAGCATTAGCAAAGGCGAGCGAGAATTAATCGAGACTAACCCGGAGCTCTGCAATACGTGTTGGACGGAATGTCGGTTTTGACTTCGAAACCATCGCAGGCCCATGTCTCGGAGTCGTAGCACGCGTATAAGTAACGAATGACAAACGGTGCGTGTAGTTCATTGAACGAAGAGCCGGCGTTTCCCCAATGTGTCGAATTGAGATATTGTATGAGGCCGTCGTCGTCAACGCCAACCTCGTATTCCTGCTTCATCGAGTAGCGTTTACCGGCCGTTGCCATGTTACCCTCGATCGTCATGATGAAACGAGTCGGTCGTCTCAACAGGTGGCACACGAGAGCACACGTGCAAATTACTTGATTAGATCGCGATATCTTTGCGCCGTATCCACCGCCTATGCGTCTAACGTTGACGTTTATGCTGAAACGTAACGTCATTATCGCTAATTATTCGATGCAAAAGTTATGGTCAAACTTTTGCGAGTCTTTTTCGATGACGTCGAAGTTTGCGTCGTTGGAACGCAACGAAATTCTTATTTTCCTGTGAAAATATCCATTTTCGCGAGCCAGAAAGAAATATCGAAAAATTTGAATCAAAAAGTTGTGGCCGCCTGAAGTTTTCGTGCGTGCAAATTTGCACCCATCTGGTAGCTAAAAAAAATTATATTTTCGTTGAATTCCAACGCTGCGAACTTCAGCTTGACGATTTTCGCACAAAAAACTTTTGGCAATCTCCTTGTTAGATTTTTCTGCTGTCATCGATGAATAATTTCGAATAGGAAAAAAAAAATACCTATTGCTTGGAATACCGAGGCAAGTGGCTATCGAAATTTGTGCCAAATCGGCGCACTGCGTAGATGGAAAAACGTCAATGCCATCTTCGGTCGGTATACAAACGCAACTCTGCGGTTCCATTGTAAAGTGATACTGAGATCCCACCTCGAATGATCCCTTGATAACGTGTTTCGTATCGTCCCCTAAAAGTCATTAATATTTTCTGGTTTTATAGAAATTTCTCAGGCAATATCGGCCTTGGGCATGGAACGTCCGGAACGTAAAAAAGCTTCATTGATTTCTCGCGGAGGTAAAAAAAAAAAACGTTGAAAAAATGAGACCTTTTCGTTTAGCTGGCATGTGTGCAGTCTGGGATAGCCGAGTTTTATCACCGGAGGCAAGAGCATCCTGAATAGTTACAATTGCTTTTTTCTTCAGGGTGCCCGAGTACGTGACTTTGACTAGTTTCGCAGCCTCGTTCGCAACCGCCTGAGTTTCGGCGACTACAACACCGATCGGCTGACTCGCGTACTCGATATCGCCTTCTGCAAACAGCTGAAAGCGAGCGTATTCGTTAAAGTTGGCCGTGTGTCTTTTCCACCCAAAAAAATTGCACAAATCGTTCTAGTTTTTAATAATTAAAAGAAAAAAAAAAAAAGAAAAAAAATTTACAATTCAACATTCCAATATATTAGAATATTTATATTTATTGAGAATATTGAAATTATTGAAAGAAATTTGTTTTTTTTTTGAAAATTGGCATACCCGTTCGTCCTCGTTGAGACCGCGGCTCTGGTTGGAACCGTCCACCGAAAGATTTTTACCGGTGACATCTTGAGCAGCGAAGAAAGCTACGACACCGGATAATTCCTGAGGGGATGGAAACAAGAAAAAAAAAAAGATAAATGAATAAACGAGCGACGCACGAGGCGGGACGAGTGCTCATGATTTTCGATGCGATATCTCGATCGTTGAATTTTCTTCCTTGACCGAATCCGTGAATAAAATAGGCTATCAAATAGACAATCTACACGGTCTTAAATTTCTCGTACAATATTTCACGTCCGCGTGGCAGGACTTTGGAAAGCGATAAAAAAATGAACGCTTTATATTTTACGAGCCCCATCCGATAAGATCGCTTCCCATATCTCGTTTCTCCGCATTTTTCTTCTTTCCCACTCCATTTCCCATGTTTTCTCCCTTTATTTCCGTTTTTGTTCGTTATTTTTGTTTTTTGACGTTTGGGGCTTTCGCGGATACTGACCAGTGCGTCGCTCGCGTCGACGCTCTCGATTTTTCCGCTTGAATATTCCGTATGAACGAATGCGCAATGAACTGCATTCGCGCTGGTCGGTATGTCGTTTACGTACTGGCCTTCGCCCGATGTCTGATAAATCGATTCCATCTTTGGCAGCGGCTTGGTCAACGGCCACATATTCTTGTCCGTGTCGTAATCCTGAGTCCCCGAAGAAAGGCCACGCTCCAAAATCTCACCACCGCTCCGTAACTTTGCCTCCACGCTCTCCGGATCCACGCTCAGTACAAACTGCAACCTTTTCGAAATTATTCGATCCGCTCTTTTACGATCAATTTGGCAAAAGTTTCAAAATTTTATTCGACCTTGTAGAAAAGTCCGATTGCGAGTTTCTTTCGAAATTCTGGGGAATAGTCGGGCAGACGATGATCGGGATTCAGCTCGGAATCCAATATTTTAATGGCGTTGCGAAAAACATTTTTTCGCAAGAGATTCTTGCCATCGAGGAAATCCTCCGTCTCGACCGCGTGAAACTGAGTAAACAGAAAATTAATCAGAATCTATTTTTCAATGGGCAACGATTCGCAACTATTTTTACTTCTTCGTATCCGCAACTTACGAAAGTTTCATTAATTCCACCGAATATAATGTTCGGTTTTTCCAAAATTTTGTTCGATTCGTCCAATTTGAAACGGAATGCAGCATTTACGTGCGCGTGTGCGTTTTGAGCTCTGGGCATGATCTGTAAAAAAAAAAAAGAAAAATACGACATTCCTCACGATTGTACGATTTTATTGGGAAACACAATTTTTTTTTCTTTTTCCGTAACGGTGGCATTTTTTTTTTCAGTTTTCAAGTCAATCTGCTTAAAATGTCCCAAAACATGGAAAAATCATATCTAGAAAAAATTTCTGGATGTGTGTGTGTGTGTGCGTATGTTCTGGCACTGTAAAATTCAAACGTTTATAACTCGGGAACGGTTTGAGCTACAGGGCCCCCGTTTTGCACAGATATTAATATATACAAGCTCTTCATTCTCTGATAATTTTGTTGGAATTGATAGAAAAATACGAATTCTACGGCATTTTGAAATTTTCAAAAAAAGGCTGTCGACGCTCCAACTTGCGCAAATTTTAAGATTTATTACTAATTTTTTTTTTTACACATAGTGTATCATAATAGGAAGGTTGGTATTGAATTTGGAAAATATCGGTTGAACGGTTTAAATTTTATGATTTTTCGTATTTTACGAAAATCTGAGTTTTTTTAAAAATCGTCCAATCGCTCGAAATTCTGCAAGTTTTTTTAAAATATTGAGCATAAGTCTGTACTTGCTCTTTACTTTCTAGAAAAGTTGTTGAAATTATATAATTTAAATTGAAATACAAAAAACGGTGAAAAGTGCTTGCTCAAGATGCACGCGATGCTCAAAGCTTCCTCTCTACGAGGAAGCCAAAATAAAAAAATATGGTTCTCTATATACATCTTGTTTCTTTATTCTCACCTTGTAGGTACGATAAACGTATTCGTCGCTCATCGGCGATAGAATAATGCTGTATATTACTTTATGGTTCATGTCGGTTTGAAGAAAGTCCAAAAAACTTAGGCTGTTTTTTTTCGATGGGCTCTCGACTGGAAGAGACAAAAAGAGAACTTTATATACTTCTGTCAACTTTATGAAGGACGCGATACTGGAAAATACGACTTTTCAATGCGCACGGTAATTTGGTCGCAGGGGCTGAAAAATAACGAAAATGAAATATCGATAGTTGCGAGGACAAACTTTTTGAGCGACCCTTCATCGAGTTTGAACGCTTATCACGCTAATCGATAAAAGTTGACGGAGGGGAGAGGTAAATAAGCAGGTTTGTTTGAGCATCGTTTGGGAAATGGAATTTCTCTCGGCGCGATTCGATGAAACTTACGAACGTGCAATTGTGCTCCGGCCGCTTCCAGAATGAGAAAAAGGTCCGACGGAAATTCACGATGCGCGTGTTTTATCATCAAATTTCCAGCGAGCGTTCCAATCTTTAATGAAACAAATTTTCTTTCAGTGGAATGGATTCAGGTTCTCTTGTTCATGAATATCTTCGGGAATAGCAGACATTTTTCGGCTCCGCATTGATTGGAAATATAAACAAAACGTTTCAAGTTAATTTATCGATGAAAATATAGTTTTTCCAATAACTGCGAAAATATTTAAGACCCAACAGTATTAGTTCTGAACAAAAAGGTATGCTCGCGGTTTTTATTTTCACTGACGATTGTGAGTTGTTCCGCAGTATCGATACACGTTTGATTATTATTTGAATGTATAATTGGCCCTTCGAGTGCATACCTCCTGTAAATACACATTGGGTCAATCTGACCCGAGGCGTTTTTCGAATCGTTGTATTTCGATAAAAATGCATTTTTTTGTTTTTTTTTTAATTTTATTTTTTGTAGAGACGTTTTTTGTAGTAAATTATCCATATTTTATGGACCTGAATTGATTTTTTGACCAGGACGAAAATTACACGTCGAAATAGTCGTTGCCATAAGATGCCAAATAATCGGTGACAGAAAATTGTTGGGGTCAAAATGAGCCAGAGGCACTCGAAGGGTTAAAACAGAATTCCCTTTTGCTCGAAATAAACATTATGGAATTGGCAATATTTTTTCGAAAAAATCGTACATTTTTAATTTTAGAAACAAAAGAAAGTTTTGATGGACTTTATATAACGTTTATATGTGTGCAAAGTTTGAGAGTGAGATTCGTCATGGGACTTACATTTCGAACTGGAACACTCGCAATCAGGTCTATGTGATTGGCCATGTGGCTCAAGTATTCGAATCCGGGCTCCTTGGAGAATTTCTCAAAGGTGTTCTTGGCGACGCTCAGTGAGACGTTTCCACCAAGGGTTAATGCGTTACTATCCTTTACGACCCGATGTAGGTCAGGAATGTCATTTACGTCGAGGTAAATTTCCGGCTTAACCAAACGATAAACGCCTGCAACATCGTGCGAAAAAGTGCATGACCTTTCGTTTACCACTTTTTCAAACAGATTCACTAATTTTTTTTTTTTTTTTTTTGATTTTCGTTCATCAAGAAAAATGTGAGGGGCCCGGCGACAATAGCAAAAAAAGTACGGACTTGTACACAGTATCTTAGAAAATTTGCGAAAATTAAAGCAGTTGGACGATTTTTCGAAAAACTCATCAGATTTTCATAAAATCGTTCATTCGATATTTCCCAAATTCAATACCAACTTTCCCATTATGATACTCTATTTATAAAAAAAAAAAAATTAGCAATAAATCTTAAAATTTGCGGAAGTTGGAGCGTGGACACCCTTTTTTTTTTATGTCAAAACACCGTATAATTCGAATTTTTTTTTTTTTTTTTGCAATTCCGAAAAAATTCTCAGAGAACGAAGAGCTCGTACAGATCTGTGCAAAACAGGAGCCTTGTAGCTCAAATCGTTCTCGAGTTATAAACGTTTGAATTTTGCAGCAAATTTTGTAAATTTTGAAGCAAAATTGAGATTTTTGTTGACAATTTCGTACAATTATCGGCAAAGGATTTATCCATCAACAGGATAAAGGAAAAATGGCCTCGATCAACCGCGAATATATATTCAGGAGTTGGCTCACCATGAGCAGTGTTGCCCCCGTTGAGAACGTAAGTAGCTTTGGGATACTTGTCGAATATGGCGAATAAGTTTTCGAGTGAAACGAGTTTGTGAAATTGTGCACTTGCCAAATTCATAGAAATTTGTGCGGGTTGTTTATTCGTAACAACGTCCGAACAATCGCCACTGCATGGTTTTCCCGATTTTGGGCAAGTCTTGAGTTTGTAGAGTTCCTAGAAAATTCCTTCATTATTATTGGAGTTTTTATGGTGATGGTTTTTTATAGTTTTTTGTTTTTTGTTTTTTCTATTTATCGTTAAAAAATGGAGGTAAAAAAGTTGGTTACCTCGATGTCCTGGATCTTCTTGGACAATGTGAGGTCCGCGTCGCTCGCAAAGCCTTTGAAAGCTTCGAGAATAGGTCGATATCCAGTGCATCGACAAATGTTGCTACCAAACGAATTTTCAATCTCCTTCATCGTCAATTTTTCACCTCGCTGTTGTACCAAACTGCGTGGGCGATTGTGACGAATCGCCGGAAATACAAATAGAAATTGGATTGGAAAATGAGCCTCTGTAGACACACATGGGTCTGGGGTGCCCATTAAGCGAGAATGGCGTAAATTTCTCGTTTTTCGTATCGATTACCATTAAATAACAATAAAAAAAAATAATTTTTATCCATCACTCAGTGCAGGCTCTCTTTCTATAGATCCAAAACTATACTTTCCTCAATTTTTTTCAGATTCTTTAAAGACGTTGTATGGCGACGGTCAAATCTAAATTTTATTTTTCAGTTTTTTTTTTACATACAAAAAATGGTTCATTAAAAAAAGTTGTTGTAAATTGACTAAAGAGCAACATACTCTAAATCCAAGATTGTCCGAGGTAATCTGTATTTCTTATATAATAAAGAAAATTTCGAAAAAATTTTACGATCGATTTGTTTTGAAAAAACTAAATAAAGCTTTGGAAATAGAAATATTTAATGTTGAAAATTGCAACGTCCTTAAACAAAACCAAGTACAGTCAAAAACGGACGGAAAAGGACACCCCAGACCCATGTGTGTCTAGCGTTAGGGAGTTGCGCTAATTGTCGTGTGTTCACAGATGGATAAATATGATGCAAAATTTTTCATATCGAGTCTGATGAAATTCGTATTGAGCGGAAATAAATAAAATTAACAGGGTTTTGGCGTAATTAAATTGAAGCATAACGAAGCTCGAAGCAGAAATTCGATGGTGTACCGTGTGAAAATTGAAACTCGGTGCATTGGAATATCAAGGGAAACGAAACAAGTTTTTGATAGTTTGTTAAAAAATCGATTATCCTTTCGATGGAGAGGAAAAATGAGAAAATCTTCGCGTTGAAATAACAAAGACAGGTAATCGTGTTGTGTAAAGAAATCTGCTGTAGGTTTCGAATAAAAATATTAAATGTCGAGAGAAAAATGATAATGGAAAAATTTTAGTGGCTCTTCGAAAATGACGAAATATTTGATTCCCTCGTGTATGAATCTGATGTATAATATTTCCGTAGGCTACACTTGATAGATGAGATACATGCGATGCGTACAAAGCTCGCTCTTTCGAAATAAAAACGGCGAAAGAGAATATCGGCCGATGGAAATTGGATGAAAATTCGTCAAACGAATGAAAAGCTATTGACGCTATGAAAAAAAAGTAAATTCTCGTGTGTCGATGGTAAAAAATATATATTGATAAAAAAAAAAGTAGCGAATGCTCAATGCGGAAATCCTAGACGTACCTGTACATATTCATGACCATACCAGGGGAACAAAATCCACATTGCGAGCCATTCATGTCGGCAAGGGCAGCTTGAATTTTATGATAGCCAATCTTTCTGTTTCCGATGCCTTCGACCGTTTTGATTTTCCATCTATTTCATTAAAACACCATGAAAATAATGATTTTTAAGTTTGCATCATTGGAATCCAACGAAATTCCATTTTTCCTTGGGCTAATTTTTTTCATTGAACAAACAATAGAAAAACGTATTTTTCGTTGGAGCTCAACGTTGCGAACTCCGCAGTGCGATCGAAAATTTAATATTAAAAATAAACATGGAAAAATTGAAATGAATTTTGCACTCACCCGTTGCAAATTAATATTGGAACGAGACACGAATTCACAGCCATTACTTCACCATGGATATCCGCACTGACGATGCACGCTCCGCATCCTCCCTCTAAGCACATTGATTTGGTGCCTTTTAATCCTGCGTGCTCTCGTATGAAAACATTCAGTGATGTTTCTGGTCGGATATCCTCCGAAACTGCAACGCCAAGTTTCGTAATCAATAAATTATTATAGAAATAAGTTTACGACGTAATAAATAAAAACGTTTTTCTCCGACATTTTCGAAAAGGGAAGCACATCGATCAATTCTTTATTCTCTATTGAGTTCATTATTTTGATAATGAAGCCTCCGTAGACACACATGGGTCTGGCGTGACCTACAGTTTTTTTTTTCTGTACTTGGACTCGTTTAAAAAATCCGAAAAAATTCAGAAAAGCAGTTTTGAATCTATAGAAAGAGAGTATGCACTGAGTGATGGATAAAAATGCTATTTTATTGTTGTTATTTAATGGTAATCGATAAAAAAAATCGAGAAATTGGAGCCGTTCGCTGAATGGGTTGGACACTGAGGGTCCAAAACGCTTCGCGTTGGAGGTGTTTTTAAAAAATTACTAATATTGAAATATTTCGAATCGTAGGTGAAAAAAAACTCAGATTTTCGTAAAAATTGAAAAATCATAAAAATTCTTTTTTATTATTGTTATTTAATGGTGATCGATACGAAAAACGAGAAATTTACAACATTCGCTGAATGGGCATCCCAGACCCATGTGTGTCTACGGAAGTTTATTGCACTCGTACCCATTTTTCTTGGTAAATTCAGTTTTAGAATGGCAGCGGAGACTTTTTCGTTATCCTTGGCAAATACTGTATGAAAATAGCGTATATACTCTGGTATAAAAAATTATCATTTTTTGTTGCATTTCAACGATGAGAACTATCGAACGTCGTATTTTTACTCAAAAAAATATTAGTTTTTGGCCACTCTAGAGAATGGAATCAAGGCTGTAGAACATTCCGACGAATTAGTTATTACGGAGGCTAGCAAAGAATCATCTATCCGTTGTGCATATTTAGAAATGCATTGGAAACAAAATTTTATCACCGTTTTTAAAATAATTACGTCCGAAAATCGCTTTAAATTCGATAACAGGTTTTTATGGAGCATTACAGTGCGAGAAACGACAGAAAATGTTTTTGTATTTGTGTGCGATAATGTTTCTGAGCTAGATATCATTCATGCATTGATGGTCCTTAACGAGCAACTGGAAAACGATGAGTACGTATAAATTCTCAATAATCGATAATTTTCCATGCTCGTTACAGCAAAACAGATTTTCTCGACTTCTTCTCTCTCTCTCTCTCTCTTACATTACTCTCTCTCTTGAAGTACATTAAATGAGTTTTCAATAAAAAGCCAAGACTAACCTACGTACGGGTTGCCATTGATCCATAATTGAACATTTGCGTTGACGAACTCCCTAGAGCAGAAGAAATGCAATTATTAAAAATAAATAATGATGATAAATACAAAAAATTAGATGAAACGATTTTTCGAATGAGATTTTCGCGAATTATCATCATTATTATAAATATTATTAATTAAAAAGCATCATCGCTCCGAGCACCCGCAAGGGGATTCAAAGAGATTTTTGAGCGAAATTATGGCGCGATTATTATTTCCCCTTTATTGCGATGATTTTTGACGCGCCTATACGCGGCAATTATTGGAAATAATAATAATCGAGTTTTCTTTTCAATCGGTGATAAGAGACTGGAAGTGATTACGAAAGAGGCTTTGGATCGGATATATAAGTCCAAGACCAAAGTGAACGTCTTAAGTGCGTGGGGAATTTAATTGCGTTCTACCGGCTTATTATTTCGTGCTCGATTATTACGACGCTCGAGCGAATAGGGAAGAACGTGGAAAGACAAGAAAAACTGCGAGAGCATTAATGAGTACCGCCTGAGCAGCAGATATCGGAACTTTTACTCGCTCGTTTTTCTCCAACTATTTCACGAGTAACCCGCCGAACCAGATTGACTTGACGAAAATACGTTCACTCTGCTCGAGTAGAGAGCGCAGTTCGACAACTCGAAAATGGAAAAAAAAAAAACAAAAAAAAAGAAAACGAATAAAATATAATTGAGAAAAATGTACGAGGAAGTACACGATATCTCACAAAATTTGCGATAATTAGAGCGGTTGGACGATTTTTCAAAAAAAAATCAGATTTTCGTAAAATTCGAAAAATCATAAAATTATACCGACCTTCCTATTATGATGCGATTTTGAATTTTAATATTTTAAAATGACCCGGTATTAGGGTTAGAAAGAAGCCTCGAGGATTGAAGAGACTTTTTTCGACGTTTTGTTTCGCGGACCGAGCCTGGAAAAGTGGCAAAAAAATATACGACTCGACGCACTGAAATTGAATATTTTCGACGCAGATTCACGAATAAATTAAAAAAAACGTCCCTGTCAGCGAATTTTTGCCATCGTCCCGCATCCGCTGGCACAGA
The DNA here is from genome assembly GCA_963921915.1 of Hyposoter dolosus. Lineage (NCBI taxonomy): Eukaryota > Metazoa > Arthropoda > Insecta > Hymenoptera > Ichneumonidae > Hyposoter > Hyposoter dolosus. The sequence goes on along the minus strand of OY998132.1, from coordinate 15,079,813 downwards.
CTTTTCGTGATTAGTCGAACGACATCGAGGAATTTTAATTTCGAAAATTCGAGGTGAGGTTCATGAACTGATCCATCCTCTCGATAATCGACTCTGTGACTACAACGCGACGACACGAGTTTATCGATGTCATTGTAACGATGTTTATGAACCGACGATCAATCCTCGTTATTTTCGTATACACGGAGTACGAAAAGATCGACTGATGAGTCAATAAAAACAAAAAGAACGTCGTTTCCCTGGTAACCCTAGAACGGTAACCTGGGGTCAAAAACGACCCCATGCGATTTTAAATCCCGCGCCCTTTCTTCCTTCGTTCTCCCGTTTTTTTATTTTTTTTTATCGTTTTACCGCATTTTTGACTAATTTTTTTACTTGAAGCAAAATTGTCCAGACTCACGTGATTCTGCATTAAAAAACGAGAAGAATGAGCCCAAGTTGAACCGTTTTTCTTCAATTTTACCGGAGATATGAATTTTTCAAAATTGGGGTCATTTGTGACCCCAGGTTACCGGAATAGGTAAAAAAAAAAAAATAAGGTTACCGTTTTAGGGTTAAAATAATATCAGCTCCCGAATCATGAACAGCGTCGTGCGACGAGAAAAGTAAACAGTGACAAAATATCGCTCTGGTTGACGAAAATCACGGTCGCCTGTTGGGATTAGGTTCGTATACTTACTCTGACCAGTTTTGTCCCATTTTGCGTGTATCCAAAAATGCGCTACACCACTTTAAATTTCTTATAAACAATAAAATCTCGTACGAGCAGGCGTTAAATTTGAGTACTCGTGTTTTGAAACGGCGGTACGATGTCCGAGCACACGAGCATCGTCAGCGTGACCTTGGGCGTATAAACAAGAACGCGTCGGACGGGAAACTGGCAAGATCGAAGAAGAAACTAGCAAAGTGCTGTGGAAGATGGTGAACGAATTCGGCGACCGCGGGCAACGATCGAATCATTATGTTTTCTCGATACTCTTTTATATAAACTGCTCTCGGACAGTCTTCGTTCGCTCCCTCTCCGCTAAACCGTCAACGAATGGCATTTGGGCAGGATTTATCTCTTCGTTCAACTGCATTTACGCTCCAAATTATACTCCTTCGTATGGAAACCGCTCTGTTCTGCGGGAAAAATGTGATGTTGCTGAGTCCAACTATACGACGATTGACGAGAAAACTCGAGAACAGATGACTCGACGAATTGACGAGCTTGTTACGAACATTTACGAAATCGCTTCCTCTCTGCGCATGTTATGGATCCGCGATAATAGATGCCAAAGTGTGTAGGACGCGGTTGTCAATCATTTTCTCCTGATCATAGACCGTTTGTCCGAGTCCATCCGTCTAAAGCGTTTGTTTCCGCCGGTGGCTGTATAATCGAACCGGTGACTTTTTTCGACATATATAACGGAGCGTTGAAATTTGTTACTCGCTTCATCACGATAATTAAATTTTTCTTATTAACCCTTAATAGTCACACCTCCAGATTGTGACGTAATTAGTCAATGGGGGTTTTATCGACCCCACTCACTTTGGAAGCCGATAAATAGTTGAAAAATCTTAAGAAAAAAAATAAAACAAAAATACTACGATGTATATTTTCAAACCTTGAGTAACGACCATGATGATTGTATTTAATTCGTGCAATAGTTAATATTTAAAAAATGTCGAGAAAAAAAATTCTGCAAGATGACTTTTTTTTACAAAAAATGATGCAGAAATTAAAAAAAAAAAAAAAATCGTTTCATAAGTCTGAAATAGCATGCTTTCAGGTGGGACTGGTTAAATTAGCGACCGTTTCAAAAAGTATACCTCACGTTTTACACAATAACAGTCCGCTTCCTACGACTTAAAAAACTGAACTAAGGGGCCTTTTCAAATAATAAAGATGTATTACGTATTCGTATTACGAAAGCGGTTGGGTTAAAATGGACCCCCGTGTTTGTTTTGTTTTGATTTCTTTTTTTTTTCGTAAGAATTGAGGTCGCTGATGAAGGTGCGCTATCATTTTTTTTTCTCTACGTTTTATACGGAATAAATTGACGATGAATATCTCACGAGAATTTAACGATTCCGTTGTGAAAAATCGAGACGCGGAGGGTTCGGGGAAATAGATTATTGTGCGGTTATTAGACGAGCGGAATGTACGCGAACCTCGAGATATAAATCAATATTAATATGGTGAGCGATCTCGTTGACGCTGCGAGATAAAATTGGGAAGAGTGATAAAAGGAGAAAGAGAAATGCGATATGAATGATGAAGAAAAGAAAAAAAAACGTTGTTAGATCGAAATGATAATCCGACACGTGGCTGCCGGCAGCAAAATTTCCACATGAATTCGAGTTGAGTTGGTAAAATTGTAAAATGCGTTTTCCTCCGTTGGTCTCGTCGTCGTGATTCGCTCTAATTTATCCCTCGATCATGCCCCACCCTATGATTTAATCGAGTGTTATCGCAAAATACTTACGTGGTAATCGTAGCCAAATTCTCGTGACTTTGGGTTACGAAGCTCCTGTCGCGACGTACGAACGATTTATTTAGCGAGGGTATAATGGGATGAAAATGAACGTGACACGATGTCCTGCGCTGCTCTCGGGCCGACTGCTACGGAATAAAGCAATTTGATGGGGCATGGGGCCCGTGGAAGTGGGGAAATCCTGTCAGATCCCGGCAGGCCTCTCAGATAACCGTCTCAGCCAATCTCGTGCTCTCGCGCCAACACCGTCTATTATTTGACTCGAAGCTTTTCTTTCTTTTTTTCTCTTTAGCCTTCTTCGCGTGACGATTTTCCTTTCTCTCTCTCTTTCTTCCTCCCTCCCCCCTCTTTTCGTATTTCATTGTCTTTCCGTCCGAGTGTCCGCTGTACCCTCTACTGTTTTCATTCGAGCGCAAGCTCTGTCCGAGCTTCGTGTCTTTGCCCACAGGTGGCGCGACTTGTCAATTTTTCCGTCTCCTCGTTAAACATCGCACTCGCTGATCGCGATCTGTCGTTGCAATTTTATCGCATCCGCCAAATTCAAAAGGACGTTTTATTTTGGAAGGAGCATCCGCGAGCGGTGGACAAAGATACGCGCACATATATTGTTTGGCCGGTCTCAGGGGGTTCTATTCGCACAAACATCGAACGCTTTCGTAATACACATTGTACACGAAACATGTGCGTATACATTCGTAGAATATATGCGAGTATATGAACGTTTATTAGAGATTACACGGCAAGTGGGGGCGAGGGTCGCGTTAATGGAAAATCGTTGAGCAAATCGAGTTTATTTCGTTTTGCGTGTAAAGCCCCGCCTCGACGTGCATACGCGCAAATTTACGTATGTCACACGTGCATGCGGTACGCGTACACACGAACGTACGGGACTTGCACGTATCAAATGATGTTTGTACATTTGCTGTGACAGCAGGGATTTATACGACGAGCGAGTATATCTGTACATGTGAATTTTTATTTCAATGTTTGATATTTATTCGTTGAAGCGACTTTTTTCCCGGATTATCAACGTTTTCTAACCTTCAAAAAAGGAAATTACTCCCGAAACGGAATGAACTCGCTCATAGTGAAAAATAAACTGTATTTTCACGCAGTTATCATGGGGCTGAGCATTTCCTTGCGGATTAATCATTGAAAACGAGAAATCGTTTGTTTTTACGCGTTTATCGGTCGTTTTCTGTCAAGACGTCAAACCGCGTACTTTGCCAGTCGTCATAACGATGGAAATTCGTCGTTCGGCCAGCGTTACGAATCGGAGAATTGAGACACAAAGGTTAGGAATTATGAATTTGCTCGGAAAACGTCAAGTCGGCCAGGACGTTGGTTACAATACGACAATATTATAAGAATTCAATAAAATTTGGTGAAAACATTCTTTAGCATCAAATACGATGACACAATTTTTTTCAAACTTTTCGTTTACATAGTTGTCGAATAATTGGAGTCTACAATATGCAAAAGATATACCTATAAATATCGGAATCCCCTATGCTTATGCATGTTAAACTCTAGTGTTCGATTACTCGAAAACTATGTAGAAGAAAAATCTTAAAAAATTCTTAATAAAATAATAAAACTTACTCAACAAATTTCATTAAATTTTAATCATTTCGAATTTTTCTATGCTTTTAACACAGCAACATTGTTGTGTGTATCCACCCTCCTTAACGTATTGCTATCACAAAACGACTTTATTTACGATTCTTTCAAAATTTTGTATAAACGTTCTTGGCACCAAAACTAACAGTTTTTTTCCATGAAGAAAAATTTTCTGCTGTTTAGAATTTGCGATATTTAATTTCCAATTTTTTATTTTAAAATAAAAAATTGGAAATTAAATAATCTCCTAAACGTGAGAATATTTTTCTTCATAGGAGAAAACTGTTAGTTTTGGTGCCAAGAACGTTTAGTAAAAATTTAAAAAGAACCCTAAATAAAGTCGTTTTGTGATAATAATACTTTAAAAGCCTCGCATATATGTTTCTCAATAAATACGTACACACGTACGTATGTAGGGGCGTGGGGGGGAGAGAGAGAGGGACAGAAAGATGACAACGCGGGGAACAATTTCGTGGAGGAAGCCCGGAGCGTTCGACGACCTCATTTTAACTCGTGTGCTCTCGAATGTTATGTCCGAGCGTAATAGGAGAGTGAGAGCGTAGGGATGTCGGTTGCTGTAGTCTTGCTTGCTCGCTACCTCTTTTCCCATTTTCCCTCCCTTCATTGGGATTCGGTGGAACGCGAAAACACGAATGTTGGTTGCGCGCACAGAAACTAGGGTCGGACACCGCGTTAGCATTTTTGGTTACCCACTTTTCTCTCGCGTTCTCGCTCTCTCTTGCTCTTTCCCACGCAGTATTACGTTCGCTGGCCGCGTATGGCGGGTGCTCATTTCTGGATCGTGTGCCAAGCTGGACGGACAGAGGGCTCTGCTCTTGCTCACCTCCGCGAGTCTATTTAGTGTCCATGTAAGCAAAAGTGGCTTCGTTATATATACGAAGATATAAACGCGATAGCGTTGCGTATACAGGCTCAAAAAACCTCTGTTCGTAATGGCCGAAGTCATTGACCGCATCCGTTTGTTCTCGCAGTTTATGGTCAACTGTCCTAATGAGAAATCCTCTTTTAACCTTTTCTGCATCGCGATTATAATAAATTCATAAGTTTTTCGGTGAGTTATGGATTTTGCATAATTTACGAACGGCGCTGAGAAATGCACGTAACGGAGAAAAACAAAAATCGTATTTATTAACCCTTCGAGTACACACTGGGTCATTTTGACCCGAAAAATTTACCATCACCGATTGTTTGGCATTTAATTTTCTTTTTCGTCAAAAAAACTGCAGGGTCATAAAATATGGATAATTTACTACAAAAACCGTCTCTACAAAAAAGAAAAAAAAACAGAAAATGCATATTCACCGGAATACAACGATTTGAAAAACCCGTCGGGTCAATTTGACCCAGTGTGTACTTCACGGGCTTTTCGTATTTCAAGGTCGTCCAGACAACTCCCGCAGTTCGATCAGAAATCTGGATACACCACGAGAATCCTGTTGCGTTTATAAATTTTCCATTTTCCACCTCGATCGTTATGGTCCGCGGTAAGAAATCGACAAACATCGCCGTTTATAATCCCCGAGGATCTACGCGATTCTTATTGGAGAGCCCGTAGCTTTTGCCAGTGACTATCGCCGCGCGCAGAGAGTTTAAAATATGCACATTTGAATGTACATAGTTCATGCACGTGTAATGTATTGGCTCGCGCGTATAACGAGCTCGATACATACGTAGGAGAGATTCACAGAGCGCTCGATTTTGTCGAGGGTAGCGGGCGAAAATTTATTACCGCAATTACCTGGCGATCCGGACGACCACAAAAATCCCGGTTAACTGTACGATCACAGATTAGTGGTCACTCGTTTGCATCATTAATTTCCGGTTGCCGAGTTGCCCTGTGTGTGTATATATACGAGTCTCTGGGCCTGGGTATATATATGTGCGCGAGCCCCGAAGAAAGAAAGGCTGCAGGCAGACCGAGCGAGCAGATTGAACGTTTTAGATTTGTCTCCGTATATGTAGGCGATTCGGTGATGTAAACAGTGCGCGCGCCAACGGTGAAAAGTGGAACAAGAAAACTGGGCGAACACACAAAACGCTGGTGCGGTTCAGCGAGGAATTAATATCTACGACTCATTACAATAACGAGAGACAATAACCCATCAATCCTTCTAATGAGCACGTTGTTTTGTTTGCTCCGGCGGACACTCGGACAGTTGAATCTTTTGCCCTACAATTTAAATTATCTCTCTCGCCCTGGCCTGCATGGCTATTTGTTTCTATTGCATATACACGATTTTCAGGGTTTTTTTACGTCCCCGTTACGTCGTTGAAAAAAAAAAACGCTCCAAATTGAAATTTACTAATAGCTTCCTCAAGATGCTCAAGATCATCGATTATCAAATTTTCCTCTATGAGGAAGCTAAAATAATAAATATAGTTCCTCATATAGAGGAAGATTTGTGCATCTTAAGCATCTTGAGGAAACAATTTGCAAATTTCAATTTGCAACGTTTTTTGTATTTGCATTTAAATTACACAATATGGACAACTTTTCTAGGAAGTAATGAGGAAGTACAGACTTATACGCAATATCTTACAAAATTTGCAGAAATTAGAGCGGTTGGACGATTTTTCAAAAAATTCAGATTTTCGTAAAATTCGAAAAATCACCAAATGTAAACCATTCAACCGACATTTTCCAAATTCAATACCAACCTTCCTATTATGATACTCTATTTATAAAAAAAAAATTAGTAATAAATCTCGAAATTTGCAAAAGTTAGAGCATCGACACCCTTTTTTTTTTTGAAATTTTCAAAATACCGTAGAATTTGTATTTTTCTAGCAACTTCAACAAAATTCTAAGATAATGAAGAGCTTGTATAAATTAACGTCTGTGCAAAATGGGAGTGCTGTAGCTCAAACCCAGAACATACACTGGAAATGAAATTTCGTTAAAAATCGTCGACATTTTGTTGAACACGGTAAACTAAATATTTTTTGATAATTTCAAAATGTTCGTTATTTCGGCAGTATATTGGGTTTCTAACGGAATTGTCAGCGAAATTAACGATTGGACCGACAAAAATTAGCTTCCGAAGAGACCTTCTAAAATATGTCTTGCTGCAATGACACAATTTTTGGGATTATTAAAAAAAAACGTTTAGTCGAACGTATCGAATAAAATATCGGTCTTTTCCAACAAAATTTTGTTTTCAGTGATACACACACACACACACATTCGGACCTTTTTCTAAATATGATTTTTCGATGTTTTGGGACATTTTAAGCACATTGACGTTGAAAACTGAAAAAAAAGAATGTTCACCGTCACATAGCTTCCTCTATGAATAAGCAAAAACTGCGATTCTTTTGCGACGACGTACGCTCGGAATTTCGTGCGAGAAACGCGTCAGGATGCATTATTCCGAGAATTTAATCATCGTTGTAAATATCAACGCTGAGAAAAGATTCGGATGAGTTGTTTACGTGCTTTTTCAATTCGAGAACAGAGTGTTAAGGGCCACTAGATAATACCATTCCCTTTCATCCCCCCCGTCTCTTTACCCTCTTGAAGAGCGATAGTGGCCGCTATTGGAATCGTATAAAGCTCGTAATGTTCGATCGAACGGGTCAACGAGCTCGTACACCGCCCCAACGCATGACATAAACAAATATCGTTAAACTTGCCGTTCCGGTGATTTAATGACAATGAAAAACGTAACGTATAGAATGAAAATAAATCGTTTTCCGGGTAGGAGCATGTATTAAGCACAATGAGGTGAATTTTCTCTATCAACTCACGAAGCGTTTAAGCCTGAAAAGAGAAAAAAGGAGAAAAAGACTGAATCTTTATACATCATAAAGTTGACTCGCGTGGGCGTGCATGTGCGAGGAGCTTTTGAGGAAAAAATAAATAGGAATCGATTGATACCGGGTCGATAGACCCACGCGTTTTATACTTCCTTGCCAAAGTTTGACTGCTTTCCAATTGACTTTTTATTCTTCGATTCGATCTTATTTATTTTCTCGTCGTTTTAATTTATCGCCGCGTCTTTCTTCATTACTACAAACTTTATGGCAACCCGAATCCGAAAATATATCGTTTGCGAACAGGCGGAATATTCCGGGTCGTAGATTTAGAAATTCGCAAACTTTTTTTCGAATTAATATCTGTGGCGAATTGCAAAATTCGAACGCTCTGATCGAGTTTTTTGATTTTACATTCAAAAATAAAATTTTTGACCGATTTTTTATTTTTTCTAATCATCTCAATATAAGTGGCGATTCCTCCACAGAAAACAAAATTTTGTGGGAAAAGATCGATATTTTGTTGGATATGTTCGACTAAACGTTTTTTTTTTTTTTTTTTTTTTTAATAATTCCAAAAATGTTGTCATTGTAGCAAGAAATATTCTAGAAAGTCTCTTCGCAAAGCAAATTTTTGTCGTTCCAATCTTAAATTTTGTTGTCAGTTCCGGTAGAAACGAAATATACTGCGAAAATTTTGAAATTATCCAAAAAATATTTCTTTTACCATGTTCAACGAAATGTCGACGTTTTTCAACAAAATTTTATTTCCAGTGTGGTTGCGCACTCTGGGAATTGAAGATTTACAAAGCAAAGCACGCAGAGAAAAAAGATCGGTGAATAAAACTCGAAGGAACAACATTTTTCATACACCGCGCGCAGCGGCGGAATGAAGTAGCACGTGTATCTGGAGAAACTTGGCACAGGCCACAATAAAATGCGGATTGAGGCACGTGTCTATTCTCAGTCTCTCGGCTCTTGTCCCATTAGCCGACACGTGCACGCAATATTCTGACGTAACGTTAAGGCAGATGAATCGTATGTCGATGCTGCGGATTAGTCAGTTTTTTAACGACTTTTTATTAATTAAGCATCGCCCCGTGGAAATAAATGAAATATTGAGAAAAAAGGATGAAAACTGCGTTGGTCGCTTTGTGCTACGTCGTTCGTAATAAATCGATGAATATTCGTTAATAAACGTGAAATATATTCGTTAGGCGATCGATTTGTGGTGGAAGTCGACATACTGCGTCGCCTTTTAATTTTCGGAAGAAATTTTTTTCGTCCAGTTGACAAAAAAGTACACGCTATCCACTTACGGACCATGGCGTATTGATGTTACCAACTTTTAACCCTTAATGGTCACACGGGGTCAATTTTACCCCAGCCACTTTCGACCGACGATGCGTAATCGAAATTTTGAGAAAATGGGGAATTTTGGGAAAATTTTGAGTAGGGAGCTTCGTCGTTATCATTTGAAACGGCCCGTTAGTTCAGTTTTTCATAAGAAGCGGACGGCGCAAAACCTTGGGTATACTTTTTGGAACGGTCGCTAATTTAACCAGTCCCACCTGAAAGCATGCTACTTCAGACTTATGGAACGATTTTTTTTTTGTAATTGGAAATTACAATTTCTGCATCATTTTTTGTAAAAAAAAAAAAAGTCATTTTTGCAGAATTTTTTTTTTCGACATCTTTTGAATATTAAAAATTGGACGAATTCAATACAATCATCATGGTCGTTACTCAAGGGTTGAAAGTACATTGTAGGATTTTTATTTTATGATTTTTCAACTATTTAGCGCTTTTCAAAGTGAGTGGGGTTGATAACACTCCGAATGTGACTATCACGTCACAATCTGGAGGTGTGAGTATTAAAAGTTGAACTTTCCAGACCAAAGGGAAAATAAATGATGAACTAACAATCTAAAAGTAAAGTTTATCATTGTTGCCATCACTGGATTTTGACCTCTTGGCTGAAAATCCGAGTTAAAAGGATCGGAGAAAAATAAGAGAATCGGAGGAGTAGCCAGCAGAATTGCGGCCCCAATTGAGGAAGGATTCATCAATCATATCTTGGCCTTAATTAGTGGCAATCCTTCGCTTTTGGCTGGAAAGTTGTTGAGATCCAAAAAAGTAGTAGAAAGCAAAAAATTCTGTGTGTATATATACTCGCTGCCCTCGCCGTATCGGGTGCGGCGTTTCAACCATGAAGATCAGTAAAATGTTTTACTTTTTCAAGCTCGGCGTTCAGTTCCAATTAAATTTTTCAGACGGACTATTGAAAAACGGTCGGTTCTGTTTTTCTTTCGTTTCGAATCTCATTCACAGTCTGCTGCGTGCATGTACGAGGATCGCGGGGATCGATACTGTGAAATATAATTAGCGAAGAGCAACGCGAGGGGTATCGAAAGTTCAGGCATTTGTGGAAAGCTCTCGCGATGGGATTCCGAACGATTTTGCTATTGCGCTCTTCCCTCGTGTAGTACCAAACGTTTTGCTATTCATGAACACGCACTTTTGGAAGAAGCATCCAAGCGACAAAGTGTGTGCATGGCAATGAGACCTTGGATAGTCTGTAATTGAGTTAATTAGTAGTTAAAGGTACGAGATAATCCTTCAGGGAGCTTAGGAAGACTGCTGGATTATTTGGCCAAACTACGCGCAGAAATGCGGTGTACGAACCAAGAGGTTTTGGCTGTATCTCCGATCTAAATACATTATCTGTTTATACGTACAACATATCCCGAGGTTCTGGTACAATTTAGCATACCGAGAATTGCTTCAAAGCCCTTCCGGGGCCCCGACACATTCGTCGTGTACAATGAAGAAAACTAATTAGCTATTCTTTCCAATTAATCAACATTAAATCTCGCTTGCTTCACCAACTGTTTTCCGAGACGCATTTTGTCGAATAAGGGAGACGAGATGTTTTTTGCTTCCTCATAGAGGAAGCTATGTGACGGCGATTTTTTTTTTCTTCCAGTTTTCAATATCAATGTGCTTAAAATGTCCCAAATCATCAAAAAATCATATCCAGAAAAAATGTCCGGATGTGTATGTGTGTGTATGTTCTGGCACTGTAAATTTCAAACGTTTATAGCTCGAGAACGGTTTGAGCTACAGGGCTCCCGTTTTGCACAGATGTTAATCTATACGAACTCTTCATTCTCTGAAAATTTTGTTGGAATTGCTAGAAAAATACGAATTCTACGGCATTTTGAAATTTTCAAAAAAACGGTGTCGACGCTCTAACTTCCGCAACTTTTAAGATTTATTACTAATTTTTTTTTTCAATAAATAGAATATCATAATAGGAAGGTTGGTATAGAATTTGGGAAATATTGGTTGATCCGTTTAAATTTTATGATTTTTCGAATTTTACGAAAATCTGTGTTTTTTGAAAAATCGTCCAACGGCTCAAATTTCAGCGAATTGCGTAAGGTATTGTTTACTTTCTAGAAAAGTTGTCGAAATTGTATAATAAAAATGGAAATACAAAAAACGCTGTAAATTGAAATTTGTAAATTGGTTGCTCGCAAGATGCTCAAGATGTACGATGCTCAAAGCTTTCTCTATGATGAAGCCAGAATTAAAAATATATAGTTTCTCATATCTTGAGCATCTTGTTAATTGACGTTTGAATGAAATCCACGAATTAAAAATGAAATAGTTCGATTATAATTGAAAAGGGTGTCGGCGTAAATGGATAAAAATCAGTTTCGTAATTGAAAAGCCATTAGCTGCGATTAATTAATGATTCCTGAGTCCCTGAGCAGTCCCTTATCCGTCCGATATAATTATCGTAAGGAAATGATGCGAGGATATGCATAAGTATGAATAAAGAGGTGCGCCATATATAGAGAATGTGAGGGCTGGACTCGAGGGAGTCGTCGTTGATGATATACAAGCAACTTTCGTGTATCGCTCTCATCCCGAGTGTCTCTACTTTGCAGTGCCCTTTCCACTTTTCTTCTGTCTCGTTTGGCTTGGTCCAGAGGCGAACAACCAACAGCCGGCGTGTGCTTCACGCCTCACGGGGAAACATTTTAGCGCAGAATCGTTTGTCTTACTTAACAGTTGTGCGGCCAGGAGCGCGGGGAAGACGAGCTTTTTCCGATGAGCATTTCTCCCTCCCGCCCACCCGCTGTCTCTCACCGTGTCATTTTGCACCCCAAGGACCGAAATTTCTCGACCCTAATCTCTCTCCTTCCCTTTCTCTCGGCCTCGTTCTTTTTTTTTTCTTTTTTTTTCCTCTCTTCGTCCTGTTTCAGCATCACACGTGAGTCTACTCACGAAGCAATCAATATTTATTACCGTCAAAGCTGTACTAAGCGTGTATCGGTACACAACATCCATTGGTCTATGTTCCTGAGTCTGGGGCTCCTGTCGAATTACACATCCTCTTTCCCTAATAAACGCATCCGTAGTCCTGATCTATGCGCGAAGTCTTTTATTTCGAACGATAATTCTCGAGATAATCTTCGGCAGCCTGTCACCCACTGTTTTTTTAAATAAAAAGCAGTCTACCGCGTTTCCTTCTGAATCTTGACGAACCATTGACGAAATCATACACTGGGAATAAAATTTTGTTACAAATCAACAATTTCAAATTTTTTGTTACTTTGGCAGTATATTTGGTTTTTGAAGGAATTGACAGCGAAATTTACGAGTGGAACGACAAAAATTTGCTTCCGAAGAGGCTTTCTAAAATATTTCTTTCTGCAGTGACACAATTTTTGGGATTATTAAAAAAACAAAAAAAAACGTTTAGTCGAACGTATCGAACAAATTATCGATCTTTTTCAATAAAGTTTTGTTTTTGGTGTAAAGCGATCGGTTTGCATTTCATTCGGCGTGACACCGGAAAATTCGTGGATTTATCAGAAACCATAAAAGATCAGAGCAGAGCGATGTATTATGATGTTATTCGTGCAACGAATGGACCGGGGAACTCCCATATTAAACATGGTACCCATAAAGTAGAAAAAATATAGTCCAGTTGGAAGCATCCGAGCCCTTGATAATGACCCACTGAGAACCGAGCTCCACGATCTTCATTTATTCCAGAAAAATATTTATATATCTAGGAAAAAAATTAATAGCATCATTTGAGAGCGTTCTTTTTGTTGTTGATGTGTTCGCGCTAAAAACCAGTCGTTGATAAAACGTCGGTGCCGTCGAGGACGCTCGTGTACGACATACGTCCGGTCCTGTTGAAAAATTGCTCAATTTCCAGGCCCAACGTTATTTTGAATTTGTTTAAGCCAGCTTTATGTACTCCGAAACACATTAATTATTCCGGGACTTTTGCGCCTGTTATTCCAAATGATACGCGTCGAGTTACGAAAACTAAACTTTTACGCTCCGCGGCTTTAATTGCGGATTATTAAGGAAAACGTAGAAAAGACTTTGAACAAACTTTTTACACAATCCATATTTTTTTTCGGGAGCTCCTCCAATAAAGAAATATTTCATTGAACAATTTTCATAAATCGTTTTCCTAATTTATTTTAAATATACACGGAGAGAAAACAATGTCAGAAGTTACTGTCACACTCCCCGGTCCCATTTCGCATCTCTAAAGGATTTTAGAAAATTTTCATGTTTGTTGAAAAATTCTTCAACATTTCTAATGATTTTTATAGGTCAACTTACACATGGGGTTCTAAAAACTATAATAAAAACTGGTGAAAATTCAGTAAAAATGTTTTTTTTTTTTTTTTCATAAAAATATTCATCACTCCGCCATTTTTCAATATTAAGGGCTGAAATTTTACGATTGTATGCACAACATATACTATTACCATAAAAAAATAACAGTATCCACCGATCATTAAAAAAGTGTATGAAAAAAAAAGATCTGTGCCGAGCAACGGTTGCGGCCACACTGGGGTAACTAGTTACCCCACGTGGAGAAAACGAACGCTTCTTATATAAAGGAGTCACAGTTCACATTGTCTACTAACGCTAGATATCGTTACTTGTATCTATTCCAAAGTTTTAGACTTTATAATTTAACTTTTTCAGAGCCTGCCTGCTCGGGTATCTAGCTACACCTCGTGTGGTCTCTAAGGGTTAAATTCATATTCTCTCGAAAATAGCGGAAAATTTGAAATTTTTCGCCTAATTTCATTTGAAAAATCGCTGTATATTTGCTCAAATTTCTCAGAGGGACAATATATGCTACCAGGGAACTATGTCGTCACAGTAATTTTTGACATAATTTTCTTACGATGTAGAAAAATGAATGAAGAATTTTCGTTCGTTGGTCACCGATATTTTGTAGTTTGTTAGTGTATCGGGGATGATACAATTCGTTTGGAAAAATGGTGTAGCCAGAATTATATAAATAGATGTTGGTTATCAAGCACATAGCTATCAGAAGGATAGTGGGAATGCGGTGTGATTTATAGCCCAATCCTTTGCCTTCGGCGGGGGGTTTGAATCGTTGTACCATTGATTTATCTTTTGCACCGTTAATGGGGTTAATGGCAATTTGATGCGAGCCATAAAGGACGCGTTGATACGGACGTTTGCTACTAAATTCATCGGCATCTATAAATCGATGGATATATTGAGACCATAAAATCATCCGCGGACGAACGAACATTTGAATGCGAGATATTTTCATTAAAATCTTAGCTTTTAATTTTCTTATAATTTGTTGGACATTATAAAAAAAAAAAAAAAATTCATTTATGAAATATTAAAATTGCGGACAAATGAACAGGCAATGTTTTTTATTTCTTCAATAAATTGTTGTTCCTGCGAATGGGCTCGCAGCGTTCTACGTTCCGTTTAATTGTTCCAGTCGCACCGAAAGTCTATCGTACTCGCTCTCACTCTGTGGGAAGCCCCGGGGACAGGGCGATAATATATTTTCACCGAGTTCAGGTTGCTCCCTGGTTAGTGTCATGAACGCAGGAACAGTCTTCGAATGAGCGATCGATGCGCCAGCCGGTGGGTATCCGATCGGTCCTCACCCAATCGGGTATTCGCCCGAAGTTGTTTAACTTTTGCTGGTAAATCGTCGGAGCCGCAAACCGCGAGCGGGTCCACTTCGCCGTCGATGTTTGCAATGTATTATGATGGACCGATTCATCCGGAGCAAATTTTCATAATTCATCTGCAAGTTATCGTGGATTTCGTTTGTTTCTACCAAATGTAATTTTTTTTTTCGTTGCCAATGCTTCTATTAAAAAACAAAAATTTCATTGAAAATTCAAATTTTTGCATTTAAATTTCTGATTTTTTAAAAAAACGTCATTTTTTTCCAATTTTTTTTGTCGACATTTTTTTTTTATGTATATAATTGGACGACTTGAAAATAAACGACAAGGTCTGACAGACAAAAAGGTCGAATTGTAGTATTTTGCATCGCCATAGAGGAAACTATGTGGCGGTGAAATTTTTTTTTTCAGCAGTTTTCAACGTCAATGTGTTTAAAACGTTCCAAAACATCGAAAAATCATATCAAGATAAAAATGTCCGGATGTGTGTGTGAGTGTATGTTCCGGCACTGTAAAATTCAAACGTTCATAACTCGAAAACGGTTTGAGCTACAGAGCTCCCGTTTAGCTCTTCATTCTCTGAGAATTTGGTTAGAATTGCTAGAAAAATGCGAATTCTACGGAATTTTAAAATTTTCAAAAAAAATTATTACTAATTTTTTTTTTTAATAAATAGCGTATCATAATGGGAAGGTTGGTATTGAAGTTGGAAAATGTCGGTTAAACGGTTTAAATTTCATGATTTTTCGAATTTTACAAAAATCTGAGTTTTTTGAAAAATTGTCCAATCGCTCGAATTTCTACAAATTTTGTATAATATTGCGTACAAGTCTGTACTTCCTTTTTACTTTCTATTTTTTATATTTTTTTTTTTTTGTCAATTTTTAAATTATTTATTACTCTCCAAAGTGAGTGCGGTTGATTATACACCCCCAATGGCTTTTACGTCACAAACTGAGGGTGTGTATGTGACCGACAAGGGTTAAATAAACGAATTCGAAGCCGTGAACTACGAGTGGTTTCGGCCTCCATTCGCGCGGATATGGCCAATATTCGTTCGTCAAATTGATAATAATGAGTGCTCGCAGAATAATTGGGACATTGCGAAAAAAGTACAGTTAATTGCAAATGTATATATATATAGATGTTACTGCTGGGTACGGACCAGGAGCATTGACCGTGTGTACGTATCGCTGTTATCGCGTTTCCATTTGGTTGGAAATAGTTTGGGATCGAGCAATTTTCTCGTTGCTTCCGATTATTTCGATCGGTCAATGTGGCTACGTGATCGCAATTCTGTTGTATGCGTTGCCGGTGGTGCGCTTCCTGAGCTCTTCTTCCAATTGGTAATCGAGAACATGTATGTACAGCATACATACCGTATTACACTCACTGGATTATATTCATATAAATATGGGGCATTCCGCGTTACTCCAAAACTCGCACACCGTCACTTTTTCAATCGGACCTATTTTTTCACATGTTTTTCTATCTATTAAAAATATTTAAAAAAAAATAAAATAAAATAAAATAGAAAATATTCAAAATAAAAAAAAATAAAAAATATTCAAAATATTATAATTTATTAAATTTATTTATTATTTTATTTATAAATTTTATTTTATTTATTTATTTATTTATTTATTATTTATTTTATTTATAAAATTTATTAAAAATATTATAAAAATATTATTTTTTAGAATTTTTTAATTATTATTTATATTAATAATGGTTATTAATAATAATAATTATTTATAATAATAATTGTGTCCCGTTGCTCGACGCGGCAATCAAACAACTTGGTTTTTTGACGCACATGTGCAGTCAGATAAAAAATACGTCGAATTCCCGAATCGGACAATCCCTTGAGAATTTATGGCTGACGTGGAATAGCCCGTATGTGTATAAATCATACGTTTGTCATCAACGGTTTTGCCAATTGGAACTCATCATCGAGAGAGCTTCATTTTTAGTGATACACGTGAGAGGGGGCTTCCTGGAAATTGAGTAATATGCATCCATGCAGACATGCATTTGTAAGGACTTTGGCCGATGATCGAGAAGCTCGGCGAGTTTTGCTTCAAGAGCTATTCAACAATTCCACTTCTTCTGGTTGTTGGTCAAATTTTGTTTGTTGCTTCGAGTCTCGAGCGTGGAATCGTCTAAAAAAAAAAAAAATATCTGCCTTCTTCAATTTTATTTTTTTTTTTTCGGTGAAAAAAATTTTGACAGCCAAGAGAAATTTTTTTTTCTCCCAGTCTGTCAAATCTTTGGGAAACACCAAATCAAAGGAAATTGCAATGCAGAGGTAAAATAAAAAAAGTCGTTTCGTATTACGACAACAATTCTGCGATGTACATTTCATTTTATTTCAATCAAAAGTTCGCCTCGAAGTTCTTGCTCCTGATGTATTTGATGAACCACATTTATTCAAGCATCGTTTTTTGTTAACATTCGAGAAACTTTATTTGACATTCTTTATCGATATTTTATCAGTTTATTCGAATCTTCCGGGTACTTTTTAAAGCTAATTTCATCCTTGCGTAATCGTGTCGTTCTTGTCGGCGGATACGGCGGTTGTTGCATTGTTGACAGACTTGGCGGTTGTTGTCGTTATCTCTGGAGTTTCTGTTGATGAAACATTTTTCGCTGCTTCTTTCAGGGCGGGTGTCACCGTCGAGAAAGAGGTTTTCGTCGTAGTGTCTTTAGATTTGGCGGTTGTCGTCACTATCTCTGGAGCTACCGTCGACGAAACATTTTTCGCTGCTTCATGCGAGGCGGGTGTTACAATCGATGGAGGAGAGTTCTTCGTCGTAGTGTCTTCTAAAAGGGCGATTGAATGTTTTAATGGTAATCCTATATCGACGGGCCTCAATCCAAGGGATTCCAAATTTTTTTTTGTAGCTTAACTTAATATTTTAATCATTATTTCTGTGAAACTTCAGACCCAGTTATCGACCTAATTACAGAGAAAAAAAAAATATGCAGTTTGGGTATTTTTGCAAAGGAATTCTGAGACGACATACAAAAACCCAACTTCCGGTCGCTATAAAAGTCTTTATAATAGTGGGAATTCGTCAGATTCTCAAAAAAATCTGATTCACATACTTGACACTTGTATAGTAATCCA
This sequence comes from Hyposoter dolosus, assembly GCA_963921915.1. NCBI lineage: Eukaryota > Metazoa > Arthropoda > Insecta > Hymenoptera > Ichneumonidae > Hyposoter > Hyposoter dolosus. The sequence goes on along the minus strand of OY998132.1, from coordinate 15,061,799 downwards.
ATGAGTTTAGAAAAAATTATGTTTATCGACTTTTTTTTAATGTAATATCAATTTAAACTTGAACTTCCGTTCTGCGGTATTGGATGAATCTCGCCACGATAAAGAGACGTCATTTGAATTTCTACACATATATTTCATTGTTTCGACAGATCGACGTTCTCAAAGGCATTGAGGTTGAACTCGTCTGGTTGAGTAGCAGAAAGAGATGGAGAAAGATCCAACGTTGCTTAATATCAAATCTATAGAAATACAACGTGAACCGTTGGAATACATATTTTTCATTTTTCTAATTAAATGTGAACGTTCGTTACATTATTAACACGTGAAAAATTTCAGTTATTGAAAAACTTTTTTTTTAGCATATTTTGAAAATGTCAATTATGCAAGTCTCAAGTATGAATCAGTGGTATGACTAGTGTGAATCGACAGACTACCTTAGAAGTCGCCAAATGGAAAAGAGGGAGAGGGATAGGGGGGGGGGGGGGGGAGGCGGAAAATACAATGATCATCCATGAAACGAAACACGTGTGCAAAGTTTCCAGAAGATATTTTTTTCTAGTGTTCTTGAGGATTCAAATTTAAAACGCAAAAAAAAAAACACATTCGTTTTACGAAATTGTTACGTAATTATTTCGTGTACGCTTGACGACGTTGGTGGAAAAAATGGAAAGTTTGGGCCACATATCGTGCGCAATATGTCGGGTCGACGTGTCAATTGGGAAATTGAAATTGAATCGAAAAAGCAGATAAAAATATATTGACTGGATGTCGGTAGCAGAAAATAAAATTATCATTGATTGATGAAATTGTGTCCGTTTTAAATCGGATTTTAAAAAAACCACCGGACCTCGGGTTTAACGAAAAAAAAAAAAATTTTAAAGCCGCTGGACACATTTGCAGAAAAAGTTTTGTCCAGACAAAAATAAATTCGTTTTTTTTTTTTTTTTTGGGAAAAGAACACATAAACGCGCTCACATTTTGTAAATTTCAAGGCGATCCGAAAAGTTTTTGATAAATTGAAAAATTGAATTTTCTTCAGTTCTTACGAAATTTTTGAATTTTTAAATTATTTCGGGTTTTTTAGTTGCAATACTTAATCGAACGAACCAGATGAGGTGTTGTTTGGCTTCGCGTGGATTTCTTTCCTGTTGTAATTGAGGAAATCGAATAGTTGGGGAAACTTGAAAAATTCGAATATTTCTTTCAAGGCTTCGGCAAAGCAACCATCCCGCTGGACAACGGATTGAACTTTGGTCCGTTCGGAGTCTGAATCATCGACTTCTTCGGGTAGTTCGAGATTCCATATGTGCAAGGTTACGTCGTCGTTAGTTGTTTCTGCAGAATCGTCGTAATAATAATAATCGTCGAGCTCGTTCTCGAACTCTTCAAAAAAACGGTCGATGGAAAATCCGCTTATAGTTCCAAAGCCGGCGAAGAGCTCGAAAAAAATGAAAAAACTTGCACAAACTAAAAGTTTCATTTCGTCGATCGGCGAACAACGAGAAGATTAAAGGGAGAAAATAAGAAAAAATTCACTCGAAAGAGAAGGAAATAACGGTTGCGATGAAACTCTGCTCAACGACTGCGCGAAACTTCTGCACGAATTTAATGTTATAAAATACCGAGCCTTTCGAACAATCGCGAAGCACGATGAAACGCTGCTGGAATTGAATAATTTGTCGGATCGGTGTTGGATTATTAATATTCACAGAATTGGACAACTCACGACGGTAACATTTGTTCAAACAATAGAAAAAATGGTATCGTTCGGCAAAGGGGCAAACACGTCTGCTGGTAAACGATAACCCATTAATATTCGTTAACATCTGTATATACAGAGTGTTCCGAAACTAATAATCAACGTGCTCGATTCCGACGTGTGAAAAATATCTGGGTCAAATAATTTCAACGTTTTTTTTATTTCAATCTTCCTTTATTCGCTCCACGCGTCTTGTTAATTACCGGAGGAGGGAAAAATCACGCTCGGTGGAAATTTTCATCGCGTCCACTGGCTGCTGATCGGGGCCACTCTTTATATCGCAATCGTGCATCTGCTGAATTAATCCAAAACCCGCCAATGACGTATAGTCGTAATGTATACGAAGAAGCTAGGTGACTCGCGTAATCACATCGTGAAGAAATAATTCAGAGAGGAAAGAAGGATTCTTGCAATCAGAAACTTAATCAACTGTCCCCAATTCTTTGGGACTTTTTTTATTTGCTAAATATTCCAAGGACTAATAAACGATAAATTAATGAGGATAATAAATTGTTGAAATATTAACGAGTTAATTGAAGAGTGAATTCCGGAGGATTTTATCATGTCCAGATTGTGACGTAATTAGTCATATGGGAGTGTTATCAACCCCACTCACTTCGGAAGGCGATGAATAGTTGAAAAATCGTAAAAAAAAATATAAATAAAAATACCACAATGTATTATCAACCCTTGAGTAACAACCATGATTATTGTTTCTAATTCGTGCAATTTTTAATATTAAAAAAATGTCGAAAAAAAAAATTCTGCAAAAATGACTTTTTTTTACAAAAAATGATGCAGAAATTGTAATTTTCAATTTAAAAATTTCTTTATAATTGGTTTTTTTTTTTAATTTTTCAATCTTTAACACTTCACACCTCCAGATTGTGACGCAATAGTCACAGGGGGTGTTATCAACCCCACTCACTTCGGAAGGCGATGAATAGTTGAAAAATCGTAAAAAAAATATAAATAAAAATACTACAATGTATTATCAACCCTTGAGTAACAACCATGATTATTGTATCTAATTCGTGCAATTTTTAATATTAAAAAAATGTCGAAAAAAAAAATTCTGCAAAAATGACTTTTTTTTACAGAAAATGATGCAGAAATTGTAATTTTTAATTTAAAAAAAGAAAAAATCGTTTCATAAGTCTGGAATAACATACTTTCGGATGGGATTGGTTAAATTAGCGACCGTTCCAAAAAGTATACCCCGGGTTTTACACCGTCCGCTTCCTACGGCTTCCGAAACTGAACTAACGGGCCTTTTCAAATAATGACGACGAGGCTCCCTACTAGAAGGTTCAAACTACCGATAGAGGGTTTCACAAGTCCCATTTTCTCAAAATTTCTATTACGTATCGTCGGTCGAAAGCGGCTGGGGTAAAATGAACCCAATGTGACCATAAAGGGTTAATATAGCTGAACAGACAAGGACGTCGAGTTGGCAGAACTTTTCATAGCATCTCATTGCCTTTATCCATCGTTATAATCTTTCTCTTTAATTCAATGATATTCCTGGAGCTCCGGATGTTCCCTTTGTCCCGATTCGCTTCGCAAAAACTATTGCGATCCGAAAGAATGAAAAAGGAACAATGCGCCGTGGCATTCGGACAGAGAAAAAACTTTGAGAATGCCTTGTCTCGAGGAATCGATGAAAGTTTACGAAATGTACGCCCCGGAACGAGCGCGCATGCAAACATTTCGCGCAGCAAGCTCGAAACGAATTGAGCACTTTTGCAACTCTATCACCGCATAGCTATTTGAGTACAATTCGGCATTGCATAGAAAACTAATTATAAACTATATGAAGCTCCATCAGGACTTGGTGGCTGCGTAGAACCGATTGATAACGCTGTGTAGAGCCATTTCCGTTGTGCAGTCTCGTCGGAAATAAAGGCAGTTTTTCCAAATGGAAGTAAAAGGATGACGGAGGGAAAATAAATATTCGCAGTCGATAATGTTTTTAATTACGAGTCTCCATGTATTTTGTTAAATAATTAATGGATATAATTTATTTACAAGATTAAAATATTATGTACAAGAATGCGTGGAAAATACGCATGCATTGAAATTATGCATTCGAAACAGGGTTTTTTATGGGGACAGAGTCAGAGAGAAAGAGAGAGAGAGAGAGAGAGAGGGGAGAGGGCGAATGAGGGAAACAGGGAGGTTGCCAGTCATCAGGATGGATTTCCGTCCAAGTCGAAGGGGCTATGGTGCGGAAATGAAGGGTAGGCAATGGAACGAGGGACGGGGGAGCAAGGTGAGGGTGTATTTTCGTTTTCAATGGGGTATTACATAATTCTACAGTTATTTCGTCATTAACATTCACCTGCATAGGAATTACATTTTTTGTTGTTGTTCGAAAAGTCTCCAAGTACAACGTATTTTTGTCTTTTTCTTTCGTTTCGTTTGTACACAACACTAATAATGTCTACGTCGATTTTTATTACCTTTTTCTTTCTCTCCTCAATCGTAAGCGCCATTTTGAATGTCCTACGAAAGTTTCCACTCTCGGTTTCGTTCGGTAATATCCGCATTACCCCTTGCCCCGTTCCTCCCTCGCCACGACACTCGGCGTAACACTCAATTTACATACAACACAGGGAAGGGGCTTTTTGTTTTTTTTTGTTTTTTTTTTTTAAATCCTACGTCGGGCTTGTTGATAAGATTCGGAGGTTTATTTTAGTGGAGAGGAATATGGATGTTGCGAGTGTTGGATCGCGATGTAAATTCTGTATCTCGAATATTTCGTCGGCCAGGAACAAAAAAGAAAAAAAAAAAACAAAAAGATAAACGACTATCCCATTCATTTCGTCTGGGGATATAATCAAATTTTCTTGTAAAAAAAACACTGGCACCCAAAGTTTTTCTATTATTCGTTTTAACTGAGTTGCTAATGGAAATAATCCAATAACGACACTTCCGTTATTAATTGAAATTGAAATAACTTTGATTTGCAGTTTAATCAATTCGAAATCGATCAATTGTTCTCGATTAATTGATCTCTGCTTACAATCTCGTTGTCATTCAGAGACAATTTTAAAATTGTAATGAAACAAACGAAAATTTGATTTTTTATTGATAATCAAAAGAAAAAATTAGACGAAAAATTTGAAAAAAATGAGAAAGATAATTGTCGAGTGATCATGACGTTTGAGCAATTTTGTTCATTTTCACGCAGACGCACATGCGCGCATTCACACTCCTCATACGTACACGAACGTCGACGAGTACACTTTGTATCTGCGCGCGATGGTCCGAACAGCTTTTTTCATCTGCACCATTTCTTTGGTCGTTTTGTTCTCTTCGTTCTGGTCTCGCTCATTCCGTCGAATATTGAAATTTCCCAGTCCGGGTGAGTGGCACAAATGTCGGTCAATTTGAGCTCCTTTCGGGATCTCTTTAATAAATTCATTTCATTGATATTTTTGTCATGTGCAACGTAACGCGAATGCAGAGAATCGTAATAAACGACATTTATGTCCGAAATGGTTAGTAAAGCTTCAAGCAACCTTCGAGTGCTCCCATAGATACACACTGGGTCAATTTGACCCGCGGTGTTTTTCGAATCGTAGCATTCCGGTAAATATGCATTTTTTTAATTTTTTTTCCGTGGAGATGTTTTTTGTAATAATTTATTTTTTGACGAATACAAAAATTTATTGCGTTAAAACGTTCGTTGGCATTAAACACCAAAACAATCGGTGACAAAATATTGTTGGGGTCAAGATGACCCAGTGTGTACTCGAAGCGTTAAGCATCGATTTCCCTTTAAAATTTCTTCATACAAATGCATCGAATAGCAGGGAATACAGAAAAAAATTATGGCTCCTATTTATATGTGGCAGAAAAAAAGAAAAAAATACAGTCAGATTTGAAGAGCCGATGATCCGTCGAGTTGCACTCAAATACGTACGTTTAAGTGCGTGTATTTGTTAATAATGGCGAGTTAACCCCGTATAGTGGAGAGGTCAATTGGTCGTTCGAGCAACTTTATCGTACCAGTGATCGATATGAAGTGATAGTAAAATGGAAGAAACTAAATAAAACACGAATAACATATTGTGGAAATTGATCGAATCACCATTTCGTGCTGATACGTACAGTACACGTCAATATTACGAATTTCACTAAATATCCATAGACGCAGTTTGCTTCGAAATATAAAGATTTTTGGTCGAGAGTTTGTTTCGCTGGTCATTGAAATTGTTACGGTAAACGGAGCAATTTTTGGTTTACGAGATCGAATCCACGTCAAGATTCAATTTTATGAGATTTTTTCATTTGCTTGTCTCGTTCGCACGCGTTTCAACTTTTTAGGAAATTTTTTCTGCTGCCAAAGCTTCCTAGCAACGAGGAAAAAAAAACTTGTGAAATTTCACGTGTTGGCAAGTAAAATAATCGAAAATATTTGATTTAGCGAAAATGAGGTTTTTGATAGAGATTGCCGAGCGAAAAATAAACAATTTATCAACAACTTCACGACCATCAATGATTTTATTCCGTGCGAGATAGCTCACAAGTGAATTTTAAGTTGGAAATAGAATCGATAGGTCCATGAGCGTCATGCTCGAGGAAGTGATCATTTTTTAAAATACCGTTCGATTGTTTTCACGATTTTGTATTATTTTTCAACTTTACACGAATCGAGGACACTCGAATTCAAATTGCTAAAAAAAAAAAGAGGAAGATTCTTGAGCCTCGAGTAACAAACGACGTAATTGCAAGTCGTTTTAATCGGATCATTTCGATGCGAGAAAATGAGACGAAAAGAGCTCGGGGATTTCTTGATTTCATGGGCATATTCCCATTCGTAGAAAATGTAAAATGACTATCAATGCGGCATCGCGTATCGGGCCAATGGATTCGTTTATACATTTATTTCTGGCTCGTTTTTTTTTTTTCATTTCTTTCGTCTTCTTCCGGAACGCAATGGTTTCGCGAGGTGAATTTCTCGTTTTTTCGTTTGTTATTACTTTTATTTTTTTTATTACAGCTGATGCTATGCCATCGCGCGGTAATATTGGAACGGCGAGGGCACGGAGAAGGCAGCGAATGACAACCAGACAATATTGTACAGCTATATATGTATAGCGTCGCGTTTGACATTGTCATTGAAGACGATCTCCTGTTCACGCCCCAAGAGTCACGTCGCGGCCTTTCCATATCAAATTCCACGATCTTGAGCCTTTCCAGCCCTCGCGTCTTATCAAACCTTACTCTCTATCCTCTCTCTAGCAGCCTTCGGGCTCCCTCTTCAATATTGCCCGATTGAATTTTATCAACGGGCCAAATTTGAATTTTTCACCTTAACGAATTCCCAAGAGCGAGACTAAACCGCGGGAAAAAGTCACGAGAATCCTAACGGGATGGAAGAAATTATCCCCATTTTACGTCGGCCCTCCCTCATCATTCTTTTCCCAACAGTTTCAATCGCTCCTTTCGGATGTCGCGCTTTTACTACGACGGATTATTTTTCGTAAATCATTTAATTCCGATGTTTTTTTTTGTTTACTCACTTAGTGCCAGAAAAATCAATTCCATTCGCGTTTTGTAACACGCGCTCTGACTCTCTCTCTCTCTCTCTCTGCCTTGCAAAGTTTTTCGTTTATAGTTGACGATTCAGTCATTGGGCGCTTGGTTGATCGCTCTGTATGGAGTTTGCAGATGATGTACGACGAGGATGGTAACCAAGAGAACAGTTTGAAATGATGCAATTTTTCGGTAAATCTCAATAAATAATTATTGATACGGTATTGTTGATAAATAGATTAGAAAAAATGGTTAATCAAGTAGAAAAATATTGAGAATTATAAAAAACGTTGATGAAAATTGTTGACAATGTGTCCAAGTTTGTTTTTCCATAGAAATACAATTGTTGAAAACTGAAGAACCGTTTTTGTTTATTTTTCATTCTACGTTATTTCTTCGCTCGTTTTTCTTGTTTCTTGCTTTTCGCAATACAATTTCTTTTTGCATACGCGCTCCTAACGCGGTTGCGCGTAGTTACAGTGCTTTTTTCTTTGTTTTTTATTCCCATTATGGAGAATTATGATGCCACAGTCGCGTATATATTTACATGTATACGAGAAACCAATTTTTCGAGCTTTCTCAACATCGCGGACACACACAGCTCGGAATACATCCACCGAGCGACTTTTTAATTATTTCTCGTCGCGGTCTCGTTGACAAAACTCGATAATTTCGACCCTGTAGAAATTTTTAATGGGCTCGCCCCGAAACGGTCAGAGGGTGGTTAGGGAGAAGGGGTTGTACGAACGCTCCTTTCAATTGATCTTTTTTTTACACGTTACGAAGAGGGAGAGGGAGAGAGAGAGAGAGAGAGAGAGAGAGAGAGTGAGAAAAAAAGTTGTTGGCTTTTTTCGTATATCGCTCCGTTTTTTCTCGTCGACAAATCTCGTACATTTTTTCAAGTGCGTATTCGTACATAATCCGAGTTTTACATTATTATTTCACTTGGCTAATTGCTTATCAATAGAGAATTATTATTAATATCTATTTATTTTGTATTTCCTGTATTTTAATCTCTATTTCTCTCTCCCACCTTACACACCGTTATCTCTCTCTCTCTCCCCCTCGCTTTCTCTCTATTTTGCCCGCCCGCCCGCTCGCTCGCTCGCCGCTCGTTCTGACGATCACCCTGCTCTCAATCTTTCTCTCTTTCGTTATCCCTTTCTCGTTTCCTTCTCCTCCCTCGGAACGCAAATTATCTCAGCTGGACGAGAAGAAACGCAATTGTTACGAGAATTGTTTTGGAGGTCGGTGAACCAGCTGCTGTGTTACCGTGCTGCATTGCCGCCGGATGTTCTTCTGCAAATTTACAGAATAAACAAATCGGTTAGTCCTTTTTGCTTCCTCTCAGAGGAAGCTATGTGACGGTGACATTTTTTTTTTTTACACTTTTTAATGACAATCTGCTTAAAATGTCTCAAAATATCAAAAAATCATGTCTAGAAAAAATGTCCAGATGTGTGTGTGTGTGTATGTTTTAGCGCTGTAAAATTCAAACGTTTATAACTCGAGAACGGTTTGAGCTACGGGGCTCCCGTTTTGCACAGATGTTAATACATACAAGCTCTTCATTCTCTGAGAATTTTGTTGGAATTACTAGAAAAATACGAATTCTACGGTATTTTGAAAATTTCAAAAAAAGGGTCTCGTCGCTCTAACTTCTGCAAATTTTGAGATTTATTACTCATTTTTTTTTTTTTTATAAATAGAGTGTCATAATAGGAAGGTTGGTATTGAATTTGGAAAATATCGGTTAAACGGTTTAAATTTTATGATTTTTCAAATTTTACGAAAATCTGAGTTTTTTTGAAAAATCGTCTAACCGCTTCGATTTTTGCAAATTTTCTAAGATATTGTGTATACGTATGTACTTCCTCTTTAATTTCCAGCAAAGATGTCGAAATTATATAATTCAAATGCAAATACAAAAAATGCTGCAAATTGAAAATTTGCAAATTGCTGCAATCTTCCTCTATGAGGAACTATAATTTTTATTTTTGTTTCCTCATACAAGGAGATTTCAGCATCTTGAGGAAGCAATTTGCAAATTTCAATTTGCAGTTTTTTTTAGATTAAAATTACATTCGCTAAAATTTGGTGTCGTAATATAGGACGAATACATGGGTATGGCTGTTCGATCACGTCGGTTGCTGAATGCGCTAAATGCCGATAAAGACTTGGCAACACTCGGTCTCTCGGTCAACCAGAACTCGCTAGATCTATCTGGCTCCATCGCTCTTTCCACTGTTCTCCATATGCCGTTGTACTAAATCATAGTCCATCATGATCGGACATAGAAGCTTTTCGAGAGCATTGAACATGTTCTATCGTCATCCCTTAACAGAGCCAATGTTTCACGTTCCCATCAACTTACAGTTTGCTACTGATCTTTCCAAAAAAGAGGCTCGTCTTTTCAATTCTCAGCTCAAGGCAACGCAGCTCGCCCGCTCCAGAAAGTCAAAATCTAGTGCGATCTGTTGTTTCTTTTTATTTTTTTTTTATTTTTAAATTTATACGATGGATGGAGAATTCAGGGAGCAGGGAGCAGGGAAACACGTGGATTCTGCAATTTTTTAAAAAGATTTTACATTTTTTACAAGGAACATTCAAAATTTTGAGTGCAAAAATTTTTAGAACGAAATTTTCATATCCTTTTAGATTTTTATGATAAAAATGCGTTTTCCATTCAAGTTGTTCGCCACGATTTCTATTTCTACTGGAAATTCTAGTTTAGAGATTAGCGCGAGCACTGAAAACAAAATTTTGTTGGAAAAGATCGATATTTTTTAAAATACGTTCGTCAAAGCGTTTTTTTGAATAATCTCAAAAATTGTGTCATTGGGGAAAAAAAAAAAATATTCTAGAAAGTCTCCTCGAAACCAAATTTTTAAAAATAACAAAAACTTTGAAATTATCAAAAAATATTTAGTTTACCGTGTTCAACAAGATATCGAGGATTTTTAACAAAATTTCATGTCCAGTGAGAGAACTTTGGATCGGATTTGACGATCCTGAAAGTTTGTTGTTTATGGAAAAAACTAAACGCGCGGCTCGAATGTCAGAAAATAATTGGAGCTCCACTATAGCCTAATATAGCAAATATCGAACGTTTCGAAGTATCTCTTGCTCCGTCTCTTCTATACATCGCTGGAGGCTCTTGCGGGAGTTATAGCTGCCGCACTACACGGAACAAGTTACCTGTATATTCCATAAACAGTTCCCTGCTCCCCTTGCCCCTCTTTATCTTCCCCTTTCCCGGTACATGTTGGTTGTGTGCATGCATCTACGGTAGGGAAATCGCGATTCGCCATTTGCATGATATATCTAACTTTTTTTCACTTCTTTTTCTTCCAAGCCCATTCACCCCTCGCGGCGTCCCATATAAGCGAATTTTTTTATGACGTTTACACATTTTCTATTGAATTTCTTTGTAGTTTTGTTTTCTTTCTGATTTTCTTCGACGTCCATTACCGAGGTTTATAGACGGCAACTTTTTTTTATGGATCGGAGTTTCGCGTGTGTATATTTCTTCTGACGCTCCACGCGTTAGAAAAAAACTCCATTGAGAATTTCGGCACCCGTGGGTCTCACGGGCCCTGCGGACTGTTTGAGGTTGCTTTTTGTCGTCTTGCAAATGTCTATGGTTCTCTAAGCCGGTTGGGCAGTAAAGAAAGATCGCAATTCGATTTTTTCATCGATTTCGCGGATTTTTTCATTTTCGATCATTACCGACTGAATTTTAATTCTGGCCTCAAAGCAAAACGTCTCCGCAGGAAATTGGAATACCAATTGCCGAACGGAAAGTTGGACAAATTTTCATTTATTTTCGCGTGTCTGGTCCGAGGCTTGAAAAGAACGAGCGTGGGGGCCACGCGGCCTTACAGAACGAACCTTTATCCACTGGATCAACTGCTCAGATCAACTGCAAAAATACCGGGACGTAACAATATACACAGTAACCTCGGTTTTCTTTCGACAGGTGTATATTTCTTATTAATCCCCTTGAGAGCTGGCTTTGGGCATGTGTTTCGTGCTCCCGTGGATAATTAAGGTACATAACTTGTGTGCTCTGGAATAGTTTGCCGGTTTTTCACGATTCAACCTTTTTCGAACCCCCGGGTAATAGAGATTTGAAGGGGATAGCGAGTGGATCCTGCTGTGGCTGTTTGTGTGTGTGCTGGAGGGGGGGGGGGGGGGGGGGGGCAAAGAGGCTGAGACCTTCCTTTCGTCATCGCGACCGACTCCCATATATTCATGAATCCTTTTCATGGCCTGGGGCTGGATACAATGAAAAATATTTGCGAAATTTGTGTTCCGTGTGTGTGTGTGTGTATGTGTGTGAATGAATCATGCAATATTTATCGTTCTAATGATCAGTCTCTTCTTTTTTCATTGACGTTGCGAAGGCTCGGGTGGAGAGCTTTAGAAAAATAATGCATTAATTTTTCAAAGTACTTTTTTTATATAAAAAAAGTTTTCTATCGATTCGGTCACCGGGTCCTGTAAGATTCCTGGCCATTCGCACTTTTTCCTGCATAAATGTTCTTTTCTTCTCGCCTGCTCCAAAGTAGCCAAGAAGCATTCCTCATTTTATCTTTTGCCCGGAGGAAAGCTCGTGACCGTGAAATTAAGCTTGCTAATTTTTTCTCGCAAGTCCTCTTATAAATAAAAGCCAAAGTCTCGAGCTTCTCTGCCAAGACCCGTCTCTCAAAAGAATAACGCGAAGTTGAAAAAAAAAAAGAAAAAAATTGGCATATTAATCAACGTGAAAGTTGAATTTATTATTTCGCTGTGCGAGTCCTACGAAGAATAACCTTGATGTTTGGCAATTTTGAAAAACTTGAGACTTGGAAAGCACAAAAAAAAATTTATTGAGTTGCATGAAATCGTCAGGAAAGATTTGTCTCCGAATGCCCATAAAACTCTCGCGGTCTTGGTTCGCGTATTTGTCCGTTTGCCCGGGCTGATTCGATTCCGATATTTTGACTGTAGCCTCCCAGTAACCCAAGACCATCCGAGAATCTTTCTTTCTACCCAGGAAGACAAGCTCACCCTTCTAGCTCTCTTACCCTGACCCAACTTATTGGCTGAATTTATCGGATGGGCGTTTTGCGGCAACAGAAACGAAGGCCAGACAAAGCAACGAGAGAGAGAGAGAGAGAGAGAGAGAGAGAGAGAGAGAGAGAGAGAGAGAGAGAGAGAGAGAGAGAGAGAGAGAGAGAGAGAGAGAGAGAGAGAGAGAGAGAGAGAGAGAGAGAGAGAGAGAGAGAGAGAGAGAGAGAGAGAGAGAGAGAGAGAGAGAGAGAGAGAGAGACAGTCAGCAGAGGCAGAGAAATAAAAACAAAGGGCAAGGAAAGAACAACGACGAGGCTAAAGGGAAAATCGAAAAACTCGATAGTCTCTTGTGTTCGCGATTGCTAGGAAAGAGAGACGAAAAGGAATGCAAAATAAATAAATAATAAGAGGACAAACGTAAAAGCAACGTAGAGAAACCTTCTGGCCAAAAGTGCAAGCTCCACACCTCTGTATTTGCCCGGCCAGCTCATGCAATACACGTCATTTCACAAAAGAAATTTATCATAAAGAATTATTATTGTTTTCGTATATTTGCGTTGTACGACTCTGGATTGTAGACAGTCGAGATCTGCACGAATTTCCTACAACTTGATCGAAGAAACGAACACTAAAAATACTGCAGAATTAATTGACAATTGCTCGAATAACTCAAACATTATAATTTTCACATGAGCCCATAGCTATACGAATAAATGAATATATAAATTTATCGAATTGATGGAAACTTTGAAATGTTAGATGTAATTCAATTTTGAAACGCGACGAAGAACACGGTTCACTTCGTTTCTATGAATTTCACGAAAAGACATCATTTTTATGATTAGTTAAGCAGCAAAGACCCTAGAACCTCTGACCCTAAAACTACAAAACCATTTTTTTATCTTTTAACTTCGAATCGGGGTAAATATTTACCCCAACGAGTTTCTTGTTCGTAAAATCGTTCTCAAAGCAGTAATCTGACTTTTAAGTACAGGAATCTTTTCGTTTTTTTATGCCAAAGGGAATGGTAGAGAAAAAATTCCATTTCATCAAGGTTTAGTTGGTGAAAAATCGATTCAAATGTTTAAAAGTGCTGAAAAATGATCTTAGGAACGTAGAAGCTTGCCTGGGGTCTACCCCAATTTGTGTTCTAGTGTTAAGGTGATGGATCAGTCACTGAACCTCAGTTCGAATTTTCGAAATGAAAATTTTTCCATGTCGTTCGACTAATCACGAAAAGGCTGTTTCAGCGGAAGCGGGGCAAAGAATCCGCTGATAGGGGCTTTTTTAAAATTGTTGAAACCATGTCGTAAATATTTAATTTTGAAAATTGCATCTCTCGCGCTCACAGTGCGGCGAGATAGTGAATCACTCAGACTTTCCATAAAATCTTTTTCTTCATGCCTTCCTAAAAAGTATAAGTTTAAATTAAATTTACCGCCCAAAATCTGTCGTAAAATGTAGAACGATTCATTGAGTTGCAAACAGTCGGATGTATAGAAAAAAGAGCAACATTCTATCGCTCATGGGCTTATGTACAGAGTGACGTAGATCTGACGAGAATTGGAATAGAAAAATGTATGAAGAGGCATGTATACGAGGCCGCGGATGTGAATCCAGTACATTTATGTTTGTAGCAACCCTTTCGCCTGGTTTGCAATGAGCGGCTGCTCATCGCAAACCAGGGCCACGTCCCTCATGTTCAGCAGAGACCCAACGCCTTTTATTTCAGCCTGACACGAAACTAACTAGATTTGCTTGTTGCGTAACATTTTTACCACGATATGGGACATTGAACGCCACTTGAAATCTCCGAGCCCGCAGACTTTTTTTTTGTCGCGCCAATTTTTCCAACAACCCAGAAACAATCAGAAAAGTATTCCGGATTGGGGGTCCAGTGATTCGGAAGCTGAGAAGCGAGTAGAAAATTCTGCGGGAGCATTTTTTCGATTTTCCCAGAAAAAAAAAAATGTAAACGTAAAAAATCCTCAATCTCAGATTTCGTGAATAATTGTAACTCGTCAGCATCATTATAGGAAAATACATGAAATACTGGCACGAATGAGAAAAAGGCGTCGCGATGTTCAGAAATGTTAAAGTGACGCGAAATAGCCCATACATGTAGAAATATGCGTATATATTATAAATGTATACATCGATATAGTTTATCGAAGCTGCCAGTCGAGAGTGAATCGAGTATACACGTTCCATAAATATTTGCCCAAAGTGTTGGCCGAACGGGATTTACACGAATTTCGTTTGGTCCTAGGAAATCTGGAATTACCTCTTCATCTGTGTTTGTCTCTGTACGCGTATATATGTGTCTGTGTAAACTGAATATGTTGTACTAAATAAATACTACACGATTGAGTGTTTGTACGAAACGTTATAATATTTAATCGATCGTTGCAACGCTTTCAATTCGTTTTGAGATTTGTTGAGTTTTTCATGCAGCGAACGGAACGGTATATTCACGTAAGTACACAATCCTCACTTGGCTACTATATTTTTTCTATAGTAAAGCGTATTTATGTTTGTTGGAAAGTGCCACATCGATTAGTCCGTGAGTTGATGAAAATTTACTTTGAAATTGAGCCTATTAGCGCGCGAAACATTAGTCAATTATCTGTCAAGAATTGGCAAAGCTTGGCAACCCGGAAAAAGGAACAATCGAACGGAGAAAAAAAAAAAAAAAACGTGACCGAGGAGATGCAGTTTCAAATTTTTTAGGTCCAATTTGTTTTTTGTTTGATGGAAATAAATTTTTGTTATAACGACCCGTTTTATATACATGTGCCAGAGTTTTCGAAACCTCGAGGATTCAACGGCCAGAAATTAAAATCCTTCAATACTCGTGTACCTACGAATTTTAAAAATCAATTTACAAATTGAATCGTACTTTCATTCTTGCACAACAAGCTCACCTAATTGATCGTGCAAAACGAGTTCGGTGAGTGCCAATTAATCCGCATCCAGTCGCGCTGCAGTGAGCTATGAGTTTTTTCTCAATGCCTCTGCCTCCCTCCCTCCCTCTCCCTCTCTATTGCGCTTTCGTCCATTGATCCACTGTGGCAGGTTGTATCTACGCATCCGTGTTTGAATTACGTGCTTGTGTTTGACTTTGGATGAATAGAATTTTTCACGCTCTGACTTTACCAACGAAAAAGGATTCAAGATACAAAAATGCTACTGAGGAATCGAGGAATCAATAAATACATAATGCCGCAGTAGTGTGCTCCATCATTCGCCTTTTCAATCGTTTCAGTTCCACACTAAATTCTCTTTCAAACCACAAATTTTTGTAACGAGACGGAGAAATTTATAGCGGAAGTTGAAAAACACGAAGATTCCTCGGGTCGTATCGAATTCTAGCCAAATTAGCAATTTTTCGAAGGAAATTCTTTCACGGAGCGCCGTATTTTGTGGGCACCCGCGAGAAGGGCACTCGTCATTTGTTCGATATCCAGAGACTCGGTAGAGCCTCGGGACAAGTACATTTAACAGCTCTGTCGTCTGCTGTCCCCCGAGCGCTCGCCGAGTCTCAAAAGCGCTCAAAAGTCTCAATCGAGGCTCAACTTCGATAGGGATACGTTATTTCCGAGTCAACACGATTGTGCACGCTGCAGTAGATTTTTTGAGATAGCTGACGGTACGGCATATAAAAGAGAAAACAAAAAATAAAGCTATTTTTTTAACTATTAGCTTAGCGTGCCCACATTCCATTTGTATTATTCCTGCGTATCGTTCGCAGAAAATGGCTCCGAATCACGTAATCGTTAAATGCTTCTGCAAACGTTTTGCACAAAATGGCCATTTATATCATCCGATAACAACGACACACACACACACACACACACACACACACGTACACAAACACACACGCACACTAATAAATATCTATATAAATTGCATAGCGTGTGGAACTTTGCGAAATTCCGTTCGTTAAATGCATTTGCACAATGAGTTACGGGAATAGAAGAAAAAAACGAAATATGTCAAAGCTTGATGATGAAAGTTTGGATGCATTTGAGGTAATTGTGTCTGGTACACAATTAAAAACTCAACGAAAAATCAGCTCGCAAAGTTTCGATCTACAGTTCTGGAAAAAGGATTTTTCATGGGGAATTACGAAATTCAGCATCATTTCGTAATTACAAAGACGTATGAAAAAAAAAAAAAGAAAAGAAATCTTTCTTTCTCTCATTTTGCAGCTGACTCTAAAAAGGCCGAACAGTTAACTTCTCTTGTATGTTTCTATCGTACGTAACTAGTCCGCAATTTACACAGGCCTCATCTTCATCCCGATCTTTCTCTAATTTCTCCTATTCACCGTCTCTCGTGATCCGTAAGACCGTTTTGATGAAGGCTTCTCTTGGCTGTTTTTACCCTTTGGCTCAAACCCTCGACGTACTACGAACAATGCAAATTAAAACTATTTCACTGTTTCGAGGATTCATGGGAAACTCGGTCAATCTCACGAGCATCATAAACATCGTCGCACGTGGTCGACATTTTTCACTTTTTCATACTTTCCAACTTTTTAAACAGCTCCATTTTGCCGAAATGTGATAATTATCGAAACGATGCTTCAATAGCCATAAGAAAAAAGTTTATTTTGATGTCATCGTCTCTTCTTGCAGCGCCTATTCCTAACGTCCAATTCGCAGCAGATCAAAACTTGCACATCGTACGGATACAGAAAAGCTTTTTGCAATCGCATTTTTTCGTTTTTGACTTGGGAAGAATTTGGTCTTTAGAGGAATATTCATAAACAGCCGGGAACGAGCTTGCAATCGAGAATTTTATCGAATTTTTTTTTTTTTTTTAACTGGCACCCCCTTTCGCGAGATGTTGTGAGTTACGAAAAATGACCGTTTATGCATTTTACGGGGAAAAAGCCTGGACAAGTACATTTGTTTTATAAATCTTTTAAATAAATTAAAACGTCAACGCCGCTGAAGTAGAATATTGACTTTCGGCGAGAATTCGCCGAGTTTCAAGATAAAAAGTGGAAAACCAAAAGTTGACTTGCTAACTTCACGGCGATAATAGAAACTTGTCGCTTCTGTCATCGAAGATAGATTTTCATGGAAATCAGTCTTGATGGGCATCAAGGCCCCTTTCATTGTATCGTCCGCGCGCATGTACATACATCGCACACACACACTGCTCTTTTTGCATAATTTTGCCTGTGCAAAGTTTTTTCTCAGCAATTATGGCTTCAATCGTGATGATTTATGGCTCAATCGAGGGGGAACAACGTAAATTAGTCTCCAGTTCAATTTTCAGATCATGACATAACTTCTGGGGTCCGTAATTAAAGAAAATTCTTATCCCTACCACCGAATTTGCTTTATTCAGAGATAACATACCCGGCCGAGTCTCGAGCCAGCAGAGGACGCTGTCAAATGTACTAGTTCCGAGACTCTACCGAGTCTCTAGATACCTCGAATATAATGCATTTCGCTGTACAGGTTTGCTCTTGTAAATGCACAGTAAGGAGTCTTTGCAATGCGAATGGTAAATATTCACTGTTTTCTTGCTCAGTAGGGCTCACTTTTCCCCATGAACTCGCACACACTTTTCCTCTTACTGTATACACTTTTTACTGTCCTTTACTAGGCGAGCAGTGATCTCAGTGGAAGAAAGAGGAATGAGAGTTGCTCGTGCTTTGCATTTAAATCCTTAACGAGATCTTGAACCATCCGCGGCTCGTATACGAGTGAGAGCTTGCAGAGCAATGCGATAAACGTACCGGTGAACCTCGCAGGACGTGGCCATACCGACCACGTTAATCTGTACTAGACTAACCTCCAAATATATAAATATTTCACTAGGTACGTGTGTGTTCCACTGACTCAAGCAATTAGTAGTATGCTCAATCGGCGATAAAGCTGTGGGTAGAGTGAGTTAAGAGTTTATAAAATGAAATCTCGATTTTATTATTTCACTCGTCGCATAAAGAGCCTCTTGGAAGTTGAAGGAAAAACTGATAGAACGTGATGACGAAAATGGAAGATGAAAGAATATTTGGTCAGGAGGAACTTACCATTTATTACGTGGACCTTTACCGTTGCCATTTCCGCGACGGTCGGTCGGCAACTGTAGTTGCCCGAGTCGCTGAGCTTCGCATATTTAATCCTTAATCTGGCAAAAAGTAAGACGTGAAAATTTGAGCAAACAGATGTGGAAGGAACGTTATATCTTGTTTACGATCTACTCAATTTTTGTGGATATTTTGTAAATGCGTAGGATGTTGAGGTCATGATTGAAATTTCGTATGGAAAAATTTAACAAACCTTGACGTTAGCGCCTCGCTCCATTCCGTCTCGACTTTGATACGGGGTTCGCTGTCAATGTCGTTCTCCGATCGCGGCGATGTGTCGAGAGGCTCATTTTCGCGATACCAGCCCACTGTACCGAGATCGTGCGGACCCTGAGACATGAGACACGTCAGTGTCAAGCCGCTACCCGTTTTCACGTAAATGTCAGGCAGCCCCATTATCCGCGCTTTCGCTTCTAAAAATATAATGAAAAAATGCACAATATTATATTTGCTGCTTTTAGTTATTTGTCTTCCTGCAAAAATTGACAAATTTCGTTTACTAGATTGACAAGAAATTTTTTTTCTTTTTATCTGTGCAAATTCTGAAGGCAATTAGTATCGGCGATGCAAAATTTTTCCATCCTCCTCGCTCTGCCGGAAGTTAACACTTTGTCTGTAAACCTGGGTCATTCGTGTCCAGGTACATACGTACGATGGATCGGCGCATTTATTGGATCAAAAATGGATGAAAAAATATATTTTTCTACAATTTTTAAATTGAAATTCCAAGTTAAAAATTTCGAAAATTCGTCTGCATTTCTTCAGAATTTTTGGAATGTAATAACAGGCTGAAAAAAACGGTGTGTCCAGCTTTACAGAGGGAGGAAGGTGCCGAAAAAACGTTTACAGACGAAGTGTTAAAGATGCTGAAAGTTTGCAACTCTGACAAAAATCCGGGCAATTTGAAAGAGATTCGAGATTGGAATTAAATGTTTGATACAAATTCATTTGACGGGGAATTATTATATTATATATACGGACCATCAGGATTTGTATTAGAGGTGAGAGATTGACACAGAAATTTTCGGAACAACCGTCTACGATAATGCGATGAACCAGCACTTTTTGAAAACGCTTCGGACCGCGCGGGTAACTCACGTGGGCGATCGTTATTTTCAGAAGAAATTAGAATTCTATAGCGTGAACTTAGCGCGAAGCGCCGTCCTGTCCATCAATATTTGCATATGTACGTGGGAGAGATCATTATTTGGGACAACAATCACTGATGGAATAGGCTGTGACAGGGAGTGAAAGAAGTTAATCAAATTTTGTGACAAGGTTTCAAAGAAGATTATAAAAAAAACATAAAGACAGTAGAATTTTTTTTTAAATTTTTATTCAACGGTGATGTGCGGTACGTGCAGTACAAATACTGGTTAACTCGCAATTTCGTTGACGCTTTTCCGTCTATTCAATGGGGAAGCCTGGAGACGATTGAAGGCGGAAACGAAGCGAGGTCGAGGCAATTTTGTTAATTTTTTTCTTTCTTTTCTCGTTCATCCTATGCGATCGATGTTCTTAACGATCTCCCGAGCCATAGAATATATCTCGTTTCGACGCTCGCACACGTTCAAGCTACTATTGTCCGAAATAGAGGCGAACGCGTGAGAAAAAAAAAATTGTTCGTCGAATGTTTCGATTTATCGTAGGATTTTGTGAAATTTGCACGCCTGGTAAGGCCTCAATTTGTATGAAAAGAATGTCATTTTAGCAGGCGTTTGTTCCTTTATAATTTATCTCTATTCACACGTCAGAACCCCTGGCTTTTTTTTTTTTTTACTTTCACCTTCTCCAAAGTTCACATCCGAATGAATTTACGATCTAAAAAATTAAAAATTCTCAAGGTATGATAGGTATGAAAGATCAAGGTGTTTTGCTTCCTCATAGAGGAAGCTATGTGACGGTGAAAATTTTTTTTTTTCAGTTTTCAATGTCAATGTGCTTAAAATGTCCCAAAACATCGAAAAATCATATCTAGAAAAAATGTCCGGATGTGTGTCTGTATGTTCTGGCACTGTAAAATTCAAACGTTCATAACTCGAGAACGGTTTGAGATACAGGGCTCCCGTTTTGCACAGATGTTAATCTATACAAGCTCTTCGTTCTCTGAGAATTTTGTTGGAATTGCTAGAAAAATACCAATTCTACGGCATTTTGAAATTTTCAAAAAAAAAGGTGTCGACGCTCTAACTTCCGCAAATTTTAAGATTTATTATTAATTTTTTTTTTTAATAAATCGAGTATCACAATAGAAGGTTGGTATTAAATGTGGGAAATATCGGTTCAACGGTTAAAATTGTATGATTTTTCAAATTTTACAAAATTTGAGTTTTTTGAAAAATCGTCCAAACGTTCTAATTTCTCCAAATTTTGTAAAATATTGTGTGTAAATTATGTGCGAAATTATATAATTTAAATGCAAACACACAAAACGCTGCTGCATTGCTTCCTGATGATGCTCAAGATGCAAGATGCTCAAAGCTTCCTCTATGAGGAAGCCAAAATAAAAAATATAGTTCCTCATCGTGCATTTTGTTGTATTTTATATCGTGATTTTTCCGAATCGTGGTCTTCGGATACTGACTAAAGTTTTCAATCCCGTGTGTAATCTTTTATTGATTTTTGTTATTTTTGTAAAATGTTATTTCGGAATAATGACGAGGCTTCAATAAAAATGTAGGACGTTAAGCCGAAAAATCCAGGGCGTTTTGGAGCTGGTGTTTAAGCTCGTGCGGAAGACATTTATTTGATTTATTTGGAAAATATTTTTCTAATGGTCCTGGTACTAGTCGATATATTTTATCGAGCGAGGGAGAAGAGGAGTGGAAAAAGCGTTACCGTTCGCCACGGGTGTACCGATCCGATAAGCCACGCAAGAGTGCTGGCTTGGTTTAAGCTTTTCTTTAGTACTGCGTTACGGTAGTACCGGAATATTGGAAAAGGGAGTATTCTCCGGGTCAAAATCGCGAGTGAGAATTATTGGAAAAAGACTTGAACAACTTTTATATCGCCGGAAAAATTTTGGCGCCGCGACTTTATAACTAACGAATGGAAGAAGCGTCCCGATGGTTGTGATACGACGTACAAGCCGATCACATTTTTGCATTTTCTCACTGTGTCTTGATTTAGAAAAAAAAAGCATTGATATGGCGAGAGTTTGTTGCTGAGAGGTCAATAAGTTTTTTTTTTTTTCCTCACCGACGGGTGGCTTTGAATCGAGTCATGAGAGGCAAGAGCAAGGATATTGCTCGAGGCTCTGAAGAACCTTGCGGTAGAGAGAAAGAGGAAAGCATTGAAACGAATGAGGGAAGAGTAAGGAGCAGAGGCAGGAAGAAAAGACAGAGAAGATGATGAAGAGAAAGCGAGGGAAAAAAGAAAGGGAGAGGAGAGGAGAGTCCGGGTTTGAACTGTACTAAAGAGTACGACTGGATTTCTGCTCGACTGGACACTCGTCGTCAGCCTCTTGGGTGCAGAGTTAATGCCGCGGATGTGCTTTTCCGAGAGTAGGAATGAAGCGACAGGAGAGTAGATGAGAAAGAGTACTTGATGCGTACATACGGTTATGCATGGCTAATTTTACCCGAAATTGCAAAAGCGAGAACATGCATTTTTCTTATTTATTTCAAATATCACACGCCGTTGTAGGTCGGCGATATAACTGACAATTGTTGACTCCGGCAAAATGGCGGAGATGCATTTATTATATGAATTTCCAAACTCTTCTTTGACTCTGTGAAGCGATTACGAGGAAAACTTATCGCCAGGCCTCAATCCAAGGGATTTGTAATTTTTTTTTCTAGCTTCACTTAATATTTTAATAATTATTTTTGTCAAACTTCAGAATCGCTTGTCGATCTAATTACAGAGAAAAAAAAAATGCAAATTGGGTATTTTTGCAAAGGAATTCTTGTTTTTAATAGTCGGCATCCGTCAGATACTTAAAAAAATCTGATTCACATACTCGACACTTGTAGTAATCCAATGAGTTTAGAAAAAATTATGCTTATCGACTTATTTTTTATGTAATATCAATTTAAACTTGAACTTCCGTTCTGCGGTATTGGATGAATCTCGCCACGATAAAGAGACGTCATTTGAATTTCTACACATATATTTCATTGTTTCGACAGATCGACGTTCTCAAAAGCATTGAGGTTGAACTCGTCTGGTTAAGTAGCAGAAAGAGATGGAGAAAGATCCAACGTTGCCTAATATTAAATCTATAGAAATACAACGTGAATCGTTGGAATACATATTTTTCATTTTTCTAATTAAATGTGAACGTTCGTTACATTATTTACACGTGGAAAATTTCAGTTATTGAAAATTATTTTTTTAGCATATGTTGAAAATGTCAATTACGCAAGTCTCAAGTATGATCAGTGGTATGATTAGTGTGAAGCGAGAGGATTACCGTGCGACGAGAATTTCTTGATAAAAAAGAATGAAAATATTTAGTCAACGACAAAAGTGCCACCTTGTAGATTCTCGCACGAATGTAAATATAAAATTTGCAAGTGATTGGTTTCAAGAGTATTAGAAAAACGAAGACAAGACTCTCGCGTAGTTTTTGACGTGGAGAGTCTGCTATCTACTGGATCGCACGTATGGCTATTTACTATGTTGGCCGACTGGGTGTGCCTGTGTGGAGCATGTAGTGGGTAAATGTTCACCATGAAGAAGAAGCTTCCCCAGCCATAACATTCGGACACGGACATGCCAGGCCAGCTTGCAGGTTTTAAGAAACGAGCCGTCGAGAAAAATCGAGGCCGAGTGCATGTCTTATTCATCGCAAACTCGTAGAGAAAAGCAAAACTACTTTCACGACGTCCCTTGGTAGGAATTGTTCAGTCTTCTACAAATATTCCCATGTACATGGACTCATATACTTGCACGTGTCTATATATATGTTTCTATGAACGCTCCATATATATATTTAAATAATATATAAATAAGTGAGGCGATATGCGCATGTTCTACATTCATGGCAACACTTTTCATCCAATTCATTTGTACATTCGCTGTTCCGTCGTCTATCCAGAACCGTTGCTTTCCACGGGAGCAGTAAATTGACATGCACTTGGTCACACAACCGTCGAGCAAAGCGTCGGGGCGCCATTTTGTTTCAACAAGTGCGCAGGGTCCTGGCCATTGGTTTGTATGAAATTTTGAAAAGATGACAAAATTAAATGAAGAAGTAGGAACGATTTTTTAAAATGAAAAGTCGCTCGGCTGTCGAGTATCTTTTTACGAAATTCTTTCTCCACGGAGTAATATAGCAGAATCCTTGCTTTCGTTGGATCCTGCTGCGGTTGTAATCGAGCGAACCATAATAGGTTGAGATCGTCAAAAGGTATACATGATGATTTTACTAACGAAATTGCATTACACTTGCGATGCAAAAAGAGACTAACGTGTTTGTAAGGTGGAAGGTAATCTCTTCGAGAGCAGCACCGCGTGAAAGTTGAAGCCCGAGTTTTTTCTGTCAAGTCTAGAATCCCAAATAATCCAAGGATTTATACGCATTTCTCGTGTATACATATATATATTAAGGTACACATGAAAAGATTCGTGCTCCAAGTGTCAGGATGTCGGATGGATCGCGCGCGAGGGGCCGAGAACAAGACTAAAGTAGGTTTTGCACAAATACTTGGTGCACTGGGCAAGAAATACGAGGGTACACCTGGACGACCGCATATGCATACGGAAACTCATTTCTGGTAAAGCATAATATCTCACAGCGAGAAACCTCGTGTGTATATGTGTGCCTGGGTTTGTAATAAGTTGAGACGCGCCATACGGTACTCTCGAGCAACAGGGGAGTGCATACATGCAGGCCAAGGGAAGGGGGATGAAAGGAAGCGCAAGGAAGAACAAGAGAGGCCAGGTAGAATGAGAGTGATGCGTGGTCTCTCTTCGTTGCTACGTTTTCCTTTCTTCCATCCGCTCTTCCCCTCATTTTCTCTCCCTTTTGGTAGCATTTGCTCATATATACGTACGGATACAGAAGGCTAACATGTATACGCTGTAGACATATACAATATATGTCAACGCCACCCCGAACAGTGCTCATTTCGCACCGAGAACATGACCTGGAAGCTCTTTTGAAACTCGATTCATCGTGACAGTGTGAGCTCATTGCTGGCTCGTTCATTCCCTTGTCAAGCTTTGTGTCTTCTCTCTTTCTTTTTACCACACCACCAGCCCCATCTCCATCCAGCTCCCTGTGTGCGTTGGAATTTTTTTCTATGCAAGTATATCCACGTGGATGCAAGTGCGTGAGACACTTTTTTTTTTATTTCTCTCGTATATATACTCTCCCTTTTTTTTATTTGGCTTATCATAGCTCTGCTCCGGAACGCAGTTTTTATCCGCGACATGACTTTAAGGTCCCACTGCGGCCTCACCGCCGTCTACCCAACAGACTCCTAAACGGTGGACCGCAACTCGACGTCCAATAATCTACTCGTCGGATTATCCTTTCATTCTTCCTCGTTACGGACTTTACTCCCCTTTTGATACGACGAGTCTATGACATTTATTCCGTAATGTCACGGCAAGTATCTTCGTGTATCAATTCCTTACGACATTCTATAAAACTTGTAAATATATTATTAAAATTTATCATTTATTATCATCATTTTATCATTTATACCTTTGGAGTGCATACTGGGTCGTTTTGACCCGAAAATTTTTCTGTCACCGATTGTTTGGCATTTAAGGACGTTGTATGCAAAATATTCTATCGATAGAATTTCTTTTAATTTGCGCCACGCAAAGAGAATATTGATATTTAATAGCTCGCGCAATTTAACAGGTTTCACCATGTCGAGATATTTATTAATAAAAATCACGATTTTCAGTAATTTCTCATAAGAGCGTTTGTCGAAAGTTCCAATTTTCAACATTAAATATTTGGATTTCTAAATGGTGAGCCTCTTAAAACTTTGCATACACTTTTATGTAAACATCGAAGAAGCTTTATTTAGTTTTTCAAAAAAATCGATCGTAACATTTTTTCGACACTTTGTTCACGATACAACAAATACAGATTACCTCCGAAAATCTTGAATTTAGAGTATGTTGTTCTGTAATCAATTTGTAACAATTTATTTAATGAACTTGGGCTCACAAACCATTTTTTATGTAAGAAAAACTGAAAAGAAAAATTTAGATTTAACCGTCGCCATACAACGTCCTTAATGGCAACGAATGTTTTGGCATTCAATTTTCGTTTGCGTCAAAGAATAAATTCAAGGCCATAAAATATGGATAATTTACTACAAAAAACGTCTTCACGAAAAAACAAACAAACGAAAAATGCATATTTACCGGATTACAACGATTTGAAAAACGCCTTGGGTCAGATTGACCCAATATGTACTCGACCGGTTAAAAAGTGTCACAGCAGTCACATTTCATGTCTAAAAACGCTAGTTTATTTGCACCATGTGCCTTTATTTATTATGGGGAAATATTGACAAGCTCGTTCATTCCTGCATCGTATCATTTTCTACTTATAAAATGGTAATGACAGTAAATTTTGGAGTTGGTAATAAAACGGTGTTTGGATGAAATGATATTTATCGTATGGATATATTTTTGCAATTTTATATTCACAAGCGAGGAAAATAAATTTGCCTTCCTTGTTCGTTTTTGGTTCTGTTCCTTTTTGGTCCAGGCTCGTTTGCCTCGTAGACTTGTACATTGAATTACTCCTTTATGCAAATCGGATGATATCCTGCCGCCTCGATTCTATCCCACTGACAGTGCGACTGGGAGAGATCGAGGCAAAGTGAGAGAAGCAAGGGGAATCTGCCTCAGCCGAGGATTTTCGCAGACTCAATCCAATGCAGATGCTCGCGATGAGAGATCGAGAGTTTAATTGAGGTTCTGACTCTTCTCTTTTGGTTTAACAATATACACACTGGAAACCGAGGACCACTCGACAAATCCGAGGATTCAACTAGTGTTGAAACTTTCCAAGCGACGTATATATATAAATATATATGTAGACACACACGTAAGCGTATATCCCATTTGTATACTCGACAAATTGGTAACTCGACGAAATCTTGTGGTCACGACGATATCACCGTAAAGAGAGCAGCTGCGATTTATTTTTAATGCTAACTTGATCCTCCTTTTCGATTAATCATCGATTCCAACTGTGAATTTAGTTTTCTCATTAATGTTCTAAAAAATGAAATAAAAATAGGGCCTCGTGCAAAGAGAGAACCGAAAGAAGGAAAAAAAATATTTTAGGGATCATTTACTGGAGTCGAGATCAGGGTGAGTTTGCATTGGGTGTTCCACAAAAGGCGGATGTGGAAAGAAAGCCCCGGGCTTTCCGCATTTTCTTTGCCCGGCACACGACGGGTTTGCCGCAAAAAAAAAAAGGTTGAAATTTGAAATGATTTTGCGAGTTAAAGCAACTACGGAAAAATTCAGAACTGGTGAGGTTCGTGATGAGAAATAGCACAAATCGAACGAAGGCAAATCAGCTTGAATGTCTGTTCATTAGTAATAGATGATTGAATCGATAAATAAATAAAGAGGTTTGCGTCATCAAAATCGTAGGATCAGAGCACAAGTGGGAAACTACGAGCACAGAGAGAGAGAGAGAGAGAGAGAGAGCGAGATATGGAGGGAGAGAGAAGATAGAAAGAGAAAGAGTTGGCGAGGTCGAAAGTAAAAAAAATTGGCGTCCGGTAAGCGAAAACGTAATCGAATTTATCGTTTGCCCGCCCCAAGCTCGAACCCGGGGCCATTGAAGAGCTATATCGCTTTGGCTGGCCCGCCACCGCCGCCGCTACCACTGCTTCTCGGTCGCCTCTGCAGGTGAGAGTGATTTGCAGACTGCGAGGTCCGTGATAAATGGTCCGGAGCCGCGGGGGTTCCTACGTATTAATACGGCCACACATCGCATTTTCATCCGATCTCTGTGTATGTCCATATGTGTACCTATACCTATGTATTAATCATACATGTCCAGCCGTGTTAAACGCATTCTCTCATTTCGCTTTACATATGAGAGTTCTATCATGCCAAATGATCTTCTAACCCTTGACCCTGCGCTTTTTCCTAATTTAATGATCATTTTTTATCCGTCCAGACGTTTTTTTTTTTGCATTATTTTGTTTTCGTCCTCGTCAACCATAAAAGAAATAGCTCGAGACCGCTCGTGGGTAGAAAAAACCTACGAATATCTTCGACTTTTTCAGTCGGAAGTCAGTTTTTTGTTTTTTTTTTTTGTTTTTTTTTTACAACTGCCGTACGTTTAGGGCAGGCAAGACGCTTGCGGTTTGACTTTGTTGGGTGTCGTGTGCAGTACCGAGATCGAGGGCTAATAAAAGGCCTTGCGACAGGATTACAAAGAGGCGCACATTTTTAATAAAGATTCCTAAAGTGTGAAAGATAAAAAAATGCGGTCAGTAGGTTCAGAGTGCCTTTACCTCTGAAGATGAAAGTGCTATGAGAGACGAGGGATCAACAAAATCTCAGTCGACTTATTATTTTCCTACCCACAACATTTTTACTTTTTCCCTCATTTTTAAGTCAGCTCAAAGCGATTTTTTTTTTTAAATATCTCGACAAAATTTTTTTTTTTTTTTTAAACAGAGCCACCCACAAAGCTTCGAGCCGAATGAAACAATTTACACTCCCATGAGTGACTGTTTCCTCAAAAAATGCCCGATGTATAAATATATCCATTAAGGACGTTATCCGAGTGCAACGGAGCGCAAGGTGTACATATTTGTTTTACGCAGGAAGTCCGGTCAGGAAGCTTTTCGTTGTTCCATCATCGCAGATATATTGAACGAAGATAGCGACTGCATAGAATTTTTGGAAAATTGAAAAATCAACGCAAACGATGTGCAAACTGGAGATTCATTTTTTTTTGCACGACCTTTATTCGATACGAAATTTTATAAATATCATGAGAAATGTAAGGATTTTGCAATAATTATAAAGACTGGCTCATTAAATGTTGTAATTTATTCAATTAACAATTCTAACTAATCAGCGAATCCATCGATATTGTAATGCATAATGTGATTACGTTATAAACCAATAAACATTAAATTACCGTAACCAATATCCACTGCATTTCATTCTGACAAACATATTGAAATTTATTGACGGAAAATTTGATTTTCCGATTCGGGACGTTGGAGAGAATATCTGTCGACGTTGCGAACACAAAATCACAAATATATCGTGCTATTAATTTGACGCTCGTTACTTGAATAATTGCGGAATGATGCGAAGACTTTTTCGCATCTAAAACGGATCTATCGTGTTTCAGATGAAAGTTTAAGGAAAAAACGTTAGCCGTGCGTATCGACTTGTGATCGATGCTTGCCTCAGAGTCTTGCGAGTTTAAATTTCGCTCTGTCAATACGATTCAATAGACCCATAGACCCACTCATAGACCGTTCAAATTACATTTTGGAACTTTGTAATCGTCTTGGCGACTCGAAGCAATTTCAAGCCAAGTTCATTGAGCCGGCAATGCAATTACAACCTTATTCTACAATGTTCGACAATACTCCATGAATCTTCTGAAAGTTCGTTTCCTTTTTCCTGCATGACTGTTCTCGAGAGTAAACTTTTATCGAATACGTATTGTCTGCCCGAATTGACAATGCGACGATGTCCCAGTTTGTCGAGTTTCATACTTTCCGAAGTAATTGGTGATTGTTCGGCCTCTAATGAGAGAGGAAGGCCTCGCAGGTCGTACATCCTTCATACACATTGACCGTTTGGTTCAGTCAGTAAAAAAATGAAATTCGACGTTTTTGCTGTGTCCTCGAAAGAGGACATTGAGAGGAAAGAGAAGAAAATTGCATGGTTGTTGGAAATAGTTGCAACTCGTAATTTAGACGATTCTATCGCGTTGACTTGGAGCAAAGTATCAGCTTAAGAATCGTTTATGAATAAATGAGTAGAATCTTTTGTCAAAGAATTGACTGCAGCATGAAGAAAATTGCTGCGCTGGAGCGGCAGGTTCGGTTTATAGATCGCGGCTGATGTCAAAGCCACTTTAGAAGTAAGTGTGTCACCGCTGTATATCGTAACAATTGTTACGAGATTTCAACACGTAATCGTATGAAAAGAAAGTCTGTCTATAGTTTGTTTTTATAGTTGACTATCGTTGCCACGAGTAGCTCGATAATAATTCATCACGATATGATATACATGAACCTAAATACGTGTATACGCAAGGATGTATATAATTTTAAGTTGTATCCTGTATGGGGAGCGAGGAAGCAGCGAAGATCTGGAACGTTGCCCGGCTGTTTGTGGGTTAAGTGAGACAGAGTTAAAGAGGAAGCGAGAGAGAGAGAGAGAGAGAGAGAGAGAGAGAGAGATGGACGGACATTGACCGCTTGTAGTAACATAACCAGTAAAGGAGAGTAGCCCGAAGGGGGTGTGTGCATGAGGGAAGATACACGTCATGATTCAATAGCGCCAAATCGCGTAGTCGCAAGGGTTGCTCGCCGGATGGTGCCTGGTGGTGAAACGCCAGCCCGTTTGCGTGTGCCCGCTTCTCGCTCGGCGTACCGGTCGATCGTTATATTGCACTTCTCTATGTTGTACCTCGTCGCGGCGTACCATTCGACGTTTCCTGGTACATCTCGTATATCTTATTCTCCCCACGCAGAGTCTCATCAATTACGTGTACTTTATTATCCAAATACACACATATTTACAACACCAGACACGTGAAGAATTAATTGATTTAAAAGGACTTGAAAGATTTATTACATGCGGCTAGGGGCTCGCGGATTAAAAACGTATAGAGCGAAAATTACTCTCTGTATGTCATGCTTCTTGCTTCGGTATGATTCTCTATTGTATAAAGGGCGATAGGTGCATGCGGTGCGGTGTCCGTTCTCCGCGCGAGCTTTCGCATAAGGACGCTGTATGGTGACGGTCAAATAAAAATTTTTCTCTTCTGTTTTTCTTACATAAAAAATGGTTTGTGAGCCCAAGTTCATTAAAAAAAGTTGTTACAAATCGACGAAAGAACAGCATACTGGAAAATCCAACTTTGAAATTTGATTGTTTGAAAATTGAGAAGCAAGTCGAATCGCAATGGAAAATGTCTCGATTCTGTTTTTTCTCCATTATACGATGTAATCAATTGGACGCAACGGTCAGACGGAAAATTTGGGATTCGCAGCGTAGTCCGAGTCTACTCAAGAAGTGAGAGCAAATAAGAAAAATGAATTCTACTCGATGGATTGGAGTTTTCTTCGTGAGTTAAGTTTTCGCCGAGTTTTGTCGAACAAGAATTAACGATCTGTAACTCTGGATACGGTTAGGTAGCTCGGTCTTATCACTGTATACAGGGTTAGGTAATTGAGAAGCATTGAGCGAGTAAGGAACGTTCCGTGCGAGTAAGGCTCCAACAAGGGTGGAGGGAAAGAGGCCAGAAGCGCGAGAGGCTCGTGTTTCGCGTCGAATGGAAGAAAAATCGTCGTTTTACCGGGTTCGAGCAACTGTGAGGAGAAAACGAGGACGTTTTCACAAGTTGGTCAAGTATACGTTCGCACAGGTGACCTGTTGAAAAACTTAGGGGCGTAACTAACGTGACTCGAAAGACAGAGCGCGATGCGTTTCGAGACTTTTTGTCTCATACGAGTCGATTCGTATACATATATATCCAGAGAACGTAGGTTAATAGCTGGGTAGGCCAACTTTGCTAAGGAAGGAACAATCGTCGGTGATGAAAATCACTCTAGGGTGCCTTCGGGGAACGAACAATGCGGCGCAAGCAGCACGCCCGACTCGCCACGTTTTGTGACGGAAACTTGCTTTTCTACTGAGAGATTCGACGATTTCTGAGCAGTTGCCCGCGTGCAAGTTCTCGACGTAGATGTATACGGAGAAGGTAGCGTCGAGCTAGCCGAGCACCGAGCGGCCATTTTACTTTCGTTTCTTCCCCCGCTTCTCTGGCCAATTCAACTCGTACGAATGCTCGCATGGGTCCACCGGTCCACCCCGTGAAATCGCACCGAAAAATAGAAACCAGCCACCCCTGCAGCCCGATTATGCAAACTTCACAACGCTCCCCTTCCACTCTTCTATCATTTTCGCAGCGCGCGATGTACACTACACAAATACACCGCATACACAACCGTGCCTATTCGTGAGCATCCATTCATCTGATGAGTATATACGTACGCGATGCAGATATTTGCGTGTATGCTCGCGGTATATTTACTTATTCTCCCGATTCAAATTCGCAAAATATATGCGTTGCCATTTTATCGTTGGCTGAGGGTAACCGTAAATTTTAGAAGCCCGCCGCGATCTGCCCTCAATAATAATTCAGGAAACATTCGATCCTTGCATAACATTATGACAACGGTTTATTTAGTTTATGCAATGTCGCTCATTCGACAAAATGACACGGGAATATACCGCTGGGATTTAAGGTTGCCCTATCGCATTAGCTAGTCAAAAGACATCTTATTATTTGTAGCACGGTGAATAAGCCATATATATGATCAAGGTAAATATTATTTTATTAGTACAACAAAAGTCGGTGATTCTTAAGACGAGTGTCATGATTATTTATGGATTACTTTTTATTACGAGGTTTTTTGATCTCAGTCTGATTTGACTTACACTGTCTGAGCCTCACAGTTGACATATTTGAATCGATTACATTTTGGTGACCATGTAACTACAGTACATCGGCCCATGTACATCGGCTGGCATGTGCATTTACACGAATCAAACCACCAACTTTTTTACGAGCTCTGATACGTTCTTTTTTTTAAATATTTTCAGTGTGGATTCGCGAAAACAATAAATTAGATGGAAATAACTTTCACGTTGGAAACTGATTGTCTTATGGGACGTGCGATAATGCTCAGGGGGAATGATTCCGAATGATTTTTCACGTTAAAGTTGGGAGAAAGTGCTTTCTTGTTCTTGTAAAGTGGCAAAAAGTTTGCGAAGCGAAAGAAGTGAGAATTCTGAGAGCTGTGTTGCCTTGGTAAAGTATTTACTACTATACCAAATTATATAAAATTCTAAACACTAATTCTGAAAGCGACAGTACTACCTCGATAAAATGATGATCGGAAAAAACGGAAGATTTGATGATGCGATTTGGTTGTTCGAAAATGTGGAGAGCATATGGCAAATGTAGTTTTTTTTCGTTGAAAATAATCCACGGTGATTTTCAATGAAAAAAGCAGAAGGTAGCGTCTTATTGGTGGAGGATGATCGTAAAACTTCATTAGGAGGAATGGTCGAAAATTTCCCACCGGAGAATCCTGTAAAATACGACATGGTATTGCGCGGATTTGGTGTATACGAATCTGACTGCGGGTGTGCTGCTCATAGATTTTCCTCGCCCCTTTACCATGGGCTCGGTCGGCCTATACCGGAGGCAATTTTGTCCGATGTCGTATACAGGGAGAGACTGGAAGAGCACGGACCGAGAGTTTCAAGCATCGAATCGAAATTGAATGGCCTTGAAAGGGCCATGCAAATAGGAACCGACGTATAGTCGCACGAGTGTCTATGTATGTGTGGGTAAGACCATTGGATTTCGAACAACGGAGGTCCCCTATGAACAATGTATTTGTAGTACAACAGTGAAGATTTGGCCTAGCATGAGTGAAAGATGGAAAGAGATGAAAAGAGAGAGAGAGACAGAGAGAGAGAGGGAAAGCATGAGGGAAATTGGTGATAGAAACGGTGACGTAACAGCGCCAACAAGTACAAAACACAAAGCTTGTAGTACGTTCAATACAACACCAGAGGGAGCCAACCGGTGGGTGGTTAGGGATAGAGGGAGAGACTGGCGAATGAGTAGGAAGAGAATAGAAGCACGCTTCGTTCGGCACGTTTGGTAGGCAAGTCCAAAGCGAGCAGTACCATCCAACAGTGGTCAAAACGACCTGCCATCCTTCCTCCCTCTATCTCGCCCCCACCACCACTATCTGTCTCTTTCGAGTTTGCTTTCACGTCCCTCCAAAATCGCCTCTTCTCTATACGTGTTATATACCGAACGAGCCAGAGGCCATATAGTTAACATCGTTCGCACATATAGATATTTCTCTTGCGTCCAACCATCCGTGTATTAATTGTCTTGTTACGGGACGCGGTCCGCATGCAAACTTAACTGGACCACGGCCCCCGTATCTAATTTATGCTGGCCGTTCGAGTGTCACACGTGCTCACCCGGCCTAATCTCCTATTCACATTGCAAAGATCTCCTCTCTCACTTATCGCGTGCAAAGCTCTCTCATCCACGGCTTCTCCGATCGTAGTTTTCAAATCTTGTGCAATTGACAGTTTCCACATGCCAACATGGCAGTCTTAGGCCAATCCGTGCCATCAAAACTGGGATAAACGCGCCGCTCGATCCTTGTTTTACTATCCCAATGAGATAACTGCGGAGTCTTTACATTTCTATTCCGCTTTGACCGATGACTTGGCTCATCGTGGCGTAAAATCTACGAAATTAAATGCAACTTATTTTTTCTTGGTTAAACATGATCATAAACCTATTATCATTGTTCATGGAGTTTCATGAGAGATTGAGAGCTTGGTAGTCTATTTCAACTCATTACTTAATATTTTTTCATGTATTCCTGAATAAGCATAATTACTGGCTCAAGTGGTTTTTCCATTTCCCGAAAAAAATATTAATTTAAAGGTACTTGGCTGCTCCATCATCCTATAACATTTGCTATGCCGTCCAAGTAGGATTTTCTCAAATCGTTTAAATGGATTATTCCGGAGGAATGAATTACGTTCTATTCGTGCGAACTTGGCCAAAACTTGCTGTCTCCTTCTCTCTCTCTCTCTCTCTCTCTCTCTCTCTCTCTCTCTCTCTCTCTCTCTCTCTCTCTCTCGCTCGCGATTCCTAGAACAAGAGGCCATCTTAATCTTGACCATAGCGCATTTGTCACAGAGCTTAAGACCGGTAGACGACGAGAGCGCCATCTACTACGCGGCACTCCGATGTTGGCTCGAGTGCTTGTGCGGTTATCAGGGATATCCTGGGCGATGAGGATATTCTGTTCTCTCGCTCTTACTCTCACTCTTCCTCCATTGTTCCTTGTCTTTGACTAGCAGCTTTGATGGCAAGCTAACGCCTCAATTAACAAGCGAGCTTAGTTTACCTGGCTGATACCTACTGGCTCTCAATGACTCACTCCATATTCTGACATACAAACATCCTCGAAGAAGCCCGCCCGCCCGGTCTCGTCCGTACACTGCTGCATCCTGCAGAGATGATCATCCGGGTATCTTTGCCGAATTAATCCTCAAAAAGTCCAACTCGATCAATATAATCGAGTGGACAGGGAGCATTCATAAGAAACCATCACATCAAACAAATCGAATCAATTCTGAATTCGCCAATCATAATTCGGGACTGCATACTTGCATTGATTTTTTTATCCCACATATTAAATTCCGCTACTCATAATTAATTAGACTTTGAAGCAACTGTATTAATAATAATAATAATAATGTAACACTGTTACAATCAAAGGTTATAAATTTTCTCCAACATTTCTATTATTATTGTTATTCTGACTAATGCTTCCGAAAGCTCTGGGCTTATTACGGTGTACTCGTGCGTTTACTACGAAAAAGACGACCCACCGGTCGTGCATTATGTATTTTTTCACATTTTATTCCCCTCTCGATGTTGCGGTGTACATACCAATGGTATATGTATGTATGTACGCCACTGGTACTCTTCTGCAATAATACACATATTACATATATATATATATATATAATATTCGGGGACAAAAGTGCAGCGGAATTATTATCGTATATGACTGTGCGGATGTTTTTCGAGGAAAATGTTGGTGGTTTCATCGGGGAAGCAGTTCGTCGACGGCGTCACCACGCCCTGACGGTGAAGGCTCTCTCGCTCGTGACTCGAAACCTGAAAGATCCTAGGCTTTTCGAAGAGAGCAACGGTTTCCCGTTGCTCTGCACCAAGGAAAGCCACAATGTGCTCGGATATCGCTCTAGAGGTTGCCCTTTGAAGCTCTGCTGAAAAGCTGCTACGACGAGGAAAATAAAACGTCGTCGACACCTCTTTTCATTGTGGGATGTATATGGATTTACTGCTACACATATCCATGGGTACGTGTTATAGGTATACGTCCATATCGGTTGCTTAATGAGAGGCGCGCATGTTTAGAACGGACACACACACACACACGTGTATATAAATTAATATCAATACTTTAAAGTGAGTTCGAGGTTCCTGTGGGCTATTACACAGAGTATAACATCGTATTCCTTCTTTAGGATTGATTTTTTTTGCATATCCTTTGCGAAACACTGGACGGTGCCCAAGTGTCGGGTACTTGTAATACTTGCCATATTTAATGTCCATACATGCGTTGACGAAAAGCCAACGGGAATTTCCTGACCCACATAATTCGATGTGTAATTCGAAGACATGCCCCAATTTGCTTCAAAGCTGCGAACAGCAATATGACCCACGGCATAATTGATTCAAGCCAACAGAATTCTCACTGGTGTGCGTGGGCTGATTGATAAGTTATATTTAGTTTAAGGGGACATCGTGGAACTAGCAGGAACTAGCAGAACGTCGATAGAAACGATTCTCAAAAGGGCTGCCTTTTTAAAACGGTGGCAATGCTCGTCGAGTAAATATAAAATCCCAATTCTATGCGTCAGAGCTCCGTGGGATGGTATTATCAATATGAATACGCTCCGTTTCAACTGCAACACTGCCCTTGGCGCTCCCCTTTTTACGACGGGCTTTCGCATTTATGTTATACATCCATATGTATTGTTTACCGTAATCTTGCACTGCTTTTAATATAAATGCACGCGATATAATATTCGCGCGTAAATGTATGACATAGCTCACCTGCACATAGATCACGCATAACAAGTTTTACGGCTAAGACGAGCGTATATGGCTCCTCGTATAACGATCGGAGAGTAAAATTTCACGAGCTCGGGGAGTCGCGAACCGATGTATATGTGCGCTACCTGTATTACTCTGCTCCATATCTCTCTCCATAACACTTTTGAGTTTAGTTTATAGTTAAATCCGCTCGAAGTGGGGATTCTAACGAAATATACTCCTTTGAATCATTTTTACGTGTTCCCCTCCTTTCTTTTTATTGATTTGTGAAAAATTCATGTGGTTTTTTTTTTACCTTGGAGAAGCGAAAGAAAAATTACGGATGAGTTCGTTTCCTCATAGAGGAAGCTATGTGACGGTGAAAATTTTTTTTTTCCCAGTTTTTTTTTCCCAGCTAAAAAAAATTTTTACCGTCACATAGCTTCCTCTATGAGGAAGCAAAAAACAACATTTCTCGGGAGTCAAATGCGCATTTTGCAACCACGTGTCTGTTTGCATGGATTGTTTGAAATGATATTGCGTTTTTATAATTTTTTTTAATCTAATTTTAGTTTTTTAATCCTTTGACATCTCCATTGTAGAGTTTCATCATTACATTTTGCATTTTTACCACAAACCTGTACATTTCACTTCAATTTTGGTAATTATTCAGTTTGCAAACACCATAATTTATGGGTATTTATGGGAAATGTTAGCCTCCCCCCGTGGAATATCACTTGTTGCATAATTACATCAGTTTTTATTGTTCCATGGATTAAAAAAAAATTTAACCTTTTTTCTCGATTTTCGAACAATCTAAATGCCGCAGCAACATTAATCGTACAACCAGAGTACATTCCTTTACATGATTCCTGTACATGATTCGCTGTTTTGTGCGAGGGCTTGTGCTTACATTTACAGGACTGTCAGCGTTTGATACACTACTTGTGTGTATATATTTTACATTTGCAAAATTTCGCTGTCTTATGTTTACGTTTACAGGATTTTCAGCATTCGATACACTACCTGTGTGTATATGTGCTTAGATTTGCAAAAGTTTGAACGATATTCAACATATCCCGAGGGTATGTTGGAATAGTAGAAAAATGTATGTATGTATGTATGGATTTACAAAATTTTGTCGGAAACAGTAAAAAGAAAAAAGGGTAAAATGTAGGAGTAGAATACAAAAAGATTGCGATGATGTGTGAAAATGGCGAGGGACGGAGAAGCGAAAGGTTGACCAACGGATTGCTCATCAGGGAAAGTATAGTAATCCCTCGAGGAAATCGGTAACTGCAGATCCTATGCTCACGTAAGTGTGTGTGCGGATGTAGAAGGTTCGTCACACACATTGAGCCACAGGAGAGATATGGCAAAGACCATTAACTAATTTTTCCGTTTTTTCAAGCGACCAAACTGGGTTAATGGTCAGCATTAGAGAAAATTATCATAGCACTAATTACACTGCCATTGGCAATACTCCAACCCGGCGACGCCATCCCCAAGCGCGCGGTTTCCTCTCTCTTCCTCTCTCTTGCTTTCTATGGTAGAATTTGTTCCACACGAAATTGCTATCGACTTATTCGTAGCCATTCCAGGTGAATAAATTCTGAACTCATGATTTTTTTCTATCGCTCTCATGAGCGGAAAACTGTGATTTTCCATTTAATTCAATTCCGCCTCACAAAATTAATGCGAGTTTCGATTGTTTCTCTAGTTCATCGAGTTTCCCGGACTGAGAGATTAATGAGTTCAACTTCTTCATTGACCCTTCGACCGACATTATCAATCACTGTTTTCCTATTCCCCATAGACAATTGATATTCATTGAAGCACAATAGCAGGCCTTGGGCCCGGCCCAGAGTAAGAAGCGCTGGACATCCGCATCGAAACATTAACAAGATCATGATCGAGAATATAATCCTCGGAAGAATCCATAACAAACGGATCCGCTTAAGTCAGGTTTTGATGCGGGAATTTTAGGCTGAACAAATCGTCGCTCGAGGGTAGTTAACCGCGTGTAAGTTTGTCTAGTGTTATGATGGCGGATCAAAAGGGTTTTATTACATCGCTTAACGTCGCCATCTCGAGAATAGCTGGACGTTATGGGTGCACTTTGGTTGGGATTCTAGAGTGCGTGGTACAAGGATAGGGATGGATGTATTACCAGAGGGGTCAAGGGTCATACTCTGTTGGAAGGAAGGGCGCGACG
The DNA here is from genome assembly GCA_963921915.1 of Hyposoter dolosus. Classification (NCBI taxonomy): domain Eukaryota; kingdom Metazoa; phylum Arthropoda; class Insecta; order Hymenoptera; family Ichneumonidae; genus Hyposoter; species Hyposoter dolosus. Next base: position 15,023,242 of record OY998132.1, on the reverse strand, counting down.
GAAGTGACAAGATCGGCCGCTGCTTGACGACAACCAGAATATCCCTTTCTCTCTCATATGTAGACATGTGCAAATTGTATATGGATAATGGCAATATGTATACCGTCGTATATATGTACCTACCTATGTACCGTTCAAACATGAGACTGCAGGGTCCGCAGAACTTGCCGCCTTGGTCCTGGCTTTCCTTAAGGTTACCAGACTCCCGACTAGTTTAACTTCTCTCTTTCTCTCTCTCTCTCTTTCTCTATCTCTAAATCTCTCCCCACATACGCGTTCTGCTCTGATTTTCTGTACCCAGAACAGCTGCATTCTAGTTTCGTAGTTGTGCCAAGGATCGACGTCTCTGTTTCCTTCATACAGGGTGTTCCAACACCGTGGATTCATCCAGTTAGTAAGTGAAACTGCACGCAATCGATCTTGACCATTGCAACATTAAAAAAAAATGTTAACCACGATCGGTAACAGGTAAAATAAAATTTTTAGCATTTAGCCAATTCGATCCCGATCCTGTATTTACGGAAATGATCATCGATGTCGGGGCATCGGGTACATAGTGCCTGAGAATAATCTGTTAGTCTCAAACGACGCACACAGTCAGCATCGTACAGATTGAAATATCATGACTACTCTGCCTTGACGTTACTACTACCGCTACACTTGCCTTCGCCAAGTTATGCTCTCCAACCACCCTCTCTCTGTGCACTGGTTCACAAGGCGATGATGCCAAGTTGCCAACATTTACACAGAGCTTTTTCTTTCATAGCTTTCGCTATTGTATGAGAAAAATGAAAAGCTACCAATTTGATCCACTCCCCGAACCGCCTGGTCCAGTGTCGCCCTAAATGGGGCGTTCCTTGTCACGTTAACCAGGTGCCCCAGAAATTTAGGATCTTTATAAACGCATCGAGTAGTAAGTTTTGGTAAAGCGTTCAAGTGCACACGCCGATGTTGGAAAAAACCTGAGACCCGAATAATTTTTCATAAATATTCATTACGTCACATTTTTCATGGAATCCCCCATACTCATGGTCCATTGTCCCTAGAAAAAATTCACCTACCCCGGCCAACTTATTCGGGAACAATGTAAAAACTTTCTTGCTCTCGAGTCGATGCAGTAGTATAGCCACGTATGTTGTCAGACGTACTGAGCAGACCACGTGATTTTTGTCGTCAATGTGTCGCGATTATTGGTGCCGCTTAATACAGCCAAGAGTGGCTCGAGGGAAGAGACACAGAACGAACTGCACACTTTGTGGCTATGCTGATTTAACGAGCCTGGTATTCGAAAAGCTTTGTCCCACATGCTCTGTCCATTTTTCGCTATGAACGAATCGCATGACTTTTTGATGGTCGGAGGAAACCCCGCCACAATTTTAATTTTCAATTCCGTTCAAGGCTGAATTGAAAAATGCATCAAAAATCGAAGGAAGAAAAAACATGGAATTTCTGGTACTACTGAACAAGGATGTCGGTTATATGTTACGATGAGACAATAGAGACAACGTCGAGAAGTATTCGATTACGTATAGAGTGCAATCGGTAGAGGCGATCGGTGCTTTTCGGAGGATGAAGAAGCAGCAGGACGCGCAGGGAGGAAACTCGGGAATAACAATCGAGGAGATGTACAATTCCATTTGCTAAACACTTTACTCTGCGTATTACGAATCGAAAATGAAACGACGTCGCGAGACCTCGGCAGAGAAAGGATGAGAGAAAAAAGGAAGAAAGGGAAAATGTTTTGCAGGGTCTGGCGTTGCTTCGTCACGTTGAGTGATGAGGAACGCGTATATGTAAAAGTGCAGTCAGCAACATACATAGTCTTCTCAAATTCCGCCTAGCTTGCTGTCCGCTCAACTTCAGCCGCCATTCAGGACAAAACGCTTCTCGCCGAGAGCGAGAGATGCTCGTACAGGCTCATTTGCTCCCTCGCGATAACTCTATAACGCGACGTTTCGTGCAAGCCATTTCATGCCGAATGATTCCTTGGATTAACAATCACAGTCTCATCCGTCAAATCCTGAGGAATTTGTCACATGCGCGTAACCAAAAAAAAAAAATGCTTTTTTCTTTTCCGCATGGTTATGCGATTGTTATTGAGAATGTTTTTCAATGTTTTTTTTTGCGTCTATACATCGTCATCGTAGGTTGCAGTTACTGTAGACGGAAAATGGCATTGATGCTCATGTTTGCTGTATCAAATGTATTCAGGCGAAATACTCACTCTTCATTATTAAAGCTGATGCCTCGAAACGAGTTGATTCGAGCATAGTGATAGTTTTTCGTTCAACTCGAGTCTCGTTATCACATCCTCGCCTACCACGATGGCTGTAAGTTATGTACGCGATTAATGCGAGTATCGAAATGGTTTTTCTAAACTGATGAAAAAGATGAAAGAGTAGTCGATCGTTGACACATTTTTATGAAGGTATTGGGGATTTTTTTGCCGCTCGACACATTGGGATCGAATGTAGCTTTCTGCGTAAGTGTTTCGGGTAATGAGAGGTCAGATGTCAGGTCGTAGAAATCGCCACTGGGCAACAATCAAATTAGCGAAATAACCGTTTCCGGGCCACACGTTGATTGGATCATTTAGCAGGCTATCGAGAATGCGAATGATACTGACAAATGGAAAGCTAGTTTCGGGCATTTCGTACGACAAGCCGAGAAATAATCACGCAGGACGTCGTGATGGGCGTTGTGACAAAAATCTCTGTGAAACAGGTGCTATTTGTTCACGCTATGCCGCACTAAGTAAACCGATTGAACCTGTTCGATGTGTTTGCTTTGCTCGTGGATATGTTATGGGTTCTGCGTCCACCCACGCGTCATGCGGGCATTGTTCTCTCTGGTGAAATGAGCGTCCAGGGAAAAGGCATTTTGGAGGAGATGTTCAATTAAAACACATCGCTCAAAAAATTGAACAATACTGGCAAACCACACGAAACTGTCTCCATTGTTTCCATCTATTTTTCATTAAAATTTCAACGCTTTTACTTTGTTCGAGTATTCCTTTGACTATCCAGTATGTCCTTGTTTTGTGTGCATCTATTGCACTGGCTATTTGTGACAATAGTATTCCATCATGGCGAATCCTCTTTCCGGACAAAAAACCCGGACAAGTACATTTGTTTTATAAATCTTTTGAATAAATTAAAACGTCAATGCCGGTAAAGTAGAATATTGACTTTCGGCGTGAATTTGCCGAGTTTCAAGATAAAAAAGTGGAAAATCAAAAGTTGACCTGCTAACTTCACGGCGGTAATAGAAACTCGTCGCTTCTGTAATCGAAGATAGATTTTGATGGAAATCGGTTTTGATGGGCATCAAGGCCCCTTTGATATTGTCGTCCGCGCGCATATATAGACACGCACACACACTGCGCTTTTTGCATAATTTTGCCTGTGCAAAGTTTTTTCGCAGCAATTACGGCATCAATCGTGATGATTTATGGCTCAATCGGCGGGGAACAACTTAATTAGTTTCCAGTTCAATTTTCAGATCATGACATAACTTCTAGGCTCCAGCCGTGTAATTAAAGAAAATTCTTATCCTTACCACCGAATTTGCTTTATTCAGAGATAATATACTCGACCGAGTCGCGGGCCAGCAGACGACACTGTCAAAAGTACTTGTCCCGAAACTCTACCGAATCTCTAGATGGCTTCGCTTTTTTCATTCCTTCTCTCTTCACTCTTTCTCTCTCTTTCGCTTTTTTCGCTTTCGCTACTATTGACGTCGTTACGAAAAACGGAAAGTTTTTTTTTGTGTTCTATTTTCACGATGCCGAAACGAATTGAAGGAACTGTGCTTTTTGAGCACACCCTGTATGTTCAAAGACTTTTCCTCGTGCGTATATATACGAGAGGACTTTTCGATATTGGACGAAAAGATAGACTGTGTAAGTTTTTTATCCTACTCCATCAGAAAAGGTGACTGGGGTGCAAGAGAATCTCTACTTTTCTATTCGGTCGAGTCAAGTAAGAGCCAGGGAGGGAGAGAGAAAGAAAAAAGTGAAAAAAGGAGTTATAGACTGCCGAAGCATATAACGGAAGAGTAAGAACTTTATAACAGCAAAGTCTTCGAGACAGGAGGAGCGTAGGCGTTTGCTAAGGAGATAAGAAGACTTACAAAAGAAGAGACCGTATGGCGGTCTACGTATATAGCATGCAGTTACCCATATGCAGATGGATGCCTTCGAGCGATTTTGCCTGGAGTGCCTGACTTTTTGACCGACCGAATAGTAATTTGTAGATTTAGCTTGAGGATTTTATTTCATCCGGAAAGATCCTGAGGTTCGTATTAGTTCGTAGCTTAAAATTTACACAAAAAGGTAATAACCACAGGGTCTCAAAAAATTAAGGTAAAATGTGAAAATCGCACTTTTCCGCGTACAGGAGGGTTCATTTTTTCGAAGATAATGGGCCGACCGATCAGTCGATTTCCCCTGGCGCTCTTGGCACAAACACGAATAAAATGAATAAAAGGCAATTTTCACAATATGTTTGGGAATAAAATCTCGTCGAAGGCGGCGAGACACACCACAGCCTCGAAATGTAATATAGTCTCGAATCATTTCCACGATATATCAACTTTTCTTCGTTTCTGCAATCAATCCCTCGTCCCCTTTTTTCCTTCATTTTTTTCCGTCTCTCGATCGTCCATGTTTTTTTTTTTTTTTTTTTTTTTTTTTCGTATTTCTCAGGCGTTTGTAACGGCTCAAGGTTATCGTGGGAGGTACAACCCATGCATCGCAACGAGCGGTATAAAGCATACGATGTTTGCACCGCGGTTTCCGAAGCGTTTTCTCATACAGCGAGAAGCGGAAGGGATGATAAAGAAATAATAAGAGGGAAAATGACGGAGCATGAGAATGGAGCATTGTTTGCGAGTCTGCCAAACGAAGAAAGTAGTCACTGACAATGGGATGAGTTCATAACGTAGCAAGTCTTTTCAGAAATAAGAAACTTTACCGTCTAAGGCTTAAAGGCATGTCCATGCTCTGTGGTCATCGGACAACAACTATTAAGACTCCTTTTATCCTTGTAAAATCTCACTCCAACAATTTTGAAGCTCTAAAAAATTCGTCCATTGTACTCGACGAGATGGAGAAAAAACCCAAACAACTTGCAACGTCCTTACTCGTTTTCTTCTTGAGAAAAAAATTATTGGCGAGTTAATTCGACGTTGAAAATAGTTGAGACTATTTTATGGAAAATAATGGTGGGTTTTTTGCAAATTTCCGGCCGAAAAAAAATTCACATCATTAAAGAGCGAATAATCAGTCATATTGACAGCGAAAAAAATGGTTGCTGGCGTTTTTATATGGATGAGTAAAAACATTCTTTATAATGAGAAATTTTTTTCAATCACTTGCTCGTAGATTGACCGAGGCTCAATGAATTTTGACTTTTCACGAGTCCTCCTTCCCTTCTGCTGATGAGTCTCGAAGTAATCGGATCAAACGATTCTTCTATACTGCTACGCGCTACTTTACGATTATTTTTCCATTATATTTTTATTCTTGTACAAAGTCTTGTTTGGTGAGTAATGAACTGTCAGTAAAGCTCTGGCAGTCGATCGATATAGTCATTAGGACCGTAAAAGCCTTCGTTTCTCAAAGTTGAGCCCTCGAAGATTATTTAAATTGAATTCGCATTTAAAGTGTTCATACCCGTCACACATTGAATTGTTTTTTTTTTTTTTTTTCATCAAATATTTTCCCTGAACCTTTGAAATATAATCTACTTAAGACCTGTGACGGCTGAAAAAAAATAATTAAATTTATGCAGCAATGCAAAGAACGAACTTCAATTAGGAACAATTGATTGGGCAAAAATCTTCGAAGGTAATTTATGAAACGCTCTATAAATATGGTTTCGTGTATAAAAATTTGATAAAAAAGAAGAAGTACAGACTTATACACAATATTTTGCAAAATTTGCATCAATTCGAGCGGTTAAACGATTTTTCGAAAAACTCAGATTTTCGTAAAATTCGAAAAATCATAAAATTTAAACTGTTCGACCGATATTTCCTAAACTAAATACCAACCTTCCCATTGTGATACTCTATTTATAAAAAAAAAAATTAATAATAAATCTTAAAATTTGCAGAAGTTAGAGCGGTTACACCCTTTTTTCGAAAATTTCAAAATGCCGTGGAATTCGTATTTTTATAATAATTCCGACAAAATTCTCAGAGACTGTAGAGCTTGTATAGATTAACATCTGTGCAAAACGGGAGCCCTGTAGTTCAAATCGTTCTCGAGTTATGAACGTTTAAATTTTACAGTGCCAGAACATACACACACACAGACACACATCCGGGCACTTTTTCTAGAAATGATTTTTCGATGTTTTGGGACATTTGAGGCATACACATAGCTTCACATAGCTTCCTCTAGGAGGAAGCAAAATTAGTTAATTTTTGAAGTTGAAGAAGGATTTTAGCATTGGTTCAAACAGCAACATCGGCAGGTTGGGCCAGGAAAGTTAGAAAAAAGTATAAGAAAGTATAGATTTTGACTAATTTGAAGGATAAGTCAAGGAGGGATCCGCGTATGTATGGATATGTCAAGAGAGTGTCCGAAAATTCGTTTGGAATGAAGTAACAGGTGCTCGAGGGTGTAATATCATTCGCTGGCACTTTACGCGTGTAGCTCCGAGAGGAAAGTCCCTTTCGTGCCAGTTAGAAGCAAACATCCACTTCATTCTCTCGTTCGGCAAGCTTCCCTCGGCTTATCTCGTGAGCAAAGCTCGATCCCGTATACTCTCCGGCGCTTATATATCCATGAATACATATATATGTGTATGGGTGTGTATGTTTCGTTGTCTCTCTTTGTAGCTAGGATGCAGGATAAAAGGATTACAGGAACGGTCGGAAATTTGCTCCCACTTTGCAGCTTTTTGCAACTGTTATATACATACGTATATTTTTTTTCCGTATTCTTGTTGCAGGCTTTATCTCGACGTCGTATTCACTGTACGGTAACGATGTATAAGCACAAGCATGAGATGTCATTGCCAGGAAGACATTCGATACGGTTCGTAATGTGAACAACTATAAATAGTAAATCAACGAGATAAGAAGATGAAAGATTTTTTCGATATATTGTATTGATCCTTTGTTGAAAAAGTGGGTGAGGCACTCGAATTATAGATAAACGGGATAAAAAAGTAATCGGTCGGTCATAAAATATGAATGCATGCTCCGGGAGCAACATAGCTGTACAATCTGCATTTTCACATTGAATTTATGGTAGGATTAACGGAGCTAGTTACAGGCATTCTCTATATTAATTGATAAGTAAATAATGAGGCTTTTATATTTCATCACATTTTGCTGACTCGAAGCACTTAATTTTGCCAACTAGGAGCATAATTATATAGGTCACGCTGTCCACGATGTAGATTCGAACGAAACGAATTTAGTTTATGGTGAATAAATCACGCTGTGTGCGTAGAGGTTGGAGTTGAATTTGAACAAAATGGATAGAGAAGCGTTTTCGGGGACGTTGGGGTTTTTGAAATATATATAAAGCATTCAGTCGATGGTGGGGATATTGCCAGGCGAGTACGTCCGTGTATCAGCAAACACAGAGCGTAAACTTGTGTGCACGAGTGCGACTTAGGGTTAGACGTTAATATCCGGGCGGAATAAATCAAGAGATAACCCGAGCAAGCGCGGCGTCTATAGTTTTGAGAGAGATGTACGTGTGTGCATAAGTTTGTTTTTGTGAACATGCAAGCCTGCAATTCTCGTGGTAGTGGGTTACCATGGTCTCGGTTGTTAGCGGAAGGGGTGTGTAACGTGCAAAGGGTTGCTTCACAGCAAAACCCCGAGAACCGTTTCATCCCTCCACGCGAGAGCGGCACAAAACCGCAACGCGTATATGAGCTCTGAGCATTTCAAATTTTAAGACGTATACTCACACGTACGAGCGTGAGCTGGTGTTGAAGATTTCAAGCAATTTCTTATGTTCTCATTGGTACTTGATGAAAGTGCCTAACGTTATGGACCAAATGCGAGAGAATGGAATAAATATGTATTCGATGGAATGATGGAGCAAGCATCAACGTTCAGATGGTCCCTTCGGTTGATGGATTGTCAAATTGCACGTTTCATATGAAAAAATATTGAAAAACGTCAATATGCAGGAAAATGTAGCGACCCAAGCAACCAGCTTGTGTGTACAAAGTTCAGTCCAATTTATTTTGAAATAGGAGGTTAAATCCACGCGTGAAAGGATGTTAAAATTTGTTTCTGATATCTGGTGGGAACGGCGAAAACGAATTGTGGCTTAAATATACGGAGTGGCTAGAATCACGGATGTTTGGGTTGATTTGGGCGTGAAAACGCGCTCGAACTGTGCCACAAATACACATTCATCCACAGATATATGTATTTACATTGAAAAGCAACGGCGGTACACAGGCATTTACACGAATGATTCAACGAACGTTGGAGAAACCAAAAGAACGAGAAGAGCTCGGCCCGCTTTTCACAGCTCTGTTTTCATCTCGTTCAATCCAACGACCCAGTTAACGCCAACATTCGGCTGGCGAAGTTACTGTGAACAGAATTTCACCCCCGTGTCCTTGCTTCCTCACCAAGTGGCCAGACACTGGCGCCGCGCGGCATTCACAATCCTGTGATATATTTTCTACACGCTTTTCTACATCTATACGCGTTACACCAGACAGAGCGAGAGACAGAGCAAATGTTACTCTGCAACACTCGGTATTACACGCCTGCACAGTAATTTCTGTGTTTTTGCGTTTCAACTTTTCAAGAATACACTAATTGTCATGAAACTTGAGGAGAAGAAGGATAAACGTTCCGTTTCCGGAAAACCTCAAGATTGATATTTTTAGAGTAAGAAAATTGCTGTTTTTACCGAATCACCATCTCTACATGCAACTGGTAGAGAAAACAATTAGCAAAAATTTCAATTTGCAGTGTTTTTTGTATTTACATTGAAATTATATAATTTCGACAACTTTTCTAGAAAGTAAAAAGGAAGTACAGACTTATACACAATATCTTACAACATTTGCAAAAATTAAAGCGGTTAAACGATTTTTCGAAAAACTCAGATTTTCGTGAAATTCGAAAAATCATAAAATTTAAACCGTTCAACCGATATTTCCCAAATTTAATATCAAACTTTCAATTATGATACTCTATTTATTAAAAAAAAATTATTAGTAATAAATCTTAAAATTTGCGGAAGTTAGAGCGATTACACGCTTTTTTGAAAATTTCAAAATGGCGTAGAATTCGTACTTTTCTAGCAATTCCGACAAAATTCTCAGGGAACGAAGAGCTTGTATAGATTGACATCTGTGCAAAACGGGCGCCCTGTACCTCAAACCGTTCTGGAGTTATGAGCGTTTGAATTTGACACTGCCAGAACATACACACACACATTCGGACTTTTTCTAGATGTGATTTTTCGATGTTTTGGCACATTTGTGCACATCGACATTGAAAACTGGAAAAAAACATTTCACCGTCACATAGCTTCCTCTCTGAGGAAGCAAACGTAGTCATCCCTGTGAAAATCTTCTATAAAATGTACACGTGAATAAAATAGACGTCGTAGTCTTGATTCAAGCTCGAAAGTGAAATATCGAGAGAAGCTCCGACGATCGGCTATTAACGATTTTGCCCAAGAATTTGCTTTTGTTCGAGGATTCGGTTATTCTCTGACCCGTCATGCCTCTTGAAAAGTTAACATTGCAAGTTGATCGCGCGTACAAGCTCACAAAACGCTGGCCGCTCGCCCATCTGGAAGTTTGGAAGTACCGAACGAAGAAGATCGACTAGAATGGAGAATTCATCATTGAGCTCAGTCATCTTAACTGTTAATCCGAGGACGGAAGTAATATTGGAAAATTTGTTCAATGTTCGACCTAATTTGGCTTGACTTTTATTTTATTCATAGCTATTCGTTTTCACGATAGTACGTCCAGGGGATTAGCGATCGGACTTGAATTCTATTTTCTCTGCTTCCGAGTGCATCGGTTTTATTGAGATTTTCGCAATTCGGAAAAAAGTTTGCGACGATCCAGCCTCCTTAAGCTCAGAGGCGGGATTTAGGAGAACGAGGGAAGGGGAAGTCTTGCAAAATACAGTTTTCCATCATAGAGAGACGCGGCTATATATGACGGTGGTGTATGCCCGTGAATCCCGCGAGGGATGCACGCGAGCAAGAGCAGAGAGATAAATTGCGCAGTCTGCCCTCGGCTCGAAGCAGGAACATATCGAACGATTCGGGGGGGGGGGGGAATGAAAAAAAATGGAATATAATCGAGAAGTCAAGCGCGCGGACTTCGAGTGTCGATTCTCGCAAAGTGGCGTGGGGTATGACCTTAATTGAGAAGCAGACTTGATTGACTGTGGAGTTTGCTATCGAATTCTCATTCGTATCACTCCTTCTATTTGCCGCCGCCCCTCCTAATGTTATTATCGATTTTGCCCTTGGCGCGTTTTTTCTCATTCCTCACCCCGAATTACTGTATTTCTCTCTTTTCCACGCGCTCTCTGTTATCGGATAAAATGAACAAACTAATGTAAATGACGGGGGGTACAAGAGAGTATGACGAATAACCCGTTTTTCACGCTCCCCCCGTTCCCTCGCGAGTGATGCGGAAATAGAAGTGTAGAGGTAGGAGCGGAATATGTGCGAGACTGAGAGATGAAAGGAGAAAAAAGAATCCGGTGATTCGTCTTGCTCTAATGAAGTTTGCAATTGGAATGACAGGAGGATGAGATCTCCGCCGTTGCGGAGTTGCTTTCGTACTAATCGATGCTTCTTTCTCAAATGAATTTCAAAGAATCGTAAAAAAGATGGAGACCCTCTCAATATTCGCCCGTAGTAACCATCTCGCTAAGAAATAATTAACGAGGGTGACACGATTACTTCGAGAAAGCCGATGCACGATCGAAAAAGTAAACTCGGAATGTTGTAATTTTCTGTGAATCCTTGTGGGTTGCCACGAGTCCATCAGCATCACATCGAGAATATCAGTTGATTAACGTCATCGAAAGCTCAGCAAAACTTCCGTCCACTCGAGAAGTGATACGCCAGTCGGCGCATGACCAAATGGTCACCTATCCACTAAGTATTGACGGGTCCACACACCGACCGCGCGCACTCGTCTCCGTCCGTTGACTTCACACCGTATTTCATCAATATTTCATTCATATTTAGCATTCCATCACTTGTGAAGCACAGCGAGACGTTTCGGGCATCGATTTATCAAGGCACGGAATCCTTTTTGTAGCCAAACATTCGACACGAAAAATTAAGGTAATCCAGGCCTCAGTCCAAGGGATTTCCAATTTTGTTTTTCCAGCTTCACTTAATATTTCACTAATTATTTCTGTAAAACTTCAGAGTTGGTTATCGACCTAATTACAGAGAAAAAAAAAGATCCAAATTGGGTATTTTTGCAAAGGAATTCTGAGAAGACGTACAAAAACCCAACTTCCGGTCGTTACAAAAGTGTTTACAATTAGTGGGAATCCGGCAGATTTTTGAAAAAAATCTGATTTACATACTTGACACTTGTAGTAATCCAATGCGTTTAGAAAAAATTATTTTTATCGACTTATTTTTTATGTAATATCAAGTTAAACTTGAACTTCCGTTCATTTGAATTTCTACACAAGTTTCATTGTTTTGACAGATCGACGTTCAAAAGCATTGAAGTTAAACTCGTCTGATTGAGTAGTAAAAAGAGATGGAGAAAGGACCAACGTGGCCTAATATAAAATCTAGAAATACTACGTAAATCGTTGGAATACATATTTTGCATTTTTCTAATTAAATGTGAACGTTCATTACATTATTTACACGTGGAAGATTTCAGTTATTGAAAATGATTTTTTTAGCATATGTTAAAACTAGTGTGAAGCGACAGGATTACCTAGACGTATTTGTCTTGATAACGTCGCAATTGGAATATACTGATTTGAAAAGAAGAGCGTGCGGTTGAACGCAGTTGGACAATAGCTCGTGAGCTTTCGTAAAATAAAACTGCAAGCATGTTGCATTTGAATTTTGCGAGGCTAAAATTATCCCGCGCTTTGGTGCACGGTGACGTTGCGCGAGCGTAAAATTCCTGTAGCAAGCTCGCGAAAGGCTAATAAAGAGACAGAGGAGAATGTAAGAGAAATAGAAAGAAAGAGAAGGCGAATGGATACTATAGATACAGAGAGATCTATGCAACAAACGGTACAATTACTCTTATACGTACGTATAGTTGGTGAAGAAAGAGACGAAGAGCAGGACTCTACTCCAATTTGAGCAAAAGGTCGAAACTAGCTTGCATAAATTAAACTCTAACTAATCCGTCTTGGCCCAAAACCAACTTTTAGATTGGCCAAACTCGTACAATTATTTACCCAGGTTTGTGTTCTCCAGCCCGACTAGTAGGGTGTCGTACCAAGAGCTCCCTTATCTGAACCCTCACAGATGTAGGACAGACATAACTGTATCGCCAAGATACTCATACCAAGTTAAATATATACCTCTATGAATACCGTATCTTTATATTTCATAAGCTGCTCTCTATGTAATTTGACATTAACAACGAAAAATATTGTTTCGGCAATATAAAAACAGGCCGAGGCAAGTTTTGAGAAAAATTTGAGCTTTTTATGTGGAACCGACGCAAAGAGTAGCACATTATCTCGCAGAATTTATCGTGATCATTTGATTGTCAATCTCGAATTATAGAAAATTGAAAACTCGGGCGGAATCGAAAAAAAAGACGCCGTATTAAATGTAAACATTAAATTGCGACGTAACTTTTCAGTGAATAGAAATAAATGCTTGGAAATTGAAGAGAACGTTTCGACTGTAACGTTCAGGACGTTGAATGTTAGTTTGATTTTCATCTTGCTGCCTGCTTCCAATCGCCGTGACTGAAGTTAATCGTTTCAATTAATTAACGGCATGCCGAACCGCTTCAGCTGGTAATTGTTACACACGCACACATATATATTATCGATAAATCGGTTGGATTACGCATTTGTACGAGGACGCATGGATATCTATAGATTTTTGAGAGGAAATGAGTGCAGACATTGCGGAATTGAATCGATTTTGCATAACGACGTCGTCGATCAACAAGGGAGGAACGAAGACAAGGGTAAAAACATTCCGATTCGTTATACGCAACGACTGCGCGATTAATTTCAGTTTTCTTAGCTATTTATATAACTCGTCGCCTTAAAACGGTCGATCTTGCCAGTCCCGGTAACGGCGAAGCTGGCTCAAACGGCGATAAGATTCACCCGCGCGTCGTTACATGCTCCACCACCTGCGCGCCATTATTTCACGTATACGTAACTTTACATGTTCGACATATGTGTGCGTACATGGATAATATGTACACATATACGATGAAGAGTGGACGATGGTTTTGCCGATAATATCACACTTAAATAAAATCACCAATCACATTGCCCGCAGCAGGTTGAGCAACCGAAGAAATTTCTCGATTCTACGTTCATTCATGCGCATCGTAATCAATGATATATAGAACTTTGTGCATATTAACAGGAAGCTCCGTGAATATATGTCGCATGCGGAACGCGGTGCGAGAGAAAGATGGAGAGAACGAGAGCGTTGGATTTCTATAAAATCGATATTCAATATAATGCGCGTGCTGCGAGCAAAGGAAATATCTGAAGCAATATTCTAATTAGTCGGTGATTAGTCTCTTCGTACGGGCTTCGATCCAAATCGTGTATAGCGTCGGTTGGATACGCGAGCTTGGGCCAAAACTCTGTGCGAAGTATTGATTCCTGGGAAATAAATGATCTTGACCCAAATATCGATGCATGATTAACATTATTTCATTGGCTTTCCTACCCTCGATAATTAGTTGTATTTACGAATGAATTCAATTCTGATTTTATCGAAATAACAAAATTTTACATTTCTCCGTGTTTATGCAGCGTTTCACATTCTGCAATACCGTTTTTGAATAGTTATACTAGCGAGTACCGAAACGAAGTACACGAAAATGCTTTAGCAATATAACTAAGTAAGCTTTTTTTGAAGAGGCAATTCTTCGGGACTATTTTACCAAAAAATGTTTCGTCGCTAACGGCCTGTCTAAATTTCACAATATTCAACGTTTAATTTATATCATTTTATACAGAACGGTGGACACTTTTAGGTTATGTCGTTTTCTCATATTTCGCAGATGAAAAGGTATTGTGCACGTATACCGTACGTGCATGCAAGTAGGTTTCACATGTAGCAAACTGTACTAGTGAAAAGCCATTGTGCGTACAATGCTGCATCGAATCTCGCAACATAATGCTTTTCCTTGCACCTTTTTGCACCACAATATGTTTTACAATGTACATGTCGCATAAGCTAATTCAATAACACGTTCTACGACTCCACATTTCGTATTGAATTGAGAAACGATGGACTTGATTCGCTGAAGGCTACAGAGTTGAAAAATCTTGATCATTTCAACGTTTTTCACAAATCATTTTTCAGTCGGCTCGCAAAATCTGCTTTTTTTTTTCTGTTCATCAAAATTTTCTGATACAGAATATTATTTAAAAAAAGTGCAACTTTTGAAAAATCAAAAAGGAACGAAAATTAGAATCTAATTTCTTGACCTAGGGAACAAAATCAAAGTCGTTGACGTAGTTTTGCCTTCTTTTGTTTTCAAGTGCTGGAGGGTCTGCTGCCTGCTGTTTCATCCTTTGGGGATTCATTTTTTTTTTCTCTAATACTTGACGAGCTGGATTTTTCGTTGGAACATTGGGAGGAAACATTAAATCAAGCGCATGCGGGCTTTCATGACTCAAGACTCAAATCAGGGAGCAACGATGCATTACTATCGTTCCAAACTCCTTTTACCAATGTGTTGGCGTAGAGTTACATATATTGTTCTCTTGGCATGGGGAGATCGAAAAGCAGTCTTACTATATGAGCGAACGAATGAGAATAACGAGACTCTCTTTGAGGGGCTCGATGCTGTTCACCCAACCAGACTGCTTTCCGTATAGTCTATTCCGTACAGTCTACGAATAGACTCCCGTGTACGTGTATTTCAATAAATGTGTGCGAATTGGATGCACCATTCGGAATGTAAAGTGCGCTGCAAATAGACAGAATGTATATAATATGAACATATGCGACGATCAGTTTCTACTGGTACGCGAATTTTTCATATCTGTGTGAAACTTTTCTACGAGCTTGAAATCGTGAAGGGTGACCTTTTTTTTTGTTTACGTTGATTTTTCACATTTTTCCATGTGTAAAACAAGGCCAGCGCGTATTTAGACATTTTCCTCCTTAAATTCACGTTCCGGAGGTTTTTCGAATTTCAATTTCGTTATTGTGGACAGGAGAAAGCAATGAAGCTCTGAAAACTTAATTATTTCATTTATTTTCCTTGAAAGATTATCCGAGACGAAGAATATATTTTATTTTCTATCCTCGAGTATTTTTAATATCCCTGCGCATTACTTTACGAACGAGCTTTTGACCGACCATCCCACCTTAATTTTCACACTACTTTGCGCAATTAGGGCAATTCATTAACGTTCGTGTGAAACCGCTTAGGGCTGTTGGCCATAACTGTTATAACGCTAAGCTCTGCAGCATGGTGAATCGAGTATGCACGCGGCCAAGAGAACCGTGACAAATCCAGCAATTTCTCCAGCTTTTTTGTCTTCATTTTCATATTTTTCTCTGCCATTAGGAATCTCTTTACCTTAATGCGCGGGTAAACGAAATTTTATGCACAAAAATGAAAATGTCAATGAATCAATGTCTAAAGTTTGAAAACCTCAAAAAAGTCATTTTTCATATTTTCACCATTTCGATGAACAATTTTCTCTCGACTCGTCATTAGCTTGGCCGACTTTCTTTTTGAGAATTATTTCCCGATCGACGAGTCTTCAATATTTCAATGATTATCGAAATGGCATATATCGACTCGAGGTTGACCTTAATTTGTGCTGGCCAGAGTATGGAAAGGTCACAGTAATTTACCGTGTGGTATCGAATCCGGATAAAAATATAACCGTAGAAATAGCTGCACCTTTTTTTAGTCACTTGGGGCAAATCTCGATATTACGATCATCCGCCTTTTTATTATACCAATGACATCCTGATGTGCTCTATTTTTCGTGTGACTCGATGGCGCAGAGTGGTCGATTGCAAAACAACAAAATTGCAATTTTTAACGAATTTCATTAGCCCTTGGATGAGCAGCCTGTTTGCATTTTAATTAGACGTGGAGGCTCCGAGAAAATCGATAACCTTTACCCTTTCAACTTTTTTTAGAAGCGATTTATTTTTCAAATTTTTTTTTCGATATAAACTCCCGAGATGCCAATCCAGGAGAATCAATTCGATCGATATTATAGATATAGTTGCAAATGAGAATAAATAATCTTTTTGACATGAATGTCGAACTATGGGTATTTTAGGATTACGCGTACGATGGAATATTTGCGTTTGATCGTGGCCGAAAGTAATTGTAATGAAAGGGGATCGACGAGGCAGGGTTTATCGAATAAATTGCACGTTTCCACGCAGCAGGCATAATTAATATGACGAAAATCGAAGTGTATGCCTTTTCATTAAATTTCATAGACATTGAAGGACAGGAGAACTTTTCGAGTACTATATATCGCTCGAGTATTCATGAATATTTATCGGTGATCAATTCTTTAATTAGTTCATTCATACGTAATGTATTCCGTCTAGCAAGCATACGCCAATGTTATAGAATGCGCGCTCGAAAAGTTTGATATTTAATTGAATTTAATTAAATCCTATAAATTGGTTTCGTTACATGGGTAAATGAGGAAAATGAAACGCTACATAAATCAAGGACTCGAACGCGATGTCACGTTACTCCAAATCGCGTTCACAATGTTGCTCTACAAACAGAGGCTGATGCACAAAGATTTTTTTTTGCCTCCTCATAGAGAAAGCTATGTGACGGTGAATATTTTATTTTTCCAGTTTTCAATGTCAATGTGCTCAAAATTTCCCAAAACATCGAAAAATCATATCTAGAAAAAGTGCCCGGATGTGTGTCTGTGTGTGTGTATGTTCTGGCACTGTAAAATTTAAACGTTCATAACTCGAGAACGATTTGAACTACAGGGCTCCCATTTTGCACAGATGGTAATCTATACAAGCTCCACAGTCTCTGAGAATTTTGTCGGAATTGCTACAAAAATACTAATTCTACCGCATTTTGAAATTTTCAAAAAAAGGGCGTCGACGCTCTAACTCCTGCAGATTTTAAGATTTATTACCAATTTAATCATAATATGAAGGTTGGTATTAAATTTGGGAAATATCGATTGAACGGTTTAAATTTTATGAGTTTTTCAATTTTACGAAAATCAGAGTTTTTTGAAAAATCGTTCAACCGCTCTAATTTCTGCAAATTTTGTAAAATATTGTGTATAACTCTGTACTTCCTCTTTACTTTCTAGAAAAGTTGTCGAAATTATATAATTCAAACGCAAATACAAAAAACGCTGCGAATTGAAATTGGCAAATTGCTTCCTCAAGATGCTCAAGATGCACGATGCTCACAGCTTCCTCTATGAGGAAGCGAAGATTAAAAATATAGTTCCTCATAGAGGAAGATCTGAGCGTATCGTGCATCTTGAGCATCTTGAGGAAGCAATTAGCAAATTTCAATTAGCAGTATTTTTATAGAAATTTTTTTGATAATCGTTTTTCACGAGGGTTTATTGGGGAGAATATTTCTCCTGGTCGCTTTTCAATGATCCATTGTCCACAAAGTGCTTGGGAAGGTTTTCAAATCGAAACACAGTGATTTTATAATCGAAGCGAACGAACATGCTCGTTGAACCAATTCGCGTCTGCTACTTGGGGTTTTTGCTTTCACGACGGCTAAGCAATATTGCTCAGAGTACTGGATTGGTTTTTTCTCAGGTCACAAACGATTGTATCAGGATGTAGGAAAAATCAATCGCGTATATGTATGTATGGACCGGAGCACGAATGCGAAAATATTCGCGGGTCGGCGAAGTGTTGAGACGTTTATTTCTCGTTTTCGTTCTGATTCCTACGATGAATATGTTTTATTTTGTTATTGTGTTGGAACGAAAAAAATGGGAACTTGTTTGGTTTTTGTTGAGACGACGGTCCGTATTCCCGGATCGATTCGTTTCGGTCGGCCAAATCTCGAGATTTTTGGTTGCTGAGTCAAGGAGGAAAAAAGAAAAATTGTGGAAAGATGCTCACCGACCCGTAACTATTCACTTCATCAAACTTGCCTGACTTTCATTGGAATTTTCTTTGACATTTACCATTTCTCTCTCGCTCTCTCTCTCTCTCTCTCTGTCTCTGTGTTGCTTCCTTCTGCCCTTTCCGTAATACGAGCGGACAAATATAAAATAACGAGACTGGGCTATACAAGGCTTCTTTGTCGACATCGTTACCAAATAAGAATACATTCACGCTGTACCGTTAACATGCTGCTGGGGTAAAAAGTACTTGGAGAAAGAAAAAAGCTGACGAGTCTCTGGAAATGTACTTGGCAAGCTGCCATTCATCCTCTCTCTAGGGGTTTCCTTCCAAGAAGCTCCTCCCAGCATCTCCCTATCCCACTTTCTCTTTCCTGCTTCTTGGTATTTACGCTCTTTCTAATCCGCGTTCTCTCTGAAGTGCCTCGTCCTATCCGTATCGCTAATCATCGCTCGAAGTCGTCATACCCTAATACCCCGATGCGTGATCGTATAAAAAGTGCTGCGATCCGATAGCTACGAAAGATCCATTCCCACGGGATCTTCTTCCTTTATTTTCGTATTTTTCGATCCTCTGCACGGACCAACTCATTGCGAGTGTAGTACAAAAATCATTTCGGATCGGACGACGTCCGAAGAGTTAGGAAAATGCGAACTATGCGTTTTTTTGCTTCCTCGTAGAGGAAGCTGGGTGGCGATGAATTTTTTTTTTTTTTCTAACTGTCAATGTCAATGTGCTTAAAATGTCTCAAAACATTGAAAAATCATATTTAGAAAAATGCGTCCGGACGTGTTTGTGTGTACGTTCTGGCACTATAAAATTCAAACGTTTATAAATGGAGAACGCTTTGAGCTATAGGGCTCCCGTTTTGCTAAGATGTTAATGTTCTGTACAAGTTCTTCATTCTCTGAGAATTTTGTTGAAATTGTTAGAAAAATACGAATTCTACGGCATTTAGAAATTGTCAAAAAAGGCTTCATTCCATTCCTAATTTTTTTTTTTCATAAAAAGAGTATCATAATAGGAAGGTTGGTATTGAATTTGAGAAATATCGTTTGAACGGTTTGAATTTCATGATTTTTCGAATTTTCCAAAGATCTGATTTTTTCGAGAAATCGTCTAACCGCTTCAATTTTTCCAAATTTTTTAAGATATTGAGTATAAGTTTGTACTTGTTCTTTACTTTCTAGAAAAGTTGTTGAAATTATTTTAAACAACGCTGCAAATTGCTTTCTCAAAATTGAGCACGATGCTCAAAGCTTCTTCTATGAGGAAGAGAAAATTAAAAATATAGTGCCTCATAGAGGAAGATTTCAGAATTGTGCTAAATCTTGAGGAAACAATTTGAAACTTTCTTTTTTTTTATTAATTAATTACGCAGAGCTCGAACAATGATTCAAACTTTGATCTCACGAATATAGTATTGGGTGGTGAGCTGATTGATTAAATTTACTGCATCGAGACCATAAAGCTTTCGAGAGAAACAATTCGTTGGGAAAAATTGCACTAGCATTCGGAGCCTTTTTTTGTAGCAATATATATTTTTGTGCAAATGCGATGAGGATTGAACGCAGCGCGAGGATATTGACAATGCGAGAGGCGAGTACACGAAATGTATGATGTGTATTGAGGCCCGTAACAACAAAAATCATGGTTATCGTCGATATTAGCAAGATAATAGTGGGATTCTCGTTGCTCGCAGTTAACGACTCTATGCGCGCAGCCGAGAAGGATAATTTATGCGAAGCTGTTTGCGGCATCCGATTTCCCTTCCACCGCTCTTCTCCCATTTCGAACTCATTCCATACCGAGAGATTCTCTTCGACACTAACGATCGACCGTTAAGCCCAACCATATAGTTCAAACGGTGCTTGTTTCACACCTCTCGTGTATTGTTCCTATGCGTGTCTTTAACTGTATGCGCAACACTTGATCTCGCGTTCCCAGCATCATTGTATCCCTATCAGATTCGAACGGGTTACAATTTCAACCCATTATCACAATTGTACCGCTTGCTTCGGCTCGTTACACCACCGCGTCAAAATATATATACTCTTTTCCTCCCGCATAATTTTTTCATTTCCTTTTTCTCTTTCTTTTACACCAGTTCTTTCATTTTCCAACCTTTGAACGACAATTTCGTGACAATCGGTGCTTTAACGAGGAACACAGAGAACAAGACTTGAAAGCGTAGTTTTTGAGCATGCGTAGAGGGCGCACAATTGTTGATTAGACTCAAGAGTGTATTTTGTTTCATAAGGCATAATTTACCTCGTTTGGTTGAGGTAATAACAATTTTTTCATATCATTATCCATAATTACACAATTATCTTCGTATATGGAGAATTTCTCGTTTCTATTCGCACACATCTGCCCAGATCAACGGAAACGAGTTGGTTCATTCGATCTACTTGATGAGATGGTTGTTACGTAAAATGCCTCTGCCGTATGAAAAGAATCCGCTAATCCTAAAAATTGAGACGAAAGAAATCGTGTACGAGGTAGTTACGTCGGGAAAAATATTCAGGATGAAATTCGGTTGTTTCCACGTTTCCGGATTCATGTGAGGAACCTGGATAGCAAAATACTCTCTGCTCAAATTAACCAGGAATCGAAATACACTGATTTTGACGTTTTTGACGGGAGTCCAGAACGATTTTTTGCAGAGTGCATTGAATTTCCAAGACATATTGTTTCCAGTATGTCCTCGAGTATAATATTAATATTCATAGGTTAAGAAGAAAATACGAGACTGTGCATATGGTTATGGGGCAAGAGGCACGTAATAAATGAAAGAGATGATGATGAAAAATGTTTATTGCCTCTAGGCATCTAGGCACCCTCTAGGCATGTAAATACAAAGTAACAGAAGTTTTAGATTCAATACAAATGTCTCACAACTAATTAAAACTAAACTAAAACTAAATTACATCTAAAAAAAGAGATAAAAAAAAAATATAATGCAAAACAACAATAAAAATAGAAAATACAGAAGCAAAGTGCTATATAATGCAGAGAGAGAGAGAGAGAGAGAGAGAGAGAGAGAGAGAGAGAGAGAGAGAGAAGGAGCGTCGTATATATCGAGGGCGAAAGATTCGCCCGAGGGATGAGATTTTCACAATTTTATGGAGCCCGGTTCGAAAATCATAATTTCTACTCTGGCGAGGAAAAACTTGAGGACACTTGAGAGAAGACGCAAGTGTATGAAAAGTTTGAAAGTCGAAAAGCTGCGGAAAGAATCTTCGATATAGTATAAAGGAAAACAAAGTCTCTGCCTCGTTCTCTACGACCAGCACCTTCGTCCCGATTTGCGTTACGCGCTCAGGCCACTTTTCCTTTTCTACTCTGCAGCTGTTTCTCCTCTCTCGCTCCTGCTTTATTCACAGACACACAGGCTTCCAAAGAGTGCAGTCAAAACTTTTTTATGTGCGATCGATATTGCTGAGAGCGTGTAAGATTCGTGATGAAGGAGGTCTAAACAGCGGGCGTCCAAAAGCTTCGCCGCTGCAAGAAAAACTGTGCGGCAATCGTAGAGTCCTTAATTTTTGCCCGAATAACAACAAAAAAAAAAATCAGAAATTATTTACATAGTTAGCACACAAATACATTGTTGATAAACTTCAGAGAAAAAATGTTTACGAGAAAAAGAAAACTTCGAAAAATTTTCAGAAATAAAATTCTTACATCATTATTCCAACTGGCTGGCCATATGATGGAATGTGACATGAAAAATGTATTTATGTAGTTGATGGTTTATACAGAGATCCAGGAGAAACGTTAAATCTGTAGCATCGTAAAAATGAAATCGGGATATTGGCGAAAAGTTCTTTATTCGTGATAATAATAATGAAAAGTGTAAGCAATGAGAAGGAAAAAGCACATCATACGAGAATTTGAGCAAATCGGTTTTTTGCTATTGATGCGATAAAAATACAGAGGTAGCGCATAAAGAGATGGCATTGTAGTATGGCGAGAAACCACAGGGGAGTTCATGCTCCAGTTTATTCTTTCACGTTACAGCAGAAATATCCAAGATTCTGAAAAAAGTTGCACCGAACAAGTTTTGTAAAATCCTTTTCCGAGCTCGATTTGAAAGGATCGCAGATTCGATCTCGCAAAGCCTTCATTTTTGGATGCTTTTAACGTCACTAACGTCCATTTCTATTTCGTTGAGTAGAAACATGACGGAAAATATAGAAAATGTGTTAAATGCGAATGAAGAGTAGTTTCTGAATTCAATAAAAAATAGCCCGTAAATGAAAAAACGTAGCGTGGGCTTTTTTGCACTCAATGGCGATATGATTGACAATTTCATATTGATAATTTGGAAGCATCAAGGATGTTCATGCCCAATGCATAATTTTACTAATCAATAAAAAACACGATGCTCAAATCTTTCTCTGAATTGAACTCATATAAAACAACAGCGCTTAAAATTTAGAGTGCAAAAATATATGCGAAACAGTACGATCAACAAATGTACTTGTCCAGGTTTTTTCCCTGTGGAGGGGATTTGCCATGATAGATTAACATCTGTGCAAAACAGGACCTCTGTATCTTAAATCGTTCTCGAGTTATGAACGTTTGAATTTTAGAGTGCCAAAATATACATACACACACACATCCGGACATTTTTTCTAGATATGATTTTTCGATGTTGTGGAACATTTTAAGCACATTGACATTGAAAACTGGAAAAACAAAAAATTTCACCGTCACATAGCTCCCTCTATGAAGAAACAAAGTGGTGCTGTTTTCCAAAGCGTGGAAAAAATAAGATGAAACTAATTTAAAATTTGCCTTGAAATGGAAACTCCGCCAAATTAGACTGAAATGAGGACTTGTTGGGAGTTGAGGCATTTGAGTTCAGGGAGAATACTTTGTCCCTCACACACCATAAACGATACAGCTCACCAATGCAACAAATATATATCAGATAGGACGCGATGCCTGAGGGCACCGATCGAGCCGTTTCGTGTTTTATTGCCTCTCGCTCCGGATTTACAACGCTGGCTGCGGTCGCAACCCCGCGAGTCAACAATTGCAATACGTTTTTTCGTTTTTCCCTCTCACTTCTAACACGCGTATGTGGAGTTAAATGTATATTCATAGTTGGACCTGAGTTTCTGTTATTCGGATATATAAATTGGTAAAGCTTTGCTCGTGTGTTGGTGCGCAAACACGAAATCCGATTTTATCGGGCTTGACATTGTTTATACGTGAACCTTGCGAGAAAATATTTCCCATTCTCTTTATGAAAAAGTCCATGTGTGGACTCGCACACATGCTTATTTTATATGCCGAATTTGAATGGATCCATTTATATCAATATATATGCATCTATAAATATTTTTATAAATTTCTTGTTTCACTGCAAACAGTGAGTGGACTAATATTTTTTTTTCTTCTTTGGGTCCATTTTTTGTTGAAATAATTTTTGGCGAACGCACGATGTCGAGGTCTTGATGAATAAATAATAAAATTATAATAATATATTGAAGAGGCTAAAATAATTGCATTATATAGATAAATACAGCAGGGTAATGAATCGAAAAGAAGCCTGGCACGAACAGCGAATATAGTGAGACTCAACAACAATGTGTTTATTCTTCTGGAGCCGATTGAAAATAAAGCAGCAGTCAGAAATGACGGGATCGTGTTCATTATCTACCGATACGCTAGCCACTTCTTTTTAGGCTCTTGCCTTTTCTTCGGGACAAAGATATCGTTTTCTCCATGATTTTTTTCTGAAATGGCATCTCATTTGACCAACATATGTAAAGGGAGGTAAATGTAATCGTAGCTTTTGACTTTACATCGGCATTTTTTATTTTCAAAAATATTTATTGACACTACTCCTGTAGACGATCTCCTGGAGGTCTTCAGAAAAAGTGGTGAGCACGAAATCTCCGGTTGGGATTGTTGAAAATGAAAAAAACCAAACAGATTCTTTTAGTGGATCGATGTATCAATTCCTCATCATTGTATTGATCAAAGGTTGAGATTTCTGATAATTATTTCTATCTTTATCAAACACTTGAACGAAAAAAAGGCTGCAGATTGAAATTTGCAAATTGCTTCCTCAAGATGCTCAAGATGCCCGATCCTGAAATCTTCCTCTATGAGGAAGCTATATTTTTAATTTTGGCTTCCTCATAAAGGAAGCTTTGAGCATCGTGCATCTTGAGCATCTTGAGGAAGCAATTTGCAAATTTCAATTGGCAGTCTTTTTTCTATTTGTATTATATAATTTTGACAATTTTTCTAGACAGTGAAGTACAGACCGCCATTTCGGAGCCGCCATCTTGTCAGAGATCGAAATTTCAACTATTCCTTCGATCAATGCCTAGATTCATCTATTCACTAAAAGAATCTTTTTTTTTTTTTTATAGTTTCGATAATCCAAACCAGAAATTTCGTGCTCACCACTAGACACCTTTTTTCCGAGAACCTCCAGAAGATCGTCTACAGAAGCAGTGTCAATCATTATTTTCGAAAATAAAAAATTCCGATGTAAAGTCAAAAGCTACGACTGCATTTAATTTTCTCTGCATATGTTGGTCAAAAAAAATGTCTTGTCAGAAAAAAATCGTGAAGAAAACGACTTTTTTCGGTCTTGCAACTAGGAATAACCCCTTAATACAGTTGCATCGAGACGACGCTTCTCAATTATGGAGTTTGCAGGCAGGATAGGAAGGTCGGAGAAAAATGTACGACTAGTAACGCCCGCTTAAGCGAGTGGTCTGGTAGATATTACACGGTGTCATCGCGGGGCGAAGCATTTTTTTCGTCGCATTTTTGGCCCATAGCTCGGCTTGGTATTCGCGTCATTCTCAACTAATTTTTCCGCTCTCTTCCACAAGTTCTATCCGCACTATCGGGAGTTATATTCGTCGGCTTTGCCAGGACGAGAGGGCGCGGCAAAAAAAAAAAAAAGAAAAAAGTTTCAAGTCACGATGGAATCGGGATTTAAGAAGGTGATAGCGTGATACGAGACACGTGACTAGGATTGAGGAAAGTGGGCTATCGGCTTCTGCAACCACCGATGTTCACCTACACACACACGCACACACACGCGCGCGCGCACACACACACGCACACACACACACACACACACACACACACACACACTTTCATATATATACTATATGGCGAGGTTGATGAGTTCCGAAGCTAGCGACGCGGAGGATCTGTTCAATAACCTTGGAGTAAATGTGCACGAGTCTCGGGGATGATCCGTCGACAGTAATACAGCTCATTCCTTTTCGTTCGGATACTCGGCTCTCTAAGATGGTCATCGACTCCCACATTTTTAATGCGAATCCAAAAGGCTTGAAACTCGTCAACATTTATGGAAATTCCATACGTGAAAAGAGGGAAAAGCATATGAGAGTTGCTCATGAGGTTTGTTGATTCATTCACGCTGAAGAAGAAACTTCATCTCGCTCTATTAAATAAAACTATATACAGAATGTGCCGTGTGGTACTTGACTCCGTTTGAGAAGCAGAGGAAAAATAAATAACGAGCAACTGCGGCTATGGTATCGACGAAAGCAGCTGATGAAAGCTTTGCGTGTTAGCAGAGGAGTGAGATCGCGCGAGAAATGTCGAGTTGGATTAATGGGGAGAGACGTGAATTGAGTGAAGAATAGCGAGTTAAATAATCCAACATGGCGCTAATGCCAATTCGTACACGAGACCTTTCACCACAATTGCACCTCAGACATTAATCTCAATATTTTTTTTATTATTAATATATTGATATCGCAAAATGAATTGATTTAGACTTCTTTCAAAATTTTGTATAAACGTTCTTGGCACCAAAACTAACAGTTTTCTCCCACGATGAAAAATTTTCTGACGTTTAGAATTTGAAATATTTAATTTCCAATTTTTCCCATCTAAACGCATGTAAATTGGGGTCGTGATTCTTTTGTTTTTTTCTTGCAACATTTTAACGAAGCGTGACTCCAATCCTTTAAAAGTCGTATGAACCTTTTTAACAAGCATATTCAACTGTGGATAAAATTTGAGAAATTTTGACCATCTAGAAATGGAGTTATTTGTTGTAAAATATCGTTCTTTTTCGTAACTTCCCATAAGACCTCATGTTAAAGTTGCAATTTTAAACACTGAATATCTCGATTATCAGACGGTGAAACCTTCTCAAATTTTTTACACATTATAATACGATGCTCCAGAAGATTCACGCAAAATGTCAAAAAATTATCTTGCAAAAATTGTATTCGTATTGTATTATGATTATGGCGATGGAACCTCGTTAATGATGTTGAAGTTTGCATAGTTGGAATACAACGGAATTCCGTTTTTTTTTCTTGGACAAATCTCAAGATTCTTATTCGACATATAGTCGGGTCAATAAAACGATAACTTTTTAGGGTCTAAAGACAAAGCGGTACGAAAATTGTCATGATTTTTGAAATTGAACAAACAATTAATAGAAAAACGTATTTTTCGTTGGACCCCAACGTTGCGAGCTTCCCTGTTGTTATTTTTACAATCCTGCGAAAGGTCAAAATAGAAACTGGACAATGGTAAAATTTCGTTAGTATTTTATTATGTAAACGTTCCACCTGATACGGGATCTCCTATGTGCTCGTAACGACACATTTATAAGGGTGAGTATGTGTGTCTGTGCGAATGTGTGTAAGTCTGGCAAACTCACCGACAACGTTGAGTGTGTAGTTGAGAAACATCTTGGGCTCGGTGCTGACTTGGCACTCGTAAGTGCCCTCGTCCCTTTTCTGCGGTGACTTTATCTGCAGCGTCCAGTTTTCCGACTTGTCCGGATGTATCACTTGAAATCTCAGGTCGGACGTGTACGTCGATATGCCGGCGCTGAGTATGTGCATGTCACGTTTTCGCATCCAGGATACCTAGAATCGAAAAAGCATGGAAAACATGTAATCGAGCAGAGGCTGGAAGAATCGCTTTCGCGTTCGACTAGCATTGAGTTTGTCACCTAGCTCACCAGCCACATTTGAGGGATTTTCTTATGATTGTTAAATGAATCGAGACTTTGGAAGCCAAAGAGTAGGAGAGGGCGAAAAGCTGCGGAGATGTAGCAGCGAGCGAGCGGAAGAAATTTGGGTCCGTAGGAGAAAAAGAATCTGCGAGGAGGCAAGAAAGTAAAGAGAGAGCGAAGAGGATTTCTAGAGGGAAGAGGCTTGTCTCGGAGCGCCCGAATGTCGAATATGTCGTTGACACGAGAGTTTCGAGTGGTGCTGCGGAGAAAAGCCTGATCTTCACCCGCCGGAGGATGGCTTGACGCCCGACACGTACACGGACTAGTCAAAGACGTTTCAAAATGCCATTGAGTAAATCTTGCTCACTGCTGCTGTTTTCTTTTAAAAACGAACGAGAGATTTGACACATGGAGAACAATAGGAAGATCGGCAGGCTGGAACGAAGTGGTGCGAAAAACAGAAATAGGGAGAAAGACTACGCGGAGGAGGTAAGACGAAAGAATCTGTATCCCCGGTGGCTGGAACCTCTCGCGAATTGAATCCGTTTCAACAGCGTGAATAAAGGAGTGGTACAAAAAGCTTTGGAAATTCACGCTGAGAGTCTCAACGTGTTAACAGATTTTCGAGGATTCAACATGAATAACTCACGTATTCTCTCTTGATACGCGTTGCACGATATATTTCGTCTGCTACGTCGATTCCGGATAAATATATATATGTAGAGCCGATCATTGTGATGGACCCGTTTAACATCAATCGAGAAAAACGTCGCAACTATTTTTTTTTCCATTTCGACGATTCTCTCTCTCTCTCTCTCTCTCTCTCTCTCTCTCCTTTTCTATATTTATATTTATATTTATTTTCCGCGCTCGTACTACGGTTAGATGGCTTTTATATCATAACGCTCCTCTCTGCTTTCCAAATGTGTGCATCGAAGATTTGGGTATTATCGAACGTCGAAAATGTCCCGGGGATTTGGCCCGCTCGTTTATTTTTCTCTCCCTCACTGTTATTTTCCGTACCCTCCCGTTTTGTTGCCTTGTCTAAATCCAGCATACAATTCGACTCACAAATACGAGAGTATTATCAAACTTCCGGCACATTGATCAAACGTTATTTCTTCTCGTAGAGAGCTTTTTATTCCTCGCTCTGTTCGGAAAACGTGCAAGACTTGGTTGGTACACAGGGAGAAAGAAAAGCTTGTGAAATGTAAACCTGGAAAGGAAAATGTTTCATTACAATTCTGGCGAACAGTCGTCATGATTATGTTATTTTTAAACTATCACTGATCCGAGGGAAAATAGTCGTTTTCAGGGGAAAGAATATCTGCGAGAAAATTCAAGAACAATCAGGTTTTCCCATTGCCTCTGAATTAAAAAGTGGAACGGTGGTATCTATTCTTCTCTCTCCCTTACTCCGGGCTCCTCTGTTTTCAATTCAGTGGACAATGGAGCTTTTGGCCGACGTATTCGAAATTGATAAAACCACGAGAATCGCGGTGGAAGGGCTATGAACAAAAAAGGGATTTCATAATGGAACGAAGATGCTAAATTGCGGGAGAACTGTACCGTAAGACTGACAATAATAGAATGTAAATTCGAGATTGAATAAATTTTCTTTAACGAGTCTCTCGTTTACATCACTATTCGCTCTCACTATTCTTCCCCACTTTATTCGACGTTTCTTTGCCAGGCGGCATTTGTAGCAAATAGAATATATAAATGGAACCAGCAGCCGATGTATTACCAACCGTATCAATGTT
Source organism: Hyposoter dolosus (assembly GCA_963921915.1). NCBI lineage: Eukaryota > Metazoa > Arthropoda > Insecta > Hymenoptera > Ichneumonidae > Hyposoter > Hyposoter dolosus. Next base: position 14,994,207 of record OY998132.1, on the reverse strand, counting down.
CAGCAGGAAAGCGATACGAGAATCGCGAAAATTAAAGGTTTGAAAGCTTTGTGACGGTGAACATTTTTTTTTTTCAGTTTTCAATGTTAAGGTCCACAAAATGTGTCAAAACATCGAAAAATCATATCTAGAAAAAATGTCCGAATGTGTGTGTGTGTGTGTGTGTGTATGTTCTGGCACTGTAAAATTCAAACGTTTATAACTCGAGAACGGTTTGAGGTACAGGGCTCCCGTTTTGCGCAGATGTTAATCTATACAAGCTCTTCATCCTCTGAAAATTTTGTTTGAATTGCCAGAAAAATCCGATTTCTACGGAATTTTGAAATTTTCAAAAACAGGGTGTCGCCGCTCTGACTTCTGCAAGTTTTAAAATTTATTACTGATTTTTTTTTTTTTTTACAAATAGAGAATCATAATCGGAAGGTTGGTATTGAATTTGGAAAATATCGATTAAACGGTTTGAATTTTATGATTTTTCGAATTTTACGAAAATCTGAGTTTTTTGAAAACTCGTCCAACCGCTCTAATTTCTGCAAATTTGGTAAGATATTGTGTACAAGTTTGTACTTCCTCTTTACTTTCTAGAAAAGTTGTCGAAATTATATAATTTAAATGGAAATACAAAAAAAGCAGCAAATTGAAATTGAAGCCAAAATTAAAAATATAGTTTCTCATAGAGGAAGATTTGAGCATCGTGCATCTTGTTTTTTTCCTTTTTTGGTTTATGAGCACGTTTCGAATTATTTTTCTATTTTCTCGTCAGCGCGAGTGGCTCGTTTGTTTTGATGTTCGTGTTTCAATGCAAAATAAATTCTCATAAAAAAAAAGCACATCGTTGCTACCGGATATTTTCTTCAAGTAAGAATTCTGAATATTTGTGCATGACAATTAAGTGATTCGTGCCAATTTTTGGCAAGAAAAAATGTAATGTTGTCGATAACTTTGGGCCATGGCAGGGCAGGGAGAAAAATTCCGATAATGATCGAGTGGTACTCGTTTGGTTTTCTGGCGTGTGGGATAAGGAAAGGTACGTAACCTGTAAATGAGGACATAAAGCTCTGTCCAACCGACGTTCGGATAAACGAGCTTGCAAGATGTGTAACGAAACCTTTGGCACCAAAGAGAGAATTCCAGAGAGCGGGGAGAGGGCCGAGAGCGACAGAATAGCAGGATGAATGGGATCAGGAAGAAAGACAAAACGAAGGCACGAATGGGAATGAGAGAGAGAGATAGAGATAAAGAGTGAACGAGAATGCAATGAGAGGGTTTGGAAGCGTTGCTCTCGGGGCTTTGGTGTACCGCAGATCGTTGTATAAAAGCGAAGCTTGTACGCGAAGAGCCTTTTGTGCACTCGCGCATCGAGTCCTAATTTATGCACCAGTTAAGAAATATATTGCGCGGCAGTTTTCTCGCTCGGAATTGGATCGGTAACCCCCCGTGCGATACGAATGCGCTTGCATGCTTTAATATCACAAGAATCTTCATTAAGCTCAACTTTGCGTTTAAACATAAATAAACAGAGAATTCCGTATGCCCTTATGAAATAAGCCAAATAAAGCGTAAATTCTGTAAATAAATTTAGACGAGTACATTTACTCCCGCGAAATAGTTGTTTCAATTGAAAAAGCTTGCTCGCACAAAATAGTCGTTCCTGTTGAAAAAGCCCGCGAAAAAAATTCAAAACAAATTAAATCTTTTGAAAAATGAATTCGCCTACCAAAAAAGTTATTAAACGAGTTCGAATTGAAAAAAGAGCACGATTCTCTTCTCACTAAAAGTTGAATTGTGACTTCACAAAAAGTTACCAGATAAACTGAGATCTACTGAAACGTACATGGTCAAGTACGTAGAGCTTTGAGATATTTCACTCGAAAAAGTTGACAACTCCAATCCTCGCAAAATTCGGAACTTCACCAAATGTTAGTCACAGAGTACTTGTCCGGCCCGACAAATTTCTGGCTACATGTGGCTGCAAATACCTTTCAATTTTAACAATAAATTCATGTACGCATCACCTCTGTAACTCACAAGCCAGATTGCATCATTTCTGCACATATTTGCAACGGTTTTATGGAGTCGGTTCCCAGTTTCAAGTCGCTACCGCGACTCTAGATTTCGTAGAAAACTTTATACGAACAGGAAGACAGAGTTTTTCCGAAAAGCTTTCTTTGAAGAAAAAAAAAACGTCGTAAAAATGTTTGTGCGCGTCAAATTATTTTCCATGCGTTTGATTATCGACCGATGAGTTATTTCGTGGGCAAGAAAATCACGAAATTCAAGCGATTGGAGTAAGAAGTATTTTTCCTCTCGTGCGAAAAAGTCGAAAATTTAAATTGGTAATTAGATAATGTAGATTTGTCAGATGTGAACTTTGCTGTATAAACACTGGGCGAATCTCATTTTCCCAAATGTATACATCAAGATCGTCGTTCGAACGATTATCGAAGTAATAGACGATGACGTCAGCAATCCCATTAGGAAATTCGAACAGCATGTCGAAGGTATAACTTTTATGAGGTTGTACATGAACATCGACACGTTCGAGTGATGCTCGCGGGTCTCGTAAACAATGCAGAGGAATGATTGAGAGTTAAACCATCTAATAAGCAGCAGGAGCAGCGGTACAATCCAATAGGATCGTATTTAGCGGATTTATTACTTGGTAGCCGCGGGTAATTGTAATTATTGGGCGATCGTTAAGCAAATTTCGTTGGAGATTCAAGTCTGTTGAATCAAGCTGGAACATCAACTGATTGGTAACGATCATATCTTCGCAATGTCCAATTGCTTCGAATTGCCTCGATGTCGTTCGTCATGGATCTATGTATTCATACTCGGTATATATATATATATATATATACATACATATATAGTGTACTGTATATACAAGAGTTATGTATGTTCGTGGGTATGTAGAGTATGCAGACATAATATTCTATATACTCGACATTTCTCGTTATTAATTAGCTTCCGGATGCCCCTCCGTTCTGATCGAAATTCGAATGATTGATTATCGATTAAGATTATCATGGCCAATCCCCTTCACGGGGAAAAAGCCTGGACAAGTACATTTGTTTTATAAATCTTTTGACTAAACTAAAACGTCAATGTTGGTAAAGTAGAATATTGACTTTAGCGAGTCTCAAGATAAAAAAGTGGAAAATCGAAAGTTGACCGGCTAACTTCACGGCGGTAATAGAAACTCGTCGCTTCTGTCATCGAAGATCGACTTTCATGAAAATCGGTCTTGATGGGCATCAGGTCATCAAAAGCCCTTTGATTGTGTCGTCTGCGCGCATATACATACACGCACGCACACTGCGCTTTTTGCATAACTTTGCCTGTGCAAAGTTTTTTCTCAGCAGTTACGGCACCAATCGTGATGATTTATGGCTCAATCGACGGGGAGCAACGTAATTAGTCTCCAGTTGAATTTTCGGATCATGACATTATTCCTGGGCTCCGTAATTAAAGAAAATGCTTATCCCAACCACCGAATTTGCTTTATTCAGAGATAATATACTCGGCCGAGTTTTGGGCCAGCAGATGACGCTGTCAAATGTACTTGTCCCGAGACTCTGCCGAGTCTCTAGATAATTGACTGTCGTTAGTGGCGACTGCCGCGAATACTCTCGGTGCTTCATCTTCGCAGGACGAAAAATCGAATAAGTATCGAGATAATAAAATAAATAAAATCACCGGACCATGTTTTTCGACGGATCATCGATATTTAATTGATTTTGTAATTAAGCGAACGGCACAGCGAAAACAATGAATTGAAATTCGAGGGGAGCCGTGGTAGAGCTGGAAAAAAATTATTGCGTAATAATGAAAAATGTGAGAATCGATGGAGGAAGCTCTTTATGGATATTAGTGCGTGAGTTCATTGCGGTTGGATACATTGAAAATATCCCGAGCGACGAAAAGCGATGGGGAGTTAGAAGGAGAATATTTCTATATATTTGGGAGGATGGAATCGACGGGTTTGCTCGGATCGCTCCGGAGGGTTCATCGGTCAACGAAATGCTCATTTCGTTCCCGTCCTCTCGCCGCTATATTCGAATATAGAGAAAAAATTGGCACACACGCTTTTAAATTTCACGTATAGACATGGACGGCGATGTATGAGAAAAAATTGCGCGTACCAATGATCGTGAGAATGTATGAGAATTTTTTTTATCGGAAAAAAATCGTTCACCGGTTCGCACACATTTCGAATAGCCAAGTATATCGTTATAGTACGAGCAGTTACGGGGACATGCACATGTGCTACCGATTGATCCGGGAATATTGCTATAGCCCCGGATACCGTCGAGGTTACATCGTGAAACATCAACGGCCGCGGGAATTCTATCGGTCCTCTATGCCTATATACAATCCTCGTCCATTTCCGGTGCACTGCAGTAATAATATCCTTTGCAATGAGAGGAGAAAAATCCGAAGGAACAGCGGATTAGAAACTTTTTTCACTCGGTTGAAAGGTTTCGATTATCTCTCCCATCGCATAACGAATTTTATATGGAAGTTTGATAAAAAGATTCATTCGGATTTCTGGCTTTCCGAAAATGTCACTAGACCACTCAGTTATTTATGAAATCGCCGCAATATATTGGAAAAAAATTTGCAAATTGCTTCCTCAAGCTGCTCAAGATGCACGATGCATGCTTCTATGTTTTTTGTATTTTTATGGAAATTATATGATTTCGACAACTTTTCTAGAAAGTAAAGAGAAAGTACAGACTTACACATAATATCTTACAAAATTTGCAGAAATTAGAACGGTTGGACGATTTTTCAAAAAACTCAGATTTTTGTACAATTCGAAGAACCATTCAATTTAATCCATTCAACCGATATTTTCCAAATTCAATACCAACCTTCCTATTATGATACTCTATTGATAAAAAAAATGTAGTAATAAATCTTAAAATTTGCGGAAGTTAGAGCGCCGACACCATTTTTTTGAGAATTTCAAAAATTCCGTAGAATTCCTATTTTTATAGCAATTCTAAAAAAATTCTCAGAGAACGAAGAGCTTATACAGATTAACATCTGTGCAAAACGGGAGCCCTGTACCTCAAACCGTCCTCGAGTTATAAACATTTGAATTTTATAGTGCCAGAACATACACACACACCCACACATCCGGACATTTTTTCTAGATATGATTTTTCGATGTTTCGGGACATTTTAAGCACAGTGACCTTGAAAACTGGAAAAAAAAAAATTTCACCGTTACATGGCTTCCTCTACGAGGAAGCAAAAGTTAAATACGTCGTCGTCGTCGTTATTTTATTTTTATTGTTTATGTGACAAGGTAGGAATATGAAGAACAAAAAAATTGAATCTGTAAGTTTGTTTCACCATCTTACTGCATTAGTTTATAGCATCAGCCATATCCATATTGTGCCAAGTAAGTAAGTGATACAATAAAAAAGATATATTCAAGAATGGAAAGATGCTAGAAATTTGGAAAAGGAATCGGAACGAGAGTGAAATTAGAATGAGATTTTTGTGGGTCGGTACAGCAGCAAGCCGTGGGCTGTCTATAGTTACGTATGTATCTGCATAGATAGAGTTTACGCGTGGAAAGCTGGCGTGAGGCCACGCAAACGAATATTGCCAATAAAGTGCCAATCCAATTTAGCTACGCAGAAAATACTGCCGCTCACTTTTATTATTGGGACGAAGACCGAAAGAAGAATCGCTGGAGAAGGAAACTGCAGAGAAGAAAAAGAAGCCCATAGAAAAAATAAGGAAGCAACCGGATGTTAGAATCGGCGGGGGTTCCCTCCAATCCCCTATAACCTCTGCCAGCTTGCAATCGAATCGCTCCCCACGCTGGGGAACCATATAAGAACTTCCAATGAAACACCTACTCGCTCTTTCTCTTTTCTTTCCCCTCATCCGCTATCACTTTCTTATTTCTAGCCCTTTTTCCCTTCATCCCTCCTCCTCTCTGTCTCTTTTTTACTCTTCCAGTCATTCCGTTCGCCTTCGAGTCCAGGCCTTCAAGCTGCACAGAGAGCCGCGACTACAACGACGTTTTCTCACGACTTCCAACTCTCTCGCGTCCCATCGACCCGTTATACGAGGCGAATAAAATGCAAATTTTCTTCTCACTGAACTATATACTTTTCTCACTTTACTGGAAAACTTCCTTCATGCACTCCCAGCGCACACGTCTCTTCCTCGGTCCAACGACAATCGGGTACGTTTCACTCCGCACAATCGACAAAGGGTATATAAGAAATAAATCATCATTTACGCCCTTTTACACATTTTATTTCGATCGCACAAGCATCTAGCAAATTTTGCTGTAGATCCGCACGTGTATACATCAGATTCCGTATAATATGATTACTATTTGGGAAAAGGGCCGAATCCTTAATGTCTATGTGTATCAGCGCTTAAGGGGTTCGCATCCGAGCATCGTTTGCTTTTGTATAGATTATCCAGGGTTATCGGCTTATATTATTATCCCTGTTATGTACACCCATCTTCGAAACCCAATTTCCATGCTAACTGCTTGTTTCCCAACACGTAAGATATAACCAAGGAAATGCTGCTCACGGTTTTGTTCCACTGCTCCTACCTTTTGCAGGATCACGTTTCTCCGAGGCCAGCAGAGACAGCCAACGAGGGAACGACAATGCAGCAGCGTTGATATTGCGCACTACGTTCCACCTCAAAAAAAAAAAAAACCTTTTCTTTCGCATCAAATCGGTTTTTGACTGGGGGGTTACAAATTTAACCGTCACTCGTGCAAATCTTCGCTATAACAAAAAACATTTCCTACCATTTTGCAAACACCACTGCTTTTTCTTATTACAAAATTTCATGTAATGCGAGCGTTGAGAGAATTCAACATACAAATTGGTCCCTCGAGCTTGGAACTGTCGGAACAATATTTCGTAAAAATGGAAGTTGGAAAATTGATCATCGTGCCTGCATATCGGATCCCCGTATGGCTCCGAAACCGAATAATCGAAATTTCGAACTTTTTGAGACACATTTCGTGATTGCCAGAACCTTGGATACGAGAGGGAAAATCTTTTAAAGTTTCTCAACAGTGCCCCAAATGTCTCCTGTAAATATTTCAAAATTTTGGAGGAAAACGCTTTGGAAGAATCAACTACCTTAATTGAAAACGGCGCTTGAATCTCCGTCAGTTTGTTACATACGTCGCGTCTGAATTATTCTTGATGCAGTCAAAAATAAATTAGCCTCGGTGCATGAATCTGTAAATTGTAAATTGTAATAACTTTTGTAAAAGTTGAACTAATAGCGGGTCTCATTATCTTAGCGAGGACCTTGATGTAACGTTATACTTGGATCCACTCTTTTGGATTACTTCTCCGAGCTTTTGGAACGAGCTGATTGGAACACTTTGCCCTAATTTCCGTTTAAGTTCATGGAACGGAATTTCTGACTATTGCCAAATAAAATATTTTCGGTCATAAGTTTTCCGCAAATGTTACAGTAGCCTCATTGAAAATTCATTATATTTTTCGCCATATTTGCTGAATTGTCCGTTCACAGTAACATGCACCCATTGACACGAGACTTACTCGAATTTCAAAATCACTTCCGGTAGAATTGAAAAAAAATGTACATTATTCGAATAACAAAAAAAAAACGAAATTTGATTTCTTATTTTTCACGTCCAGTTGTTGAGCGACATTGTTGAAAAAATTGCGAATGTAACTCTCTCGATGTTGCTTGGGGTTGATCATAGTCGGATTTCTGGCACGTGATACGCAGTTCGATGCGATGGAGCTCTTCAAACGTTATATTTCATTGGCACGTAGCTTATTCGCTGCATTTTTTAATTAAAAATATTGAAAACCCAATTGATGAAAAAATTTCGATTCGTAATGAAAAATGAGCTGATGAATAAGCCGGGGATAATAAAATTATTTCGTTGAGACAGTGGAGCAGTTCTTCAGCGAGAAATAAGTAGGGGAAAGAATATTCTGCTGTAGGATAACGAGATTGATAATAATATTATCGCTCGAGGGGTGGAAAATGGTTTTTAATACATTTTTATTTGAGGACAGGTCAAGCCACAATTCCATATCATAAAACGCGGTCTGGTTGCTGCAACTCCACAGCTGCAGGAAAATCTTTTCACATTTTTGCATTACTTAGCTCTTGACGGAGTTTTCGCAGCCGATACGGATATAAAGGAGGCAAAAGGAAAAGCTTTGCATTGCGGGGATTGGGCGCTCTCAAAGTAGTGAAAAACTTTTACCCCAGTCGGTATAGCTGCACGATAGAAAACGTTGTGCAACGATCTCATCTGATTTCAGATTGAAACTGTACGACTGAGCCTCGCGATACTGCTCTCTTTCTCTTACTCACGAGATTCTCAAAATCGCGCCACCGAGCTGACAGCACTTTGTGAAAACAAAATTCACGGGATATAATCACAGATATATACGTATGAGCACAGATTACATTTGTAGAGAGAGGCCAGCGAGAACGAGGACGACAGAAAGGAATAGACGGATCAAAAAGACTCCAGCGATGTATATACGGAAAGGTCGCAAACTTCGCTTTGGATGAAATGTATTTAGTTACATTTTGATTAATCTTTTGAACTTTTTGACACTTCATTTCTCGTTAAAGCCCACGAGAGTCTTATGTGGCCTTTCATGTTTTCGAAAACTGGCGTTTATATGGGAGGACGAATTATTAAAGAGATGGGATGAAAGAATAAAAATAGAATCATTCAGACAGTGAATGGACGAACAAGAAAATTATTTCGATGAACCGTTGAGTGGAAAATCATCGAAATATTTTTTTCTGATTCCAAGATCTGAGCGAAAAGAGATTTCGTGAAAAAATAAAATCGAAAGAACAAAAAACGTGCCGAGCATACTTGTTATAATCTGAAAGACTAAAGAGTCGAATAAAGATTGAGAGAAACTTTTTTTGAACCAAACGATCAATTGATTCGATGCGTTATAATCGAATTTCATTTTTTGTCAAGGTAAAGCTTCCACTTGGAGATTTTAGCGGATCGATAAACAATTTGCTACGAAAGACTCGACGCTCTGTCGCAGTTTGGTCGTTCGTCAAAGAAATTAACAAAATGATCGTGAAAAGGGAAGTGTAAATAAGCGCCAGCTCTTGAAATTCCCGAGCAATAAGCTGCTCGCAAACTTTACGATATAAGATTAGAATTTGAACGCTTCATGAAATTGCTGCAAAACGATTCATACCACTGCATCAATCGGATTAATCGTGCAGAGTAAAATTGTCTGCGTTGCCTGGTCAGTAACCCTTCATGGTCATACCTCCAGATTGTGACGTCATAGTCATTGAGGGTGTTTTCAACCCCACTCACATTGGAAGGCGATAAATAGTTGAAAAATCGTAAAAAAAAATAAAATAAAAATACTGCAATGTATTTTCAACCCTTCAGTAACGACCATGACGAGTGTATTTAATTCTTGCAATTTTTAATATATAAAAAATGTCGAAAAAAAAAAATTCTGCAAAAATGACTTTTTTTTACAAAAAATGATGGAGAAATTGTAACTTTCATTAAAAAAAAAAAAAAATCGTTTCATAACTCTGAAATAGAATGCTTTGAAGTGGGACTGATTAAATTGGCGACCGTTCCAAAAAGTATACCCCAATTTTTACACCGTCCCTTACAAATAATAACGACGAGGTTCCCTACTAAAAGTTTTAAACTACCGATAGAAGATGTCACAAGTCCCATTTTCTCAAAAAGTCTATTACGGATCGTCGGTCAAAAGCGGCTGGAGTAAAAATAACCCCGTGTGACCATTAAGGTTTAACCACAATATTTTTTTCATATTCATTTATCGTTCGTCGCAGATTTCATTTAATTGTGAAATGCAATATCGAATAAAGTTTTAAATTTCACTTTATTTTTGTTTTTCGCAGAAAAATTTACAAACAGGAATTGTGAATTCTGGGAAGCTCGAATAAATGAGAGGAAAAAGAAGTTTGAAATTTGATTCCAGCGTGGTTGGTAATTAGCAGTTGAATCGGTTCCATCCATTGGAAGCGGCTAATGGAAATGAAGTTATGGACGAGAAGAATCACGATGGTGTTAGTCCGCGAGAATCCCACGTTATTTCCCATGCATGGTTTCTTTTGTTTTATGGCTAGAACTTGGAAAGGATCGCTCGAAATAATTTTGCAAAGTCTTGCAAAGTTCTGAGGAATGAATGAAGAAATAAATATAAATAAACCTTTCAATCCGCTTGTAAAAGTGGAATTTCGGAGCTCTTACATTTCTGGATCGAAGTGTACAGCAGAAGGAAAAGTGAACGGGTTGAAAGTTCGGAGCTTTTGCGAGCAGAAATCGGTCAGTCGTGGAGCACACTTGCAGGCACGCACACTCTCACATAAGCCTATGTGTTGAGTACATGTATGTGTGTTATAGAATTTGCAACACATAGATAGGGAAAAAGCTCTCATAGTGTAGATCTCTCTCGTAGCGTCTTGAACTGCCTGTCGGATATCGAAAACTTTTCGAGAGAAAATCCTCGTCCGACTGGACTCAGATATCACGAGGCGAACCATTCGCTTCATCCTTCACATTCTCTCTATTTTGTTTCCTTTCCCTGTCTGCTGTCAGTCTCTTCCCCCCCCCCCTCCCTCTCTCTCTCTGCTCCCTTGTTCTCCCGCGTACGTTCCTGCTCTGTCTCTCGTCTCGTACAGAGACCACGTATGTATATACAGCAGAGGTAGAATTTTGCAATGGGATATACAGTGGTAATTTGGCGGGACGTATATGGGAAGCTTGCAGGATCGCAGAAATGTGTACTCCGGCTGGAAAGCAAGTTCTTGAGTGAAGGGCAACTTTGTGCGAAGCATCGTTGACCCGTAGCTGCGAGTGTATATTTCTCTTCTCCATTCGTCTAGCTATTACCCTCAACGTGTTATCTCTGTACTCAGAGCTTCGAGTTTCTACGTTGAAAATTCAAAACTATAACCAGCCAAAATTGCATAAACTACACTGGGCAAAAAAATGGTTCTGAACCGTGCGTAGCCTGGATGAGATTTTTACGTTGAAAGGAAAGGCTGCACGAGAAATTGATAGATTTTCATCAAAACCCTTAATGGTCACGTGGGTTTAATTTTATCCCAGCCGTTTTCGACCGACGATACGTAATAGAAATTTTGAGAAAATGGGACTTGTGACACCCTCTATCGATAGTTTCAACCTTTTGGTAGGGAGCCTCGTCGTTATTATTTGGAAGGGCCCGTTAGTTCAGTTCTGGAAGCCGCAGGAAGCGGACGGTGTAAAACCTGGGGTATACTTTTTGGCACGGTCGCTAATTCAACCAGTCCCACCTGAAAGCATGGTATTTCAGACTTATGAAACGATTTTTTTTCTTCAATTGAAAATTACAATTTCTGCATGATTTTTTGTAAAAAAAAGTCATTTTTGCAGAATTTTTTTTTTCGACATTTTTTTTATATTAAAAATTTTACGAATTGAAATACAATCATCATGGTCGTTACTCAAGGATGAAAAATACATCGTAGTATTTTTATTTTATTTTTTACGATTTGCCAACTATTTATCGCCTTCCAAAGTGAGTGGGGTTGATAACACCCCCGATGACTATTACGTCACAATCCGGAGATGTGACTATCAAGGGTTAATTAATTAAACTCGAATCGGGAAAAGATCTTTCTCCATCATCCCTCAACAAATGTCAGATATGGAGAATAAATTTAAATGAAAAAATAACGAAGCTACGTGGTCAATGGAAAAATCTTTGCAGAGATTCGAATTAATACGACGAGAGGACGAGCCTTTGATTAGCAATTTAGTTGGCGTTCTGAAGGACGTCAATGTGCTCTTGAGTTTACGTTATATACCTATTGTGCCCATGTTACTGTTCCATCGAGACAATATCCGAGGGTCTATAACATGAATGCAGGAGACACGTCGGTTTGATCATATACTCGCATATTGGTAAGCAAGCTCCAAGCATACCGCCCCGTTCCCAATAACTATATACACAGAATATAATTACGTTTAGGGTTAGTAGATATCTCCGCAACTGTCCCTATCGCATTACGTTGAATAAAAATATAATTTAAATATTCTTCACGTAAAAAACCAACACCACTGAACTATCGATGTCTGCAAAAATTTTTCGTTTTCGCCCATTTCGTGCTTTCTCTTTGCATGCACACTGATTTCTATCAGCGATTAGAAACGTTTGTCGATATTTATTATGAGAGTCGGTATCAGATTGGGGAAATCCACTTGTCAAATCGTAGGAAGCGATTTGGGAGATGATGCCGGATATTTACATATTCCTACATCTCGGTCCTTCTCGAAGTTGCTCAAAGCCAAGTCATAGCGATGCAACCATAAGACGAAGCTTTCAGAATCGATCCAATGAATCATATATATTTATATATAAATATTTACGTTAGTTACATATCTACAGTGATATTGCTAAAGTTTACGTTATTCCAATTTTCGAAACGTGATTTAAGATGTCGAGTTTAAAGAGTTTGATTAAAGATTTAAATTTAATGTGGATTTGTTTTGTTTGTGATTGAAAAGTTTTGCAGTTATTTGGGAAGCAGTTGAAAAAGCAAATAATATGAGACGCAGCGAGTGGGAGTTATTGTTATTTTTCGATAAACATTTTCAAATTGGTCGTGCATAACTTTTGCCATTACGAGCGATACTCTTTTGGTCATATTTTTAGTCATTGAAAAATTTCTTGTAATTAGAACATTGAATAATTATTTGAGATGTAATTATTCGGTGAACTGGAAAATACGATGGTCGCTGTGATTTTTTTTTTTTTTTTTATCGATTACGGAAATTCGTTAATTAAATAATTCAACGTACACGGTTTTTCGAATATGATCCGTAAGTAAGGACGAAAAAAAGGAAAGCCCGACACCCGGTCGAGGACTTGACTAGAATTTCATTCAGGCCCCTCGTCCTTTTCTCTTTTTTATGTCGTTAAATTAATTTTCACCTTGCCTGTACGGTATTCAAATTAGTAGTCCGATCGATAAGGCTTTGAAATTCGAGTCTGCAGTGGCAGTCATTGCAGATTTATTAATTTTGGATATTTCTTTTACGTTCGCCGATTTGATTTAATTAACTCGCCCGTTGGCTATTCAGAATGGGAATATAATTGATGGATAGGAAGGACAGAATTTTTATCGACGACGAAACCTTTTTCGATTTACAACTATTATTTATTTTACTTTAACAAAATTCAATTTTGCTTCCGAATAGAGGAAGCTATGAGAGGGTAATTTTTTTTCCAGTTTTCAATGTCAGTGTGCTTAAAATGTGCCCAAAACACCGAAAAACCATATCTAGAAAAAATGTTCGGATGTGTGGGTGTGTGTGTATGTTCTGGCACTATAAAATTCAAATGTTTATAACTCGAGAACGGTTTAGGCTACAGGGCTCCCGTTTTGCACAGATGTTAATCTGTACAAGCTCTTCATCCTCTCAGAATTTTTTTTGGAATTGCTGGAAAAATACGAATTCTACGGCATTTTGAAATTTTCAAGAAAAGGGTGTCCACGCTCTAACTCCCGCAAATTTCAAGATTAATTACTCATTTTTTTTTTATAAATAGAGTATCATAATAGGAAGGTTTGTATTGAATTTGGAAAATATCGGTTGAACGGTTTAAATTTTACAATTTTTGAATTTTACGAAAATCTGAGTTTTTTGAAAAATCTTCTAACCGCTCTGATTTCTGCAAATTTTGTAAAATATTGTGTTTAAGTCTGTATTTCCTTTTTACTTTCTAGAAAAGTTGTCGAAATTATATAATTTAAATACAAATACAAAAAACCCTGCAAATTGAAGTTTGCAAATTGCTTCCTCACGATGCACAAATTTAAGAATATAGTTCGTCATAGAGGAATATTTGAGCATCGTGCATCTTGAGCATCTTGAGGAAGCAATTTGAAAATTTCAATTTGCAGCGTTTTTACGCTCACTTTTGTTTTTTGACACATGACTCCGTAACCGTTATTTATTTCTCCGTTAAAATGTGCCAACAGGTGCTTCCACAATGTAATGAAACGAGGTTCATTATCACGGACGAACAACGCAGCAGGCCTTGGTTCGTAATTATGAGAGTTACGAGTGACACTCGAGCACTTCGGAGTTGTAAAATCCACATTAACGCGCAAACGAGCAAATGATTTGGCAAAAAAGAACCGTCACGGCTGGCTCTTTTTGTCGATGGTGGATCGCTCACGTTCCGCTGCTTCGACGCAGCCCTCTTTGAGGTCAAGGGTTCACAATAGTCAGCCAGACCTTCGAGATCAACTACAACGCAACTAGAATCCTGTCGATCCATCAACCGACCACAAATTCTTGTTTTACACGAAAGCAATGCGAGAGATAACGTACGAATGACACGGAGAAAGCCACGAGAATCGCTTTGAGTCTTAAATTTCATTAAATTCATTAATTCAAATAACTTCAAACACGAAGTGAGTTTTTATCGTGACGTTATTTCAGTCTCGAGAGGATTCAATAAAAATCATTGAAGCAATGATAAATATTTCGAATTTTTGTTCCCCCCATGCAAATTTATGGGTCAACGTTTTATTCGTATCAGTTATTTCATTGAAAATAAATTCAAAGAAAACTTTTGATTAATTTTGTCGAAAAAAAAAATTATTACGCAGCAAAGTTGGTCAAAGGTTTGAAGAATTTTTTTTAGTCAGAACATTGTTGATGACGGTCAAGAAAATGGAATGGAAAATACCTGTCGGAAAGGAGGAACGGGGTGTCGGATGGAGAAAAGTCTGGTCTGTCGCAAAATCCGGATAAAACGTGACAGGGGTTGAAGCGACTGGAGACGACGTCAAGGGGACTGAGAATTTTTGTCACTGGAGGATTGTTTGGTAGACACAGCAATAGGAAATGCAGCTTTGTCACATCGTTCGCGAATGTCTTTTGCTCTCTCGCCTTTTCTTTCTCTACTCATTCTTTTCTATATTGAGCTTGCATGTGGTAAAATAAAATCCTTGGGCAACGGGAAACATCAAAGCGGAGGGAGGCTGTCAGTGACGAATAAACTTTTCCGAAACCTTGGTAGCTGTTCCCTCACACTCCGCCAGCACTTCTTTGCTCCAACTTTTTTCTCGTCTTGGTCTCACACACGTGAACGTAAACTTTATTGATAAAATAAAGAAAAAGTCTGTGCGTTGATGGGTTATGGGCAAATCAAGTTTTCCACATTATCAAGTTTTTACTTGCTTACAAAACTCCGTGGTCAAATTTCTATAAAAGTTCATCGCAGACACTTTCGTTTTTATATTCGAAACACTGACCCGGAACGGAAATTGATTATTTCTCGTAATTTCAATTAGCTTTCATGTGCAAACACAACAAAGCTTTTAACATTGCTCAAATGCATTTATTACACGAACGGACTGTGCATCGAGGATTCCAATTTGAAAAGACGCACTATAAAAATAATAAAACAAATTAAAATTTGCAAATTGCTTCCTCAAGATGCTCAAAATGCACGATGCTCGAAATTTCCTCGATGAGGAAACCAAAATTATAAATATCAGTAACAAATGTAAGTACAAATATAGTAAAATTCGAAAAATCATAAAATTCAAACTGTTCAAACTATTCATAAAAAATAGTAATAAATCTTAAAATTTGTGAAAGTTAGAGCGGTTACAGCCTTTTTTTTAAATTCCAAAATGCCGTAGAATTGGTATTTTTCTAGCAATTCCAACAAAATTCTCAGAGAATGAAGAGCTTGTAAAGATGAATATCTGTGCGAAACGGGAGCCCTGTAGCTCAAACCGTTCTCGAGTTATGAACGTTTGAATTTTACAGTGCCAGAACATACACACACAAACATCAGGACATTTTTTCTAGATATGATTTTTCGACGTTTTGGGATATTTTAAGCCGGTTGACATTGAAAACTGAAAAAAAAAAAATTTTCACCGTCACGTAGCTTCCTCCATGTGGAAGCAAAATTTAGAGCATCAATATGAAATTTCAATTTTGTTTTGTGTGAGATTCGTTTGGTGAAAAAAATAATGAAGTGTCTGTTGACGGTAAAAAGTTGCTCGAGGAATTGAGAGGCATGGTTAATGAGTATGTTTGTTGATAAACAAGTTGGCACTGATTGGGCTAACCATTTATTATTGCGGAATAGCAATCATGACTATTGACTGAGATGTAGTGAACATTGGTAGATATAAATTAATTTCTCATTTTGGAACGGTGTGTTCCGATTGGCAAAAGGCTGGAGAGAGAATCGCATGGAGGGATGCGAAAAAAAAAATCACACACGCGTCGAAAACAAAGGAATAAAAAAATCAAGAGCGTTGTGAGGAAACTGTCAATTTCAACGGCGGGTTCGGTTAGTTGGTTATAATAACACGCCACATGCAAACGAGAGAGAAGGAGCGAGGAAAAAACTCGCACGAAACTGCGTATTTTATTTTGCCTTGGGGAGCAAGTATTTCCCTTGGCTTTCAAAAGTGACAAACAACACGTAATTTTATTTTTTTATCCATACGAATAGCGCGTACATGTCGTTGGGCCACGAGCCATTTATTAATCGGATCGCATCCCACCTTGATTCGTAACATGTCCCACACAATGACAGGTCAGTAGAGGCAACAAAAAAATAAACAATATCTATGTATATTATATTTTTCATTTCGATTTTCCGAACTTGTTGGCAACTCCGATACTTTGCTTGATTAGAAAAAAGCGACGTATTTTTCTTGTTCGTTTTGCTTTTCGATATTTCTTTCACGCGTCAAAATGATTGAACGATATATTTTTTTTTTTAGAATTATTGTACAGACTCGGGTGCTGGATCGATCTTCTCTAGAGTTACCGAAGCGCTGCATAAAATATCACGGTACACATATTTCCTGGGACAGTGATGATTATTTCAGGAAAATATATAAAAACCATTTTTTGCTAATTGGAAAAATGAATCATGAAATTTCTCGCACCGTGAGACAAATATTTAGCTACCAAACTCCTATGAACGAAATAAAAATTTTCGATAAGTTCAATGTGCTCCAAAGGATTTTAAAGGATTTTCCTTCATTTTTCCGTCCAGTGGTTTTTGTTTGAAAAAATAAAAACACAATCCATTTGAAATCCCCACTGAACCCTAAAGAGCAGAGAGTACCAAGATCCGAGTCAACTGCACGCGAGGGGAAATGGCAACAAGGCTCAAAGGGCTGAAAATTGCGAGTGTTCATATAGTGCACCACTTTGTGATGAATTTTTTCACGCGGAAACAATGCACTCAAAATCATTCCTCATTGACACCCGAACAACTCGAAAAAACGGCTCGAATCGTGTATGGAACGAAAAAATATATTTTCAAGAGTAAATTCGAATGAAATCCGATATGTCGATTATGCATGCAGTTTCGATGAGAAAAAAGAAATTTACTTCAAAGATAAATAATGGATGGAAAACAGGTGTTTAAAGTCTCGCTGTTATTTTCCAACGATTAACTCGTAACACCCTTTATGGATCGCATATCTGGGTGTCTGGGCACGACGCGTCGAATTCCAAACTGCACATGAATATTCTGTACGAAATAATCGAATTAGTACCACGCTCTAAATTTTACTCTCTTTAACATATCCCGGCAAAAACATTTGTTTCCAGACTTTATTTTACAATGGCTTAGCTCAAACAATATTCCACAGACGATATCCAGTTCGGATGTGAATCGCTTTTTTAATTCTTGTAAAAAAAGGAATTCCCTGCGTCTCTTGAAATCCTGTTGATAGAATTTTGCTCAAATCTTTTGTTGCTATGGTGAACGCTTGGAAAATATTCCTCGTTTATTTAGTACCCTTTTGGCGATAAAAATTAGTTCCGCACTTGAAATTCTGGCATCAAATTCCAGGCTCGGGTATTCGTGATTATTAAACATACGTGTGTTTGTGTAAAATGCACAATAGTTTTAATGATAAACAAACAATGCGGGTATCGTTTGTTAATGGATATCGTTAAGTGGCGAACTGTGTTATTCCTGAAATTAATGAGTTATGGTTTGCTCGGGAAATTTGTGATTCCGAGTAAAGTTGAAACGTGGAAGTAATACTATGCCCATAATTCAAAATCCGTGATTTACGAGAGATCGAATAATTGTAATGAAAGGTTTGCAGTGTTTGATTTTCACGATCGACATAAAATACGTCCTACAAAATCATTTTTTCTCAACGTACTTTTCGTTTTTGTTATTTCCATATTTCCTGCTTTTATTTTCTTAAAACGCTGCAAATTGATTCCTCAAGATGTTCAAGATACACGATGCTCAAATCTTCCTCCATGAGGGACTATATTTTTTATTTTGGCTTTGAGCATCGAGCATCTTGAGTATCTTGAGGAAGCAAACGTTGAACGAAATAAAATAAACAACGAGGTTCCATTCGTTGAAGACGATAGTTCGTTTTGAAAAAAATATCGATGACGGAAACCGAGTGACTTTGTTACATGGTTTTCAGATGAAATGGAATCTCCCGAGCCCGAGACAGTTATCGAGGATGTTTTATTGACAAATGCCTGTGGCATAGTGCGGACCGAGATAACTGGAGAATCCCCGAAAGATATAACAATGGGACGATCGTCGGCGCATCGTTTATCGCATATTCTTGCACTGGCGACTTCTGGCTCTTGTGTATGTCGAATCTGTCACACGAATCACTCCAAAGAACCTCTCATATCACCTTGTAGGTAAATCTAGTTCGCAGCTAACAGCAAAACTTTTTGCTATGAATTTAAAAACAGAGCGAATGTTGCCGAAATAAAAAACGTGGATGAAATGCAGAGTTTGTCACTCGGCGTCCTGGATAGAATAAATTTAACGAGGGCAAAGTATAATTTGTTGAGATAAAAAAAAAGAGAGATACGTAGTCATTATTTGAGTCTGTCGAGGAAAAGTGGAATGTGACACGATATTTCCGAAACTGCCAGATTTTAATGAGAGATTTATAATTAAACGTTAATATTGAAAGTTGTTGAAATTGTTGTTCGTCCTTGAGAGTTTTGGAGTTTTGTGACGAGCGCAGTTGCCGCTCGATAGATGAACAATCGAGCCCAAAGTTTCAATTAGCGAGCAATCAAGAGAGACGCACATAACGTATTATTGAATCGTATTCTCACCTGAGAGAAGTTTCGTATCTGCGATTTACGAATACACGTGCCTGCTCTTTCAATGTGTCAACGAGAAGTGTTAGAAATAGGAAGTAATTGTCACGAAATTCAGTAACAAAGCCAAAACTTCGTTCAAGTCTGGTGAATCGTTGCTCTTGGGAAAGTAATTGCAAAGTAGTCCAAAGCATGGGAACATAATTCGCAGATTCGTTTTCCAGGACAATGCGTTTGGTACGATGTTCGAAATCTGCCTTTCGAAAAAGTGATTCGAAGCAACCTCAGTTCCTTCCGCATTCAGTATAGAAAAATAATCTCTCGTGAAATGGTCTTTTAATGTTGGTATCGGACGTGGACAATAACTTGGAATTCATTGCTGCATAAAAAAGTCTGCGTCATCGCGGATCAATAGAAAATACCATTTTCCTTCTTTTATCGCGTCTACGCCGGGGTGCTTTTTCCTTTCAATCTTTCGGGTGTTAGGCTTCACGAAATTCTCGACATTATTGAATGAAACAGCAATACATGGGCGTAATCGCACTGCATTCAACGTGTATCTCATTTCTTGAATACTCGTGTTTATTTCTCTTACAAATTTAATCTCGCGCCTTTCCTCTCCTGAAAGACTCGTTCACGGAACGTTTCTAGACGCTATTTTCTATTATAATTGTCTACATTTTGCTTTCTCATAGAGGAAGCTGTGTGACGGTGAAATTTTTTTTCTTCCAGTTTTCAATGTTAGTGTGCTTAAAAAATGTTCCAAAACATCGAAAAATCATATCTAGAAGAAACGTCCGGATGTGTGTGTGTGTATGTTTTAGCACTGTAAAATTCAAACGTTTATAACTCGAGAACGGTTTGAGCTACAGAGCTCTCGTTTTGCACAGATGTTAATCTATACAAGCTCTTCATTCCCTGAGAATTTTGTTGGAATTGCTAGAAAAATACGACTTCTACGGTATTTTTAAATTAAAAAAAAAGAGTGCCGACGCTCTAACTCCCGCAATTTTTAAGATTTATTACTAATTTTTTTTTTTTATAAATAGAGTATCATAATAGGAAGGTTGGTGCTGAATTTGGAAAATATCGGTTGAACGGTTTAAATTTTATGGTTTTTCGAATTTTACGAAAAACTGAATTTTTCGAAAAATCATCTAACCGCTTTAATTTTTCCAAATTTTGTAAGACATCGTGTATAAGTCTGTGCTTTTTGCTATACGCTTGTGGGTACTCGCTACAAAAATGCAATTTTTTTCAAAATTTGCCACTTTGCCACTTTTGGGACTGAAAATTTGCCTCGTCGACAGGAAACAAGGATAATTTTGTACTTAATCTTTTATTATCGTTATTATCGTAATTTGTATTATCGTCTAGAAACTTCAAAAACTCGATTTTTTCGTTCCATTTTCTTACAAATTGGGATTTTGAAAATGTTTCTCTGAAATATTAACATTTGTTGATTAAGATTTTTGTTAATTTCTGTCAATGAAAACGGAGACGGAGCTGCAGGCACGCCTTTTGTTCTTCATCCAAAAAACATGGAATTTCTTTCCAGGGTATTGATATTCATCGACGGTCTATCAACGTGTGCCAAACTATTTCGAATACACATGGTTATAATTTGGTGGAATTGTTCTCGCCGGAAATTTTCGCATTTCCGAGGAGTTAGAGGGGGATTCGTATTGGAGGATTGTAGGGCAACCTATAGGTTGAAAGGAGGCAGATAAACGCAGCAAATTGTCATTGGACAATGGGTCTAAAGTGTCGCAGGAGCCGAGATTCTATGATTATCGGATCTTTGGCTTCTACACCGTCCATTTTCGTACGGAATTTGGAGTACGAATACTTGGTATCCTTGGCAACGAGCCTTTCCAAGTTTGACTAGCATTATCATCGGAACGATCTGTTCTCGCGGTCCATACGCGATTTATCATTTCGAGCGCGTTAAACAACGAGATACAAAATATCTTCGTCCGCGGTCCAAAGAGACCAGAAATCCTTCGAGCCGAGTGATAATTCGCATTGTGATCTTTGACAAAAAAAAGCATTACAACGATTGGCCGATAATTTTTTTTTTCGTCATTCCGGAAACACAAACATTCTGCAGTGCTTAATCGAAGTATTTTTTTCTCTGTCAAGTCGCATATCGTAATGTTTTTCATTTTTCGATTTTTCAAAGATGCAAGGGAACCCTCGCCTACGTTCATCTCTCCTGTCTGGAGCGGTGGCTGAACCAATCCTGCCGTAACTACTGCGAATTATGCCGTTACCACTTCAACGCCATCGAGACGCCTCGTTATGGCTGGTAGGTGATCGCTCACCTTGTATAGCTCGTTCATTATTTATTCTTCATAAAAATCCCAGCCTGGCAATAATGATGATGTTAAGTGGTATATAAGAAAATTAGGAAAAGTTAGCTGCCGAGAATTTTGGTCTTGTTTTTGGGGGATTTTGAGACTCACCGCGTTGCTAACGGGAGTTTGACTGGTTTCCATTGGAACACATCGGTACACATCGGTACATAGAATATCGACGTTGAAACTGATAAGGGGAGCCAACTATATGCGGGAATTTAGGTGGTATGCCGAGACGGTTAATAGCGATGGTCCGGGTATGGCGAGCCAGCGACAGAGCTTTCGTGTTCCGTTCAATCGCGGCTAATCGTGCCTTGTTCTATAATAGTCCAACCTCATGGTTGAGCAAGGCTTATACGTGTATGGCAAATACGAATGATTTATTCTGTACCAATGATTATATTGAAATTTCCAGGAGCCGCGACGACGATTCGATATTTTTTGAGCCTCCCATGATCGTGAAATAAAAAAATTGCAAAGAAAATAAAAAAACGATGATAAAATCTAATGAAATTAGGAAAATTTCATAATGGGCTTGAAAATTGAAAAAGTTTCAAACGTTTTCTTATGGCGAAGGAGTCTCCTTTAAAATTTAGCACAGAAAAAATCATATTCGTTTATCTAACTCCTTGGTCATGCGATCGTGTCAATTGAAAATTGATTTTTGAAAGGTCCGAGTCATTGCGAATATGGATCAGTCATCCTCGAAATCGACGGCACGTCCAGTCCGATCTTTTAATCTTGACGTTGCTCACAGTCGTCACGGTGGGACTCGTCACCGTTTGTATACTTGGTAGGTACACAGGAAACTCGAAATTCAAGTTTTTCATTTTGTCAGTACATCGTCATTACAAATTATTATCATAGATTTTAGTAAAATCATTAAATCGTGAAGTTTATCGATTAAAATTGCACAAATTATCCAATAAAATCGCAAAATATTGATTCGATCAATTTGGGCAAACTGTACAGAAAATACAGAGAAAAAAATTTGAAAACCAAACTCGTATTTGGCATGCTCGCAGGTATGCGTTATTTCGTGATCGAAGGCAGAAAAATTGGCGTTTCGAAACTGTGGACGAGAGGATTGATCTCATTTTTTCTTACAATCGTCGTTCTTGGATACGTGACAACGGTTTATTTACTAGCAAAGGTAAAAACATGATAAATAACAAGTTTTGTACATTTCGTTTCATGAACCTCCATATCAATTCGTTAATCAGCAAAAAAAAACATTTATAGTTCATTCAGTTGGTTCGTAGAGATTGAAACATAACCGAACGAATGTGAAATGAAAATCTCATTAACTCATCGAGTAAAACACTCGAAAAATATCTCCGAGAAGTAACACGAGCAACGGTCCTTTGAGCAATGATAAAAAGATGTCGACGAGAGGGTTGAGAGTGTCGAGACGGTTAAAAGAAAGAAAAAAAAAAAATATTTTTCCGGGTGCAGAGGAACAAAAATGAACTCGGGTGCCTCTAGGATTGTTTGAAGGCTCGTATTGTTTACAATTTGTCTATCGTATCTGGACCGAGTCAGGTACACCACTCGAGAATTCGGCCAGAAGCAAAAGTACATGCGCCGAGTACATACTTCTCTGCCTAACCTACGAGTGTATCATAACGTATACGTATATGTATATACAAGTGTGTCGTCTACACATTTGTATAGTATTCGTGAAAAGCGCTCTCATCTCGTTCTCGTAAACAACATGTTCATTGAGAGGACGTATATGATGCCACGAAAGGCACTATTATATTTGTGCTTTCGCAATCGTGCGGGCAACAACAATGACTACATTCTGTATAGGCCTTGCTCTTTAGCGATGGAACAAAGACCGGCTGAGGTCAAAGGCGTGGACCCGTGAAATTTTGTATAACGAAGCCGAGGATGAGGTCTTGTCAAAATTTCGGACAACGAAACGCTCGACATACTTGGGACATTCGATCTTAGCAAATAGACGGAGGAATCAATAATCAATAATCATAATTGTAGTGTGTCTACTGCGGGATTAGGAAGTCGAGTTTCCTTTGACGTTGTCGCCTTCGTGGGCACGCGTTTTTTTTTTTCTTATTTCGATTGGTAAAGAACTTTTTGAATGAATAAGTTTTCAATGTTTATGTAGCGGAAGGATCTCGTTTATTCTCCCGTATAACCCCATCGATTTAATCCACTTTTTCCCATCAATTTACTAACTTGACCGTAAATTTCGATACCCAGAGTACATTGGATCGTGTGTTGTTAATACATCGCAACATGCCCATTGTTTTAACGTTATGGGATTAATAGTTCCGGCAAATTGTGTTTCCTGCATCCTATAATGCGCAGGAGGTTATACATTTTGCCAATTTATGTTCGGTAATTGAAATCGTACGTTTGAACTCCGTTGAGCTGTTCCCGGAGTTTTCCAAAATTCGATAAAATCGTGATTGAATCGGTTCCCGGCAATATTTTTTTTTTCATCGACAATCGCTGGAGCTCCGACGAGATTTTTCTCGGTCCCCTGAGCATATTACAGATTTAGAGGAACTTGAAATTACCTTTACCAATGTTGGTCAACGAATTTAACTTGGAACACCTCTTAAGAACGTATAAGCGCCTCAGCGGTGTACGCAAAGTTGGAAATGGACGCAACGCCGTGTAATCATCCACATTCTCGGGACTTGCTTGGAGATGCACCCTTGAGGTTACTGTTCGTGTTTCAGAATACCGTAACTTCTCGCAAGTTGTGTTTTTCCTCTGTATGTTCGTACGGAGTACTCTGATCCAATTGTAAATGGTAAAGCGATTCTCACCATGGCAGTACCGCCTGACACAGTTTATCCGCGCTATAGTGTTAATTTTGCAAATTCTTCAAAGTAATCCTATTGCCTGGCCCCGATTCAAGGGATTTTCTAATTTTTTTTTTCTAGCTTCACTTAACATTTTATTAATCATTTCTGAAAAATTTCAGGGTCGATTATCGACCTAATTACACAGAGAAAAAAACGCAAATTGGGTATTTTTGCAAAGGAATTCTGAGACAACATATAAAAACCCAACTTCCGGTCGCTATAAAAGTGTTTATAACAGTGGGAATCCGTCAGATTCTTGAAAAAAATCTGATTTACATACTTGACATTTGTAGTAGTCCAATGCGTTTAAAAAAAATTATGCTAATCGACTTATTTTTAATGTAATATCAAGTTCAACTTGAACTTCCGTTCCGGTATTGGATGAATCTCGCCACGATAAAGAAACGTCATTTGAATTTCTACACACACATTTCATTCTTTTGACAGATCGAAGTTCAAAAGCATTGAGGTTGAACTCGTTTGGTTGAGTAGTAGAAAGAGATGGAGAAAGAACGAACGTTGCTTAATGTCAAATCTAGAAATACTACGCGAATCGTTGGAATACATATTTTTCATTATTCTAATTAGATGTGAACGTTCATTACATTATTTACAGGTGGAAAATTTCGGTTATTGAAAATGATTTTTTAAGCATATGTTGAAAATGTTAATTATGCAAGTCTCAAGTATGAACAGTGGTATGACTAGTGTAAAGCGACAGGACTGTTTATACAATTTAATGTCTCATATGTTTGTGAGACACAGTTTTGTGCTCGAGATTTGATTTTTGGATCGACAACGATCGTGGCTTCGTCGTAGAATTACTCCCCTCCGTCGCGATCGTTTAGTTTCTCGACAGTAGCAGCAGCAGAAGCAGCGGGAACTGAAATACTCTCGTGACTTGTGGTTAACGCTTGCGGCAAATTTGCGGAAACTCGAGAGACGAGCCAACGTAACGTAAACTCATAGCGAGAATTTCATAAGGCACAAGTGTATTTAAACCGCGTAGCTGCGTGCATACGTTTGCACTGACGAGCCACGGAAACTTTGGGGCTGTGAAACATTTTGATACACCGAAATTTTTTCAACTAGTCTGCCATGTGGAGGCGAATGTGATAAAAGTGACGCCCTTGGATCATTCCTGATGAATATGGCGCCGAGTTATTATTGAACTGCAACAATCTTTTGTGTCTTTTCCTTCTCGATGCAGCATCTTTTTCTTGCGGGGGGAAGTAGAGTGCGCGAGTGAATTGAAATTTTTTACAAGGATTCTCACTGAAGGGCGTGTTGATGGGTTTTTGCAGAACTTGGCAATCGTCGTGAGATAACGTTCGATTGTACATGGACTTTGGAACAGTGGTGACGTTTTTTTTTTTTTTTTTTACCAAGAACGAACGCGTAGCTGTCGGGTGAAAAGTGATCGAGAGAATAAAGAAAAATGGACGGGGCAAGGAGAATGAATGGCAAAGAAGAAGGTGTGGACGGCCGCCGTTGGGAATATCGTTCGGATGAAAAGTCAATAGTTTTTTCAGTCCGTGCTTCGGTTACCGCTTTGGAAAGAAGTGATCACAAGATTCAACCTTTCAAAGGGATGGCATGGAGAAGAAAGAGAGTCGGAAAGATCGAGTAGCATCGACCAACCGCTAATGGAGGAGATTATCGACCCTACGAACGAAGACTCTTTCTACCGCGACTCAAAGAAAGAGAGAGAGAGCGAAAGAAATAGAGAAATTGAGCACACAATAGAGTACCATATTGCGGCAAAGAAATTGCAGGTTTTTCAAAACGTTAGCTGAAAAAGGCGATGTCGCGAATACACAGATGGAAAAGGGCGATTCCAGAATAAGGAAAAGCGAGGATGCGAATGAATAGAGCATTTACGATTACGGGACAAAGTCACTTTTTCAACCTACAGATCGAGATAGTACTTGTTCCATTCTAATAGATTCTTACTGGCGATACCTCACTGACTTTTTATCCAATAAACCTAACGAGTTTCCAGTTTCTCGAAGATCGTCGATTCGCTTTTTTTTATGCATGATCCATTCGCTTGATTGCCGTTCTCCCATAATATTCCTTCCTTGGTCTCTTTGGACTCATCCGATGAAGAGCATTCGAAGATTAATGTTGGAATGAAAAGTGAAATTGTGTATAACCAAATTCGATGCTATAATCTCCGCATATGAAAAAAACATAAAATTCCTCTCTTCTTTTTTTTTTTTTTACCTTTTGGTACTTTATCGCTGGCTAAGCTAGTAGTACTACTTGAAAGATGTTTCAATTATCATCGCCTCTCGCGTTTTCTTTTCAAATTCATTCACCCGCGAATAACGGATAACGAGCTCTCGCCGCGCTCCGTGCGCGCCAAAGGTTTTCTCGACCTCGTTACTTTTCTCCTTTTCTCCAACTGGCTACTTCTTTTCTGGCATGTTATTTTAATATGAGGGTACAATACTGACAACATTCTGGCGATCCCGAGCGAACAAGGAGGGACAGACACAGACAACGCCGAGAGCTAAGAAGGTCCGGTCGGTGAATCTATACCTTTCATTTTTTTTGGGTGCATCATTAAATA
The DNA here is from genome assembly GCA_963921915.1 of Hyposoter dolosus. Taxonomy (NCBI): domain Eukaryota; kingdom Metazoa; phylum Arthropoda; class Insecta; order Hymenoptera; family Ichneumonidae; genus Hyposoter; species Hyposoter dolosus. The sequence continues at coordinate 14,967,276 of OY998132.1, read as the reverse complement.
TTGGAGCCGACATATCGATGATTGAGAAAACATCGCTATCAGCGAAAATGGGATTTTGTGCGATTGAGTCGGACAGATTTAGCTCCGGCTTGCCAATGACAGTGTCGGGATGATTCAAAGATTTGAGCATCGTGCATTTTGAGCATCTTGAGGAAGCAATTGGCAAATTTCAATTTGCAGCGTTTTTTGTATTTGCATTCAAATGATATAATTTCGACAATTTTTCTTGAAAGTAAAGAGGGAGAACAAACTTATACACAATATCTTATAAAATTTGCAGAAACTAGAGCGGTTCAACGATTTTTCAAAAAACTCAGATTTTCGTAAAATTCCAAAAATCATCAAATTTAAACCGTTCAACTGATATTTCCCAAGTTTAATACCAAACTTCCTATTATGATACTTTATTTATAAAAAAAAACAAAAATTGGTAATAAATCTTAAAATTTGCGGAAGTTGAAGCGTCGACACCTTTTTTTCTTTTTGTGAAAAATTTCAAAATTCCGTAGAATTTGTATTTTTCTAGCAATTCCAACAGAATTCTCATGCAAAGAATGAAGAGCTTGTATAGATTAACATCTGTACCAAAACGGGAGCCCTGTAGCTAAAACCGTTCTCGAGTTATGAACGTTTGAATTTTACAGTGTCAGAACATACACACACACACACATCCGGACATTTTGTCTAGATATGATTTTTTGAGGTATTGGGACATTCTAAGCACATTGTCATTGAAAACTAGAAAAAAAATGTTCACCGTTACAGATGGAAAAAATGGATAAATATTAATGGTTCGATTGTTAAATTCAGACTGAGGAAATTTATAGCAGCAGTGTCCTGTTGGGTTTCCTTACACGGCGATCGGGCTGCCTGAGAATGCGCTGGTCTGAGCAGAAGGCCTGTCATAATTAAAAGGCAAGCTGGAAATATTCAACGATTCGTTGGTAGAGCATCGAAGACAATTCCACTCCACGGACAATTAAATTAAATGGTGGCTGTCTGAATCGGTGTTATACGGTCGAAATGAAACATGTCGCCGCGCACAAGTCTTGGGAATTTCTCGAAATATGTTTCAGGATCAGGTGTCCCCGTGGTACAGATGGTGGAAGAGCACAGTAAATGTCAGACTCGTGATGGAACGACAGGAACAATCTCGGCGCTCGGTTGTAGAAACGAGAAACTCTGGGAACGAGGAAACACCGGAATCCTTTGCCATCAGTGGCAACGGGGTTAATGGCGAGCCTCAGAATCCAGTCTCGTCGCTCATGCGGATCGATCGGCCCTCTCTTTCGATTGACTAAGCCACGCTCACCCAAAGTCAAAGGGAATTGTCGAATTCGACCGTTCATCAAGTCGGAGTACACACATCGATCAACAACAAAAATCCCCGGATTGTACAAATTAAGTGAGAAAACTATTGCCTTTTTTCATTAATTGTACAATCAACGATTATGAATTCAACTTTTTTGTTAAAACTGTATTCGGAGAATTTCCTTTTTTCATTCAATCGTCTTGCCTCGTTTGGTACTTTAAATTGTATCCTGAATTTTTTATTTCATTATCGACGTAGTTATTATTATTGTCAGAATATTCAATGGCAGTGCGAAGGTATTTGTTGCGAGTGAAAATGGAATTTTTAAACAAAATCTGAACCCAGTATGTTATCGATTGTTGGAGAGAGATTTTTGTAAACCGGGTCAAAACCTTTACTCGACACCCCCGGAGTTGGCCCGGCGTCGGCACTCACGTATCGCCATCGGCAAAGCACCCACAGCAGTCGCGCCACCGATCTCCCTCTCTCTCTCTCTCTCTCTCTCCCTCGTTGCCAACGCGCTCTTTCTCGCTTGCTGTGGATTCGCAGATAGAGGGAGAAGGTGTTTTCACAGTTGCCCCATTTCCCTCGTCAATCTTCTCGTGCCTCCCTTCTCCTCGGAGTTTTTCCATCGCGACGAGACGAGCGAATAGTTCTAGCGAAGCGTGGCGCCTACCTAACGCAGCGGGGTCGAATGGCAAACAAATAATAAATAGAGATCGCGCGACCACGAGCGAAAAGGACGAAGGAGAGAAGTAAAAAGGGATGGAAAAAGGAAATTTTGGTAGAGGTTTGTATGGTGGAAGAGGCAAAGGCAAATGTGTGCGCGGAAGGAAATGGATACACGACGGATGATGAGCGGGAGAGGAACTGCGATGCTGGCATGTAGAAACATAAGGAGAGAAAGAGGGAAAACCCGAGGGAGATGGTTAGGGATAAAATATCCTTGAAGCGTGACGGGCGAGAGGAGGGAGGCTCGAGGGATAGAAGGAAGGAAAAGGGAGCGTGAGCGGGGTTGCGGTTCGCTTCGCGTAAAATATGAGCGTAACCGAGACATTGGGAACAGACGAAACGCTCGTTCGTGAAGCCTCGTAAATTCTTTATTGTGTCGTCGTTTGGTGGGAGATTTCCCGAAGCGCGCTCGGAAAAATTTCGCTCGATGAGAAAAGACGGTGAATAAAAGGAAAACAAGAAAAACAAAAATAAAACATAAAAAAAAAAAAAGAAACTTTGCTTCGGCAATAACATCTTGAATGAAAGGAAAGGTGAAGTGGAAAGATGCAGGGGCCAGCCTCGCGTATGGCGAGAAAAATAATGGAGCTTCCAGAGGACAAAGAATGAGGGAGAATGGAGAAAAAATATGTACACGTTGCTCACAATAGAATGGCGTAGATATCCGCTGCACATACATCCCCAGATTTCTCAGTATTTTGTACAGACTACGCCGGGTGGACAATTTTGAGTAATTGGATTCGAGTTCGAGATGTACAATCGTGGTTTGCCTCTCTCTCTCTCTTCCTCCCTTTGCTTTACTCTCACACCGCGCATTCTCCGTTTCTGTCTATTGCTCTCGCCTTTTCGATACAAAAATAACATTGCGGACCGTTTGAAATCGGGAACTACATTTGGTGGAGGTTCATGGTGACCTCGTGTACCTCTGATATATGAGGCATTACATTTCGAGCCAGCAGGTATCCAAGATAAATCTAAGATCTCAAGAGGATCTTCATGGCGGAAAAAACTGGGAGACGATAAAAAAAATCTGAACGAATAATCCGCATTCGACATTTTTATATTTCGCGATACGTCGTAGAGCTCGCAGTTTATAGCGATACCAAAATTGATTCACTGCAATTGGATGGTATTTCCGACCTGAATTTTGTTGATTAAAGAAACTTTGAAATATCGTCATGAACCATTTCGAATAAGAGGAATTTTTCGCTGTTTGCATTATTTGAAATATCGTGGCGACCTTGCCTCGAGTTAAAAGTTAACCATTAGGTAAATCGATCCTGCTTTTTGTTGTCAACTCTATAAAAAAGCGAAGCCTTCTTGATGATGCTTTGATTAACGTACTGGGAATGTGCACGTATCTCGTTGCTTCTATTCGCTTCATTTTCACTGCTTGGGCTTTGCGGAAATACGATCTTGCCAGCTTTGAAAGTTTTCACAGAGAGTCGTTAGAAACATGACAGGCAATTAATCCCACATACAAACCGATCTTTCTCTTTCACTATCTCGGCCTCCCACTAAACTCTTGGCAACTTATTTATTTATCATTCTACCGCACCGAATTGAAAGGAAAATTCAAACAACGCGAGCCACTGCTGTTCCTCTCCTTCTGCATTTGGCGTTTCTTCGAAATTCTATTGCGAATGATAACTAAATGCGTGGCTTCTTAGCGTAATTAAACTTTTTAAAAAGAACGAAAGGCATTTCGTTAAGGTTATCCTGTCGCCAGGCCTCAATCCAAGGGATTTCCATTTTTGTTTTTCTAGCTTAGCTTAATATTTCAACAGTTATTTCTGTTAAACTTCAGGCTCGGTTATCGACCTAATTACAGAGAGAAAAAAAAATACAATTTGGGTATTTTTTTAAAGGAATTCTGAGATGACATACAAAAACCCAACTTCCGGTCGCTGTAAAAGTGTTTATAATAGTGGGAATCCGTCAGATTCTTTTAAAAAATCTCATTTACATACTCGAGACTTGTGGTAATCTAATGCGTTTAGAAAAAATTATGCTTAACGACTTATTTTTTATGTAATATCAATTTAAACTTGAACTTCCGTTCTGCGGTATTGGATGAATCTCGCCACGATAAAGAGACGTCATTTGAATTTCTACACACACATTTCATTGTTTTGACAGATCGAAGTTGAAAAGCATTGAGGTTGAACTCGTTTGGTTGAGTAGTAGAAAGAGATGGAGAAAAAACGAACGTTGCCTAATGTCAAATCTAGAAATATTACGTGAATCGTTGGAATACATATTTTTCATTATTCTAATTAGATGTGAACGTTCATTACATTATTTACACGTGGCAAAATTCAGTTGTTGAAAATTATTTTTTTAGCAGATGTTGAAAATGTGAATTATGCAAGTCTCAAGTATGATCAGTGTTATGACTAAGTGTGAAGCGACAGGATGTAAGATGCTGAATTCTAATTTGAAAAGTCCGCGTTTGACGGGACTTGTCACTATCGAGCGATCTGACCGATCCACGCCATCCCCAACTCTTGTCCTGGTAACGAAGTCAAGCTCCGAAATTAAGCATCTTCGCTCTGGGATGTCGACAGGACCGGTCGCCTACTCGAGAGAGAAACGATTATCAAAGGGACTGGCCAGTCATCATCGAAATTATTCAATATTCCGAGTATTTCGTCGTGACCCGGGATTTGTGTCCCAGGGCAGGAGCCAACGAGGGATATTTTCTGGCAATACCGAGCTAAGTCTCATATTAGTTTAAACATTAATTCTCACGACCGAAATCTTCAAATTCATTGTAAAGTATTATTCTCAAAGAAATGTTCAAGCGGTAAATTTATAGTAAATTGAGTATGTGTGATGATCGAGTGGTAAGTGAGAATTGCGAAAATATATAAAATTTTATAACATATCAAATATAAATAAAAATAAAATAATTGTGAAACAAATATTGAATTTTACAAGGATTACCTTAATTTGCTGTCTGTACAGATTGACACAGAGGCAGGTTGGGTAAATGGAAATGTTATCAAGGTGCTGTGGCCTCTGTATATGAATCGATGGAATCGCGGGTCAACGGGTGAATGATTAAGATCATCCGATGTTGTTCGAAAACGAGAGAAAAGTTGGAATCCGATTGATCTGCCTTTTACGTCGATGATGCGCACGTTGCTTGTATATTTACTTTTCATTCGATTTTATTCAGAGGCTTCCATATGAGAGAAAAAAATGCGAGAAAAAATGTATCCAAGAGATATAATCTGTGATCGGTATGATGAAACTATCGTTTGATAGAGAAGCTCGCTTCGATCTGCTGTGGAATAAGGTTTATCAATATTCACGTATCCATTCATTCGGTCGTTCATTCGAGAGCTTCGAATTCATTGGAACATGACAGAGGGTCAGCGTTCCTATCGTTTATTTATACGTACGGATTTGTATATTTATATATGAAAAAAAAAACCTTGTTTTTCTTCGTTTTTATCGCTTTAACGAAGAACTTGATATCGAGGAGCGTCGATTTTTCATTGGTCCATATGATGCCCGGAGCAATAATTCACCGGCAGCCATTGATTGTTGGATGAATCCGCGTGGCCACTGAAAATCTCGCTCCGGTCTCCTGTACTTTACCTCTCGTTCCCTATGTATGTATACGCGCGTGTTAGTCAATGTTTTTTTTCTTTGTTCCTATCGTTCTCTTCTCTATATCTGCGTTTCCATCCTTTTTTTTTTTTATATTCAACAATATTTCATTCCGTCCTGATCACTCTCACTTCTGTGTTGTACCCTCTCCTTTATCGCTGAGAAAGCTGTCCGTAACAAATATGAGAGGATTTGACACTCGTAAAAATTATTGGCACGCGAGACCACCGCATTTCGATGTGTTCCAATTTTTCAGTTCACTGCTCGCAGTCGAATGAAATATGTTATTGATGAAAAAAGGTTTTTTTTTTTTTATAGAATAGCGTTATACGAAGATTCTCGGGTCTCGAATCCCGATTCGATAAAACATATCGATTCGTAGATAGAAATAAGAATTTTCAGCGATCGATAAACTTTATCGAATTTCTCTCTTTCAATGTATATTTTGCTCGAGCTCCTTCACACCCTTGTGGGGTCGCGATACCAAAAGAGCGACGCGGCTTCCGGAAAAGGACAATTTTACGATCGAGACTCGGAGATAAACCGACACGTCGATGGGGGTTCAATGAAATTTGAGGCGAGATGAGTGAAAATATTATTCGGCGACGTCGAGGACTCATCTGAGCTGCTGCGGTTTGTTTTGCAGAGAAAAACCGCGCAAAATGAGTGGAAAATCGACTGGAAGGTTGGTGCACTGTAGAGCGTATTTTGATCCGAATGCATTCGGTGATAGTGCATAGGAGTCATTGTCCGAAGCTATTAAAACTTGTGAATGCTCAAATGGCCGAATATTCCACGGAATATGGACATGCACGAGCATCGTAGATACGTATGGTATGTGTATGTAGAAATAAATACATACATAGACTCAAATTGAGGAAAAGCCACAAGTTGGAAAGGGGGAGAGGGAGGGGGGGGGGGAAGAGGAGTAAAAGCTCAGAGAGCGTATAGAACAAATTCCCGGAGGGAAGGTATTGCTATTACTTCGCCATCTACGTTAATACAGTTGTTGGTGGTTTTGTGATTACAACATTGTTTCTGGGTGCCATTTTGGTTCAGGAGTTGGCGAATACGAGGCTCCAACAAACCGCATTCTATGTGCAATTAATTGCTGCAATCTCATAACGCTTTCGATATATTAAATCCGAGAGAATTGATTAATCCGTCCGATCCATTCGAAATTGTTGCATTATTCGTCGTTATTCACGTGGAATAATGAACGCTTGATCAATCTGGATTCATCTCCATCACGAGAATCGTCCAAAGGACTTTAATGCGTTAGTTTACGGTTTCGATATGTCATTTTTTCAAATTCTCCTTGATAGGGAGGTCCTTTGAAGGTTCGAATAATTAGTGTGTACGGAGACGTACACGCGTTTACTCGTGTCTGCTAGAAAAAAAAAAAAAATGCGGATACATCGTAACTTGGGCGCGTTATTTGAGCATTTTAGAGAGATCGAGTAAAATGTACTTGTCCAGAGCACCTGTCCGAGGTTTCGTAGGTTACCGTTGCTGAATGTCTAATGGGAGAGAATAACATCCATAATTGAGGTTCGCCTAGTTGAGAAAGTTGAAATTATAACCTGACGATGCACGCGCGAGCTTCTCTCGGGCCGGCTCTCAGCTTTCGCGCTCGCTCGTTTATTGGTAGCGGGAATAATGAGAATTTCAATATTCATAACTCGCCTTACGACGAGGCGGTTATCGTGCCCCCGCGGTTTACGCGGTTCGCTCTACATTATTTTACGAGTAGGCTTTTGTCAAGAGATGCGCCCAAATCTCTCTCTCTCTCTCTCTCCCGTAAACATACTCCTCGTCTATCCAGACTTCCAACAAGAATTTTGGTTCGATGACGCGTGATGAAGACTCGCTCATCGACCACGGAAATGACTGCGCTATGAGAAAAGGTGGATCATGCTTGACCAATCCCTGGGACACTGAATAAAAAATCGTTCGAAAGATTCTATTTCCGAACAAGGTTAAGGTATTCCCTTCACGAAACCGGGTACTCTCCAATTAACTGGTTTTTATTTACAATAAAGTAAAAGTGCATCCAATCACATTGCAAAAACGTTATCGAACATTTAACGAAGAATTATAACTTTTAAAAACGGAAAATGTATACGGGAGCTTATGAAGATTACACGATTAACACATTTCTATCCAATTATTTATAGACTTAATATTTCTACATTTCTGATACAAACAGCCTCACTCGTAGAAATAAATTATAAGGAATCCGTAACGACGATAAAAATAGGAAGTAATCGGATGTTGAACGAAAATATTAACAATAAGAGTTGAAAAAATATCACAAGGGTTATGATCGGCAACACAAATTGGCAATTTGGCTGCGTTCGATGCTGATTGATGAATATATATACGAAGTACCGTCTTTGACACTCATAATTTTTAACCCTTACGTGCCACACCTCTGCAGAATTACGTACTTGCCACCATGGGGTAGATTTGTACCCCAGTGACAAAAATTGTTATAAAAAATGAACTACTGAATCTTTCGACTCGAAAGAAAATATTGAAGCTTTTTTTTCAAAGATTGTTTGCGGTATATAGCCAAAAATTAAATTTAAGTACACTCAAGAAAATGCTAAAAGCAACATAAGTGGAAAAATTACTATTTTCCTTAATAGGCCTGGGGTAGTTTGTACTCCAAGGTGGCGAGTGAGGGTTAATATCGAACAAAAGACGAGTGTCCATTTCATGCGCCCACAAAATACGGCCCTCCACGAAAGGATTTCCTTAAACAGGATAAATCGGTCGGACACGGGACAAGCATAGTGTCAAGGGAAAGAAACCTTAGCAGCTGAGTCAAAGTATGCAGTTATCCTATAAATTTGGAGCATAAGCTAAATTTGGAGCCAGACAAACGGCTGAGATAACGGCAGAGCGAATAATGCATCGCATATGCTGTGCAGAAACTGTTGGAATTTATATATGTATATCGACTAACAGCAAAATTTAACGTCTTCCTCGCACTATATCCCTAATGATACATTTCTCTGTGCTATTATTATACGTATGTATGTACAGGAGACCCATCGCGGTACGTAAAAGCTTAGAAGATATTATACGTACCTGTCCAGGTACCCAAATACACTTATATTATATTCAAACGGCTTTGTCCTCCCTTCTCTCTCTCACTCTCTCTCTCTCTCTCGACCTCGTTGCAATAATAACGATGATAACAATTATTCTTATGAATATTGATAATCCGCTAAATCGGACTGGACGAAAGCACTGAACGAATTTTTATTCACAATCGCGTTTTGAGTTTATCCAGGAAATTTCGGATGAAAAAAAGACAATGCCGTTGTTTTCGCTATTTGGAGAAAAATATAAATGAGTGTTTTTTTGTTGTTGTTGTAGAGGATTCATTCGGTTGGAGAAAACGATTTTCGCGCGGCTATATACTTTGCCGGATCGCGGTACGCACTTGGGAGCGGCCACTTGGGCGAAGGCAGTCTCCCGAAAATATTCAAATGCGCGAGGGTCGTTTCGGAATGGTCTTGCGGTGTCCAGGGAAGGTTAAAGGGTGCGAATATGCTATACTTATGTAAGATGTCCGATTTGCATACGAAACCTGCCCGAGGTCAGCATTGAAATACGAAGATCCGTATAAGAAGCTTACGAGAAGAGCTTTTCCCTGTTCTCTCGCTCCAACACATCCGAGGAACGTAATTTTTCTGTCAACAGCCACGAAATTAGTGCGAATCCAGAGCATCATTTTTAATTTTGCAAATTTAACTCCGGATTTGTAATCGTGACCCTGAAAATTTTGATAATCGGACTGTTATAGAATTTCAAGTGAAAAAATCCAATTAAAAATGGAAAATCGGATAAAATCTGCGTGGGTCACTGGGAGTCTTGCCTTGTCTGACGAGCCTGATCACAATGGACCCGAGCTCGTGCATATTTCGAAAATTCTAAATGGGGATCCGAATATTTTGTTGTAAAATTGACAAGAATCTATAGAGACTTGGTAGAGTCTCGGGACGAGTACATTTGACAGCGTCGTCTGCTGGCCCGACAGTCGGCCGAGTAAGAGTCTCTGAATAAAGCAAATTCGGTGATGGGGATAAGCATTTTCTTTAATCACGGAGCCCAGGAGTAATGTCATGATCTGAAAATTGAACTAGAGACTAATTAAATTGGTCCCCGTCGATTGAGCCATAAATCATCACGATTGGTGCCGTAATTGCTGAGAAAAAACTTTGCATATGCAAAATTATGCAAAAAGCGCAGTGTGTGCGCGTGTATGTATATGCGCGCAGACGAGACACAATGAAAGGGCTCTTGATGCCCATCAAGACCGATTTTCATGAAAGTCCATCTTCGATGACAGAAGCGACGAGTTTCTATTACCACCGTGAAGTTAGTTGGTCATCTTTCGGTTTTCCACTTTTTTGTCTTGAGACTTGGTAGAGTCTCGGTGAAAGTCAATATTCTGCTTTATCAACATTGACGTTTCAATTTATTCAAAAGATTTATAAAAACAATGTACTTGTCCGGGCTTTTTCCTCGTGAAGGGGATTTGCCATGATTTATTTATCTTCAGGAAAATGATTGGTCGTCGAGGAAATAGGTGGAATGGAAACTTTCTTAAATATATTCTTTCAGCAAGCTCGTTTGGTGATGCTGCGAACTTGATTACGAGTAAAATACATTTTTATTTAATTTTTTTCCACGGTTAATTATGAACGGAGAGGGCGTAGGTACGAAACGGGTAGCGGAATGGGCGGTACAATGGAATAAATTAAAGCGTACATTGCGAGCTTTGCAAGCTCTGACCACTAACCGAGTATGTATGCATGTATGTATTATATTTTTACAGGTGGTATATGTTTGTGATGTAAAAAGCGAGGGGAAAAAGTGGCAAGGTGTGCACAAATGATGATGCAAGTGGGTCGTCCGTACAGGAGCTTTTCTTTTGGTATTTTGATCATGGCTCGTTAGCCGTCGTCTCTTTATCGCGACGAGAACGCTTTTACCGATTTACGCGGATAAAAAGAAAATGCGTCATAGTGATGAGAGAGAAGGCAAGTGGAGAGGCAAAGAAATTTGGCGAACGATCCTAAATCAAGAGAGGCAAGAAAAAAGCCAACGAATCGTCTGGACTCGTTGCTTTTTTCCAACCCCAAACATTTTAATCTCCCGCGGCAAAACAAGTGACGTTTTTATCGAAGGAACTAAAGATTTTCCCATACACACCAAGAGATACTCAAACGTCATTGGTTTTGAGAAAAATCAATAATTATTTTTGTATCCAAGTTTCATTTGGTCCAATTTTGCTAAAAACGATTACGACGTTTATTTATTTATTATAAATCCCGTTCATGTTAATACCGATTACTCGACAAATAATTATACGTACTTTGTACTAGAACGGGAAATTTTTTATTGCCAGAGAGTTGAAAAAAAAAGTGGAAGGCTGTTCGACGATAAAGTCAATATACGAACCAATTGGCCTTTGTTAACGCACGCGAATTCTTCGATATCCCTGGGCTGCTGCTACATGAATTCATGCAACCTACACTTTTTTTTCCACCAATCACATTCATGCATACATGTATCCACGTACACTGTACGTTCATATAGAAATACGTACAGATATATATGTGTGTGTATAGATGAGTGAGCTTGAGGCAAAAAAGAAACGTTTAGAGTTGGAAGAAGAGTGAAAGGCAACGTGTGATAGTGAGCAAAGCGCAGTAAAACGAAGCTGTGTGAGCCAATGCCAGAACGTAGGCAATATAGAACGGATAAAAAACACGACGCGAACGGAAGAGCGCGCAAGCAGAAATAGCCGCAATCCAATTTCGTTTGAAACGTTCATCCATACGAAATTATGGTAACGGAATCCGAAATGTTGGAGCAAAGTCTCGTGCTCACGAGCGGTCACGATATCGCTGAAAGAATAGTAAAAAAAAATCAAGGTAGCAAAAAATACATTGCCGTGTCTAATGCGAGCTTGCGATATTCCAAGACGGACACGACGCGGAAAAAGCTCACTCAGATTTCGAGAAACTATCGAGTCTCTCGTCACTTTTAATTATTCTCACTAAATTGCGGTTGTTAATTATACTGACTGGCTGAATAAGAAAATGATTTCTTTTGCTTCCTCATACAGGAAGCTATGTGACGGCGAACATTTTTTTTTCCAATTTTCAATGTCAATGTGCTTCAAATTTCCCAAAACATCGAAAAATCATATCTAGAAAAAATCTCCGGATGTGTGTGTGTATTCATGTTCTGGCACTGCAAAATTCAAACGTTTATAACACGAGAACTGTTTGAGATATAGGGCTCCCGTTTTGCACTAAGATGTTAATGTTTCAACGCTTCATTCTCGGAGAATTTTGTCGGAATTGCTAAAAAAAATACGAATTCTACGGCATTGTGAATTTTTCAAAAAAAAAAAGGGTGTCGACGCTCTAGCTTCCGCAAATTTTAAGATTTATTACTAATTTTTTTTTTTTTTATGAATAGAGTATCATAATAGGAAGCTTGGTTTGAATTTAGGAAATATCGGTTGAACGTTTTTAATTTTTGTGAATTTTTGAATTTTACGAAAATATGAGTTTTTTGAAAAATCGTCCAACCGCTCTAATTTCTACAAGTTTAGTAAAATATTGTGTATGAGTCTGTACTTCTTCTTTACTTTCTAGAAAAGTTGTCGAAAATATATATAATTTAAATGAAAATACAAAAAAACGCTGCGAATGGCTTCCTCAAGATGCTCAAGATGCACGATGCTCAAGACTTCCTCTATGAGATAGCCAAAATTGAAAATATAGATTCTCTTAGAGAAAGATTTGAGCATTGTGCATTTTGAGGAAGCAATTTGCAAATTTTAATGAGCAGCGTTTTACTGGAAATTTAATGGAAAATTCTACTGGAGAATTCTGTTTCTGCATATTTATCTCAACTATTAATGCTGGAGTCGAAAATATGCATAACAAGCGAGTTCCATTGGTCACTGTATTTTTTTCCACGTTCTTTTTCTCCTGTTGCCGAGAAAGTTCCATATTTTTGCTAATAATTTAATTATTACGATTTTCGATAAAACTAATCCCGTCCATTTGTCCGTTAGTTTGTTCCACGAGTTGCCATTAATTTCATGAAATTGTGATTTTTTGCAAGGAATTCCAAGGGTTTCCAAGGACGTAGAATTTTGTAAATGCGTAAAAGTATGTGCTTGAAAAATATTCTTCATAAACGAAGACGAAGTGTCGCCGTTTCCTACCGATGAGTAATGAACTCTACTAGCACACCTCGCCACGTGTTTTTCCTCGTTCTCTGCCGCTCTTTCCATTCGCCATTTTCTTCTCGTTCCAACGCTTAAATTCAATTCTGGTCCAAGTACTATTAAGCCGTTAACGTTAAGATACTCGCTGACCGAGCAAGCCATTTTTCTTCTCATATTTTTAATCACAAAATCCAGCACTAGGTTTTCCACCAAGGCGTGTGCTCGAGAAACTCATGACCTAGATGTTATTTTTCAATCTGTTATCTGCGACAAATAATATCCATTAAGCCACTACCTGTTTCTGTTTCTCAAGGAACTAAATTTCAATATTTCACGTATAACGTTCCCATTAGGAATTTAGCACGAGAATACAGAGCTCGCTTAGTTTGGAGAAATTTCATACTCGTGCGGTTCACTCACGAGTGCAATTTGATGATCTCGAGCAAAGTGGGTGTAAGTTATCGAGGTGTGAAAAGTTGAGAGAATATTGCATGGTGTTTGTTGCTATTCGTGCGGATGGAAAAGGAGATTGAAGTAAATAAGTATGGCAAAGAATATATGGTGAAAGATGAAGCGCTAGAAATTAATGTTCGATCGTGAGTTAACTCGGATAGGTTAGGATTGATAGTGATGCGAATGGGAGGGAGAGAGAACGGGGAGGTGAAGAAGTAGAGATGAAATTCTTGGTTTATTTCTTTTGGCGCGTGATCCCGGCAGATTGGAAAAGTTCAGTAGTATCTTTGGCTGTTTTTTGTTCTTCTTCATTTCGTGGGCAACTCGATACAGTAACAAGAGCACACACGCATGTAGATTAAGAGGAGAAGAAATTCTCGTTTAATCCCATAGGAATAAAAGCCTATGTGTGGCTACAGTTTCTCGCTTATGGACCATTAGTTTTTTCTCACCGGAAAGCCAATAAAGAGATGCTGGACGGCGTGCACTCGTTGGTCCTCGCACGCGTTCGTCTTGATTAGTAGTTCCTATGAGAATTAATGAGTTTTCGTGGTTCCGCTCGCGATCGATCAAGCTTTCGAAGGAGCTCCGACCAAACGCAGTGATAACTGACTCCAGGCTCCCTCCCTCTTTTTCTTCCTCTAGAAAAGTTTGACTCGTTTAATTTCGAGCGTTTGTTCCGTTCGCAATAATTCGTTGCATCGGCGAATGTTTCCACTTTGTTTTCCAAGTTCCAACGTTCCATGATACTTGGCATCGTACATTTGGAATTATTAGCAAACGACAGATTAATCGGGAAAGAGCCGAGAGGAACGTATAAAAGCCAACACTTGGTTGTTGCCTTGTGCGGTCCTCGATGCATGACCAATTCGTCCATCGTGATGAACGTTTCTTGGATGAGCTACAACGGTCCAAGTGGCATCTATCTTCTCGAATCATACACGATGCGGACTCGTGAGGTATGTAACGAGTGTTATGCATGCTACGTGAGCACTTACGATCCTTCTGGAAGGCACTGGTTACGCGGACGATGCGCAACCTATAACTATTGTACGATTGGGTATTATACGCACCGTCGCCTAAACTAGCAGTTAACGTCAAGGCGCGAGAGCGGCAGAGGCAGAGGGACATTGACAGGGATATGAAGACGGGTCCGTGTATGATGAAGGTGCTCGATCATAGAGCCGAAATTACTGAGTAAGGTTGTGCCCAAAGGCATCTAACGGATGTCCAGAATATTCGTGCGCGGAGCACACCGTATCATCTCAACTGTGACGGAACAGTGCTCGGTACGCTTGTGAAACGCGTAGGTTATAACTGCCTTGTTCTCAACTTGTCGGGGATGGCCAAGGTCGTCATTTCATCATCGAATACCATTGAAAACGTTCGCTCTCGACGGAACACGAATTCTCAAAGTTTTTGGCGATCCACCCCTCAATTTTTTAAAAATATTTGTTATTGCTGAGAACCTGGGGTCATAAATGACCCCAGTTTTGAAAAATTTATATCTCCGATAAAATTTAACAAACAAGATGCTCAAGATGCACGATGCTCAAATCTTCCTCTACGAGGACTATATTTTCAAGTTTGGCTTCCTCGTAGATCAAGCTTTGAGCATGGTGCATCTTGACCATCTTGAGGAAGCAATTTGCAAATTTCAATTTGCAACCTTCTTTGTATTTCCATTTAAATCATATAATTACGACAACTTCGTTGGAAAGTAAAGAGGAAGTACAGAAAATTTGCAAAAATTAAAGCGGTTAGACGATTTTTCGAAAAAAACTCAGATTTTCGAAAAATTCGAAAAATCATAAAATTTAAACCGTTCAACCGATATTTCCCAAACTCAATACCAACCTTCCTATTATAAAACTCTATTTATAAAAAAAAAAAAAAAATGTCGACAACCCTTTTTTGTAAATTTCTAAATATCGTAGAATTCGTATTTTTCTAGCAATTCCAACAAAATTTTCAGAAAATGGAGAGCTTGTATAGATATGCACAGACATATATATCTGTGCAAAACGGGAGCCCCGTAGCTCAAACCTTTCTCGAGTTATGAACGTTTAAATTTTTCATTGCCAGAACATATACACACACACATCCGGAAATTTTTTCTAAAAATGATTTTTCGATGTTTTGGGACATTTTAAGCACATTGACCTAAAAAACTGGAAGAAAAAAATTTTCATCGTCACATAGCTTCCTCTATGAGGAAGCAAAAGGGCTCAACTAGGGCTCGATCTTTTCGTTTTTAAATGCAGGATCACGTGAGCCTGGAGCAATTTAGCTCGAAATAAAAAAATAGTCAAAAATACGGTAAAACGATGAAAAACGGGAGAACGATGGGAGAAAGGGCGCGGGACTTAAAGTCGCCTAGGGTAATTTTCGACCCTAGGTTACCGTTCTAGTGTTAAAATGGACTAAATCATTCGCTCAAATAGGAAATTCCGGGTACAAGTTGAATTTGAGAAACGAAGCTGAAGCCTTTTCGATAGTGGACGCCACCGAGCGAATGGTCCTTCAATCGAATAAAACTGTGGTCTCGTTACCAAATGTACCCGATAGCGCACTACCTATAACAGGATCCTGTTCGTTGGAACTGTGTATTACCGAACGAACAGGAGGGAATTTGATGCGGCTGAGCGAGTGGTTCGAGGTCGCATAGAAAAACTCGTATGCAGCCATCGGCCTCAGTCGATTTTGGTGTTACATACCGGTCGGTACTGAACGACTTGCTTCATCCCTTTTCATCAAAATTCTATAGCCTTTGTTTCTATTGACAGTCACCTCTCCCTCCACTTTTGTTTACACAGCATACTTGATTCATTTTACAAATAGAAGTCTCCGAATGGATCTCATGGCCAGCAGAGAGCCCGTGCGGTGCTGGAATACAATTTCGAAATTACTTGCCTCCGGGTGGCACCCTCGTGTATCGGTTGCCGCAGCAGAGACTGGGCCAGGTCCGAGGCTCTCGCGCTTGATTCAGCAAATTATTGTCCAGCCTGATTCAGACACTCGTCTTGACAGGCTCGTTACTCATTTGACAAGCCTCTGGGTGTCACAGTGTTTGTGAATTGCTCCACAAATTTACGCGTTACTTTTGGAAAAACTGTCTTTTTTTCACTCTTTCCCGTCGAATCAGGCACAAAAAGGGGTGGAAAGACTCATGAAGGTTTGTCGCGGTATTTCGTGCACAAATGAAGAATTTCGCATAACGAGGTTGCTAATGAATTTGATTTTAATGTCACGAGAAAAAGGGAGAGGAGCCGAAATAAAAAATGGCAGATTGGAGATTGCAATTATACAGCAGCCGGTAATCCGCGCGAGGACGCGTGGTGCTCCAATGAAAGAGGAAAGTGTGTCAAATGGATGGAATTGAAAAAAACCATCCTGATTACGGCGCAGCCCTCTAATGAATTGTTATGTGGCCGGAAATGAGGCTTGTGTCGTAGCGAAATGAAAATAAGATTCTCGTTGACGATGCACCACAGTCGCTCGTAATACCTGAGAGCTTCCGCGTGCATCAATAGATTTCTGTAACGGCGCAGTGTGTTGACACGTGCGAGAATTTCACGAAAGAGAATAAGCAGAGGATGAAATAGTAAACGAGAGACAAAATCGAGAGTCGAGTTTAATGTCGCAGATGGGATTAATGTTGGATCTCGGAATAAGTATCCGAGCTATCTCCGCGTCAGCGTGATTCTCTCAAGCAAGACAGCCATAATCCACCGGAGCTTATACTCGTCGTCGCAACTATTCGATCAACCGCGATGAGCAGTATTTAATATTCTGCCCTCATCATCCTTAATATTTAACGCTGGATGCTTACATTTGTACGAGCCGGTTCAGCGATAATTACGACGCGATATTCGTCATTGGTAAACCGAGATAAATTCTGCCAGGGAAATCACCGGAAGCTATGCGAAAAGTTGTTGAAAAGTGCTAAACGGAACACATCAGGAAAAGCCATGAAGCCAGGAAAAGCCCCATATGTCGTTGCGTACCTTTTTTCTTGCAAGAAGAATTGGAAGAATCTTGAAAAATGCGATCGAGCTCGCAGCGGTATACGGAAAAGAGGACCGGAGCAGTCGGTGATGCAATTTCCTCGATCTGGACTACCGTTCCATATACGAGCGTTCTTCATCATAGGAAGCAAATTCTCAATTGTACGATAGGAGCTTTCTATAAGCAGTTTATGAGCGGATTTGTTATTTTTGAGGCTCCCAGAAAATGGGGAAATATTGAAAAGCAGCTCGCCAGCTTTCGAGTGTTTTTTTTTTTCATTTTTTTAACGTGGACATCGAATTTAGAAATATGAACGAAAATTTAGATTCATTTTGCTTCCTCATAGAGGAAGCTATGTGACGGTGATTTTTTTTTTCAGTTTTCAATGTCAATGCGCTTAGAGATGTCCCAAAACATCGAAAAACCATATTTGACCTTCTGGCACTGTAAAATTCAAACGTTTATAACTCGAGAACGGTTTGAGCTACAGAGCTCCCGTTTTACACAGAAATTAATCTTTACGAGCTCTTCGTTCTCTGAGAATTTTGTCGGAATTGTTAAAAAAATACAAATTCTATGGCATTTTGAAATTTTCAGAAAAAGGTGTCGACGCTCTAACTTTACTAAATTTAAAAATTTATTACAAATTTTTTTTTGTATAAATAGAGTATCATAATAGAAAGATATTGAATTTGGGAAATATCGGTAGAACGGTTTAAATTTCATGATTTTTCGAATTTACCAAAAATCAGAGTTTTTCGAAAAATCGTCAAACCGCTCTAATTTTTGCAATTATTGTAAGATATTGTGTACAAGTCCGTACTTCCTCTTCACTTTATATTTCTATCGTTGTTGCTGCTGACGTGCACAGCTGTATGGGTTTCCGGTTCGCCTCATATTGAAAGTACTTCACAGCTTAGAAGGAGGGTCTTATCATCTCGGAAGTTTGCTTGACCGTTATAGGAGGAACTAGCTGGGCGGGGGAGACGTGATGATGCGGAGAAGGGTATTATTGAGGCATCGTTCATGTTGGGTAAATGGGCCCTACTCACAGTAACGCCTGAAATATTTAAGTATTTAACGAGACATAGCGGTGGTCGAAGCGCTGTATAGAAAAGACGGAGAGGGGAATAGGATGAGAAAATAGAAGGATCGTATGTGGATATGAGCAGGTTGCCGGTCTTGCGGAGATATCGGACAGCCAGTTATCGCTGTACCGGAGAGAATGGATCAATAACGCCTTGGCTTAACAGTAGGAGTATGGCTCCTCTTTTCTCTACCAGCAGTATACGTGCTTCTATATAAATAGTAATGACGAGCTAAAAGCAGGTCATCGAAGGGGAGAAGCCGAGGACAACACTAAAGTTTTATCAGAAAGCATTGGCCTCCGAGACTCTCAACGTTTCAACTTAATTTCGTATTTATTTAGACTTGACTTTATCTATCGAAGTAACGAGAGACTTTTCTGACCTGATTTCCGGTGTCGGTTCGACGCGAAAAATGCAACATATTTGGAAATTTCAAGACGTTACGTTGTTGTTCGTTGGTAACAGCTTTGAAAAGAACGTTTGGAAAATGAGTCGAAGCTCTGCGGAGTCGTCCGTAAGAGAGAGAGAGAGAGAGAGAGAGAGAGAGAGAGAGAGAGAGAGAGGACTGAATCGTCTGTTGGATTCGCGACTCCATTGCACTCGGTTGCTTTCGTTTCTCGTTACTCGACGATGAAAGCCGAGCGAAACGGAAACTGAATGAATTGATTCCCTCTAATGCTTTGCTGCTCGCCCACGCAGTCTCGTTTGAAAAGCTATAGATCCTCGAGCATTCTACGAGCGTCCTGCTGTTGGTTCCTGATTCGCACTGGGTCTTTAACGCTTTATGAAATATCTCCAGCGACGGAAACGCGTTTAAGACAACCCGAGAAATCAAATCTCCCAATGACGTGGGATGCTCGTGCAAAACGCTGTCTCGAAACTTGCTCTCCTCGAACGAAAAGTTCATCGTATTAGATTTTAGTTTTTTCTTTGCTATTTCGGATGCAATGTTTGCTGCTTTCTGTTCTCGTACGATGTTTCCCACTAAATAAAAGGACGCGAGTGAAAGGAGGTAAAAGACGGCGGTGAGATTGAAACGGAGGCTGACAACGAGGCAAAAGACCCTGGCCGATCCAGCGGGAATGCCCGAGGAGCGCTGTATATTTGGGTCAGTGAATATATGAATGCAATATCCATCAAGAGTGTTGAAATCCATTGTGAGTTTTTCAACATCGCTCCTCTATTTCTTTTTGCAGAAAGCCATACGTTGAAATAGACTGCGGAGATGCTGGATTCGAGAATGGAAATTTGGGTGGATATGAGGATGTTGGTTGACCGAAATAACTGCGTAGGCCATGCATACGTGATATCGTCGAATTTATTATAAATTTCAATCCTTTTTTCTTTGGGTTTGTTTAGAAAGAGACTCGCTATTTTGACCCTCCGTAGACACACTACAATTAACGCACCTCCCTAGACACACATGGGTCTGGGGGGTCCTACGATTAAAAATTTACAAATTGCTTTCGAAAAATGCTCAAGATGTTTCATTATTATTATTCAATGGTAATCGATACGAAAACCGGGAGATTCACGCCATTCGCTGAATGGGCTGGACATCCCAGACCCATGTGTGTCTACGGAGGTTTAATTTTTGTCTCGACTTCAGGCGAACGAAAAAAAGTGTTGGAATTGTCGAGCCAAGTTATGAGCAAGCAAAATCTCTGCGTCACAGGGATCCGGATAATTCAAGAAAATTTGAGGAAAAGTCCGAATTCTCGTAATTTCCGGTTTGGGAAAGCCCATGGGAAAGGATCTCGCGTATAGACCGCGCACGAATGGACAAAATGGAGTAAGTACTGTACGAATTTCTGGCCAGTCGCCAGTTATCGAATCCAAGTGATACGATTGTCGTGTCACCAAGCCCGCATTCCAAGAGGTCGCAGTTATAATCTCGCGGTTCAAACGTGTACTCTCTCCTCCCTCGCAGGTAATATTCGACTATTCGCGTCCAAGGAATTTCCGGGCTTGCGCTCACGATTCACGAAAATCCTTCGATCCTTGCTTTTAAGATTTTGGGTCGTTCTTTTCCGTTCTGGTGTAATTTGCTTACTCGAGCTGAGGCTTGGACCTGATGGGAACTAGTAAAAAAAAACAAAATTCTCTGAAACTACGTTAGCGAGAAATTCAGCTCGTGCCATTTCGATAATAAGCGACGCTACTTCCGATGCGACGATTGTTCCGGTGGTGGTCGCGCGGCGCAGAACAAACCAGAAGAGAAATTACGTAGTGCGCGCGGAGTCAGCAGTTATTACGAAATGCGACGTACCGTGAGAAAGAGAAAACGCGACAGAGATTTTCCTCTGTTTGGTGCTTGCGTATTTTCCACCGAGTTTTCCTAACATCCCCCCGCATCATGCTCCTTTCGTCTTTCCATCGTTTTTTCTCCCTTTGCGCTTTATAATGCTCTCTCTCTCTCTCTCTCTCTCTCTCTCTCTCGCTCTCCTTCTGGCGCTCGCTGTCTCCCTTTTCCTTCGTCCCCCATTCGGCTTGTCTTTTCTTTCGCGTAATGGACTCTACGTACCGAAAGATAAATTCGCGGACAGCATGCAGGAGAGCAATAGCAGGAACCTTCCAACTCTGCGAGTCTTTGCTCTCGCTTTTTTTTTCTTCCTTCTCGACAACGCTCTTAATACTCATTCGCCATGCGACAATCCAATTTTTTGTAACCGTCTCGAGATAATATACGTCCGGTGGCACCTCCTTCGAGAGTCACGCAATTACGAATAAAAAAGCAGCGTGTAGCAAGACGATAAGCTTTAGTAATGATTTTAAAACCCTGTGCGGTTGATCCATCGAATATTCATGCCAGTTAAAATGAAAAGTGTTTCGTAAAGCATTTTCTCATGAAAATAAATCGCCTCGGAATTTCCTCCGAGAACTCGAAAATTTTCTTGTTTTTTTTTTCCTTCCAACAAATCTTGAGGAGCTATTGTGGGATTGCTCGAGGATGATTTTCAAGGGGATAAAGCAAAATGGAAAATATGAGAGAACAAAGGTACGAACCGGGCGGAGGAGGACAAAGTACGAGGCGAAAATAGTTAGGAAAATGCGCAACGTGCGACTGGAGGGAACTGGAAAACAGGAACGAGGAAATGGTTACGCGTCCGGGCTTTTACACGCTCGTGAGCCGAGTCCCTGCAAAACGGAGAGCATTTTGCTCAGAGAATCACATTTTACCGGTGTATTCTATAGGATAGTATTAAATATGTGTTCGTGTTTTTGTGTATGCGTACAGAAAGTATATGCAGTGAGAGAGGGGGCAAGGGTAAGAGAGCGTAGCCCAGGGGAACTTAAGAATGGAGGTGGATAGATGTACAGAGGGAAGTTGCGTCGCTTAGAGCCTGAAGTACACCGACGAGAGAGCAAGCGCGAGAAAACGAGAGGGACCAAAATAGAGAAATGGATATTTTCCTCGTCCTTTTCTTCTTTCCACTTTCTCTCTCTCTCTCTCTCTCTCTCTCTTTTCTCGTGCACCTGTCTGTCTGCTTGTTTGTCTCTCTGTCTGTCTTGCTTTTCCTCTTTCCCTCTTGTAGTGGAGATGAAAAGTTTAGGGCCCCGGGCAAGCTCTCTTTACCGTCGGCCATTTGAGCTGAATTTTCGAGCCACCGAGTAAAAGCGACGCTTCATTGGGTTCCACTATAATGGCGGATTTATGGGAAAGTCTCTGGCGAATATGAGGCGTTTTAAAGTTTTAGACGAACGATAAACGCGAGTTCGTCGATTTTTTTATTTTTTTTCGGTATGTTGATTTATTTTCGAATGTTCATATCGGCACAGTTTTGGGAGATCTTCGCTGACCAAGGATCTTCCCTGCAAAAGTCGGAAAAGAGGCAGGAACATTGGCAATTTTTACGGTCTCTAAATTTTTCTACAATAAAGAATAGTTGCTCCGGATTCGGAGCTTTTTTTCTTTCATTCGAAAATTGATCGTGTTCATTATCGAGGTCGGTAAAATCGTCGCGTTGATAGCGAGGACAAAAGGGTCCTCGAGGAACCGATAAATTTTCTCTCAATCATCGGCGGGCAATGATGTCGAGTGGACTCGCGTGAAAACGGGTCCACTTGTCGAAAAAGTGGTATTGCACGTTTGCCCAATTATATGGGGCGAAGGTTATCATTGTTCCGTGGAATTTTATCAAATTAGTTAAACAACAATTATTCACATAAATTGCCATATTGCATCGATTTAACCCTAGAACGTTAACCCTTAATAGTCACAACTCCAGATTGTGACGTAATAGTCATTCGGGGTGTTATCAACCCTACTTTTACTTTGGAAGGC
The DNA here is from genome assembly GCA_963921915.1 of Hyposoter dolosus. Taxonomy (NCBI): domain Eukaryota; kingdom Metazoa; phylum Arthropoda; class Insecta; order Hymenoptera; family Ichneumonidae; genus Hyposoter; species Hyposoter dolosus. The sequence continues at coordinate 14,944,513 of OY998132.1, read as the reverse complement.
GCTAAATAATTGAAAAATCGTAAAAAAAAATAAAATAAAAATACTACAATGTATTTTCAACCCTTGAGTAACGACCATGACGATTGTATTTAATTTGTGCAATTTTTAAAACAAAAAAAATGTAAAAAAAAAAAAATTCTACGAAAATGACTTTTTTTTACAAAAAAATGATGCAGAAATTGTAATTTTCAATAAAAAAATAAAAAAATCGTTTCATAAGTCTGAAATAGCCTGCTTTCAGGTGGGACTGGTTAAATTAGCAACCATTCCAAAAAGCATACCCCGGGTTTTACACCATCCGCTTCCTGCGGTTTCCAAAAGTGAACTAACCGACCCTTTCGAATAATAACGACGAGGGGGTGTCAAAAATCCCATTTTCTCAAAATTTCTATTACGTATCGTCGGTCAAAAGCGGCTGGGGTAAAATTAATCCCATGTGACCATTTAAGGTGAAAAACGACCCCAGGCGACTCAAAATCCCGCGCCTTTCTCCCTTCGTTTATTTATTTATTGTTTTACCGCATTTTCGACAAATTTTTCAACTTTAAGCAAAATTGCAGTGAACGAAAAGAATGAGCCCAAAAATTGATTTTCATTAAATTTTACCGCAAATATGCATTTTTCATATTTTTCTAGGTTACCGGAATAAGTAAAAAAAAAAAGGAAATATAAGAACAGTTGAACAAGAATTATTCGCATAAATTGCGACATAATCAATTTTGCACTATCAGTGAATAATATGAAAATATATTTGAACGTCGGAGCGCAAAGATCGAGAGCAATTATCCCTTGAAAATTCTTCTCGAGCAGAGTCCAAAGTTATTTTCACTATTCTTTGACTTTATCAAAGGTTGAAAGGTAAATCTTAGGAACAACGAAAAACCCTTTGTGCTTGACGGGAAGAACGTGAACGGTAGGAAATTATAACGCCAGTATATATCAGGTACGTGTCTGTGTATATATGGAGCTACGAAGCATCAACGTGACTGTGAAACGTGCAAGATTTCTTGCAGTCATTTCTCTGTCGGTCGGTCTCTTTCGCTCTCGGTTTCATTTCCCATACATCCCGTTAGTTTTCTCACTCTTTAACTTTTTCCTCAATTTCTCCGGCTTCTCAGAGTCTCGCACGCTCTCGGTCTGCTCATATGATCGAGCCAAAATGTGTTAGCCGCGACACACCGTCACAGAGACATATACACGGATGCACACGAGTCTTTGCTCGTAGGGAAGATTTATTGCCCTCGGAAAATCCGCCCAGTCGTTAATAATATTCTTTCCCTCGTGGCTGTATATCTCGCTTGGTCTCTCGTTTGCCTTCTCATCCACCGATCGAAGTCGACGCAGCAACGCGATCGTGACCGTTCCAATGAAAAATTATTTCTTAGACTCGATTATTTTCCAACGTTATTCCGCGAGAGACGAACGAATGAAAATCCGTTACGAGCTGCCGTGCGTGTCAACTGTGCGCAAACGACTTTGCGTCGAGTGCGGTATCGTCTATAGAAAGACTCGGGACTCGATGATTCGTTGCTGGGAAGAAAAATTATCAATAAAATTAATCCGTTGTCCTTGACAACATTGCAAAATTGACCTTTCGTAGACACACTACGATTAGAGCGCCTTCCTAGACACACATGGGTCTGGGGAGTCCTGCCGTTTTTTTTCTGTACTTGGACGCGTTAAAAAAATGGGAAAAAATTCAGGAAAGTAGTTTTGAATCTATAGAAAGAGAGCCTGCACTGGGTGATGAATAAAAATTCTTTTTTATTATTGTTATTTAATGATAATCGATACGAAAAACAAAAAATTGCAGCCATTCGCTGAATGGGTCTCTCCAGACCCATGTGTGTCTTCTGAGGGTTAATAATAATTCGTACAATTTTCATAATCTTGTCAAAGGCATTGGTTTTGCACTGATACGTTTTTCATGAGCGGGTGCTGTCGTTGCACTGTATTATATTTCATAAATAACGCGACGTAATTTTAAAAATTTTTGAAATATTCGTCACCGAATGTGTAAACCGAATGGAAATATTCGTATGCGGCTATTCGAAATTCATGCAGCAGGGAGTTATGAAGAGGATCAGTATTGTAATGTAAAGTATGTAAAGGATCCGTGCGTATGTTGCATGTGTACGGCTGATGGACATTGCAATGTTGGGGCATAGAACTCGCCTGGTTTATTAAAATCCACCAAAAGCGCGAGAGAGAGAGAGAGAGAGAGAGAGAGAGAGAGAGAGAGAGCGAGAGAGAGAGAGGTGAAAAGGCTGCCTATAGAGGAATACGTAATCAGAGGCTCAATATTCATCATATACACCGTTGAAACACTGTGAAGTCACGCTGCGAAATTGTATAATATGAAGCTTAATCAAGGCCTGAGCGTAGATTCGTGTAACCGCAATGTCACTCATCGCTGATCTCTCTCTCTCTCTCTCTCTCTCTCTCTCTCTCTCTCTCTCTCTCTCTTTCTCTCTCTCTCTCTCTCTGGTACAAATTCTCGTTTAAACATTACGAGTACAATGAACTGTATGACCGCGACAACGGTTGCACATTGCACGTAAAACTATGTGCAGAACATAATCAAGTGGCAAAACATTTTCATTTTTAATATGAAGCGCTCTCCAACAAATGATTTGTGATTTACAAATGGCGCGTAATTCGATTACCCCGATGCCGCATTAATGTGTGATTCAATTTCCATTGCAAGTACGAGGTCCGTATAATTTGGAGCGTGTTTGATGGATGGAAAATAAAATTTGAGTGTATCTGAACCGAATCCCGGAGCTTTCATCGTCACTTGCTTTTACAGACGAAAAAAAAGAGAGCGAGAGAAAGAGAGAGAGAGAGAGGGAGTGAAAAAGCGGAGAAGTCACTGTGCGGTGGATGAGCCAAAAGGTGTGAAAGAAACTCGGTTCGAGGATACTTTCGATCCATATTATTGTGGTCTGGTCTCTATGCCCCTGTGTGAGCCGAGTCCGCCTGAAGGCAGAAAGCTATAAAGAGTGAGCACACGAGTACGCGGTGAAGTGGCGACCGAAAGCTGCTTCTCTCTGGTGATTCTAGACTTTGAACAAGCGGTTTCAGGACACAACCCAGTGACACACTTGAGCATTTTTCTTTTACTCCATATCCATTTGCCGTGCGCCAGTCGAGCTGTCAAAAATATTCAACGCTGTAGCAGCAGCCTTTCCTGGACGTGTCCCTCGCCAACAGAATTCCGCATTAACGAAGCGCAACTATTTCTTCAGTCTTTTTTTTTCATCAATTTTCTCTTCCAACTAAAAAACAACGACTTCCGGTTATTTTAAGGAAATGTTTTCGCGGAGGGCCGTATTTTATAGAGGCATGAGAAGGACACTCGTCTTTCGTTCGATATTAAAAATCATGAGTGTCAAAGATGTTACGTATCGAACGCAGCCAATTTGCCAATTCGTGTTGCCGGGCCCTTGTGATATTTTTGCAACTTTTATTGTTAATATTTCCGTTCAACATCCGATTACCCCCTATTTTTATCGTCGTCACGGATTCCTTATCATTTGTTTCTACGAGTGAGGCATTTTGTATCAGAAATTTAGAGATATTAAGTCTATAAATAATTGAATAAAAATGTGATAATCGTGTAATCTCCATAAGCTCTCGTATTAATTTTACGTTTTAAAAAGTAATAATTCTTCGTTAAATGTTCGTTAACGGGGCTCTTCGCAATATGATTGGATGCACTTTTACTTTATTGTAAATAAAAAAAGGCAAATTTTGCACAGATTTTTGAGTTTTTGTCCAGCCCTAATGCACGGATACAAAGTATCCGTGTGGATTTTCGCGTAAAGTTGCAATCAAGTTAGGCGAAACGCTACAGAGGAAAGAAGAAGGAGTTTGAAAGAAAATCACTGCAACTTTAATGCAAATAAAAATCGTGTGTTTCAAACAGGAACATTCTGTACGAACAAGAATTTGTCTGCACCGGATGTAAGAATTTACAAGCACATTTCAATGCATCGGGGTAAATTGAATTTGTATGAAAAAAAAGGGAGAATTTCGCACGTTATGACAAAAAGAATTGTCCCTGAGAATGAACGCCACTCGAGGTCTTTACACCACAAACGAGCAACGTTTTCCATCTTTGAAATTTCCAGTGCGAGAGAAAAATAAATGCTTCTCGGTGGTGCAATCAGAACTCGTTGCTCACGAAGACACGCACACGTGTATCAACACGAGTAGTTGGTAGTCTTGGCGTGGCTGGGCGAGTTGGCTCCATGAAAGACAGAGAATTCCTCTGGGAATTCGTTCGTTCGTCCATCAGCGAGACTATATATGAAGCCACTCTCAAAAGCTCCTAAAAAGAACATAGTGCAAGCAAAAAAAAAAAGCATTCGCTGGCATTTCAGAAAAAGCTTCGTTAGAAAGCACGTGTTTCTCACAATTGCAAAGGGCGAACAAAGTTAAAAGACTTTTGCCTTGTTACTTGGGAAAAATCCTTTTTTTCATTCCGTGTTCATAATTTTTTTATCATAAATTATTTCTTGCACAACGTACGTATCTTTTGTGACTGGATACGTTCATCATTGGTTTTTTGCCCCAGAATTGAATTATTTTCAGGCAAAAATTGAAATTCGGTTCAGGGACGATTCTTTGGACTGTGATTTTTTGATAAAATTGTCAAAAGTTTGCAATATTTTCGAAAAGACAGGGAAAAGATTAATCGAAAGTGTCATTGGTTCTTTTTTCGCAATTGCAATTTTTTTCCTCGATTGCGATGTGGAAGAAAATGGTAAAATTAGTCAAGACTTATCGAGATGTATTCATCAGTTTTTTGCTTTAATTTGACCTCTCGAGCAGAGGCAGACTGGCTGGCGCGCGGGTTCTATAAGATTCATGAAAGTCGTTTCCTCTTCTCTGATAATTGAAGATGCAGCAAAACAAGGGGGCAAAGTGTGCGAGTAAGAAGAATAAAGGAGAAGAGGTGAGAAAGTAGGATGTTAGCGTGGAAAGCTGAGCTACAATTACTGCTTTTGCTCGTCCAATTGGCTCGCTTATCGTCGCCGAGAGTCTTCCTTCGTTATACTCTACCACCATTTTTAAATCTAATTATCCTCAACACCACTCATATCATTTCGAGATACTTTTTATTTCCGCATTACGGAATCGCCCGTTCATCCACTCTCTCTACTCGGAAACTTGGCTTTTATTTATTTTCCTCTCTTTTGTTTTCTTTTTCCTTTTGTTGCCAGCACGATTAGCCGAGCGCGTTAATTGGAAGCATTCGTCGCGTCAAGACAAGCAGATTAATTCTCCGGGTACAAAATTCTGTATTGGCCGGATAATGGAATAATATTCAATGCCTACGGGCATCACTAAATTTTCATCCATATCATTTAATTACAGTATAAAGTCTCGTTAATGACGATCATCGCGACAGCGATTGAAATTCTTCCAAATTCGTCGGAGAGCTTTGTTCCGCATATGCACACAAAAGCGCAAACATTAGGCCACGTAAAAATGAAAGAAGAATGAAAATTAATTGAATGGATGACACTGCATCAAGTTCGCAACGTTGGAGTCCACCGAAAAATATGTTTTTCTATTAATTCTTTGTTCAATTTCAAAAATCCTGACAATTTTCGTACCGATTTTCTTTTTGGCCCCGAAAAAAAGATCGTTTTATTGTCCTGACTAAATATCGAATAAGAATCTTGAAATCTGCTCAAGAAAAAACAGAATTTTATTGCATACCAACGATGGATCTTTCCCAAAAGTTTGGACCTTACGAAAACCTGCTATGAGTCCTCACATTTGTTCAGATTATTTTCGAGTCTCGTACAAGTTTTAAACCCTCAGTAGACACACATGGGTCTGAGGTGTCCAGCCCATTGAGGGAAAGGCTCGAATTTCTCGTTTTTCGTATCGATTACCATTAAATAACAATAATAAAAAAGAATTTTTATCCATCACTCAGTGCAGGCTGTCTTTCTATGGATCCAAAACTATTTTCCTGAATTTTTTTCCATTTTTTTATCTAGTCCAAGTACAGTAAAAAACGGTAGGACCCCCAGACCCATGTGTGTCGAGGGAGGTGCGCTAATTTTGTACTGTGTCCACGGAGGGTTAAACGGCAGAGGCGACATTCTACTCATTTTTGACCCACAACTTTATCTACTCTTGGAATATTGATTTTCTTCCCAAAAGCTCTAGGCCGGCTTCCCAAAGGCTGTAGAATGTTTTTTTTTTTTTCTAGTAAACACGAATCAACGTAGTAAGATTATATCCACATAAGAATTACAGGAAAATTGCATGTGAATCGATTGATATTTTGCGTGTTGGAAATAGAAAATGCCCGGGGAAGAGAAGCGAGACCAGGGATACTGCGTTTGTCTGAAAGATGACCTTTGGTAAAAGGTTCTCGACGGATTGGTAAAGTTGGGAAAGGTCGATACCTACTACGTATATAATCCTCTGCGATATACGTCAAACTCTGTTGTAGGGATTGTTCTGCTTGTGGCTTCTCGCCTTCCTGAAACATCCGTCCTAACGCGACTGTGCAAGCCACTGCGACGTCATAGCCATCGCGACTGTCACTACATTTAGGCCCTACAGCTATACCTTCGAACTGAGTTTACAAAAAATTCGAATGCGATTTTCATTCGATCGAGAGAAATTTTCGTTTTTTGGCTCGAATGGAAAATCCACGTTGGAAAAAAAAAAGAGAATCAAATTTCAACGACAACATTGAAGTGAAATGTTGAAAATCATTTTCCTCGGAGATGTCTTTGAATTGAGGCAGTGGCTCGGTATGACTCGGTAGACAAAATTTGAATGGAATAGCAAGAACGAAAACAGCACGAATGAAGAGATTGATATGATCGATTGCATCTACTATTGAGTCGATGATGCGTATACCTGAATGTGTGTTCGAGAATAACAACGCGGGGAGGTATTTTGTTATCGGAACTTTGCATTTGGTCTCGAAGAGATAAATCATCGAGAGCGAAATGGAGAGAACGCATAAAATATAATCAAGGGATTTTTTCTCAATGAGACGATTAACACGAGTTTCGCAATGGAATTTGTGTTTCTGCGATGGATCACATGCTCGAGCGTTAAGAGCCCGTCGAGCTAAGTTCCTCATCAAGTTGTGCGTCTACTGTTCCAGACAACTTCGAAATATCAATTAGTTCCGGATAACTATAGGTACGGTCACTTATCGCTAGGGACTCGTAGAATTGTTGCTTCTGGGAAATGCAATCAGTGTACTCCGTCTCTCTCTCTCTCTCTCTCTCTCTCTCTCTCTCTTCGTCTCCCGTGATATCTTGAGACAAGATGCTTCAACTGCTAACTTCTCAAATTCAATACCGAGAGTCTGCAACGATTTGGACATATACAATACGTCAGCGAAGCGGATATCTGTCCTCGGTTGAATTTCTTGAACGTGATTTTCACAGTCAATAACGCTCGTCCAATGGGACGAGGATCCATATTTGAGGCATCCTGAATGCTGTTACTCTTTAGCGACTGTTTTCCAGAATTACGTTGATATTCGTTGGCAACGGGAACGAGAGGCAATTATCAAAATAATGAAATGTAGAAAAAGTGCGTCCGGAACGTATCTCTTTTAAACAAACAGCGTTTCCGAGTTTTTATTGCCAAACAAAAAAAGAATTGCAACAAGAAAAAAAGGATTTCGATTTGATTTTTATTTCGTGGATTAATTTTTTTGTGCTGGCTCGTTTTCGAAGCTTAACGATTCACCAACATTTCACTGTGATCAACAAATACCCGGCCCACAAAAAAAAAAAAAAAAAAAAAACACATATGCCGAGGAATCACTGAATCGGGTCACGATTTCCTGCATCCGCGAACTACGCATTTGAATGAAAATCCGAGAGATATGTACACACGTCGAGAATCAAGAGCCACGCACGCGTGCATGGCTCATGGGCAAATTCCCCTTTTGACTACGTATACACGCATAATCCAATTGATTCTAATAGCTTTTTTTATTTTCAACAATTCCGCGTTTTTACGCACGACGGAAAAAAAAAAAACCAGAAAAAAAGCGATTACAATATCTGTGATTCGACAAATAGCGACCCCACATGAAACAAATGAAAGAAAAATTTTCATACATGGACGTTCTTTGTCGTTGTTTGGACCATCGATAAAACTGGTCCTGTCGCTTCATACCAATCACACCACTGATCCTACCTGAGACTGGCATAATTGACATTTTCAAATTATGCTAAAAAAATAATTTTCAATAAATGAAAATTTCCACGTGTAAATAATATAACGAACGTTTACATTTAATTAGAAATTAGACTTTTGTTATTTTTGATATTTTTTCCAACTTACCCGATCTAAATTGTTTGCTAATTGTGATCGAGTGCTGAATGCTGTATAAAGTACATGGGCAACGTTACAGGTGCAGAGAGACGGAAAAAAAAGAGAAGCAGAGGAGCGCGAGAGAGGCGGCAGCAGCAGGGAGACCCTTACAAATTGTCCAAGCTCAGCTTGTTGCGGGCTTCTTTGGATTACCCGACGTGGTGAGCTTTCTTGGCTCACGTACATCGATGCTGGCCTATGCAATGGGGATCGAGGGGGTATAAACGTAGGTATAGGGTGAAGCAAGGGGATGAAACGAGAGTCTCACGTGTCTGGCACTTAGCATGCCGACAAGAGGCAGCCGCAACTGCATCAGCAAGAGCCAAAAGAGAGAGGGAGAGAGAGAGAGAGAGAGAGAGAGAGAGAGAGAGAGAGAGAGAGAGAACGATAGAAAAGTGCTGATACTGAGAGAAATTCCAGCAACGTGGCTGATCAACTCCCTATGGCTTGTTAACACGTACCAATTTGTGTACCATTCACTTATGCCCGATAATACCTGTAACGAAAGCCCTTAATCATTCTCTAACTCAACAGCGATACATTACTTACAGAATTTTAAACAGCCGAATTAAACGATGCAGAACTCATTACGACAATTATCTCAAATTCGTTGCATTAATAAAATTCACTCTCAATACATAGAACGCAGAATTTTGTTATCCAATCTGTTGGACGTTCCAAGAAAATCCAGGAATTCTCTAGCTATTGATCGAAGGAATAACATTCCCGACAATTATTTCTATCTTTTTTAAACACTTGAACGAAAAATATTTAGTCGAAAATAAAAGTATTTTCTTTTCAGAGCCACCATCTTGTCAAAAATTGAAATTTCAACTATTCCTTCGTACCTAGAGTCATGTATCCACTAAAACCGAAGATTTCGTCCTCGCTACCAGACACCTTTTTTTTTTGCGGACCTCCAGGAAATCGTCTACAGGAGCAGTATCAATCGATATTTAAAAAAATAAAAAATTCCAATGTAAAGTCAAAAGCTACGACTACATTTACTTCCCTCTACATATGTCGGTCAAATGAAATGTCTTTTCAGAAAAAAATCGTAAAGAAAACGACTTTTTTCGCCGTTGGGACTAGGTATAACCTCTTAATAGACTCTCGATGACCTCATTACGACAATCGCTTATTCTGTGTAGGGTGTAACGTTTATGAACCGTTCATTATTGTGCTGCGAAAGCCCGAGTACATTATCGCGTTAAATGGTTAATGCATTGGCTCGCCCGAGATAGTGCATCCCGTAAATAGGATAATAACGCGGGGTAGAAAGATATATCGATAAAGGGTAGTAGCAAATAATACACAGGTGAAGTATTCTCGATGTCTCCACGAGGATTCGAGCAGCAACGAGCTGAATCACTTAATCTGGGTCTAAAAATACCTGTCCCGTGGTTTCACGAGCTTTATTATTTCATTACTTGACGAGGACCTTTCGGTTCGAGCCATTTTGATCGTCGCATTCGATCCGCCCAATTGGAGAGCTTGCTCCGTCTCTGTATGGTTGAAAAATCGTTCGAAATTTTTTTGGGAACTTCCGTAGTTTGAAGTTTGTAATTGAAGTTTTTCTTCAAAATAAGTCCAAAAAATATACCGAATGGAATAATAAAAATGAGCAAGTCTTTTTCCGATCGATGAGCTTTATTTCTGTCAAAAAGATTCATGGAAATCAATTCGGTGGTTTCCGCACGTGAAAAGCGACCAAACACACTTTGCAGTGGAGGTTTGTCATTGCAAAGAGAGACAAGCGAGATTTATTGGAGAGTTTGTAATTGGCTGTGCTGGGAATTTGGTGCAATTACTCGATAAAATTTCTGAATCACTCAACGAAATAACGTCCGTTTAGTGGGCAAGTTTTTTTGAAAAATCAACAGGAACGAGCCATTAACGCGTGGCACGCGTGCGAGCAATGGAATTCCTAAAGGATTCCGTGTTTGTGTTTGATGCAAACAGATTTTATGAATGACACGGGCAGGCGCGCGCGGTTGTTACATCCATTACGTTTCCGCTGGCTTCGTGGGGAGGAAAATCGATTTTAACGCGTTGATTTCGGGACGAAAATGTTGGCGAGTCTTTAAACCTCCGAGGCTTTAAACCTTCGCGTCTTTTTCAGTTTCAGAGTCTCACACATCACGAAAGCTATATAATAACATAAGTACAGTGTGTAGCCGCGCTTAGGGTTTCATCGCCGTCATAGTCATCGCCACATTATTGTGGGCAAGAGGGAACGAGGGGCTGCCACCCGGGAGCCCGACGGAGGATAAAAATCTCGGTTAACAAGGAAACTACCCCTCGGGCGCCCCTAGTAAACACCCTTCGTCGATCCAAAAAGCTAACGGAGCGCGAACGATTTGATGGCACCTCGTTTTCTCGCTTTAACAGATCACGGCTTTCTCCTGCCCTGGTGTATTATTATTATTATTATTATTGTTATTATTTATATTCATAATATTTTTGCCACGTGATTCGAGTTTGAATTCGTTGAAAATTCCGCTCAGACTCTGAATAATTAGAGTTGCAGCTCTTTGCATTGTCTAGGCAAATATTTTTCGAATCCGGGGGCAAGAAAGTTGTTTTTTGTTCAGCATTATTAAAAAATAACGTTACAAAGTTGTTGAGACATTATGACGGCCGGAAAAGCAGAGAAATAAAAATAAGGTGTTGCTAATAGTTTTGCAAATAAATGGGGAGTATTTTATTTAAATTTTCTTGGTTGAGTGCTGATGTTGGTATATGTGTTGAAAAGATGTTAAACTAGAGAGAAAAAATGTTTCGACGTACTAGGGTGACCCTTGTGTGGAAAAGCCTCGAGGCGACCGGTTTCAGGCATTTTCGAGGGGTTTGTAAAAATGTTTCCGCGCGCGGTACCGCGATAGCGTGTTACGTCGTTGGACGAAATAACATTGCGCTGGGTTGAGAAAAACCTGGTGCACAAGATTTCTTTCGTAGCTCGGTCGTACATACAGGTTCGCGTTGGGATGAGAGTTTTCAAGTGGTTACGAGCGTTGAGGGAAACTGTTGAAGCAAAGCTTCGATGTGGTTCCCGCCGGGTTGGGACTATATCGTCGCGGCAACCAACAGTCGGCAGAGAAAAATAAAAAGTGAGAGATCAGCAGCGAGATAGAGAGAGAAAGAGAGCTGGCGAGGAGGAAAGCAAAAGATGCAGAAGGGAGGAAGAAATTCTCGTTTATTGAAGGAGGGGACGTCAGATAAGAGAGAAAATGTAAGAACTGGACGTTCTTCGTTGCTGGCCAGTTTGTAATTTATAGCTCTAGACCCAGAGACTTCATTTCTTTTCTACGCTCACTTTGCTCCTATATTTCTCGTTACACACACACACACAAGCACGTGGCCAAATGTCTATATACGATTTGACTGGAAAAACGCAAAAGGACGTAACTTGGATCGCATTACTTTTAGAATTATCCGAACCGTGCCATTTTCTTTGCTAGCTCCTGGTGTTTGTATACAAATACGGAATGGAAATCTGAGAAGCTTTTTTTTCTCTCGCATCCTCTCTTTACTTCCGTCTCTCGCTTCTTCTTCTTACTTTTGAAATCTTCTTATGCAATGCTCAATATAAAATCTCACAGTCTGTATATAGCGATCCGACGTTTTTTCGTCCTCAATTTCAACGATCGAGACGAGACTACTCGTTCTTTTCAATTGATTGCACTTCGATGGGATTGCACAAAGCCACATTTCTTCACTTCCCTTCCTCCTTCCCTCCCGCCCTCTCGCTTTCTTGCTTTCCCTCTTAATGTTTACGGAAACACGAAACATTAATCTATTTCTTCACGGATTGACGAACCAGCGAGGATAAATAGGAAAAAATGAGGGTGAAAACGAAACTAACCAACCGGCAAGGATTCCGGCTTCTGGAGATGGAATTTCAAACTGTCAATGAACCAGATTGCTTAATCGATTGTGGAAATTGAAAAAGATGTTGAAAGATTGCGACGCCGCTGAATCGAACTTTATTCTCGAAATTTCTTCCTCCTGACAATATCAAGCTCATCAATACTTTGCTGAAAATATGGTGAACATGAAGTTCGCAACGTTGGGGTCCAATGAAAAATATGTTTTTGTATTAACACTTTTCGTCTTTAAACGTTTTTTCCGCACCTTCCGTCTCTATACCTGGACACCCCGTTTTTTCAGGCTGTTATTACATTTCTAATATTCTGAAAAAATGCAGGCTACGGTTCGAAAACTTCAACTTGGAATTTCAATTATAAAATTGTAGAAAAATATTTTTTTTTTCATCCATTTTTGATCCAATAAATGGACCGATTCGTCGTATTTGCCCGAACACGAATGACTCGGGTTTACAGACCAAGTATTAATTGTTTGTTTAATTTTAAAAACCATGAAAATTTTCTCTTTCTCTTTCGAGCCTAAAAAAAGGTCGTTTTATTGTCCTGACCAAATATTCAATAAGTCTTGAGATTTGTCCAAGAAAAAATGGAATTTCGTTGCGTTCCAACGATGCAAACTTCGACTTTGTAGAAAATGCTCTGGGCAGGCCTCGTTCCAATACAATCGGTTAAAAACGCCAACTCAATAAACAATTCGATTCGAATGGCAATGGTCGCGATGCAGCATTTAGTTCGGTCACAAAAAATCTACTAGATATATCCTTGGAAGAGACTATCACTGTTGGAGCGGTGTTACAACAGGGAATAAATAATTGAACGTGTCTAGACAGCGTTATCGAGACAAGAAGGCAACATCGGAATGTGAAACTGGTGGGAAATAAAGAAAAGAATGCCGGAAACGGGAAATAAGTGCGAGCGTGATTGGACGCGGTTACAAATGTCCATAGTCTTATCGGTATTCCATTTTGGTTCGGCTCGATGATCCAGCATCGAATAAAATTTCTCAAGCAGACAAGGGAACATATTGCAGGTTGAAAATGGGCAATGGGACGGTGTGGTGAAGGGGAGCGGACGGTTGAACATCAGGAGGACGTTTTCTCGTCTGGAGCTGTGCTGGGTATAACGAGGTTGTTAAACCCACCCTCGGGAAAAACAACATTCGACGTGATACATTCGAGGAGAAAAACATTTCGATATATTGACCTGATAATGCTCGAACGGGCCGAATCTTGAATTTTCTACGTGCAAAGAATATTTCTCTTCTTTCCCATTTTCATTCACGAACGAGGCATACAGACGACTCGTATCCTCTCACACTCTGTGCGATTCTACTTTTTGGCATTTCAAAACTTTCACGATTTCGACGTTATTGGCGGCTTGGACGATTACCCCAATTGTATATTTCGCTTTATCGGCGGAGGTGGCATGGCTAAACCCAATAGCGACATTTCTCTTTATTCTAGTCAGAGCTATAATTTCTATCGAATTCGAATAAAGTAAATAGCAAAAAATAGTCGTTTTTTTACCGTATGACAAAACAAAGCAGAAAGACTCGAAAGAAATTGAAATTTAAGGCTCTCGTTCATATTTCGAAAATGCCATCAGTTTTTTTTTTTTACGTTGGATTGCGAAAGTTGCTATACGTAATGGAAGGATTCCCGGCGCATTTCAAGGCCACGAGGGAAACACGTTGTACAACACCGAGAACAATTTTGCTGCGTATTTTTTTTTTTTTTTCTTGTTCTTCTTTGACCCTCGTGAGAAATGGGAAATAACTCAAGCTTCCTAAAGCACCGGGAAAAGGGCATAAAGCCCAGTGTCCAATTGGACCTTGGTGTGGGTGTATTTGCAGGTTGTTTAGGGCTGAAACTCCAGTTGCCTACACATTATTCAGGCATATTCGCAAGAGATACATAAATATATGTATTTGGATATACGGAGGAGAGCGTGTACGAGTAAATATGCAAAGATGTATACGCGGTTATATAATGCGAAGGGAACCACAAGGAATTTCAAACTAGCCACAGTCGGAGGATCAACCGGCCTGCTGAAAGACGGTAAGGGATGGATGCCGAGAGATGGAGCGCGTAAAGGTCCGAGAGACACGGAGAAAAACATGGAGAGAGAGAGAGAGAGAGAGAGAGAGAGAGAGAGAGAGAGAGAGAGAGAGAGGGGTTACTTTGGCGCGTACCTTTGAGCCACTTTAATTCTCTTTAACCAGAGACTTCATGAATATTCCATAAGCTTGAACCTAACCGAAAACCACACGGACACACCGTCCAGTAGTCCCTCCATATAGACTAAAACAGGAATCCACAATCCAGTGTAGTAGCGAGCCCCGTATTCGCAGGCTTGTTGCGGCGATGTACTCGCTTGTTTCGCAGCCTCTTTTCACCTTTTCCAGCATCCTCAACAGACCCTATTTTTTTTTTGTTACTAAAAGAACAGTTTCTTGGTTAAGAATTTAGGCAAAATGTGTTTCTGTGGAGGAGCAAACTTTAACTTTTGATTTAGTCTCTCGATTACGACTTTTCTACCAAATTGCTCGTTGAGTTGCGATACTTTGGCCCAAGTTTGATTAACAACTCGCAGTTTACGGCTAGATGTTTGTGCGATTCTTCGGTGGAACGAGTCGTAAAGAGGCTGATCGGCTTGGATTGTTTTTCTTCTTATCACCAGAATTTTTGTTTAGTCTCATTTTCATTGTTTCTAGAATTTAGTTTTAAAAAGCTCACCTCTTTGTCACCACGCTGATGAACTCGACAGTGCAAAAATGCTGTTTGGCCAATTGCCGTCGTCACGTTCCGAGGCACGTTTTCCTCGAAATAGGGCCATCCGGTCATGTTCTGACCGCCCACCAGTCTGTGATCGCGGACGAACAAACCTGCAAAAACACACACACACAATCTTAATTTCTCGTAAATGTTTAGGAAGTGTCGATTTTTCGCTTTTCGAGTTTAACTCTCCGTAGAGACAGTACAATTAGCGCATCTTCCTAGACACACATGGGTCTGGGGCGCCCTACCGATTATTACTGTATTTGGACTCGTTAAAAAAAACGCTGCAAATTGTAATTTGCAAATTGCTTTCTCAAGATGCTCAAGATGCACAATGCTCAAATCTTCCTCTATGAGAAAACTATATTTTCAATTTTGAGCATCTTGAGGAAGCAATTTCCAGTGTTTTTTGTATTTACATTTAAATTGTATAATTTCGGGAACTTTTGTAGAAAGTAAAGAGGAAGTACGGACTTATACACAATATCTTATAAAATTTGCAAAAATTAAAGCGGTTGGACGATTTTTTGAAAAACTCAGATTTTCGTAAATTTTGAAAAATCATCAAATTTAAACCGTTCAACCGATATTTCCCAAATTCAATACCAACCTTCCTATTGTGATACTTTATTTATAAAAAAAAAATTAGTAATAAAACTTAAGATTTGCGGGAGTTGATCCTTTTTTTTGAAAATTTCAAAATGCCGTAGAATTCGTACTTTCTAGCAATTCCGAGAAAAATTCTCAGAGAACGAAAAGCCCTGTGTTTAAACCGTGTAGTTTAAAAATGGACACGCCGAGGACATCAATTTGATACTCAAGTCGTTTACAATCTCCTTGAGAGTCTGTTTTCGTGTTTTTACCTTTGAATTCATTTCATTATTATTAAAGTCTGAAGAGAAATAACTCGAACCAGAGACAGTGGGCGGATTTTAATTAGAATCCTTAGCAATATTTCCAGGGATTCTCATGGTCGCACGTATCTCCGTCCGTTTATCATGGACATGAAATTGAGTTAATATTGTCGTTGTTGGTTTTTTTTTTTTTTTCTCGTTTACTGGATGAAAGTATCTTGGGTAGAGTCGCTTTGGAAATACCGTTTCGAAACGATTGAACTACTGTTTAATTACAAGAGGCTGATAGAGACAAGACCAGCGAGGAAATAAAATATTCCTCATCATAAAACGCGATAAATTAATTCATGCATAATTGAAGAACCAGAAGATCATGATATTACATTTCCATCGGGATGAATGCTAATTGCTTGTACTTGAAATTATAAAAAAGTATCAGCTGCGAGGAAAATAGAATGAACGGGAGAAAAAAAATTATTCGGCAACTGTGCTGCATAATATCGAGGCGAGCGTTTTGTATTCTTGCAGTCTTTTGTCTCCGGGCGATAAGACCAGCCTTAATCAAGCTTTTTATTAATGGGGGCACGTGTCGATGAAGCCGAGCTAAAAGTGTATATGCCCCGGACACAGATCACATTTTCATGAGTTTTCCTCATCCCAGCTACACGAGGGTATTTGATTTAGAGATTCTGCTCTCGCAGTTTTTCGGTTTTTATTTACTGCGTACATACGTCTCGATGTTTACCCTTTACCGCCAAATCGTTCGTATCCTCCTGACTGGCTTCGATTCGGTAAATAACAAACTGGACTTTCTTTGTTGACGTCACAGAAATCCGCAAAATGATGATTTACAGTTTTGATCGCAGGGATTTGGAAAAATTAATCCACGAACGTCAGTTTCAGATTTTTTTCTGTAATAAATGTCGTTGGAAAAATAATGCGTTTTAGCCTCGTTGAAATACGTTCGTGAGGTGAGAGTACGGACAGTAAAGTGTGAAAAGATTTTCTTTGCTGAATATTCGGCAAGGTAGTTTGTTTAGAAATATTTATAAACAAGCGAAACGAAGATTGAACTGCTGGGAACGTCAAAACTTTTGCTCCATTAACGTTCCTCATCGTTCCGTTTGTGAAAAAGTAACTCGAAAAGCGAAAACTGTTGGAAAGTTACTAATGTCGTTCTCTGAAATAATTTTACGACGAAAACTCGGCAAGAACCATTTAAATAATAATTAAGAAACCCTTAAATCTTACCATCTTCTCTACAATTTTCTCTCCTCTCTCCTTCGCTGCCCCGTGCAATCTTCCCTTTTCCTCCTCCTTTTGTTTTCACAACTCGATACTAGTTTCCCAAATAATTTTCGTCGTTTTCTCTAGATTAATAGTTGTTGACGATCCCATCGTCCGTACCCTCTGCCTCGCCTTTTCTCCCCCCACCCTCACCACCTCTTCTTTTCCTCATCAAACATTTTTCTCATTTCATCGTTTTTCTACTTTGCTTTCACAGCATTCGGACCTTTCGGAGCTATTAAACTTGCAACTTTCATCCAATAGATAACATTTTCTTCAACTTTTATTGAAAAGTTAGGTTTTTAAACAAATATGATGCATCGTAATGTTTTCTCCACGTTCGAACAATATATTTCTAAAACGTATTACTTTGCTTTTCCCTTAACGTATTACTATCGCAAAAAGACTTTATTTAGGGTTCTTTCAAAATTTTGTTTAATCGTTCTTGGCACCATTCAAAACTAATAGTTTTCTCTTATCGAGAAAAATTTTCTCACGTTTAGAATTTCAGACATGTAATTTCTCATTTTTTATTTTTTCCATCTAAACGCGTGTAAATTGAAGTCACGTTTTTGTTTTTGTTTTTTCCTTGTAACTTTTGAACGAAACGTGACTTTAATTTACATGCGTTTAGATGGAAAAAATAAAACATTAAAAATTAAATATCTGAAATTGTAAACGTCAGAAAATTTTGTTTCATAGGAGAAAACTGTTAGCTTTGGTGCCAAAAACGTTTATGCAAAATTTTGAAAGAACCTTTAATAAAGTTATTTCGTGATACCTTGAAAAGATTTTCGAAACTCATGTCCCTTGGAGACAGAAATTATGATTATTTTTCAAAATTGAAATTAAATCTTTCGTCTAATTGAAAACGCAAGTTCCGGAAGTTGGTTAAATTTCGGAATATGTGAAATTTAGCTAATATCTAATAGGCAGGGACAAACAATATTCAAAGTCGAAACTTGTACGTGGCTTAGACTTGTTTCCAAAGATTTACAAAGTTCGCCGTGCTCGCATTACGAGCCCATTTTGCTTCGTGCAACCTGTGCAGTGTTTAATTGGTTAATGAATCTTTCCAAATAACGAGAGAACAATGTACGCGATGCCGAGAATTTTGAAGCTTTTTCAAAATTACGAAAAGACTAAACTATTCGTTCAAACTTTTTACCCATACTTAATATTTCGCGAGACAGTGGCTTCAAGAGTGTTTTGTACTTTTCCGAATAATGTGATTAAAAGTTAGCATAACGCGCTTTTGGAACATGAGACTCGATTTTCAAAGCAATGTCCGATTTATATGAGTTTATTGTCTCGGTGCATACGTATATATTTGTTGTACCAGTCTTGGCGAGTTTAGTCGCGTGGAACAAAAGTCAAAAGCCCAAGTTACCGCATCGACGAGAAGCTGCGAATAAAGGAACGCGATGAGAGGCGGAGGCGAGGGCCAGCTTTACTCGACAAGCGACAATGAAACTTTGATAATCCACGGTGAGCAAAAGATTTATAGCAAAAATTTTACAGCAAGAGAGAGAGAGAGAGAGGAGAGAGTTTCGCGTGCTTCATATCCCTCCTTGTTATCCGTGAATACCACTCAACATTGTACATTATGTGTAGTCCACACTCTGTTACGATGGATCAGTGTGTGGCTGTTCTCCACATATACATGATATTCGGTTGAAACTTGAGTGGAACATAACTCTAAATCCACCAAAATGCTGAGATCCATAAAGGAGACGAAAAATAACTGAAAAAGCTTTGCCTGAATTTTTGATCAGTTTGTGAGAAAATTGGCGCGTTTTATAAATGATGAAAAAAAAGCTTCCTCTTTGAGGAAGCTAAAATTAAAAATATAGTTCTTCATAGAGGAAGATTTGAGCTTCGTTTTTTGTATTTGCATTTAAATTATATAATTTCGACAACTTTTCTAGAAAGTAAAGAGGAAGTACAGACTTACACACGATATCTTAGAAAATTTGCAGAAATTAGAGCGGTTGGACGTTTTTTCAAAAAACTCAGATTTTCGTAAAATTCGAAAAATCATAAAATTTAAACCGTTCGACTGATATTTTCTAAATTTAATACCAACCTTCCTATTATGACTCTATTTATGAAAAAAAAAATTAGTAATAAATCTTAAAATTTTCGGAAGTTAGAGCGTCGACACTCTTTTTGAAAATTTCAAAATGTCGTAAAATTCGTATTTTTCTAGCAATTCCGACCAAATTTTCAGAGAATGAAGAGCTTGTAAAGATTAACGTCTGTGCACAACGGGAGCCCTGTAGCTCAAACCGTTCTCGAGTTATGAACGTTTGAATTTTACAGTGTCAGAACATACACACACACACACATCCGGACATTTTTTCTAGATATGATTTTTCGATATTTTGGGACATTTAAAGCACATTGACATTGAAAACTGGAAAAAAAAAATTTCACCGTCACATAGCTTCCTCTATGAGGAAGCAAAATTGAAATAATTCAAAGAATCGTAGGAGACTCGGTGAGTTTTGTTGCAACTTTTGCAACACACGTAGGATATGTGCTCATATGGTGAGGCTCATTATAAGAGGCTTCTCCTTAGTCGAAGATTGAGCTGGAACGCTTTGGTGTGGCGGGAAAAATGAAAAATGACGGTAACGGTTACCTGGAGGTAAAAAAGCAAAAGAAAGATCCAGGGCTTTTGGAATGGACGTGAGCCATTAATTTGTTGGAGCTCGTCGGTATTCCCAGAAGATAACACATTGGCAAGCCCAACTAAAGTCTCTCCCTTCGATCTGCTTGGAGAAGGAAAATTCCATGGAGAGTATCGGCGGCTCATAGGGATTCGCCGAGGGATTTCAAGGAGGCAGGCAAGATTCGGCGCGGCAAGGCCCTTATCGGTGAAGGCAGAGGACAAATTGCCATATCGAATAATTGACGATTCCCGAAAGAATCCTCGCGCTCGTAGGCTGTCTCGTCAAATTCGTATTTGGCACGTCGACCAAACATACGAAGCCTACAAGAGAATAAATTCAATAATTTGCTGTATTTGTCTCGTGGAAAAATTTCAATAAAAACTCTTCGTAGACATAAGAACGTAAAGAAAGAAAATTCCGTTTGAACGGCATGGAAATGTGGGAATTTACAGCCAGGAAACGATCCGTAGCAACGTGACACACAAAGAAGTGTCTTCTCAACGATAATCTCTATATCAAGCTCTCAACGTTGGCAAATAAATTTGAAAAAAAAAAAAATTACGAGAAACACAAAATACAAGGCTTTAAATCATCGCTGAACATTCGGAGCAGGAGAGAGACCGTATGCATTATGTACAGCGAGTGCATGCGGTAGAAAATTCGAAGGGATGCGGTATTGCCCTCGTGTATACGACCACTCTGGCATAACAGTGCTTTTTTTTCTTCTCTCTCTCTCTCTCTCTCGCTGCATTCCCAGCGGCCACAGTTGCTTGTGAACGGGAAAAGTGCGGGCGAGGAGGAGTTTACGACTGAGAAATAATTTCGCGAGCCGGAAGCGCGTTTCCCCGTGAAAAAGATGGGCTTCCGGGAAAGCCCAACCGCTCCAAGCGGCATCTCGAATATTATACGTATATGTGGCAGCTTATGCGCCATCCCCGTGTGCACCACGCTCATGCATATCTATTCATATACATACACCGAAAATCGTTGACGACATTTTCTCGCTAGGGCTCATTCATCCGGCAAATTCTCTGGCGGATGTGGAATTAAGAGTTTCCTCAAAGATCCTGACAAAAGTAAGCACGTGCACGTGAGAAATGCCAAACGCACGATAACAATAAAAACGACAGCGACGAACACAATTTCTGTATTTTATCTTTTCCTCCTATCATTATTTTAATACATTTAACGTATTACTATCACGAAAAGACTTTATTTAGGGTTCTTTTAAAATTTTGTATAAACGTTCTTGGCACCAAAACTAACAGTTTTCTTCCATGAAGAAAAATTTTCTGACTTTTAGAATTTGAGATATTTAATTTTCAATTTTTTATTTTTCCCGTCTAAACGCGCGTGTAAATTGACGTCGCGTTTCCTTTGTTTTTTTCTTGCAACTTTTTATCGAAACTTGACTTCAATTTACACGCGGGGAAATATAAAAAATTGGAAATTAAATATCTCAAATTCTAAACGTCAGAAAATTTTTCTTCATAGAAGAAAACTGTTAGTTTTGGTGCCCAGAACGTTTATACAAAATTTTAAAAGAACCCTAAATAAAGTCGTTTTGTGGTAGTAACACCTTAAAAGCGAGTCACTCCAAGACTCTTTACATCAAGGACCGCGTTTCGAACTGATTTCGAAAATTTTCAAAAATTGTTTCTGCAATAACGCGATAATTACAGCGATTTGGAAGTTTTAATCAATAAAATCGTAATAATAAATAATGACATAACTAAAATGTGAAAATAGCAATTTCCTTTGCAACGATAATTAACGTCAACGGTATTAAATGATTACATCGGTAAAGCGACGAATTAAATTTGAAGCTAACAAAGAAAAATAAGTTGGTAATCACCAGCGGCGTGCGGTCCTCGCTGACGAAAAAAACTGCAAAACGCACACGAAAATATTTACGCTGAACGGATCAACCCGTCCGGGCGCTGAGTAACGACCGAGTCGACAGGAAATGAAAATAATAAAGCCCTTGTATTTTCATGGCCGATTATCGTAACAAAAGCGAGGCATTTCGTTCTGATGGAAAAATGAAAAATAATCTCAACTATATTTTGGGCTTTAATTATTTACCCTATAGTGACCTAATATCGTGCTCCACCTTTCATATAGGATTTGTAAAGAGCCAGAGAGAGAGAGAGAGAGAACTAATAATCCTAAAGCTCAAACAATGTACTAAAGGAATGATGAAATGGTAGAACAAAGAAGCGACAGACAGGGGAATCCGGCAGCACGAAGCCACAATAATTTATCGCATTTTCGGTCCTTATTCGGCTGGCGAAGGGGAGTGGGACATATATCCCAGTTTGGGTTGGGCAAAGAAGACGGAGGAGCGATGAAGATGGAGGTAGAAAAGAAACCGGAAACCAAAGTCTCGAGATCATTGGGTGGCTCAGGAATGGAGTGGAGCGGTGAAAGGGTGGTGGGTACAGAAGGAGAAAAGGGCACAGCTCTTTTATTGCGTCAAGTATCCTCTTCAGGGAATACCCAATGACAAGAGGAAGATCGAGAGTACGGGGACGAGAGAGGTAGGATGAAAAAAAAAACACACACACACACACACAGAGAGAATGGAGAATGGGAATAAAGTCCATAGGAAGGGAAATTGTGAGTAAAGAAGCATTCGGAATAGTCGTAAGAGGATGAGCAAATATACGGACGAAAGGAAAATCATCTAATGAAAGAGATACCGTTCTCATATCCCCCATAAATATATTCTACGAAATTACGTTTTCCTCTTTCATCAAAAATAAAATGCAAATTTCACTCAATTACTGAATCAAAACAAAACTCATGAAATTATCGTCATTGCTCAAGGAGACCCGTGTCAATCGGCCATCATGGAGACCACCGAATCAATAACGGAGCAGCGTCTTGCCACGGTCGACACTTGCTCGAGAGCACCATCAACCCTGGACAATTAATTCATCCTACCAATGACAACAACAACGAGGAATGACACTGAAGTTCGCAACGTTGGGGTCCAACGAAAAATACATTTATCTATTAATTGTTTGTTCAATTTCAAAAACCATGACAATTTTCGTACCGATTTTCTCTTTGGAGCCTAAAAAAATATCGTTTTACAGTCCTGACTAAATATTGAATAAGAATCTTGAGATTTACCCAAGAAAAAACGGAATTTCGATGCATTCCAACGACGCAAACTTCATCATAGTTAACTAATGTTGTAAACGATGTAAAAGCTCTACTGACAACAATTATATAAATGACTTTATGACGTGCAATAGGCGAATTAGCCAGACAAGCTCATAATGCAGAGCTCGATTCTATTCCACAGCTGAATCGTGTGTCTCCAAGTAGTACAAGTAGAAAAAACTCAGCCGCAGCTTCGGCTTGACTCGGCCACACGGAACGAGCGAGAAGTAGAAAAAAGAGATAGAAGTCAGACGGAGAGTAAGTTTGATCGGTTAACTTTGCCATTGTGCATTTCTCCTGATCCACTGGGAAGAGAGCAATGTCCACAGCATTCGTCGCATTTTTACCATGCACTCACCAACGACGAATGCATAATTGACGAGTTCAACAGAAATACTGATTTCTCACCCAGGACACCCAAGACACCGGGATATAACCTCTAAAGATTATCCGTTATCATCACGCGCCGCGTGCAATTCCAGGGCGTTTGAGTAATCCGTCGTGACTCGTGTTGTCCAACATGGCCGAATTTCTATTGTCAAGAATCATCAACGAACTGACTGCAGGAAACGAACGAGACACTTTCGAGGCAAAGAGGTAAACAACGGGAGAATAACGCGAGAAACTTTGGTAATATTTCGATAGTTGTGCGCTGCTGTCGACAGCGATCGAGACGGCATGGCGCCAGCAACAAGTGTGAACTGGAAACACCAGCGTCTCCACAATTCTTGGAATGCCCGAGGACGTTGTAGGACGATGGTCAAATCTAAATTTTTGTTTTCAGTTTTTCTTACATGCAAAATAGTTTGCGAGCCTAAGTTCATTAAAAATAATTGTTACAAATTGGCTAAAAAACTACGTACTCTAAGTTGAAGATTGTCCGAGGTAATCTGTATTTGTTATATAATAAACAAAATTTCGAAAAAATTTTGAAACAACAATTTTGAAAAATTTTGTGACTCGGAATAATTGTTCCCGAAAAAATAATTCAATGTGCGACACGTGCCCTGCAGGAAATCGGTGAATAACTCCGAACAGAAAAGTGGCGTAATTTCGCCTCCACCTTTCTTTAGTTATTTTTCGAGACCAGGCATTATTCAGAAGCCAACGAGTAAACATTGTCCCGTCCCCAAATAAGTCGCATCGGTATTTCCGTTGTTGGAATTATTTGTCATGAAAATAAAATGATTTTGTTATTTCGTTGATACGAGAGTGTTTTTTGTGTGCGATTTAGGGGAGAAAATTGTCACGGAATATGCACAGGACGTAGCAGTTTTTTGAAAACTGATTCGATCACCTTGGCATCGCGTATTATTTGTCGCGTCAGTGCAACGATTAAGAATTGTTTTTTCTTCCACGTTCGTGGCCTTTCTCTCGCTTTTCATGACAAAGTATACGCGGGCGCGCCGTTAACCAAAACAATCCAGAGAAGGAAAAGAGAAAGAAAGAAATTTATTGTGTGGCTGGTGCAAGAAGCCTGGCGCGTACGTATCGCAACTCGTGGAGGGTTGCAGACGAAAATACGTTGAATGTGTACGCTCGTTTGGGTGGTAGGACGATAGTTTCAATTTGACGAGGCGAGAGGAGGGAAAGAAGCAGGTCAGGAGGGTATTCGGTATAAAAGGGGCAAGAGAAACGACATTTTTCGTACATATATCTGAATGTATATATATCGTATGTAAGCAGAAAATCGTCCAGAGAGTCTTCCAGTCCTGTGCCGATTTATTCGTGCAGAAACGAGGAACAATTGAAAGCTAGGGACGCCTTTACCATTGGGCCGAGTTCTATACGAGAGGTTAATGGCGCACGAGCACCTTTCCAGTCCTCTCTCTCCCTCCCTCTCTCCCCTTTCGCAGCCCCTGGTTCCCCGGAGCTTTTTTTTACCCCGAGCCTCACCCTTTGCCATCCAACTCCTTTATATCTGTACCACCCTTCTTCCGGGACTCGAGCGAACGAGATAAAAGCGCGGTACCGTGTGTCCCATTATTTTCGAATCACTGTCCAAAGTGCCTCGCGGCACTGAATTTTCTACTATCGCTATATCTGTATATATATATATATATATATTTACAGTATATACGCGGCTTTCCACGTCAAATATCCATCTGGCTTACGAATCTTACCTCCTGGGATTTCATTCACAATTCGATGTATCGTTCTCACGATCTTCGATCACTTTGAGTACACACCTCCTGTAAGTACACACATGGATCAATTTGACCCAAGGGATTTTTTAAATCGTTGTATTCCGGTAAATATGCCTGTTTCTTTTTTTTTTTTGCGGAGACATTTTTTGTAGTAAATTATCCATAGTCTACGGCTATGAATTGATTTTTTGACAAAAACGAAAATTAATTGCCGAAATATTCGTTGCCATCGAATGCCAAAAAACCTCCTATGAGTACAAACTGGGTCAATTTGACCCAAAGAGTTTTTCAAATCGTTGTATTCCGGTAAATAGGCGTGTTTCTTTTTTTTTTTTTTTTGTAAAGACGTTTTTGTAGTAAATTATCCACATTTTATGGCCCTAAATTTATTTTTTGACGAAAACGAAAATTACATGCCGAAATATTCCTTGCCATCAAATGCGAAAAAACCTCTTTCAAGTACACACTGGGTCAATTTGACCCAAGGAGTTTTTGAAATCGTTGTATTCCGGTGAATATGCATGTTTTTTTTTTTTTTTTTTTTTTTTGTCGAGACGTTTTTTGTAGTAAATTATCCATAGTCTACGGCTCTAAATAAATATTTTCACGAAAACGAAAATTATACATGCCAAAATATTGATTGCCATCAAATGCCAAAGAATCGGTGAAAAAAAATTGTTGGGGTCAAAATGACCCAGTGTGTACTCGAAGGGTTTAGCATCGTTTTAAATTTTCTTTAAAAATCTTAAAAACTAACTAAAATTTTGAGGTTTTTTTTCAAAACGCAGATTCAGTGGAGTTGCAAATTTAAGTTTTTGTTCAACTTTTATCAATCAGCATGGACTGAAAGGGATGATCCGACCCGAAAGCTATGAGCCGTTGGAAAAATTCAACAAATGTGCAAACCTCGGCGTAAGATGGAACTATCGCGCGTGATTTAGACCAGAGCCGAGGGAGCAACGGAGAAGAATATATGGAGAAAGGCTTGTGAGGAAAAAAAGATAAAGAAAGAAAAAAAGGGAGTTGGAACGAGTCAAATTTATCCGATAGAGAAGTCAGGTCACGCACGGAGCCAATGGCATTGCTGCGGTAGGTCCTCTACGAGTAATCCACCAGGTATTGCCGGGTACCAACTTTACTTTGTTTTCTGTCTCGTTTTTTTTCCTCCTCTGTCGCACGGTTTCTCACTCGGCTAGTCTGGACGTTTGTGTATTGGTAAATTGAAATGCCCGAGCGAATAATAGATGTTCCGACAAACCAAAGAAACCGAGAGAAAGAAAAGCAGCAGTAGGGCGGAGAGGAGGAAGCCGCGACACGGTAATATAGAAAAAAAAAAACTCGACGTCGATAAATAATTTTCAGGATTTAAACTTCTCTCATTCGATTCCATTGAAATTTTCTTCTGTATATATTCCGAATAATACAAACTTTTATTAAGCACCGAAACAAGTTGAATTGCCTGAGGCACAATCCTCCGAGAAGCTTCATTCAATTTTAGCCTCTATTCGCAAGAATAATGCAAAACAAAACTTGAATTAAATGAAACTTTATCAAGTAACGATAAACTTTTAATTAAATTAACGCCTTCGAGTTCTTTAATCATCGTTTAATCTTCCACTCGATGATTGTCATTGCTTCTGGTTTTTCAATCCGCGCTGAATCGACTCCCTGCTCGTGCATCAGCCTCTGCACACACTTAGTCCTCGAGGGACTTCGCTCATGTCTAGGAAAAGGTTACGTAGCTCCTTGCTCTTCCCTAGGAATTTATTTTAGATATTCATTCATTGAATGTAGCGCTACTCATGGGCCAATAGCTGCTCATAATTTATTAACCTTCTAAGGGGCTTTCGAGTTTGCTATATCATAATGCACTCGATGCCCGAGGGCACGAGAGCATGTGCTCTAAATGTACTTTTAATCAATGGCTTATGGAGCAGCTTTTAGACACTCGCCATGTATTTCAGAGACGTTAAAGGTCCTTTCTGCTTGTGTGTGTATGTATGTATATGAAATCCTCGTACATACGCCAATGAATCTATGAACACTTATATAACAATAACTTTTCTCCTGCTACGAGCCTCTCGATGGTGCACGCTTACGTTTTCCGACACCTCGTCGGTGCATCGAGTGCGTGTCGCCTTTGCACTTGCTCTCGTGTTCTTTGGAGTCTCGTTGCTTTCTTCGATACGGTGAGCATGGCTGGTTACGTCGAGATGGAACGACAACGCTTCCATCGTCTCAAGCAGGGGTTACAACTAGTTGCAAGCGGGCCGAAAAAAGTCGTTTTCTTCACGATTTTTTTCTGAAAAGGCATTTCATTTGACAAACATATGTAAAGGGAAGTAAATGTAGTCGTAGCTTTTATCTTTACATCGACATTTTTTGTTTTCAAAAGTATTGATTGACGTTGCTCCGGTAGACGATCTCCTGGAGGTCGTAAAAAAAAAACAGTGACCACGAAATCTCTGGTTTGGATTATCGAAAATAAAAAAAAACCAAACAGATTCTTTTAGTAGATAGGCGAATTTTTATTTTTATCTTTTTTAAACACTTGAACGAAAAAAATTTAGTCGAAAATAGAAATATTTTCTTTTCGGAGCCACCATCTTGTCAAAAATCGAAATTTCAACTATTCCTTCGATCAGTACCTAGATTCATCTGTCCTCTAAAAGAATTTTTTTGGTTTTTTCATTTTCGATAATCCAAACCGGAGATTTCGTGCTCACCGCCAGACACCTATTTTTTTTTGGACTTCCAGGAGATCGTCTACAGGAGCAGTATCAATGAATATTATTGAAAATAAAAAATGTCGTTGTGAAGTCAAAAGCTATGACTACATTTACTTCCCTCTACATATGTTGGTTAAATGAAATGCCTTTTCAGAAAAAAATCGTGAAGAAAACGACTTTTTCGGCCTTGAAACAAGATATAACTCCTTAATAGTATTATCGATCGTTTTGTTGCGAAATTAAATGGCTGACAGAGTCTCGATTCGCTTTTATAGAGTGCCAGTAAGTGCCAGCCGGAAGGAAAAGCAGTGAAGAAAATTCACTAGCAACGAGGACGAGGAACGTTGAGAGTAAAATTTTTAATAATTTTCTATTAATGGCGACACATAGCCAGAAGGATTTTTGCTATGTGGAACAGACTACGATGAGAGTCGAATAAAACAGGACGATGCGGAGATTTTTTTGCCCTGTACAGTCCCCCCCGGGTAGACATAAACACATAGCCACGCACTTGGAGAAAGTTTTATGCTGTCGAGTCCGTTGATGCTCTGCGCCCTCGCAGAAGCACATCAATCAACCCTATTTATCTTTCTCTCTCTCTCTCTCTCTCTCTCTTCTCCCCTTCTCTTTGTTTCTCTTCCGTTGTAGTTCCAGTTTTCTCCTATATTGTCCCTCTCGCCTCGTGCCACTATATAAATGGACGGTCGTTACGTTTCCCTCCTCACGGACCATTCAACCTCTCGTCGCCATTCCCCCCCTTACTCTTGCATCTCCTTTTTCTCCCTTTTCCCATTTTTACATTCGCTTTTCTCATTTCCCATCTTCCCACCATGCCAACCACTTTTGAAATAAACGATAGCTTTTTGCTGGACCTATATTTCTTACGCATTCCGTCACCAGCATGTGTTTCCTATTTTATTCCCTCGAAATCGCATGGAAGACTAAAAATATGTCGTTTCTTAATTAATGAGAATTATGCCAAAAGGCCGACGCAGGATCGAGACGAGTTTAAATTTCGGAAAATTGTTATGGGCATAAAAATATTGTGGCGGTTCGGATTTTTGGAAAAATTGGGAATGCCATGATTTTCACAGAGAAGGAGTGAAGCTCCAAATTTGTTTTTTAAGCATTTGATTTTAGCTCTTAATTATGCAATAACTCAAGTTCAATTTTACTCCCTCATAGAGGAAACTATGTGACGGTGAAATTTTTTTTTTCCACGTTTCAATGTCAATGTGCTTAAAATGTCCCGAAACATTGAAAAATCATATCTAGAAAGAAAATGTCCGGATATGTGTGTGCGTATGTTTTGGCATTGTAAAATTCAAACGCTCATAACTTGACAACGGTTTGAACTACAGGGCTCTCGTTTTGCACAGATGTCAATCTACGCCAGCGTTCTTTGAGAATATTGTCGGAATTGGTAGAAAAATACGAATTCTATGGCATTTTGAAATTTTCAAAAAAAGGGTGTAATCGCATTACTTCGGCAAATTTCAAGATTTTTTGCTATTTTTTTTTTTTTATCAATAAAGTATCTTAATAGGAAAGTTGGTATTGAATTTGGGAAATATCGGTTGAACGGTTTATTATGATTTTTCGAATTTTACGAAGTTCTGAGTTTTTTTGAAAAATCGTCTAACCGCTTTAATTTTTGCAAATTTTCTAAGATATTTTGTGCAAGTCTGTACTGCCTCTTTACTTTTCAGCAAAGTTCTCGAAATTATAAAATTTAAATGCAAATACAAAAAACGGTTTAAATTGAAATTTGCAAATTGCTTCCTCGAGATGCTTAAGATGCACGATGCTCAAAAGCTTCCTCTACGAGGAAGCCAAAATGAAAAATATAGTTCCTCATACAGGAAGATTTGAGCAGCGTGCATCCTGAGCATCTTGAGGAAACAATTAACAAATTTCAATTTGCAGCGTTTTTTACATTCGATGCTCTAGCTTTATAGACGTGTTCAAATTGATCCATTGGCGATCTATCGTGCCCTGGTTGCGGTGCTCGAGAAAAATTGCACCATCGGACTCCACGTTATGACAGCTATTCATATTTCCAGCTAACAGTGTGCTTGATCCAACAATTATTCCACCGTGTATCTCACCTATTTACGAACCGTTTACCAGGTCCATAAAAATCAATGAAAGTTTTTCACATCGTGTTGAATTTTAAAAAACCGCCGTGCAGTATTTTAAAATTCGTTATTTCCATTATTCCGTTCGGTCGATTTTCCAGTGTCTTGCGGAATCTATAATTGCTTGTAAATTTAGTACATATATCGATCAGCATCGAAACCATCGTAAAAAGTCGAACTGTGTCCAACGCATTGCATCGAAATTTATGAGCATTCATTGAACAAGTTCAGACGCGGCTATAGTTTTTTCTTCTTCACGATATTCCCGCTATAAAGTAAAAAGTTCCACGGGGAATGGAATAGATTTGGAGGAGGAGAAATTGAAGAAAAAAAATTGTGCGGAATTTTTGGAACACACGTGGAGACAGGACCGCAGCGAAGATTTGAACTGAGCGTTGCGAATCAACGACACAAAAGTACACGAGGAAATAGTGTAAGAGTTTAAAAACATTTTGAAGAGTAGTCTTGGCATCTTACAAGTGATTAATGTTTTAAATGCATTTTAATATTGCGACCTAATTACTCGTCGTGGTAGTATGAATGTTGAGAAGAATGATATTGCCACAAACGGGAGTTGTATAATAGTTGAGAGAAACGAGGAACAAACGAGGGGGCATGCAAACTTGAGTTTTCTACTTCCGGAGCGAGCTGGCACGTAGACTGTGCGCTTTTGTGTGTCAATGTAGGACTGCAAGCTCTTAGAAAGAGACGAGGGGCGCGCAAGAGCACCGTGCGAAATGCACAGAGAATGGACAGTGGTTAAAGTTTTATCAGTCTTTGGCGGGCATTTATGTGCACTTGCCAGACTCCCAAGAAAACTAACGAAAAAAAAACACACGCACACATAGAATCTCAACTAAAGTGTGCGACATGGTTGTCCGGTGTGCATACGGCTACCCGTATATACCAGGCGGACATTATATTCCATTATTTTTGCAAGCCCGGTTGAAAGAATGACTCTGAATTGCAACGTCGAGATTCAACGACAAATATTTTTTCTATTTATTTTTTTTTTTTGAATTTTAAAAATCATGCCAATTTTTTATGAGGATCGAGTTTTTGGTTCGCGAGGGAGGATCTTTCTATTGTCCGGAGCAAATGTTGAATAATAACCCTTCGAGTGCACACTGGGTCATTTTGACACCAACAGTTTTTTGTTGCCGATTATTCGGCATTTGATGGCAACGAATGTTTTGGCATTTAATTTTCGTTTTCTCCAAAAAATCAATTCGGGGTCGTAGACTATGGATAATTTGCTACAATAAACGTCTCTAAAAAAAAAAAATGCATATTTACCGGAATATAACGATTTGAAAAACACCTTGGGTCAAATTGACCCAGTGTGTACTTATAGGTGTGCACTCGAATGGATAATTGTGAGCTCTGCTGAAAAAAGAAAACGGAATTTTCGTTGCATTTCATCGATGCAAACTGCAACATCATTTCAAAGAGCAGTCTCTTCTTTATTATCTTGTCTCCTTATTTCATAATGAAGAATGAAGGATCAAGAATGCAATGACTTTCCGATCAAACCGTCCATTCGGAATTCACGAATTTCGACAATTACGTAAGTAAATTGGAATAAACTGTGTTACCGGAAGTTTTACAATTGGATTCTGAAAGATTTTTATGTGGATGGATATCGGTATTGATAGCGAGGAGGAGAGAAAAAAGGGAGAGGGGGTTACGTGACGGAAGTGAGCTCGAATAACTGATTTCGTGATCGGAATCGCGTTCGGCGAACATTTGCCACGCTCCGATGAACGCACATACAAATACGGAATACGCGGACCCCGTCGAGAAAACAAGTTTCACCTAGCAAATATCTCCAAGGCAATAGTTATAACGCGTGCCTATACGTATACGTCTGCGATGAGGGAAAGTGCCTGGTAAAAAGGCGTATTTCACGGTCGGACGAATAATAAGTCGTACGAGAGGGTGCCTTATTTTATTCACTCGTCACGGAAAGCTCATGTGCACCGTGTAACATTTCTGAGTCTCGTTATTCGCAGAAATTCGTATCCGGACCGAATTTGCGCGTCGCCCTTTTCGCGTTACACAATATTTAACCCGTAGCCACCATATGGGTGTAAATTTTCACCCACGAAAACTTCAGGTGGCGAGATTTTCAAAATTACTCTTGTGCATTTGACCATGTTTTATGAAAAATCGTTGCAGATTTTCGTTCGAATTAATCATCCCGGATTATTTTTTTTCTGATAATATGATTCGTTATCTTTATTTTCGCGCAATTTGAATGTCAATACCTTAATAAGTATTGAAATGGCGTTAAATCAAAACAAAAAAAAAAAGATTTTTAAAATTACTTTTGTGTATTCGACCATTTTTTATCAAAAATCTTGTCTTTTTCGATTTTATAATTATTGTAATCGATAGCCCAGGATTCGCTACCCCTAAAAAGTACCCCACACGTTTTCAATCCGTACTAATGTCGATGAGACAGAGCGTTTTGAAAGCTTCAAGTGCAAATTTGCACCCATGTGTTGAGTACGTTAGCCCCGAAGTAAGTGTGGTATCTACGGGTTAATCAGATCTTATTGTAATTTTCAATCTTATCGAAAATCTGATTGAATTGTGAGATTTGAATCCTCAAATAATTCGGTCGGAATTGATTTTTCCGGTTGAGAATCGATCATCTTATTGGTCGAAGTGAAAGAGAGTGACGATTCGTCAGCCAAAACGTTTGAAAACGAGGCGAATAGGGAGTCGAAATTGGTGTAAGAAAACTGGAATGATCGGCGAAAAAGAAATAGTGGTGAATGAAGAAAAAATAAAATAAAAATAAAAATAAAAAATTTTGTTGTAGCAGCACAAACGAAAAAGCTGTTTCGACGTAAAATTGCTCGAAAGCCAGGGAGCGTCGGTATACATGCAACTTTGTGAGGTGCAGGTGCGCGCCGCCCGCCTCGGCCCTGTCTGTTAGTTTTTCCACGCGCTCTACCAACTTTTCGATATAAATTTCCCGGCCCGCTGAGACGTATGTAATTCACTAGCGTTTTTTTTTTGGCTTCGCTGATTGAAGGGAGCAATCATGGATGGTTGGCGTTTGAAGTAGCGAAACGGGCAAAAAAAAACTTGAAGAAAAACAAGCGAAAAAAAACGACATTATATCCACTCGCTTTTCTCTGACGATGAAACTTCGCCATCGATGTGGTTCTGGTTCCAAGTGAAAAGAGAAAAATAACAAAAAAAGAAAAAATAAAATAAAACAAATGAGCAAAGGAAAATGTATGCGGCTGCGGGAGCCATGAGTTTCGTGGAGGAGGTGGTGGGGGAGGGGGAGGGAAATAGAGGGCCTACGTGGAGTGTGTGTACGTTGGTCAATGAGTGATAGAAAAATAATGAGCAAAAGGGTGAAAGTAGAGAAGCTATAAGGGGTAGAAAAAAAACATTACGAACGTGTGTGCGTTTGTGTGTATATTCTATGTATGGCGATCGCGTTGAATTAAAAGTTGGATAGCCCAGTGTGTATGTGTGTATGTATGTGTTTGGGCGGGATGGGAAAGGAGGAAAGAGCAAATGAGAGAAAAATGGTTCCTCAGCAGATGATCGATGATAAGAGGAAAACGCGTGCTCCAATTATGGATTATGGAAGAAAGTCTGGAAGAAAGCAAAACAGATGGGCTCTAAATACCGCCGCAATATTGCCTCATTTTTATTATAAATTTACTCGTTCTCCCAACTCATTCATATTTACCTATGCAACTTTCCTTTGAATATAGAAAAATGCACAATAATTATGTTAGGGAGTGCATTAATTAATTGTTACTCTGAAAACAAAATTTTGATGGAAAAGGTCGATATTTCGTTCGATACGTTCGACTAAACGTTTTTTTTTTGAATAATCCCAAAAATTGTGTCATTGGTGCAAGAAATATTCTAGAAAGTCTCTTCGGAAGCAAATTTTTGTCGTTCCAATTGTAAATTTCGCTGACAATTCCGTTAAAAACCAAATATACTGGCAAAATATCTAGTTTACCGTGTTCAACAAAATATCGACGATTTTTAACAAAATTTCATTTCCAGTGTACAAAAGCCATGCGGGTTGTGAAAATTTGGAGAAGCTGGCAAATTTTTCCAAACAATTGATGCATATCCATGTCCAAATGGCCATTAGATTAGTCGTTGGAAAAGTGCTTCCCTTCTCCATTCCTGAAGAGAATGTTTGACATCGCGCTGCATAACTCATCAAGAGATACACACGAGTTTACGAATTCATGGAACTAGCGAGAGCTTTATTTTCGAGATGGCGGTTTAGCATTAAATTATTCGTGCGTAATATACACGAGTGGATGAAATTATTGTTACACACGAAGATAAGCTTCAACTTGTTTCGGGTTAAGTGCCCATCACTTTGGCACAAGGAGCACGTTCCTCTATTTGTTTTAATACGTCTCGAGACTCTATGAAATTCAGAAACTCGTTGAGCCTCCGCGACTTATGCGCGTCGGATCGCTCGAACTTATCGCTTGACATTGAAGCAAATGTTGAAAATTTGGAGAATCATTCGAAAACGTGAGAAACGGAAAGAAATTTTCTATACATTTTTTACTCTTCGAATGAATTTCAACGTTGAGATTCAACGAAAAATCTTTTGTGTTCATTATTGTTTGAATTTTGAAAATCATGCAAATTTTTTGTGAGGATTGAGTTTTTGGTTCGCGAGGCAGGATCGTTCCATTGTCCGGAGGAAATATTGAATAATAATTCTTCGAATACACGCACACTGGGTCCATCCCCCGAATTTAAAGAAATTTAATTCCAACGGTTGATTTGTATGGTTAGTAGTTGTTTGCAGTAAATAAATTTCCGTTTGTAGTGATTTGTTTAATAATTTTTTTTTTATTTATCATTTTGGGTAACATTTATTTTTATTTTTTAATGTTTACTCCTTATTGAACCCTTTGCAGGTTTGGAGTTTTTTTCGAATCTAGTTGCTCGAAACCCCACTACAAAGGTTTTACTCACTGTAGAATCGTTTGCAGTCGTTTACAGT
The DNA here is from genome assembly GCA_963921915.1 of Hyposoter dolosus. Taxonomy (NCBI): domain Eukaryota; kingdom Metazoa; phylum Arthropoda; class Insecta; order Hymenoptera; family Ichneumonidae; genus Hyposoter; species Hyposoter dolosus. The sequence goes on along the minus strand of OY998132.1, from coordinate 14,909,455 downwards.
TCGCCAAGAGTGAATGTACTTGTCTCAGTTTTTTTTACAGCATTTATACTGTTTTTGATTAGGATATGCATTTATTGGTGTGCACTGGAAGGGTTAATATATATCTCGAGGGAATTAAGGATACTTGCAGAAATTGAGCTCGGTGCTAGGAATCCGAAACTCTGGAGATAGAAATATTTCGAGATTAAGCGATTAATTAATTCGTGAAGGGCGCATCATTGGAGTAGAGTCTGAATGAAATATAAACGAATTTTCATGGACGTTTGGAGGGCTTCCGGCGAGAATTTGAGCTCATCCAGGCGCGCGGAGCTTTTGCATTTTAGCACTCTTTCTCTTATTCACTCTATTATCACTCTCCGTTCTCTTGCTCTTATTCCCGTACATTGGTCGAGTAATTGGCCTTTAGTAGGGCGAACACTTAATGAAGTATTTCGCGACATGACGAGAGCGAAAACTGTTGGAATTATACCACTTTGAGCGAGTCCATTTGTTAGCTATCTCTCCCCCGAGGTTTGTACGATATCATACAAAGAGTTGAAATGGAATTCAACTTTGCACGCTTAAACTGGCAACCTCTCAAACTAACCCCTGCTTCCTCCTCCCTTCACATGCTCTCTCAATTTCCCAACTTTGCCTACTTTTGTCGCTCATTTCTTGAGTGCTCTTCTCTCTTTCCCCTTTGGTCCTGCTCGTTTCTCTTGTAATAATACCAAGTATGTAACGAGAACCAGTGTGGTAGTCATATTATTACAGTACACTCGAACCATTTCAACTCAAGCTCAACGAAACGTCTCCTTTTTCATGTTTTTCCCGCCTCTTGCCCGATGTGACTATTTTTTTCTCTTCTCAAAGTTGCAAAACTTTTTTCAACTTCGTAGCTATGTATACACACGCAGTAGCAAAGTGCACGGTATACAGGAGGTCAAAAAAGTTTGCAAATCGTCTCGGTCATATTTTACCGCCCGAAGACTCTCGTATCTCTGTACTCGCCAGAAAAAAGGCCCTTTTTTTTAGCTTTCTTCATTTTTACCGCCCATTCGTGCTCCCTAACTCGCCCATGGTCGTAATTTTTTTTTCACTGGGATTTTCTGTTTCCCTTGGCTGTGGCTGTTTGTATGTTCTTTTTCCAGCTTCTTGTTACTCTTTTTTATAATCTTCCTAAGTATGCACTCGTCGACGAACTGTGACACGAAGTTTACGAGTATCATGAATCGTCGTCCGTACCATTTTCCCGCGAGAGCGAACCGCCCAAAAATACGTATATAATGTTCGTTCGGGCGATTCTTGACAGTGGGTCTCCAAACATTTTAATACCCGCACACCTCGTATTAAATACCGTATAAATATTCAAACTGCTCCGGAGAAATGGCTATTCTCAGTTTCAAGTACAAATTGTGACGGTAAACTCGACTTATTACGACGGGAATAATCCAAAATATACCGGGGACCTCATCTGCGTATATTTCGCTACGCAACCACGTACATATTTCAAATTGTTTTTCAGTCCCAAGTAAACCGAGTGCAGAAGTTAATTAAGAGAAACAATTTGTCGATGGTTTGACAAGTTCTCGCAAGAAAAATTGCAGCTGGAGCGATAAGTCGATTTGCCAAGATTCCACGAACTTTAACCCTTCGAGTGTCCTCCTAAGTGCATATTGGCTCAATCTGACCCAAGGTGTTTTTCAAATCGTTGTATTCAGGTAAATATACATTATTTGTTTTTTTTTTGTGGAGAAGTTTTTTGTAGCAAATAATCCATGTTTTATGGCTCTAAATTATGGAAAATGTTTGGGGTCAATATGACCCAGTATGCACCCGAAGGGTTAATTATCAAAATAATGAATGAAAAATTGATTTTTTGTTCCATTCCATAGATGCAAACTTCAGTATCATAAGATTCCAGTATAGGAATGACAGACAACCTTTCACCACGTTGTACACCGCGATGGACTTTAGTAATTAACATTCGACAACAGCGCTGCGGTTTGAAAATTCCTCGTGCGGCTGATCATGCTCCAGTACGATAGACCGTTCGATACTCGGTGCATCAATGGACACGAGAGTGTACTGTGTGCGCTGTAATTTACGCGTCTCATCTTCATCGCTCGAGTCCATGGCACTCTTTCCTTCTTCTCGCTCGTTCCACTTTCCTCTATCGCTCTTTATTCTGCTCGCACGTAGATCTCGGTACTCGGGTAAAGCACACTCGGAAATTCGATTAATCCTCGCCGATTTCGTACAGCCTATCGGCAAGATTCATCGATACATTCGCGAGATACGTTTTGTACGAGCTGACTCTCAAGTTCCTGAAGGATTTGATGCGTCGAATACCTCGTTGATTGGCATTCCGCGATATAACAAGCCTGCGCGAAGTATGCGATTACATTCACCCACTGTGCTCGTACGAGCAGCCTCAATAGAGCGCTTCACCGTGCAGGGGTGTATGTGTTTATCACGGCGCTGATATCTTCGTTATTGCCTTCGATAAAAATTCGAAAAAATCCTCAAACGTGCTTGCTTCCAATTTCTTGAGTCTATGGTGCGTCCAGCTTTCCAAATCTCTTCAAACTGTCTGAGTATCTCTCATAATGGCTGCTGAAAAGATTATATCAAGTTCGCAGTTTCGGGGTCCAATGAAAAATTCGTTTTTCCATTAATTGTTTGTTCAATTTCAAAAACCATGACAATTTTCGTACCGATTTTCTTTCTGGAGCCTTAAAAATGTCGTTTTACCATCCTGACTAAATATTGAATAAGAATCTTGAGATTTTCCCAAGGAAAAACAGAATTTCGTTGCATTCCAACGATGCAAACTTCAACATCGTAAAAGATTGCCAATCCGGAAGGGTCCTGCTCTTGAAATATAAGATTGTAGCAAGTTTTCTCGATACTGTTTCAATTTTTTTTTTTTTTTTTTTTTTTTTTTATAAAACGAACGAGGAAATTCAAGTCTCCAACTAACCGATCGATCACTCGCTATGAACGTCAGATTTTTTCTGTTTTCCGTGCTACGGCGGCCTATAAATAGCGGCGGAATGTAAATAGCTGTCAAAAGCTTGATATGCACTGTCGATAGTGCGGGAGCGAACGATCTGCTGCGATAACATTGCGTGATAAGGGAAAATCACGGTGACGTGATAAATCGAATACGAGAGAACAGGATGTGTCACGTGTATCACGATATAAATTTTTCCTTTCCAGCAACTGAAGATACAAAGATTCGAGGGTCATGGCAGCATCAGACTCCTTATTACTTAAGAGTATGACAGGCTGGCAGTTTAATTAAATATTTTTAATTACTTTGCATCAAGAGACTGTATCGTGTCTACTTTCGTAAAGAAAATAAATTATGAAGTATACGAAACTCGAGGGAGCAAGAATTCCCTAATTAGCACTTTGTATTGATTACTTTTTTTCAAAGCTTAGAGAGCAAAGCTATTTTTCCACGACGCAGCCAATTTCGTGCAAATAAAATTCGCAGCGAAAGAGCGAACGGAAAAAACGTCGTTTTTTTCTTCACGAATTTTTGCGCTTACGTAAAACGTTATAATAATTTCCTTCGAACCTTTTGAAGCGTCTCACGTCTGCAACAACTGCGTGCGAAAACGCGATTCTCACGATTAATTGAAAATCGAAGCTATCGCGGAGTTAGAGGAAGTGTCTGCTTGCGTGATAGTTTCACCAAGGAAATTCTAAACCAAATCATTATCATCGTAAGAAACGTTCTGATATTTATGGTACTCCGGGACTTGGGTTTGTCTTGGAAAAAAAGTTAATCACTGGGCGGGAAATTGGCGTTGGCTCATTTGAATAGCCAAAGTTAAGAGAGTATTATTATGGAAGCTAAAGACTAATTCGATTATTCGAAGCTCAAAAGTACAGGACTTTAGTCCCCTTTACACCGAGGCTTACTAACGAGGCTCGAAATTGTACGAAAAGCGTGTGCTGTCTTAGGACAATTTGTAGGGAGACTCGGAATTTTCTGACGCTAATTAAAATTCAACGTAGTTGCTGGATAAATAATTCGGCAAATATGTGTGTCGTTATGAATTTAATTTTATTAATACGTAACCGGTTGAAAAAGTATTTTGAGTTAGTTATTAAATATATGAAGGTTTTGGTATTCGTTTGGTAGCGACGGGGCGCGTAAAGAAAATGAGGTCGAGTCCCCAACGAGAAATTCAGCCTCGCCACATTTTCCGTGGATATACGTGTACGGTACGGAAGAGGAGGAATGGCATGCAGAAAGTAAGAGAGAGGGAGCGAGCGAGGAAGAAAGTAAGAGACAACGAAGAGGGAACTTGGTCCAAAAACTTTCAATTGTACCAGCAACGATCGTAGACCGCAAGAGCCACAGTGCAAAGCGTTTTCTCTCTCGCTCTCACCGATTTCCTCCTCTCATTTATCCCCCGACGACTCCCAGCTGTTTTGAATTTAACGCTGGAACGCCGCAACAGCAGTGAGCCACGAGAGACGGTTTATGCTATCGTCCGAGCATGTAATTAAAAGAAAAACAAATAAAAATAACAAAAGTTAAGAGCTGCTCCGAAGAAGCATCTCCGGTAAGCCAGCATTCGCCTGATGCTTGACCAACTTTTCAAAAACATACTGCCATCTTTTTTACGACCATCACCAATGTTTGCAGATTTATTCTTTTACACAGAGATAAAAATACAAATGCTGCAATTATTTCACTAACTTCCTGCAAATAGGACGCGTTATTTTTCTTCTCGATCGATAACGAGCGCTCAAGTTTCCAACCCCATAAAAAAACTAAAATTATAAATACCGCCGTTATGCCAAAAATTCTAGTATACACATTATAATTTTCAATAAAATAAAATTATCGAGAATACTTTACCCAAACAAAGAATTAGTGTATTCATGATATTCCTCGATAGAACAACGGTATTTCTACGGTATATCAACAAACGATTCTTATTTAGTGTAATATTGCTTTTCTTCCTTGGTAAAAATACGGTATTCCTAGGGTATATATCCACCAATCGCTATTTCTAAGTCTAAGTACGCGGTCATTCTACGGTAAAATAAATTGACAACATCACGAAAAATATGCCGTTAATTTACTGAGAATACAGCGCATTTTCACTGCCACTATAGTTATACCACATTTGTACCGTGTTTCTGAAACCGCGAGAGAGTGCTTTTTTACATGAAAAGAAATCCGGTTGTCCGTTGATCACGTGTGATACTTTGTATAACTTCCACGTCCAATATGTTATGAAAACTCGTAGCATTCTGATGGGCATACAAAGTGCTCACCTGAACCGAGCAAATGCCACAATTTACTCTATATAACAAAACCCCCGAACTTTCAGCCATAAAAGAAATTCCATCAAAATATAATGGACATGAAATCCTAAAGCCCGTACGGCAACAATGGCTCATACGAAGATTCCAGTCAATATTTTCTCCCTCGTTTTCATTAGCTGGATCTTCGCCTCTATCGATGGATTATTCATTTCCGCACAACGACATTGACGCGGCTGTTATGATAAGAATGGCGCAGCGGAATCGAGAATCCGAGTAGCCTATCCATGGGCGAGTTGAAAAAAACGTAAAAACAGGGGATCACTCAGAGTGCGCTACTTTGGGCCGAGAGGCGAGACGTTGCATTCCAATTGGAACAGACACGCGGGGGCAAAGAACAAGAGGCCCGTATAGTGCTTCGTATATGGTGCTGGACGAATATATGCGAGCTGGGATATTGCTGGCTTGAGGGATGAACTCTGATGATAAAGGAGTCCGAGATACGGTGACAGGAGGAGGGAAGACCAGTCGAGAAGGCGGATGAAGGTCCAACTTGAAATATGTATACATGTATGTATATATATGAGAAAGGGATATCAGAGGGAGGGGGGAGGGGGAGGGAATAGGAAGTCAATGCTCTTGGTGTACCAACCACGTGTATTCAGGAACAATACAGCCAGTGCCTAGTTCACCAAAGATAATTACATGTCTCTGCGTCATATTATTATTGTTGGGACAGCCTATTGTTGAAATCCTCTGTTACAATACAATGGCTCATACGAGCAGGGGAAGAGAGCGAGCGAGAGAGAGAGAGAGGAAGAGTTTCTCGTAGCTCTCGGTACGGCGGTCCCTTGCTCCATGTATTGGCCAGCACCCACAGGTACATTGGAATCCAAACAACAAAAGGAAGCCACGTTCCTTCTTGTGCGAAGTAAAATTTGTCAGTTGGGTCCTTTTGTTTGGCGACGTTCGACAAAACACTCGCAAATACATGTATTCAGGATGAAGAGCAACCTCTTGGCCCATCTGCGTGTTGGCTCGTGGAGAGATCCGCCACTTCGCGCATTGTTCAACAATTTGTTCAGGCGGGCTGGGTGGATGGCAGAAGCAGCAGATTTCGTCGTGACCTTTCGACACACGCGTTCTCTTGGACGAGCGGAGCTTTTCTTCTTCGTATATAAAACGTGCTCAGCCACCCTACAATCTTACTATTAACATTTCTATATCTATATGTATATATTTCTGTACGCGTGATACACATGTTTTCGTGTTGGTTCAAGGAAGCCCCCGAAGTTATAATCTCAATTGTCGTCGTTGTCACAACGGGGGAGTTTATATAACGCCCGAGAGGAAAAGGTGAGCTTTAAGTTCCGGCAATTCGACGAAACGACCCGCGGGGATGAAAGTCTTGAATTATGTCTGTGTGCATGTGTATGTGTGTGTATGGGTTATATATGTCCTGTAAGAAATTAGAACGAGACCACTCCAGTATGAGACTCGTGACACTTCTCTTCCAAGTGCATGTCGTTGACTTTGTTAAAATTTAACGACGATTTAATTACTAATTAAAATGTTCCGAGCAAGAACCCTGCGACGAGGTGAAGAGACGACGATTCTTTTTTGTTAATTCCATTTTTACGATCTACCGAAAAAATTGTTTAGAAGAAAAAGTGAGTAGATTGTTTTTTTGCTACTTTCTTCTTGACCTCGGGAAAAACTTGACAACAAATTAAACTTACGCTATAATGAATTTTTTTCACTGTTTCATTATTCGGAGCTTCAAAGCGATATTTTCATCATGGCAAATCCCCTTCACTGAACAAAAGCCCGGTCAAGTACATTTGTTTTATAAATCTTTTGACTAAATTAAAACGTCAATGTTGGTAAATGAGAATATTGACTTTTGCCAGACTCTACCAAGTCCCAAGATAAAAAAGTGGAAAACCGAAAGTTGATCGGCTAACTTCACGGCGGTAATAGAAACTCGTCGCTTCTGTCATCGAAGATCGACTGTCATGAAAATCGGTCTTAGAGACAAGTTTGCTTCCCAACTCTTCGCGCAGCGAAGATCGAAGATGATTATCGATCATGTACAAGAAGTTGTTAATATAATATAAAATATATTATATTATTAATATATTATTAATAGAGTATTATTACAAATATTAATTTATTTATTCATTATTAATACCAATAATATATAAAATATATTATATTATTTTTGTAACATGAATCGAATTGCAACTCCAATAATTCAGTGCTATTACCTTGTAACGATATCTCTTCATCGATTTGCATCGCAGGTAACGACAGTCATTCAATTATTTCAACAGAAAAACAATTTCGCAGGCATAAATGTACTTGTCTCAATTTTTTTTGAAATGCATATTCTATTTCGACTGGCGAGAGCGATCGCTCGGCACTATCATTATGTCATTTGGTTAATCTCATTCTTATTAATTGTTCGCTTTTCGCTTGATAGATTAAATTTGCCGACGCAATTGAAAGAAAAAGGAGAGGTAAGTAAATAGGAAAATATACGGAAATTGTAAAGCGCAAAAAAAACTGACATTCTCCTCCGATGAATACTTAACGATTTCTTATGTTTAATCTTGCCATTTCTGAATAAAGTTTCCTCCTCATAACCAACCGGAGACGACCCTCCAGGGTATTTACTTTATTCAATCTCTCTTACTGCTCAGACTAGCAACGAAAACGTAGGACGAGTACACAAGCGCTTGCCACTTGGAACGATACAACTCGTCGGTGCATTACATGCTCTTCGGGCGAGTCACGTTCTAACGAATAACTTAATCAACATGCTCAATACTCCTTTCGTATAATGATCACTATTATCCGAGCTGCAGGAAGCGATCGCTGGGATGCGGATTTTTATATCTACGAGCTTCGCGCCCAACGGACCGTTTAATCATACTAAACTTATGAAGCAGATGTTCCTTATCATTGAATTAATTTCACAGGCTTATTTATAGGCCAATTATCAACTCGATTCATTAATTAACGAAAAGGCTTTCAAACTTTCTTCAACTCGTCGAGTTTAATAGGATGCTTTTGAGGCTTTTTTAATGTTATTGATTTTACGATCATTTGGACGATGCACCGTGGAAAAACGCGCGTGAAAAAAAGATTTTCCTTCAGAAACTCGAACGCGAGTGAAGCAGGAGACATTTTTCGAAGCTTCTTGCAAAACATTTCCATATCCATAATAAATCATTGGAACGCGAACGGCTTTACGACTGCAAGAATTTGGGGCAATATCCATGCTCAGTTTCCAAGGAAAAAGAATAAAACATAAGAAAAAAAAGGGCAGCATCCCTCCACTCATGATGCTTCACGTGCGACGATCCTATATCTCGGATTCCTTGCTGATTTCAGTGCTCTCTCGTCGAGCGTTGAAGAATTCAACTGCTTATTCATGAGGCTGAAATATTTGTGGCCAATAAAACATCAATTTTTCAACAGCGAAACATCTGGCCGTGCTTGTTCAACCCTTAATAGTCACACCTCCAGATTGTGACGGAATAGTCATATGGGGGTGTTATCAACTCCACTCACTTTGGAACGTGATCAATAGTTGAAAAATCGTTAAAAAAAAATAAAATAAAAATTCTACAATGTATTTTCAACCCTTGAGTAACGACCAAGATTGTATTTATAATTCGTGTGATTTTTAATATATTAAAAAAAAAATCGAAAACAAATTCTGCAAACATGACTTTTTAGTGATACTTGCCCCGAAAGTTTGATTTTCGATTCGCGTTTAGCGTGCGGAAAGTATTTTTCCCAAACGTTTTCCCAACGTTTGCTCTTTTGACTTACTCTACCGCACTAGTGCGGTAAAGTGGCGAGTGCTGTAATGACACTTGTACGAGTGTCATTACAGCACTTCGGCTCGTGCCACAATTCACACTCGTACTCGTGCGAATTCGCATAATATAAAAGCCTTCGGCTCATGCAGAAACTTCACGCGCGATGTAATTCGTCGCTTTCCGCACTTGTTGTATAAATAACTATTTTATACAAAAAATGATGCAGAAATTGTAATTTTCAATTTAAAAAAAAGATTGTTTCTTAAGTCTGAATTAGCATGCTTTCGGGTGGGACTGGTTTAATTAGCGACCGTTCCAAAAAGTATACCCTATAGGTTCACACCGTCTGCTTCCTACGACTTCCAAAACTGAACTAACGAGCCCTTTCAAATAATAACGACGAGGCTTCCTATTAGAGGGTTCAAACTACCGATAGAGGGTGTCATAAGTTCCATTTTCTCAAAACTCCTATTACGTATCGTCGGTCGAAAGCGGCTGGGGTAAAACTAACCCCATGTGACCATTAAGGGTTAATATGTCGGAATGCTTATATTCATTGTATACAATGAACAAACATTGGAGACCCAACTCTTATCCACCGTCTGAGAATTAAATAAGAATATCAATTAAACCCCTTGTTATATTAATAATAACGTTGTGAATTGATTGCCAAGTTCGCTGCATAAATTCGCGGTGATGGCTTCGGCGGAAATGAGGAAAGCGCATCAATCATGTACAATGCCATGTGCTTTGTATTGTTTGGTGAATAACGAAACAATAGATCGATGGCAAGAGTGAGAGAAAGGGAGAGAAATGAAGAGTAAAGTTTACGTGTGCAATAAGGATGGTCGCTTCACCGTTTCACCCACGCTTAATCGAACCCCAGTTTTCCTCTTTCGCCTTTTTCTCTTTTTTCTCTTCTTCTCGCACTCACTCAATACTGTTTTCATGAAAATCTCGATGGCAATATGTACGTCCATCGATCTGGGTCATGTGGATAACGAGCTCTCGACTATCGCAGGCTCCTTCTCTCGCTCCCTCGATTTTTACTCCTCTTTGCTTTTTACCTACAGGTACACGATACCTGTATCGTTTAATACAATGGAAGAGAAGCACGGCCACATTTTCCCATCAGAGATATAACATATTTCAGTAAATATACAAATATATGTCGACCATTTCGAGAAATCAGCAGACTCTTACGCTGTCTTCTTTTTGCACTGAGTTCCTAACGATCTACACGCAGGATGTCGCTTTATTCTTCCAGTGTGAATACACGGACAATCGGAAGTGTTGAAAATATTGAATTTTTGAAAATAATAGCATTCTCAATGAAACCCGAATCAATTAATGAATAAAATTAATTACCTGCATGATTAGGATACAAAATGTTGAAGAGCATCTTCGTAAACATTCATCGTCAATTTTTTTTTTTTCCTACCAGATGAAGATTTTAAGGACAATTTTCCAATTGCAAAGGAATACCACTGGTAAATTACAATGTTGACCCTCCCTAGACACACATGGGTCTGGAGCATCCTACCGTTCTTTACTGTACTTGGACTCACTAAAAAAATCGGAAAAAATTGAGGAAAGTAGTTTTGGATCTCTAGAAAGAGAGCCTGCACCGAGTGATGGATAAAAGTGATATTTATTATTGTTATTTAATAGTAATCGATACGTAAAACGAGAAATTCGAGTCATTCGCTGATTGGGCTCCACAACCCAGACCCATGTGTATCTGCTGAGGGTTAATATTTGAAGGAAACAGAATCTTATGTAATGCTTGGCTTTTTGAGGTGTACGGTAAATGGAGAGATTTCTCGTTACGTATAGCTCGTCCATTCAAGCGTGCAGTAAGTAAGCCCAAGAACACAGGTGTCCGTAGCACGATATCGAATAGCTTTATTGAAGAGAGGGAAAGGGTGCATGATCCGAAGAGGAGGCCGAGTCCGTCCAAACCGAGCCAGGCATAATAATCTACACGTTGATCCGGATAACAAGCGTGGCAGACTGAACCTCCCGCCATCGATGGATTATGCAACACACAGAGTGCAACACTCGTACACATATATATATATGCGAGGAAATAGTTTGGGGGTTAGAGAGAAAGCAGCGAAGTAGAGAGACGAAGGAGACAAGGCAAGTATTAGATTGGCGCCAGATCACGTTCAACGTTGGTCTTCATCCATCCCTCTTCGCCTGCTTCCATCGAGAGGGCTTAAGCCTCATGCTGGCGAAAAAAACTTTATCTACGTAATATTCACAAGAGCAGCTCCACGGATGATGTTCCTCACAATCAGGGTTCGATAGATGAGCTTTTCTGGATGGATCTTTTGATCTTCCCCTCTTGTTTTATCTAATCCTACGTATTTTCGTTCGAGCAACAAAATAGGTCAATAAACATAATAGAGGAAATATTTCGGAAGATACAGTGAAAATTAAATTTTGTCGAAAAACGTCGATATCCTGTTGAACACGGCAAACTAAATATTTTTGGATAATTTGAAAATTTTCGTTATTTTGACAGTATTTTTGGTTTCTAACGGAACTGCCTGCTAAATTTATTATTAAAATGACAAAAAATGGCTTTCTGAAGAGATTCTCTAGAATATTTTCTGCTGCAATGACAAAATTTTTGGAATTTTTTAAAAAAACGTTTAGTCGAACGTGCAGTCCAACAAAATATTCTTTTCAGTTTAAAATTCACCATATTTCCAGGATGCCTATTTGCATGTTAATAAGTTTTGCTAAAAGTGCAGCATGACTTTGAAGGAGATCAATCGATATCGCTCGGTATTCGAAAAATGAAAAATATTTTTAATGGAAAAATTCTTGTTACTTTACCTTAGCTGACGCGTGAGAATTCTTTTCGGTGGCCTGCAGGAAAGGTTTGCGCACCATGACGACCGGAAGCATTATAATAATGAGAATTTGCCCTCTCGATATTTTTTCTTTCGAGAAGCTGAACGATACTGGGAACGTGATAAACTTTTTATCAGCATTTTCCAACTGTATCGATACGCGTAAATTTCTCCTCGATTGAAAAGTAAATACGAGACTTTGCGTCCCTGAAAATTCTTCATCTTGCGAATGGGAAACTGAAAGACAAAGTTAAGTCGGTTTAGCGCGGGGCTCTCGCGAGAACCTTAACTACTGTCAGTCTATCGAGGAGGTTCACCCTAATCCGTAAGCACTTAGGGTAAGTAGTTGGGTTATCGGAAATACATGCATATCCACAAATTCACATAAACATAGCGGAGCGAACGTGCGGGGATTCTGACGAATTTCTTCGGGTCAATTGGCTCGTTCGTAGCGATTTTACGATCGGCAAACACGCCACCTTGTGCCACAGACATCCTCTCGAAGTGTGCGCGTCAGCAAAACAATAAATAACTTCTGTTCGATCCTTGAAAATAAGAAAATAAGCAACAAATCAAGGCGACCGGTAAATCTCTTACCGCGATGGTCCAGTCGCTCCCTCGTACCAATCATAAAAAAAAAAAAAAAAATTTTGTACATATAGTATAATAAATATCAATTTAATTTGGGTCGATCGTCAATGAAATCAAGCTCGTGACATTATTGGCGCTTCACACGCTTGCTCTCCATGACCAGCCGTTTTGTACAGCGGGGATGTAAGCGGCTATAATAAATCGTGACTTCTCCGGTGCAAGGGCTCAAATGCAGATTTTACGTATACACGTACATACGTGACGTATGTGAGCTTGAGTGAGTGCCAAACATGTCCCTCGGGGGTGCGTGGTATTGTGTACAAAAGAGGATACGTATACATACCTATACGCGCCTTCCTCCTTGATCTATATGTATATTCATAGCGTATACTGAGACATATAGAGTTGCCTCGTAGGACGTATATGTACAGAGAAATCGAAGGGTGGAAGGAGGTGGAGGAGGATTTTGGCTGAGAGGCGGAAGGTTTGCGTATCCACGCGTATCATAATTCAATTATCGGAGCATGCAATGTACACACGGACTGGTAAGCTCCATGGAATAATGATGGTATCGATCCCATTCTCTCACTCTCTTCCTATATCCTGTTTCTCTACTATAACGATGACCCTCCTACGGGTACTTCCACATTCGTCCTGGGTTCGGGGCTTCCACAATAAACGCCTTCGTCCGTAGACCTAGCCAGAGCAGAGAGCGAGAGGGGGGTGGGGAGAGGTAGAGGGCGATGCAAAGTACCTTAACTACCATTAACGTTACTCGGAGGATGCGACCGGAGAGAGTGCCAGAGGGCAAGAGAGAGAGAAAGACCGTGCGACACCCGGTGGAATACGCAACAGGGGTCGAGCAAGGATCGATCGATTGGCAGGATTCCTTGATTCAAACTTCGAATCGGAATGTGCACACGGATGGATAATGTTCCACACAGCCGAATCGCTCCATTCTGTACCGACAAACTTGTCTCCTCATCTGCCGATCTCTCACGCAGAGGTTCCGAAATACACATATTTAGAGACGCGGCAGCGTCTTGACGCCAAGGTATTAAAAAGAAAAGTTCGAACCGACAAGGCAAGTTGCGCCGCGTGTCTATATACTCGAGATTGGGCCTTTTTCCGTTATGTTCAAACTTAAAGTGGTCGCCATTAAAAAACGCCTCGACTTATAAAAAATGTGATTACACGTCGTGGGTGGTGTTACATATCCACACCGCACCGGAAACGTTCTCTTTAGAGATGCGAAACACCTGGAGCCACAGAGTTGCTTTCATTCTCGTTGAAACAATTTTTTTAAATTTTATCAATTCCAAACTGCCAAATTGTTCTACAACAATTGGGCTTTTTTGGAGTGCGATTGTCCTGTCTCGTGATGATGCTAGACGCTCGATGCTCTCGCTATTACTTCAAGGCCCCAAATCCATTCTAGTTTCATGCAATCATGCTCACTGCCGTTTCGACAGTTTGGAAAACTTGTAATAAGTCGGAATATATCACTGCAATAAATTATGCACGTTTCACTTTCTCTCTTTGCGGAAAACACATTTCGCTTCCGGTTCCAGCTGCCCATTTATTACGAATTTCAACACGCACAATTTTTATTAATCGAAATTGTTTCCCTCCCCAAAAAGCGTCCAGGAATCGGCAACGGGAACGGAAATATTCCCAGTAGTATTCGACACTAAAAACTTGATCATAATTGTTGTGCCTTTGTCGTTGCTGATAAATGTCGAAATTTCCTGCCTGCGCGCTGTTACGCTAAAGAGAAAAGCCCAACGTTCGACGTGGAATTGCCGCTCACACGAAAATCGCACAGTACAAGACGAATCCCCGAGTACATAGTCGCGGAGCAGGGATGTATCCTTCCACTCGACGAATCTCTATGCAGGAGGTTGGCGACTGGGTTGCCTTGGCGTATGTAGATACATGCAGAAACTCAGATATCCAGAATGTTGGAGGTGGCTGGTACAAGCAGCATCGATGGAGTCTAGACGTCTCTGGGTATATTTACGATCAAGTATACATATTGCATATACGTCCTGCGCCTATATATACATACATAGACTTTTGGAAACGTATAGACAGACATTCTCGTGCATATGTATGCGAAAATATACATGCGCATATTCCTGTATTCATGTATACGTGAAGAAATGTATGGCTGGGGTGTGAGAGTTTATGCGAAAACGTTTCCGCGATTCCACATTTATGCAGTTCGATTTTTGTCTATTTTAAGGGGATTATCAATGCCGTAAAAGGTCGACAAATGAAAAACACTTTGGAAGTGAAAAGCTTGGTTGAAAACCTTTCAAGATATTGAATTTCCATCCCGAAGGAATAAATTGTTGTGGCGTGTACGAAGATTCTTACTCGGCGATGCCAAAATTATGGCGTCAAAATAAAAATCGAACCCGGAGCTTTTCGATGGCCAGAAATAAAGACGACGAGATTTCTGCCAAGTTTTGTGTCTTTTTGAACTTGCTGCTTTCGAATAACCGCGTATATATGCATATAGATACCTTGGACAAGTTTCCCTCGTGCTGAGGTTTTTTGGATGAAAATAGAGAGAAAGCAAGGAGAGCTGATCGAAAGAGAACTCTATTAGCTCGGGTCTCCCATCAAAACCACTTTACTACCAAGGAATATCAAGCATCTCTTCAGTTTCTACTTTAAAACTCCGATCGTGGCACTCAACGATCTTGGGACCAGCTGACGTTTCTACGTCACCGGAGCAACCATTTCTATCGTGCGAGACGACGCTCCATACATTTTATATGAATGTACTTATACGTGTTTGTATGTGATTTATATCAAACTCTCGATGTCGTTTCCGTTTTTTGCCCAGCTGTTTACTAAATAACTAAAATGTAATCTGTCCTCTTGTTTCTTAAATATAAATATCATTGTACGAATATACGTACAAAATGCATTATTGATTGCGATTTAACGACTTCATCGATGTTTCGTTGTTGGTGAAGTCAAAAAATACAGGAGATTGATCTAAAAGAGAAAAGTACGTGATGGGTCGACGAACAATGTAGAAAGGATTACGAAAACAATAGAAAACATGTTTCTCACTTTTTCAAAAGTGCTTGCTGCTCTGTTACTGCAGCACAAAATCCTTTAATTTTCCAATGTTGGTAAAGTAGAATATTAACTTTCGCCGAAACTCTAGCGCGAGTCTCAAGATAAAAAAAGTGAATAGAAACTCGTCGCTTCTGTCATCGAAGATCGACACATTCATGAAAATCAGTCTTGATGGAAACTCCGAGTAACCCTGACTTTTTATTTTTCTCGTCTCTCTCCGGCAATACTCATCGATATATCGAACCTGACAATACCACGAGATACTTTTATATATCTTTGCTCGCACAACATCCTCCATTGAACTCTCGATGTCGTACCGTCCTTGCGTATATTCACGTAGGTACATGACAATATCAGCCGCGCACGAGCCCTACGCGGTGCGCCATTGCCGTTTGTCTGACAATGGTGCAAATAATGGATGCACTTCATACTGCCCAAAGCACTTTTTTATAGCCGGTATACACTTGCCGAGGAAAAAGAACGAGAATGTACTTGCGGAGAGTGGCTGAGATGGGGCGGCGGTTCTGTGAATAAAATATTTTTTGGCTTTCGAGGCTGACGTCCACGGAAGAATATCACTACAAGACAAAACTATACCATGGACGATAAAACCCATAGATTTTTTTTTTTCAAAGGCCAACTTTGATCACTTGCGAAAGTTGTCGGTTCCACTCATCGAAATGAACGTAATGGAGTTTTTACGAAGAGAAAAGATGAAACTTTCTAATATTCGAACAGAGAGAAAATCTCGTTGGGATTTTGGTTGTATTGGCGCTCCCAAGACTAGGGAAAAATCAATATTGCCGAAATGGTAAAGAAAAAAATGTGGAAAAATATAACGTCTGCAGTAAGGGTATCCCTGATTTATGTGAAAATCGGGGGAAGCGGTTTCTACGAGCAGGCTCTCGTTTTTACGTGAAGATCGTCTATAAGTAATACCAACGTATGCAAATAAGTAGAACGACGTCCGCTGGTATCGCGATCAGACTTATCCGGCATGACTCGTATGTACAAATAATAGAAACGCAGTATCATGAGAAACGTCCGAGTATGCCAAGCGACACTGCGAGATTTTTTTTCTCCTAGGTCAATATTTTCGTCATATATGTATCCAGCTCTATACTTTGCTCTATTTGCTGTCTCCCATTTGTCTCGATTTCAAAAAGAAGGCGAACCCAGTTTGCTCAACGTCTACGAGGAAAGACTTTTGGTCTTATCCCTCCATCCAATGCTCACGTTCCGGACCATTCGTTTGCAGAGATACACATGCATATAGACATTTACACAGCGACGTAAAAAAGAAGTAAAACTAAATGAACTGGATGGCGACCGTTTGGAAAATTAGCTTCTCCGACCATTTGACGAGCGATATCACAAAACCTTGAGACACACATTCCAGCTCGTTTCCTCAGTCATCGAATGAGACTCGTTGCATTTTTTATATTCCTGATTTGTCAAACTTTTAGCACATTCGGAAAAAAAAAAACAAAACAAATAGCACTTGTTTTCTACGTTCCTGGATCTTCTACTCTTCGTCATCCACAGCGCTGACATTTCAGTCAAATGGAAATGCTATATTTACCGCTGGTGTACATTACAGTGTAGGATTACAGTTTACTGATGCTCCATTCTTCGTTCTCTCTCCCTCTCCATCGCCTCTTTTTTTCTTCCTCTTTTCCCTGGCGCCTGTACGCTTTTTTTTCTATGACTATCCGTTTACCGTTAAATATCTCTAGTCAAGAAAAAGTGTTGTTTTGTTTGAGTTTTTTAAGGTTGCCTTGTCGCAAACTTCATTATTAGATGAAATTTTGATTTTTTTTTATTAGACTATTTAAGTATGCAAGAAAATGCCTACAAAATTTCAGACTGTATTGTCGAGTATTTATTAAGATGAATAATTAATGAAATTTCGAATTTTAACACATGACTTATGGGAATCTCGCTCCAACAGAGATGTAAGGCATAAATGTTTAGTTTTCGCGATTAGATATATTTAAAAAAAAAAATTGATATGTTGAGAAAACCCTGAGCATTATTTCTAAACAAAAAAAAATTGAGGATAAACGAAAAATTGCGATAAAAATGATCGATTTAGAAAAGTAATTACTTGATGAGTTGGCGTCTTCTGCTGCTATCGCTACAGTTACATAGTGTGACAGCACTGGATAACCTTTACCATAGCCAACAAAATGCACAATCGATTCAAATATGTCAACTGTGAGGCTCAGACAATGTAAGTCAAATCAGACTGAGATCGAAAAACCTTATAATAAAAAGTAATCCATAAATGATGACGACACTCGTCTCAAAATCACCGTCTTTTGTTGTACTAATGAAATAATATTTACATTGATCATATACGGCGTATTTACAATGTTACAAATAATGAGATGTCTTTTGACTAGCTAATGCGAAGGGGCAACCTTAATTTCATGTTTTCTGCGCTTTCCAAAAGGAGTCATCAAATATAACGTTTGGAGCATATAGTGCACGGCTCAAAGTTAAATCCGAGACGCATATGTGCTAGGCGTGTTCCGCACAAAGCACAAAACGAATCATGGCGTTATTCGGGCGTACGAGAACTCAACTGGAAAACGTATTTCCCGAACGATCGAATTTAAGCCCCGCGGTAAAAGAAGAACTGGGAGAAAGGGATAAAAAGTCAAAGAGAGAGAGAGAGAGAGAGAGAAAGAAAGAAAAGGGACGGAGAAAGCTATACGAGAGTCAGATATAAGATCCGGCCTGAGCATTTGGGAAGAATCTTCGGAATAAAAGTTAGTCCAGTTCCTGAATAGGTATGAAAGGACTTGGCTTTCCAATCAAGTCTTTGCCTAAACTACCACGCTCTCTCTCTCTCTCCCTCCCTTCCTCTATATTTCTTCCTATTTTTATGATGAAATTACATTGTAGGTTGGGAATAAAAAAATCGATAAAGACTGCCGGGCAAGATCGAGAGGGGCTCTAGCGAGAGCGAAAGGGAGAGAGAGAGGGACGATATCATTGCAATCAATCGACCCGAGAGTACAATCGAGTCGCGGAACCGAGAGCGCGGAGAAAAGTTTTGAAAAAGCAGCAAAAGAGACGGAAATAAAGAGAAAGTGAAATGAAACGCCCAAGTGCTCCGCAAGAACATTTTTCAATTGTTTTATAATCGACTTTTCGAGCTTTCCTATGAGGCTCGATAATGCGATGGAATCCCGAGATAAAGAGAAGATGAAAAGGTGAGAATCCAAAGTTTTGCGACATTATTTGACCGATCACGCTGCTGCAACCGCTCCCTTTACATATTTTCCCACAGACTCACTCTTGGGCGAATTCTCACGACAAAGAAAAATAGAAAGTAAAGGGGAAGTACGGACTTGCACACAATATCTTACAAAATTTGCAAAAATCAAAGCGCTTAGACGATTTTTCAAAAAACTCAGATTTTCGTAAAGTTCGAAAAAACATTAGATTTAAACTGTTCAACCGATATTTCCCAAATTCAATACCAACCTTCCTATTATGATACTCTATTAATAAATAAAAAAAATTAGTAATAAAAATTTTTAAATTAGCGGAAGCTAGAGCGTCGACACTCTTTTTTTGAAAATTTCAAAATGCCGTAGAATTCGGATTTTTCTGGCAATTCCAATAAAATTCTCAGAGAATGAAGAGCTTGTATAGATTCACGTCTGTGCAAAACGGAAGCCCTGTAGCTCGAACCGTTCTCGAGTTATGAACGTTTGAATTCTACAGTGCTGGACATTTTTTCTAGACATGATTTTTTGATGTTTTCGCATATTTTAAGCACATTGATATTGAAAACTGGAAACAAAACTCTTAAAGGAAGAAAAAACAATAACCTCGTATGAGCTCTTGATGCGTTTTTCATATCCAAAAAATATTTTTTTCATGCAGTAGCAGAAATTAATTCACTCAATGATGAATCAGAACATTTCTTTCCTTGGAAATCTTCGGATCAGCGAAATTTTTGACACTCTTTCCGAGCAACCGAGGCGATAATGAGGAGGAAAAGTTTTTTCATTCGAGTCAGCCAGAAATCTGCTCTTATATTGACATTGTTCTAATTAAAAATTTTCTGCGAATAAGAATTGGGCCTGATTTTCATTGAAATACCGTAAATATCACGTGGTGAGTCGATTTGACCCTTAAATGAGACAAGATCCTATGAATAAGTGTGTAGCATTGGTAAGAAAACTTTTATGCAAGGTGCTTGAATACGTGTCACAGCCATGAACATCTCTCGCATGGGGAATGTTCTCCGCGTCGATATATGTGCGCGCAGGGTTTGCAGATCTGCATGTCATCCAGAGAATTGCTACAACGGCGTATGGAGTAGCGAGAACGCAAAGTGCCGACCAGCCCCTTTTCTTCTCCATGCATAAAAAGCGAGACTACGTACACGCGTAACTACTACGTCGAGCTCCGTTCGCAAATCGCTTCACGACTTCGATAAAGTTTTTCAAGCTGCGACTGGGCACGAAATTTTTCTTGTCGAGTCTCCCGCCCCAAGCAAACTACTTTATAAATCGTTTGAAAATAAAATAAATCCTCAACGAAGAAACTCGCAAAGCACGATCGAATGTTATTGATTTTTTCTTTGCTCAATCCATTTCTTGACACATATTTTTGACACAGACCAACTCCGTTTCATTTTTTTCTCAATTCTTTTGCTTCCTCATAGAAGAAGCTATGTGACGGTGAATTTTTTTTTTTTTTTCTAGTTTTCAATGTAAATGTGCTTACAATGTCCCGAAACATCGAAAAATCATATCTAGAAAAAACGTCCGGATGTGTGTGCTCTGGCACGGTAACATTCAAACGTTTATAACTCGAGGACGCGATTTGAGCTACAGGGCTCCCGTTTTGCACAGATGTGAATCTATGCAAGCTCCTCATTCTCTGAGAATTTTGTCGAAATTGATAAAAAATACTACAAATTCTAAGGCATTTTGAAATTTTCAAAAAAACGGTGTCGATGCTCTAACTTGCACTAATTTCAAGATTTATTACTAATTTTTTTTTTTATCAATAGATTATTATAATAGGAAGGTTGGTATTGAATTTGGGAAATATCGGTTGAACGGTTTAAATTTTATGATTTTTCGAATTTTACGAAAAATTGACTATTTCGAAAAACCGCGTCTAACCGCTTTAATTTTTGCAAATTTTGTAAGACATCGTGTATAAGTCTGTACTTCCTCTTACTTCATAGAAGAGTTGTCGAATTTATATTTAAAAATACGAATTTTGCGATATTTTGAAATGTTGAAAAAACTTTCAAAATTTTTTGTTTTTTTTTATAAATAGAGTATCATCATAGGAAGGTAAATTGGAAAAAAGGCTGCAAATTGAAAGTTGCAAATTGCTTCCTTAAGATTTAGCCCGATCCTGCTCTACGAGGAAGCCAAAATTAAAAACCTCATAGAAGAAGATTTGAGCATCGTGTGACTCATTGGGTACGATTTTTTCGTATTTCTCCGATTCTAATATCCTTGGACCGCATTTTCGAAAGCAATTTGTATAATTGACGAGGACACGCGGTCGAAAGTTGCACGTTTCACAAGTCCGTCCGCAGTATATACACAGAATAAAAGAAAATCGCGTCCCTGCTACCAAACTTACTTTTCTTTGACATTCATCGACTAGTACGTACGCCGTGCACACATGCGCACATCCATACTCATCGGAAAGAGTTGTATTTGTGTGTCTCGATCGGTGAATCTACAACATATCGACATGCTCCAGCGCCTTTTATGTGAAAACTTCTGACGCTAAATTGATCCGGTTGCCAGCATGCACTTGCCACGCAACAATATACAATTGTACCCACACGTATGCGTATTTGCATATAAAAATATGTATATTTACGTAATTGTGTGAATGTACGTGCTGGGTGCATATTCATATCGTCGCGAATTTCGGTTGCTTTCGCGATGCAGATTTCTCAAGATTTTTCGCATCGTTTTCTCTGCACAACCGTAGCGAATGCGTGAGCATGAATTTTTCCAAGTTTCAAACCGCGACTGCATTCGACTTTTCATACGCGACGGTATACTCGAACGTGTAGAAAGATTTGCGATACCGAACGAAGTGTAATTACCGCGCGTTTAATTTTCTGCGACGGTTCGATCCGGCCTCTGTCGTTCCTTGAACAATTTTCCACCTGGAAAATGTTCCTCCCAAGATTGGGCTACTTCGCGCATCGCTCCGCGTGCCACCATGCAATATTACGAATTAACTTATCCCAAGAGATTATGGCGAGTGGTCCAGACTCTAACGTTGATTATGTAGATTCAGAAACTACGCGTATATACATGTAAAACCCGTATGGATGAATTTTGAAAGGCAGAGCAATGAGAAGGTCTCGCGCGGGAAGAGACAAGCCCGTGAGCCTTTCGGCGTTGAGGCGTCCCTCGTCGAAACTGCGGAACCTGCTCATTCGAATTTGAACATTTTCTCTCTTTCCCTCTCTCTCTCCCTCTGGCTCCTGTGTGCCGGTGAACGTATGGTCGTCACCCCGAAATATAGCGTACGTCTGCTCTAAAGTCACGGAAATGTGAGCCCATGGGAAATCCACTTGGAGTATTTTCGAGAGATTGACGTACTCTAGACTGCACCAAAATCTCAGTAGTATGTTCATATCAATGTGTTTGCGTCCGCCTAGAACATCACTTGGTATATGAAGTATGAGGCTTTCCGTGCGAACTCCACATTCCAAAACGCTGATCTCTCTCGAAACCTCTAAATTCATTCCCATGAATCTTTTTGCTGTTTCGGAATCTTCAGATTTGACCATTTATGGACGTTGTGACGGTCAAATCTAAATTTTTTTTTTCCACTTTTTCTTACATACAAAATGGCTTGCGAGCCCAAGTTCAATAAAAACAGTTGGTTGACTAAAGAACTCTAAATCCAAGATTGTTCGAGGTAATCTGTATTTGTTATATAATAAATAAAATTTCGAAAATATTTTACGACCGATTTTTTTGAAAAACTGAATAAAGCTTCTTCGATGTTACATAAAAGTGTATGTAAAGTTTTAAGAGGCTTCACCAGTTAGAAATCGAAATATTTAATGTTGAAAATTGGAACTTTTAACACACGCTCTTATGAGAAACTACTGAAAATTGTGATTTTTATAAATAAATATCTCGACGAACTAAAAGAATTCTATCGATAGAAAATTTCGCATAGAACGTCCTTAATCATAAAAAATCGCGCAAGTAATTTTTTTTATTTTTTTTTTTTTTATTGAATCTCGAATTGACATACAAGAAATGATGAATGAGGTTGGGAAACGTAGTTTTGGCTTCGACTCGATTGGTTTGGGTTTGAGTATACTTTTTATATGCTCGGGAGATTTATATAATTGTGGGATATCATGACGCTCGGATCCACCGTAAATCAACTTGTCTGTATATTAGCAAAAATCCAATATTCTTCCAGGATGCATTGAAATCAATGGGATTGGGAAAAAAAAGAGCTGTGGATAATTAATAGAAAAACATGTATCCAGAGTGTTCGGAACTGAGCAGGGAAAGAGAAATTGAATGGAAAGTAAATTGTACAGAAAATTCAATAGTTGTCCGATATTCTCTAGCACGTTTTACCGACGATTTGTTTAATTTTTGATGAGCTCGATGAAAAAAGAGAAATATCTCGTTTTCAGGATAAAAACAGTGTCGGATGACTCTGGAAGGTGGTTTTTGGGATAAATTCGGCAAATAATTTTGATCAAGGGCGCAATTTGACTAGAGGGTTCCCACTTGGATGGGTGAATTCGAGCGAAATAACGAACGGGATATTATACACCCCTTTTTCTTTCGTGTCATGAAGTCGGATAACGAGTCGACCGTTCGCGCCCATCAGCTCGCTGGCGCTGCGTTCTTTATGTTCAGAGGCCGGCCGCCATATACAACATGACGAGATATTTTCTTCTCTCGCGTACACACGATATAATTCAATGTCCGTTGGTCAGCGGGATGAAAATTCCCTCGAGGGCTTTATATCAACTTCTCTACGTGGTTCATCCCAACGGGCCTCTCCTCGGCCTCTCCTTCCTCCTCTCCCTTCTTCCGACAAATCACACGTACGCCGACACATACACGCGCCAACACAGACATTAATTTAGCAGCTCACAAAAGCGAGAGTAACAAGATGCTACTACTTCTTGCCTAACTGAGATTATGACGTTCATATTTATTTATAGCCCGATTAACTTATAGATAATGCGCTTGGGGGATAAGCGCGCGTTGTTACCTTTCAGACTCATCCGCGGTCACAAATTATAAATAATAATAAACGATGAGTGACTAGCTGCGACAATATCCTCGGGAACATATAACGTCGCTCCGTTATCCGAGTAACTCGTTTTTTCCAACGCGTATGTATCATCCATTTCTCTTCTCATATTTTAACAATATTATACCAAAAACGATCGTTGAATGGTGAGAGACATTCGAGAGCTCGTAAAGAATCAATGGAAAGTTTCAACACTTTGCGGTACTGAAATAATCGATAATCATGCACAAAGCCACGGAAATGTGCGATTAAGGACGTTGTATGGCGACGGTCAAATCTAAATTCTTGTTTTCAGTTTTTCTTACATACAAAATGGTTTGCGAACCCAAGTTCATTTGAAAAAATTGTTACAAATTGACTAAAGAACAACATACTCCAAATCGAAGACTGTCTGACTGATTTTTTTTTTGAAAAATTGATTAAAGTTTCTTCCATGTTACATGAAAGCGTATGCAAAGTTTCAAAAGGCTTCACCATTTAGAAATCGAAATATTTAATGTTGAAAATTGCATCTTTTAACACACGCTCTTATGAGAAACTACTGAAAATTGTAATTTTTATAAATAAATATCTCGACTTCTACATGGTGAAACCTCTTGAAATTGCGCGAGCTATTAGGCATCACTATTCTCTTTGTGTGGTGCAAATTTGAAGGAATTCTATCGATAGAAAATTTTGCATCCCCACGTCCTTAAACTATTATACGAATAAATTTTCAAAGCTCAAGAATATGTGGGTTTTCGAGTTGCCGAGTGCGATAGCAGGATGCAAAATTGAAGCATGAGGGGAATAGATTAATTTAGCGTGCGAGAGAAAGTGAGGGCGGCAGTCTAGTGCGGAGGATACACTATATGCTTGTTGTGAATTGGTGAAAGAGAATGAAATATACGTATATTTTTACTATTGTATATGCAAGCGAGTTAAGTGTACGTGGGAATTTGCTAAAGGTTAGAACTTTTCCCGAGGCACTCCAGTGGGAACGTTACACGAGAGTAAAGACATACTGAAAAACACAAATAAGCTAAACGGAATACGAGTGCGGCGAAAGCTGCGAGGGCTTGAAAAATGATATGACACGAAACATCGACTTGAAAAGTATTGGAAAAGTTGGCCACGAGGGAGAGAGACCAGAGGGAACATTAGTTTTTATGATAAAACACACTCCTAGGTCGAAATGTTATCGACTGAGGGTATCATCATCGCGAAAGCGAATTTTGGATTTTAGGGGAAGGTAAGAAAATTTATTGGGACAGCCCCCTATCTCAAATAAATAACTTCAATATGTTATCGCGATGAGCTACCAAAGCGTTTTCAAGATCGTGAGGGGTTGGACCTACTATTACCCGCGTTTACTTGTACTAATTACTAAAAGAATCAAATGCGTACGGTGACAGAAAATTATATAAAAAATTACCATGACCACATAGTTCCCTGGTACCATGTCGTTCTTCTGCGAGAGATTTGAGCGAGTACATTGCAATTTTTCATCTGAAATTGGGCAAAAAATGTGAAAAATTGGCGAAAAAAGTCAAATTTTTCGCCAGTTTCAATAGAAGATGAATTTTAAATTACTGTGTGATTTTGACGGGGAAATTTGGAAAAATTTCATTCCCTTCTATCCAATTCCGATGGGGATAATTGAATAAAAATAAAATGCAACGAAATACTCGCTTTTCTTGGGCAAACAAATTTGATGCATCAAAAGTTGGCACACTTTGAGAGAAATACTTGGAACATCGTACATAGTTCCGAAAACTTTGCATCGATATAATTGTACGAAAACTAGTACCGAAAACGGTGTTTTTTAAGACGAGAGGCTTTCGATTGGAATTTCGGGCCCTGAAGCATGAGGAATTAAGCAGCAGATCGATGCTGAAAGAATTTAGTCATATCCGGAAGTATTTCGATTCCTCTGCCATTACAAATAGTCAATATTGAACGGTTGATAGTGAATTATTAACGAGGCTTATCATGCACGTTCGTAGGTAAAGGATTATAAATCGTCGAGCTATATGTACCGCGTCGAATGAGCCTCATCATTTGAAAAAAAAAGCATGACCTCATCCTCGTTCCTTCTGGGAGGAACATCGGTATATTTACGAGAGTAGTAACTCATATATAATATATATCCCATATATACAAATATGTGGGTATTGATGTATACATATATGGGGATGAGCCTCGCAGGAGGCGATAACCCAAGCTCCGGTGGAAGTTTCGCAAAACCGTACCGTCTACCGGTAGATAAAGCCTCGCCGGGTGCGGGGCACGTTTACGGAAATATAATTGTCCTGGATTAACGGAGAAGGAAGAGCAGGGGAGACGAAAAATTAGAGGGTGTATGAGAGAGACGAAGCGGGAGCCTGGGAAGGACGATAGAACGAGAGTATATGTGAGCGAGGGTTCGCTCTCGAGTGAGCGAGGGTTGGTGTGCGTGCCTCTTTGGAACGGACGACGCTGCTGGGGTGAAACGAGAGCGGTTGAGAAAATCTCTGAGACGGAGTAGTAAGAGAAGGAGAACATGGGACACTCGCACAGTCGTAGGCGGCTCACTTTTTACGGAATTACTGGTTGGAATTAAAAAAGGCTTCGCAATTACCGGCAAAGCTAAGCCTCGAGCAGTTATATAGGAGCAGCGCGGTAATGCAGGGATAGATGCATTGCTCTCGCCATTTTCCTTCTTCCGCCTCGCAATTCGCCGCCCCGCCAGTGTGTTGCATTACAATTTTTTTTTTGCCTCTATACTCTCGCCTTCCCTTTCCACATTTCCGTTTTTCCTTTTATCGTCCTCTACCACCCCGCGTTACTTCTCAGTTTTTGCCGACACAGATTGTGCCGTGCCGCAGCTCCGTGTAAGTTTAAAGTAGCCAACTGCGATATCTCCTTCCTGCTACGAGCCTGCATGCAGGAAAGAAGATTCCGGATAGTTTCACATTTACTTCGTATACGCTAAACGTCCTGCAACCAATCGACACCGCGACCTCCCCATTTTTATATTTCTTTTTCGCTTCTTTCCACCGACCCATCAGGAATAAAAAATCCTAGTGTCTTCGTGCGACAATCCTCATGGCAAACGGATGAAAAATTGCGAGTTTTGTCACTCTTTCTAGAATCTTTTAATTCGAATGAAATATTTTTCACCTCCAAAGACAACGCGATATGTCTTTCATCTTATTATTTGTAAGACTGTAAATAAACCATATGTGATCAATGTAAATATTATTTTATTAGGACAACAAAAGTCGGTGATTTTTAAGACGAGTGTCATGCTCATTTATGGATTACTTTTTATTATGAGGTTTTTCGATCTCAGTCTGATTTGACTTACATTGTCTGAGCCTCACAGTTGACATATTTGAATCGATTGTGCATTTTGTTGGCTATGGTAAAGGTTATCCAGTGCTTCACACTATGTAACTGTAGCGGTAGCAGCAGAAGACGCCAACTCATCAAGTAATTACTTTTCTAAATCGATCATTTTTATCGCAATTTTTCGTTTATCCTCAATTTTTTTTTGTTTAGAAATAATGCTTAGGGTTTTCTCAACATATCAATTTTTTTTTTTTAAATATATCTAATCGCGAAAACTAAACATTTATGCCTTACATCTATGTCGGAGCGAGATTCCCATAAGCCATGTGTTAAAATTCGAAATTTCATTAATTATTTATCGTATTAAATAGTCGGTAATGCACTCTGAAATTTTGCAGGCATTTTCTTGCATACTTGAATAGTCTAATAAAAAAATATCAAATTTTCATCTAATAATGAGGTTCGTGAAAAGGCAACCTAAACAAAAACCATCGCAATCTGTTCGTCTCGCAAAAATGATGCAACTTCGGCATCTCTAGGTAAGTCCTCAAGTCCTCATTTTAATGAATACAAATTCTAAGGAAATTCATTTAGGTCATGGGGCACTTAATAAATTAGCAAGATCACTCGGGCTCCCTTGAGCAATTGAGTTCATCGTCACGATGGAATTTACTAAATTGAAAAGGTGTTTTTTAACATGCTTGTTCGTTGGTGTGTTTCGTGCTGGGTTATATGTATTCGGTGGGAATCTTTTCAATCCTAAACAACTGCTGATACAAAAGCATTATATTTGAAAATTCTTTGAAGCTCCTACATACGACAATATTAAAAAATGGATGGCCTAACAAAGAGGGACTTGAAAACTGGTAGGAATTCCAATAACGAAGTCCTCGCATCTATGAGTTGATTTTCACTGCAAACTAAAGTAATTTCTTTATTCCCGGAAAACTGAATTGCAACATTTTTGTGACTCGAATGCTCACGCGACTGGAAGGACGCAGTTTCATATTTTAATTCCATCGTATACTTTATTATTCGCGCTACAGTAAATTCACCCTCAGTTTTAATTCACGTTTTCCTTTCTTTTGTTTTTATGTTGTTGCAGAAAAAAAAAAAAAAAAAAAATTTGTCATGGCATGTGACGGCCGTAATAAGAATAAGAGAAAGAAAAAACCGAGGCTGGCTTAAAAACTCGATGACCAGCTTTTCTTGGGCTCTGGGACTGTATCGCGCGGAATATGTTTTCCAGAACATGTTTTGAAAAGGAACGGGACGAGAGGGAGAGAGAGGGAGAGATTAATAGAAGTGGGGACTAGGTCGATCGTAACTGGAAACATTTTTTTACTGGCGAAAAAGAAAAGTTTCTTTTTGATGAAATAACGAGGCTGTGAACGTGGCATAGAAATATTGGAATTTATTATGATTGCATGGAGTAATTAAAACTGATGACAAAAGACTCGAGTCTATCAAACTTGTTTTCGTTAGAATACATTCCTCGCTGTATATAGCCACCACGATGAAAAGAAAAAAAATATTGAGTGAAAAAACAGAGCCAAACGAGGGGAAACAAGTTTTTCTCGTTGAATAAAAAACTTTTCCCTTCCCAGCCCCGATATTGATGATGGAGAAACTTACAAGCATGTGCAAAAGTATGTAGACACGTTGCTTTGCGGTAGATTCATTTTTTCCCACTGTGTTTGCCTCACGCTCGTAATAACACTGACTTGCCAATGAGATTAAAATAGTTGGACGATAAAAAATTATTTTATATCGAAATAAAAAATATCGCACACAATTATTATTCCCAATCATTGGCGACTACGAATACCACAGTCTCGGTGAACCAGTTTTAATTGGAAGCAACACTCGAAAAACAAACACAAGGGGCGTTGGCCATTCGGTTTAATGAATTTTTCAGGCCCAGATGTTGAATGAGGTAGCCACTTAGGATTTAATGCCGGAGCTCCCTCGAGCCGGAGAGCACACTTGAAAATCAAAGTATACACTCCAAAATGGTAGTAGAAAAAAAAAGAAATTTTTTAGTGCCTCCGGGTGAATGTGTCGTACCGTTTAGACACATTATTGCGCGAAACGAGGATAACCCCTCGGCTGCTGTGAGACGTAGGAAAGTAAAATAAAAAATATTGAAAAAACGAGGGAAACGACGTCGGTAAAGCTGCGTCAAAGTTTTGTACTTCTCAATAGACACTTTCCCTCGATGTATGCATACAAATGAATCTCTCTTGTGCCTTTCTTTACCACGTACTTCAGAGGAGACTGTCTCATGAGAGCTTTATCGCTTTTCCACGATGTTGAAGTTTGGATCGTTGGAATCCAACGAAATTGCGTTTTTCCTTGGGCAAATCTCAAGATTCTTATTCAATATTTAGTGAGGACAGTAAAAGAAGGCTTTTTAGGATCCAAAAGTGATAATGGGTACGAAAATTTTCATGGTTTTTGAAATTGAACAAAGAATTAATAGAAAAAACGTATTTTTCAACCCCAACGTTGGAATCTGTCCCCGTCGCCATATTGGGGTCTCTCTATCTCTCTCTTTTGCTACCGCTCATTTGGTTATTCGTTTTTCCATTAGCTGCGTTTTCCGAATCAACGACGGTTAATTGCCTCGGTGGGATAATCCAAGAGCTCATCCTGAAGCATAGCTGGTACTAGGAAATGAGGAGAAAAAGAGGAAGCGAGAGGAGTGAGAGAGAGAGAGACCAGCACAGGGTTTGGAACGAGGGAGAGAAATGGAGAGAGTGCGGTATAGAGAATGGCTCTGTGGCGGGCATGAAGTAAACGAGAGAAGCACGGGTGGTGACCAAACGATCCGAGCATGGACCCCAACGCTGTACGACCACCTCTGATTTCCCCTACAGAAACGAGTCTGCAAAGCTTTTCGCAGCCGGTCTAGCGTGCTTGTTCCGCCCTTGTGTCTATACATTTAAAAAACCAGAGACTCATCGTTAATCGGACTTTCGAGATTTCTGTATCGACCACACAAGAGCTTGAGCAAAAAATTTCTCGTTCTCCACACAAAGATAATGCGGATGACGACTGGACCGAGATGCAGAACGAAATTTATTTATCGGTAAATGATTTTTCTCTTATTGTGAATGATGCCTCGCTGCGGGACTTTTCGGAATAGAAATGCATGCTCCACCGACGAGACAAACAGTCGTGGCTCGTTGGGCGCGACATCCGAGGCTTTTCGCGCAGTGGTTGGAAAGCCTCGTTGCAGTGCGAATAGGTGAGCGCATCCCCTGCTGTTGTAGCGGGTAGTTAGGAAGAGCCGATCGAGCAGTATGCCGGGCGGAAAGGTGACCGCATATTGCGTAAAATGGCCAACCTCCCAAAACGCGAGCACCTCGTGAAACTACAGCAGCTTGCAGCACACATTTTCAATCAACTATACAAAACGTAAAATATAGAAAAACTATTTAAATCGCGCGTTTTTATCGAAAACAAGATTTTCCCCATGGAATAAAATTCTCTCACATTTTTAATGGAAATTTGAATTGATCGTCGTATGTTTCCAATTTCATGCTTCAAAGAAAACTCATTGATCTCTATAAAATTTTCGAGTGCACACCCCCTACAAGTACACACTGGGTCAATTTGACCCGAGGAGTTTTCCAAATCGTTGTATTCCCGTAATATGCACGTTTCTTTTTTTCTTGTAGAGACATTTTTCGTAGTAAATTATCCATAGTCTACGGTCCTAAATTGATTTTTTGACGAAAATGAAAATTGAATGCCAAAACATTCGCTGCCCTTGAATGCCAAAAAATCGGTGACAATAAATTGTTAGGGTCAAACTGACCCAGTGTGTACTCGAAGGGTTGATACGATCACGAATCGAGATCATTCGCGCGTGGGAAGAAACTACCAAAAGAAATGTGCCAATCCCGAAACGCGATGACGTTGGAAAAATTTGCAAGGTCACTCGCTAGTTTTTCTTCCGACGTGAATATTTATTAAGGATTTTGCCCTCGATATATTAAACCTCTCGCATCTGTTACTATAACGTATTTATTATCCCATGAATTCGTGTCAGAGTTATGAAAGCAAATTTGAAAAAAAAAAAAACGTGCATGTGCGATACGAGGTTTTGGTAAAAATGTGGAAAAATGGCTTATAGCGATGTTGTAGTGAAAAGATATTGGTCGGGGCCGAATGTCCGAAGCTGAGCCAACAAAACAGGCCACATTTATGTGCTGCCGCCTGCTCGACTATGTGAGAGCACGTGAATCGAGCTGATAGAGAAGTTTAGGTAGTACATGGAAAATGAGGAGTATATGCTTACGTTCTTTGAATGAGAAAAAAGC
Source organism: Hyposoter dolosus (assembly GCA_963921915.1). Lineage (NCBI taxonomy): Eukaryota > Metazoa > Arthropoda > Insecta > Hymenoptera > Ichneumonidae > Hyposoter > Hyposoter dolosus. The sequence continues at coordinate 14,877,856 of OY998132.1, read as the reverse complement.
CACATGGAGTATATCGATGATTCTAACCTCTCATATTTATATATATACGATATATATATACATATGCATGAATGTTTATTCTATTTTACATATGAAGCTCCGTGCGCTTAGGGCGAAAAGTAATTGATTATTAATATTAACCAGCTCGTAAATATCGTCTCTGGCTTCGTATCGCGCTCGATGAGTAAACCGAGACTAATCATTCGCAATCGTAACATAATTTCATTTGTTTTTAACCCGTTGCCCCCCCCATGGGTGCAATTTTGCACCCGCGAATGTCAATACCTCAATATAAGTATTGAAATGGCATTAAAACAAAAAAAAAAACAGATTTTCAAAATTTCTTTTGTGAATTTGACAATTTTTTGTAAAAAATCTTGAATTTTTTGAGTTTCTAGTTATTGCAATCGATAGCCCGGGATTCGCTACCCCTAAAAAGTACCCCACGCGTTTCCAATCCGTACAAATTTCTATGAGGCAGAACGTTTTGAAAACTCGAAGTGCAAGTTTACACCCATGTGCGGTGTCTACGGGTTAATGCGTGTCATCACGCGAGAATAATGGGGTATAAAGAAAAAGAATGATTTTCACGGTCAAGTAAATATTTTCGCCATGTTATTTGAGGAGTTTGTAGCAAAAGGATCTCAACATCTTTCAAGGCATGATTTTAGAAGTTGGAAATGTGTGTTTGTGTGCGTGTGTTTTTTTCAATATCAATCGAACCGAACGAGGGTGATTTTGCCACCCTATAAAACTTGGCCTGGCGAAGGTCGAGCGGACTTAACAATTCTTCGATATGGAGGTCGATTCGTGGTGTTCCATCATTTCCGAGGCTGATGATCGTTGCTACGAAGTTTGAGGCATTTTCGCGAATCGATACTCGCGTGACCTCGGCGCGGTGATCGTTCAATCGGATATTCAATGACACAACAAAGTTATTCGCTCTTTTTTTTCTTTTTTACTCGAATCACATTGAGCCTTCCAGTTCCGATCGATCAAACCGACCCGCACCGATAAGACTAGCTTCAGATTCATTTTAACAAAATGACACGATGAAAAATGTTGGAACGCGTTCGCTTCCACAACGAGATTACTCGAACCTATCACTTTCCTCCGTCTATTGCTTTTCCAACGGATCGTTTAGCTTTTTTTTCAAACTCGATGATTATTCGCTCTTTCGCCGATTCCTCTAATATCGCTAAGAATTTATTATTTTTCTTAAACTTTCCGACGTCCAATCAAAGATTTTTTTAAATTCCAACTCGTCCTCCGAAAAAAGTAGATTTTAGTTGAAACAACATTCGCTGAATTACGTTCAAACGCTGTTATCGTGGCGATCGAGCTCGTTAATGGCGAAGCTCAACTTCCACGTAATTACTGACTAAAAAAATTTCAGGGAACGTGGCCATTACAAATCTCCGTAGAAACGTAAAAAAGATTTCTAAAAAATGAAGAAAATACTGCCAATTAAATTTCAATTCGTTTGAGATCTTTCCAGATTGTTATTATCGTTAAGGTCGGCAAATTATTTTTTCGCATTCTCGATATTCCTGTACCTCCTACTTACACAATCCACGTATCGCGTTATGCGCGCGGACCTCTGGCAAAGAAAGCGACGGAGAAAGGTCCGTAAATGGGGGGAAAGCATTATTAATTCCACTAATTAGCACGTCGGAGTACTTTGTCGAAACAAACCTAAACAATCGAAGCGCACGTCGACATTTATCCTCACGACATCGCAAACTCGCTTTATCGCATTTTTTTATTTTTTATTTTTTTTTTTTTTTTACATCGATAAAACATTACTCATTTCCTCCGAATTGGAGAAAGCATCGGAGAGGAAATGGAGGAGATAATATTCGAAAGCATAAGGATCCCTAGCAAATAACTCGGAGACAAAATTCCGTGCATATCTCGCCGCACCAATGCTGAAGTAACACGACATTCTCCTGTCTGTTTTGGTATTATAATATACATTTTTCATACGCGACGACACCGCCGTTCCTAAGCTCGCATGACGCAGCTAGATTAAAATCCTCTCTTTCGACAATATGAGCAAGAGGAGAGTGATTTTTTTTTCTTCCTGCGAGCACTTGTTTAAGGGAAAAAAGAATTCGACGAGAAAAGCTTGAACTCGCGTAGTTCGTGTTCGTTTTTTTTGTTGTTTTTCGCGCAGTCTCGGAAAACACGAGCAACTGAGATACGATGCTAGTTGTTCGGAGGAAAAGACCAATCTCTCGAGTGGAGATATCAAGTAGACACTCACTGCACAAGCATTTAAACCTTGACAGACCCTTCACTCGAAGCACAAATGAAACAAACATTCTCGAAACACCCTTTTTGCCTTTACTCGATCATTAAAAATTGGTCATTTTTTCAATTATCGCAGTCTTTTTCATTTTGGGGTGATACTGAAGTTCCCAGCGTTGGAGTCCAACGAAAAATACTAATAATATTCTGTTTATTGTTCGTTCGATTTCAAGAGCCATGACAATTTTCGTAACGATTTTCTCTTTGGATCAAAAAAAAAAATATCGTTTTATTGTTTCGACCAAACATTGAATAAGAATCTTGAGATTTTCCCAAAAAAAAATGGAATTTCGTTGCATCTCATCATTGGCTCGATTTAACCCTTAATAGTCACACCTCCAGATTGTGACATAGTCACATGGTAATAGTCATTGGGGATGTTATCAACCCCACTCACTTTGGAAGACGATAAACAGTTGAAAAATCGTTAAAAAAAATAAAATAAAAATACTACAAAGTATTTTCAACCCTTGAGTAACGACCATGATAATTGTATTTAATTCGTGCAATTTTTAATATTGAAAAATATGTCAAAAAAAAATTCTGCAAAAATGACTTTTTTTTACAAAAAATGATGCAGAAATCGTAATTTGAAATTAAAAAAAAAAAAAATCGTTTCATAAGTCTGAAGTAGCATGTTTTCAGGTGGGACTGGTTAGCGACCGTTCCAAAAAGTATACCCCAGGTTTTACACCGTCTGCTTCCTACGGCTTCCAAAACTGAACTAACGGGCCCTTTCAAATAATAACGACGAGGCAATCGTAACTAAATCGTAACGAACTTGGTTTATTTGAAAATCATGCAAGCAACATCTCGATCATTTGAGTTTGTGTGTCTCTGTCGATTACGTTGTCGCAAGGATAATATTTTCTGTACTTTCGTCCAGAGATTTATTTGTATCGAAAAAATTGACTCGAAATATTATTTTTCACTCCACAACTCTTTACCAATCGATCGAATCCTTGCCAGGGCTAAAAAATATCATCGGGTTCGGCTGATTTGACCTTTTTTCTATGCAGGGCGAGACGAAACATTGAAATCGTCGTTTCTGTGATTACTTGAGCGAGACTTGTGATCAGGCGTAGACAAGAAGAAGCTCCGGTTCTATCTGAGAAATATTTCTGCTCTCAGCCGTTACCGGGAGCATTAAAAAAACATGGAATTCTTAAGACCCCGAGGTAAGGAGAAAGCGAGAGAGTCTCGTGTTTTCTCATGAATATTAATCGTCCAACGCAATTAGCTTTCTCTCACGACAGCAGCAGGGGACCCTATGAAACTGCATTAACACTTTGCTTTCTTTTATCTTTATCAGCCTGACTCCCTTCCATTTTCATTTCCCCTCCCCATTCCTTAGATTCTTTATGCCATCTCTTTCCGCATATATTTCAACTTTTTTCGTATATTTACGGGAACGCTCATTATCTCGTGGCAATAGTTCTCCTCGTGTTTCTTCACGCCCCAGTTTTTTTTTTTTTTCGCAACAATCGTGACTCTCAACAATGAAAACCTTCGATACCTGTTCAAGAATTTCGTGATTCGAACCAGTCAATTTTTTTTCTCCAATAAATTATAAAATAAAAAATTCGATCGGACGAAAAAGACTATTTTTTTGTAGTGGACCTCGGTCTGAAAATTCGCGATAATAGACTCGAAACGATCGTGTTTTAACGTCGCACATCACTCGACGTGAGTGCTACACTTTTATTGTCCGTATCTCCAGGAGGGTGAGGAACACGTACCTCAATGACGACTATGAAAAAGACAGAGAGAGAGAGAGAGAGAGAGAGAGAGAGGGGAAAAACCTCAATGCGTGAAAGTATATAAATCGGCCGGATGTAGCCATAAAAGCTTCGTGAGACAGACAGTATCGATAAAAGTCCGGCATTACGTGCTTTCGCAAAACGTGTGCTCCGTAACACACCCCCGACGTAATAACAGCACCGCGAGAGATAATGATGCTCTCCACACATATTCGAGGAAGCACGTGTATCCTACCTTTTCTGTTCTCTCTATTTTTATGAAAAATATATTTCCTCGGAATTAAAAAGCGTACGAGTCTATCATCATTTTTACATAATATGTTTAATGGCTACTCATCGACGCAGCAATCTTTCGGAGCGTGTATACAGCTTTTCCTACTACGGGGAAATAAAATAATATGAAAAATTACTATGGCTCATGGATTCCTGGTTCCATGTGGCCCTTTCAAAGGATTTTACCAAAGACAGTAATTTTAAAAATCATATTCTCTTGAAAATAACGAAAAATTTTACATTTTTCAATTCAATTTTCAAAAGTTGACAATTTTAGATGAAAATTTTGTATGTATTTGCTGAAATCTCTCAGAGGGACGATATGGTACCAGGGAACCATTTTGTCTTGTTATTTTTTCATATAACTTTCTCTCCGTGTATATATTCGAGAGGATTTCCATTGCATGACCATTATGAATCAAACTGCAGTTTGCATCGTTCGAATGCAACGAAAAATCTATTTTTCATTCATTATTTTGACAATTAATACAATTCTTCGAAATTTTCTAGTAAATTCTGTTTTCCGAAAACAAATAATGCTGTTCCCATTATCGTCGACAAATACTAGGAAATTTTGGATTCTGCTACGATAAATAATCAATTAATAATAAATAATTTTAAAAAAATTAAATACACAAATAATAAACGTTTCCTTGCATTCCACCGATGCAAACTTCAACAACATTGTAATTATCACGATATACAACGATTACAATTTGTACCGAAAGTATTTTTTCGCTGGCTCCTCGATTTTCTCGTTCATCGAGTTTTTTAACGCAAATTTACAGAGTTAGAGAAATTATATAGATCGAACGTACCTTGGACTCCGCACGTTTCTATTATCAATAGTAAGCCTGGTAACAAGTGAAACAGCATTTTTCCACAACGAGACACTTCACAAACGACGTATTCCACTATTTATTTTCGTTTATTATCTATTAAGCCAGTCAGGCAACGAGATCGAACTCGGTCTCAATGTAAGTACACAAAAGCACTTTGCACTTGCACTTTGACACGTTGTAAGTACTGCACATTAAAATGTTTGTGATTCCGGCGAGAAAAAAAGTCGAGGATCGATAAAAAGTTAAGGAATTTGTGGGATTAAGTTTTCATCTATTATTCGAATTTGTGATTATCGGAATTTTTCATCGTGCAAGTTTGCTCGCAGGGCAAAACCCTGGAGACACAAGGGTTGGTCTTAAGGGTTACGTTCGTTCGAACAAGATCGAGGGAGAATCGACGAAGCGCGAAACGATCAAAAGTCACTCTCCTCTGCCAAGCCTCCCCCCTCCCCCCAACTAAGGGTGACGATTTCAGCTTGGACTAGTGTTTATTCGTATGTGTCGATGCTAGTCGGTGTTGGGAAAAGGAGAAAAACAGAAACGAATAAAAATATATATGCTTGTCCGGTGGTCCCGGGGACGCCAGTAGCGAAGTTTTCCTGCTTTTATTTTTCCCTCTTTTTCTGAAATATAGCACGATGACTGCGGCTTTACTGGACGACGATTCGATAAGACGCCGAAAATTCCGGCCTTTTCTCTTTATTTTTGTTGCATCATTTTTTTTTCACAAAAATTATTTTTTCTCCGTTGTTCTCTTTCTGCCACGATGACTCAGAAGTGGGAAGTTGTATGAATAATTGTTTTCAGACTCACTTTTAAATTTTTCCGACTCGGCCCGAAACAATCATCAGGTTTGGACGATTAATATTTATTTTTCCACTGCTCTCGCAACATGTCTCTGTGATTCGCATCTTCGTATTCCTCTGGACGCCCGCACGAATGATTTTTTATTCCACATAAAAACATGGACGAATCACTTTTTCTTTTTTTTTTAAATATTTGTCGATTTTCCAACTCGGTAAACAGGATCGGAGTTGGCAGTTTCTCAAAATTGAAAATCAATTCCGACTCTCCGGGCCCGAGTGTCCATCCAGTCGTCGTAAATTTTTGCATTTTTTTGCACTTTTTTTGTTTGCCAATAAACGACGAACGACGAGTGTTGCGGTATCCGATAGTTCCGCGATCATTTTCACACTTGGCACGAAAAAGCGAATGTTCTTATTCCGCATCGTTGGATCCTCTGCTTTTATCTTCGGGCGACACACTCTGACGTTTCAAAAGTACGCGATTTTGACGTTGACTGATAATCAACGATACGATGTTAAGAATTTTCATCAAATCAGGCTAAAAAAAAAAAAAGAAAATAAACTCTACGATTTTTTTTTGAATATTATTAAGGACATTATAATTTTTCAACGCGTGGCAAATTTTTGGTAAACCTCTCCAAAAAGTTTCAACGAATCTCAAAGCTCCGCGAGCGTTTGTTACGAAATCACGGAATCATAGGAACCTGCCGGAAATTTAGTGATAAAAAAAAAAAAAAACACAATAACAACTAATGAAAAAAAAAAAAAAATCACTCGCAAGTCGACGCGCGCGACATTCGCTCAAAATTTTCGGCACCTGAGCTCATCGCTAAAAAATATGATAATTTTTTTGCTGACGAAGAGTAAGACACGCCGAAGGTAAAAATTAGCGAAAGATCGCACACGCGAGACACACGCGCCACCAGTATATGAGACGGAACGAGTACGTGTCGCGACGGGGCGCGAAATGATTCTGCGGGCTCTTGTTTTTGGAATGGTGCATGCGCACAGGTTGACTTGCGCCGGGAGAGAATTTATCTCGATGAATCTGGCGCATACCCCGCCGCTCCGTGCGGCGATGTTCTAAAGTCGTTGTCGGTAACGAGGGGGTAGCGGCAAGAAGCGTTAGGGTGGTGTCGGCGTGTTACTGGGGTGGTGTTGGCGGTCTCATATATCGAGCCACCGTCTCTCTATATATTTTGCCATTCAGAACGACCATCTAACATCTTTATGGAAATACATACTTACGTATTCGTCTTACCTCGCTATATATACATCGAATTTTGTCTAAATATATACGCCAGATATTTTTCCAGCCAAACAATATTCTGGAATAATACTCGACTCTGTTCCCTTCTGATTACATTCATTTAATTGGCTTCTTCGTTATTTCTTACTGGTCCAATTCAATGACTTTCTTGCCACTAAGAAAATTATACATTTGAATTTTTTTGTGCTCTCTCATGGAGGAAGCTATGTGACGGTGAATTTTTTTTTTTTTTTTTTCAGTTTTCAATGTCAATGTGCTTGAAATGTCCCAAAACATCGAAAAATCATATCTACAAAAAATGTCCGGATGTGTGTGTGTGTGTATGTTCTGGCACTGCAAAATTCAAACGTTCATAACTCGAGAACGGTTTGAGCTACAGGGCTCCCATTTTGCACAGATGTTAATCTATACAAGCTCGTCATTCTCTGAGAATTTTGTCGGAATTGCTAAAAAAAAATACGAATACTACGGCATTTTGAATTTTTCAAAAAAAGGGTGTCGACGCTCTAGCTTCCGCAAATTTTAAGATTTATGACTAATTTTTTTTTTTTATTAATAGAGTATCATAATAGGAAGGTTGGTATTGAATTTGAAAAATGTCGTTTGAACCGTTTAAATTTTATCCGTTTTCGAATTTTACGAAATTCTGAGTTTTTTGAAAAATCGTCCAACCGCTCTAAATTCTACAAATTTTGTAAGATATAGTTTATAAGTATGTATTTCCTCTTTACTTTCTAGCAAAGTTGTCGAAATTATATAATTTAAATGCAGATAGAAAAAAGGCTGCAAATTGAAGTTTGCAAATTGCTTTCTCAAGATGCTCAAGATGCACGATGCTGAAAGCTTCCTCTATAAGGAAGCCAAAATTAAAAATATAGTTCCTCATAGAGGAAGATTTGAGTATCGTGCCTCTTGTTTTCAATTTTCAAGATGAGGAAAATTCTAGAAAATTTGGGAACTTTGAAATTTTTTAAATTCCACATTTCCAAATTTTCGCAGGTTTCCATGACAAAATTTGAAACTTTCCGGACAGATTCTCAAAATATTGCAATCAATGCTCGATCTTACGATTGCTTGGCTTTGAGCTCAGTGAAAAATCAACGTCATCCGTCAAATGTCTCTTTGGGCAAAAAATATATCACCGTTTTCGGTCAATCCTGGTGTGTTACATAAATCACGATGATTAGGTGTACCCCATAAGGAGCTGGCATCGTTGTAGCATAAACCATGTCGAGAAAGCTCAACGATATCGACATCGCGTGAGATAAAACGCCCGAGGCAAAGAGAAAAGAAAAAAAGCCTCTGCTTTTTATGACTGTCGGAGGAAAAATATGAAACTTGCAAGAAACACACCGATCTTCGTATATTCCCCTTCTGGGGAATCCAGTACTAACCAACAACAATTTCTATCGACAGTTGCAAACGAATGGTGAATAAAAGTCAAAGGAACAAAGACTTTTCATATTGCACTCTCATTATTTTGTACTCTCGACCCTTCGAAAGACAAGCTTTCCCCAAATTGGAAATTCCAACTGATGAAAGCAAAATGTCAAAACGAACATTTTGATGCTCAATTCGAAAAAAAAAAAAAAAAGTTAAAATGCACCAATTAGTTTGGAAATAATTGATGTTTAGAGAAATTGAAGAAAAAAATTGAATAATCACAGTTTTTTTTTTTAAGGAGAGTAACGTGATTTCATATTTGAAGGGTCGAAGGTTACTTGCTTGCTTGATGAAAGAGAATGGAGTAAAGCAGCCACCAGCGTGAACTTGGGCAAATGGTTCGGCAAAGGGGAAAAAAATAAAGAGTAAAGCACGGTTTGCGCGAGCTCGAAACAAAAGGAAAGGGGTGTGCGAGGTCGAAAGGGAAAAAGAGATTTTGTGTTGGCGTTTAGGGAAGAAACGAACACAAGAACGAGTCTCGGGCTGACTTGGATTTTTAAAAGCAAGGGTGGTATTTCACCACGTACGACGAGCCTGGAGACGACGACATCGCCGCCGAGGAGCAAGACGACGAGGACGCATTAAAGAACGTGCACTCCAAAACTTCAAGGTGATTTGTAACATGCTAGCGAAAAGACAAGAAGGGAGCAGAGGCTTTCTTTACATTTATGTGTGTGCGAGAAGAGCGTGGATACGACACACTCGAGGATCGTTTTTCCACGAGCTTTATAACCCTTGTAATCTGATAATAGCGTGACAAGACTTGACCCACTTTCTACTGTTGCACTTTGTACTATTTATCCCGTACAATCCTCTCGCCTCTTTCACTAATAGGTATTACGTTACTCGACGATCGGGTAGACCGAATCCACCATTTTCGTTAAATAACAAATGTTCAAATTATTTTCCGTAATTGAAACATTTTTCTTGACAACGAAACAAAAACCTCGGAAAAATAATTGAATCTCTCATTTGATCCACATTTTTACGATATCGATAAAAAGTTTCCCGCATCGAGAACTGAAACCCGCTAAATTATTATTGGAAATTTGATCGACACTGAAATGAAAACAAAACAAAAAACGTAGCCCCTTGTCCATGCAAGAGGAAAAAAGGAAAAGTGCAGTACAAAAAAAAGTTACAACACAATTTTGTATTTTTCCTCCACGTTTCATTGAGCAGATTGTAGTTTTTTTGTAAATTTTTTTATTATTTTCGAATTTAAGGGAAAACAACGCAAGGTTTTATTTCTGAGCGTGAATGAAGCTGCGCGGAAGTTGCATATAAAATTTTATAATTATAGATATTTCCAATCAATGAATGCAAATTGCTTTTTTCAGCTAAAACTCTAGGAAATATCAAATTGCTGTGTTAACACGACGTGAAAGATCCGAAGCGTGTACGCGGAGGTTATTTTCATGCATGTAATCATTTTTGCCGACGATGCCGCGTTATGGGGGATGGAAAAAAAAATTAACTGAGAAAGCAGAACTGATCGAAGCTCGAAATTGGAGTTGCCCTTTTTTGGAATCAAATCCAATAAATCGGTCGAGATTGTTTCAGCTCAAAGCAGCCTTTCCGAATATTGCTGTTTTGATACTAAAGAGGGAATCGGAAAATTTTTGATTTCCACCTTGTCATCCCTCGCGTTATCGACGCCCATTCGCTTTCAACCAACAGATATCTTCTCGTTTGACCATCGTAGTACTTGGTATACGTATATACTTATTCGAAAGATAATGGATCTGTATCAATCGTCGAAATCCTTTGATCACTCTTCTGTAACGAATGTCACGTACTTTGTCCTTTTCACCCCCTTCGCTCTCTCTCTCTCACTCTCTCCCTCTCTCTCTCTCTCTCTCTCTCTGTTTCTCAGTCTCTATTCGATTGAGACAGTCGCTCGTTTCCTTCAGCGACACAATTTGCGGAACAATCGGGAAATAAAAGAGACTGAAGAGAAGCCTATAGTCTCGGCTGCGAAAAAATTCTACGAGTATTTCAAATCTTCGTCGTGACGTATAACAATTATTTAACAATTTCAAAATTGTTTCCTCGTGTTATTAAGGATTTCGAGCACCTATGAAACTTTTTAATGTTTATTGTTCAATAATAGCTTCTTAATCGTCGTGAAATTTGTACACAACCTCCTGAATACTTCGTGTAAAATGATACCAAATTTTAAGAATTCTATCATCATCACTTTGACCACCTTAAGGGTTGAAACAAAAAATGATGAGAAAATTCTGAAAATTTGATATGTTTTTGTATGAAGTATTTAAGAGGTCGTGTAAAAATTTTACGACGATTAGGAATCTCGTTATTAAAAAATTAACGTTTTGTTGAGAACAATTTTTTAAACAAATTCAAAAAATATCAATCAACTTCGTTTTGATTCTGTTGCTTTCAGTATATTGTAGATGTTTAAAAGTTGAGACGTCAAAAACAAAACTTTTCGCAAAATTATACCAGTTTCCATAAGACTACGTTTTACTACATTTAATTTGTTAATGATAATTGTTCAATAACGAGCTCCCTAATGGTCAGGAAATTCCGAAACGATCTCTTAAATACTTCATACAAAAACATGCCAAATTTTACGAATTTTCTTATAATTTCGCGATTTGGGGCTCAACATCCTGAAGGACGTTGTATGCAAAATTTTCTATCCATAGAATTCCGTTAAATTTGCACCACACAAAAATAATAGCAATATCTAATAGCTCGCACAATTTTAAGAGGTTTCACCATCTAGAAGTCGAGATATTTATTTATAAAAATCACAATTTTCAGTAGTTTTTCATAAGAGCGTGTGTTAAAAGTTGCAATTTTCAACATTAAATATTTCGATATCTAAATGGTGAAGCCTCTTAAAACTTTGCATACACCTTTATGAAACATCGACGAACTTTGTTGAGTTTTTCAAAAAAATCGGTCGGTAAATTTTTTCGAAATTTTGTTTATTATACAAAAAATACAGATTACCTCGAACAATCTTGGATCCAGAGTATGTTGTTCTTTAGTCAATTTGCAACAACTTTTTTTAATGAACTTGGTCTCGCAAACCATTTTGTATGTAAGAAAAATAAAAAACAAAAATTTAGATTTGACGGTCGCCATTCAACGTTCTTAAGCGACTCGAGCTATAAATCATTTCTATTTCATGAAAAAATATTTTTTTTTTATTTTCACTTCGATCTGGTGATTTCTAGTCATTGCATATCCATCGTCTCATGGTATCGGGCGACATGTTTTACAAGTTTATTTCATTTGTGCACATATGCGCCTGGTCGGAGTGTATTATGTGTATACCATAGATATGGGGCATGAGTATCCATACGTATATATGGAAAGATGGTCATTTCTGCTCAAATGGAGCTTTTGAAGTGATGCACACGTATGGATTGAATAGGATAGGGCTCCATCGCCCTCTTTCGAATGGTTTTGGATAAGGGCTGATTTATCCGCGCTCTATATATAGTTACTATCCGGTTTGAAGTTATTTCGAAAGATAAAAACATGAAAATCTCATCAGTGTCGAAATGATGACGTATGCGATGGCGAAGTACATCGCGAAGTGAAGATTTAGCTCGAGTTTTTATTTTACAAATTTTTCCATATTAATCATGAAACTGCATCGCGCGAGTTTGAATTCTCACTAGGCGTCGATAAATGTTGGCGTTATTGAAAATCTCTTGACGAGCCATGTCAACTTATCGATTTTTTTCTCACTCTCGGATCTAAATGATGAGAGAAAAGAAATGAATCAAGTTGCAGGCGCAAGAGGAAAAATACGCGCGGGATTCTTATGACGAAAAGAAAAAAAGCTTCTGGCGAATTTCGTAGTATGCAGTTCTCGTTTCTAGTTTCTCGTTGTCTACATATTCGCGTTCTTTTCGTCCTGACAGACTCTTTCAACTAATGCAGTATCAGCGATAGATAACTGCGGAGAAGGGCCTCAGGCAATCAACTTTGAAGCCCGCGAGCAGCCCTCGTTCTTTCCTCAACAATTTTTTTTTCTTTTTTTTTCGTTTTTTTTTTTTCACTATTTTTTTCCTCGCTCGTTCTAGCTTTCTCTATCGTCGGCTCACTTTTCCATGTCAGCAACGCGAGAGCGTAAATATATAGAAATGGTGGAGCGGTCCTTGCGAACTTTTATCCCGAGTAGACTTTTTCCCCTCCGTTTCGTCATAAGCATTAATTAGTAAACAGTTCGCAGTTGGTGTCATGCACGCAAACATTTCCGCCGTCAACCTTTTTCCTGATTTTCCCTGAGGCTTTTCTCAATTTTATAAAATTAAAATGTTAACCAACAGACCAAGTAAAAATTAAATGCTCCCCGTCTAACAATTATCCAACTCGACGAAATTTCACAGATGCGCATTTTATTTGTTTCTTTTTTTACACCCAGAAAATCATAAATGCAATTTAAAGTTATCAATGTTTTTACCGATGCTGGCAATTATGTAATTCGGTCCAGAATCAAGCGAAACTTGCACGAGTGAAAAATTAACTGATTCGGAATCATAATATCCATAGAATGAAAAAATGTAAATCATCGTCGCACCGAAACTTACCGATCTACCGATTTCGAACGAAATGCCTCATGGAAAAACAATGTAACGTGAAACCATCGAGTCAAGCCTCTCTGCGACACTCAAACACTTTTAGAAATTCCCTGTGCTCTTTAAATATGTGCATATATTACCTTACACGAATATATAGTTTTTTTTTTTCAACGTTACATGTATACCAGCCTCTGGCACGTCTCTAGACATGTATATACATATGCAAGCCGATCCAAACCGAAGACGCGCATTTTCTTCCCTCGGTACACCTTAAAGAGTATCCTATCACGGAGAAAACTTTTTTTCCCCTATTTTCGTTCGCTCCTCGAAGACTAGAGCTACGCGTACGTAATCGAGAGATACGCCGAGAGCTGACAACGAAACTGGCGTTTTCCATTTCATGTGGTGACGATAACTTACGCCCTGATATCTATTGACCCTTAATGGTCACACTTCCAGATGTACTTTCTAGGAATAAGGAACGAAACTTTGATATTAAACAACTTGATAGCTACGCTCCGCGAATCCTGTTGAAATTCCATCCCGAAAGTGGCGTTCAACTGGCGATGCGGTAAACTACCCGACGCGACCACCCTAACATTTTATTCTCGATCCCTGAGCCACTCTTTTTTTTTAGTCCTTTTCAAAACGAAGGATAGTCGCGATTTTAAATTGCGCACTTGTCCCTGCCGAGCAAACGCATCCACAACTCATTTATACGATGTTCCACATGTTTATGTACAAAAAATCTCCATACATAGTGTCAGAGAAGATTCTTTTTTCGTACATGAAATTTCTCCCAAGTAGCTTAAACTTTGAGATTATGCGCAGTACGTAGACGTCTGCGGGCACAGCATTTTAAATGGAAAAAAGTTTCAACCGAATCTCCGCTATGATTGCGCTTCTTTCCGATTCACGAATAACAAATACAAAAAATATTTTTAAAAATACGAAATACGAAAATACGAAAGATTAATTAACAGAACTTGAAGGTTATTTCTTTCTTGAAATAATTTCGTCGATTGACCAGCAATTCGATCTCAAAAAGCTCACTCTTCCGCGAGAATGAAACACTCATTGCCGTTCTTATCGATGGTCGACCGTTGGGTACGAAACGTCGCTTCCTGCTCTTATCAATGATCGATCGAACTTGTTCCTCCCCACTGAGTTGGTCCCCTAGGTTATCAACTACATCATCGATTTTATTATTCCTGAATCGTTTGGTAGCTCATCATTTTCGTTAAAATCGCCATATGTCTGCCAAATGGATATTTCCGTTTTCTACCGATGCGTTTAGACAAAAGGTACCATACACTACCGAACAAATACCAAACGATTCGTCGAAAAAGAAAAAATGAGAAAAAGTCAATATTAAGGACGTTGCATGCAAAATTTTCTATCGATAGAATTCCTTCATTTGTACCACACAAAGAGAATAGTGATATCTAATAGCTCGCACAATTTTGAGAGGTTTCACCATGTAGAAGTCGAGATATTTATTTATAAAAATCACAATTGTCAGTAGTTTCTCATAAGAGCGTGTGTTAAAAGTTGCAATTTTCAACATCAAATATTTCGATTAATAAATGGTGAAGCCTCTCAAAACTTTGCATACACTTTTACGTAACATCGAAGAATCGAAGCTTTATTTCGTTTTTCAAAAAAATCGGTGTTAAATTTTTTTCGAAATTTTGTTTATTATTTAACAAATACAGATTACCTCGGACCACCTCAGATTTAGAGTATGTTGTTATTCAGTCAATTTGCGTAACAACTTTTTTCAATGAACTTTGGTTCGCAAACCATTTTGCATGCAAGAAAAACTAAAAACAAAAATTTAGTTTTGACCACGTCGCCATACAACGGGAGCTAATTGCGTTTGACGTGCAACAGTAGGAATCCGGAATAAGTAATTGAAGTTACCCTCTGGCTGATGAGTCGCCGTCGATGATATGAGCACAATCGGTTTTAGCATCCGCCGAGCAATTCGAGCACAGTCTCTGCTGTGAAGGAATGCCCGATCTACCACACACTGAAAAGGACCAGTTCATAGAAATTTTCTTTATCGACCAACAATTTTGTTCGTTGTCCATCCGTTTATAAAGCTTTCCACTAAATTATCACTATTATTATCGTTTTTAAGGTAAAGTTCGAAAGAAATGAGGCCAACGCTCGGTAGGTAGTAAGAAAATCTCATAACAAACATTTTCCTTACCCTCCCGCATTTATTATCAGCCGAGTCTTTCGCATAGAACGTTCTACGTGGAATTCAAAATTTGTTGAGCTATCTCCCTACGTTTCCCTTAGTACCAACCATCGGTAACCGAAGGAGCGTGAAAAGATTGAGCTTTTTTTTTTATACCGGTACCACATCCGGTCGATCGTAACACGAGAGACTGACAGAAAGTAAAATCACTAAAAACCCAATTATCTTGCCAAACACAGTTGCGCCAAAATATTTTTGAATTAAATGATATAAATTTTTTTATTTCAAAGATAAATCTGTTTTCTCCAGGGACCTTCATCGAAACTGTTGCGATAACGAAAATTGCACTGTCTACTGGAATCTTTATAGTCAATCGTATCGAGAAAAAATGAAAGGATTCTAATTTTTTTCAACTAGATTCACACTCCCTACGAGATTTCGTCGTTGAAGCTTTTTAATATTTTTATTTCCAAGGGACTGGAAGGAGCTCAAGAAATAATTGACGCGCGCTCTACAGATCTTCTGAATGCGAGGAAATGGCTGGAACGCGCGTGCACATATAGGAACGTGTTTTCAACAGCAGAGCTTTCTATGCGAAGCTTTTTTAGGCTTTAATCGTAATCCTTACTAACTGGCTGGGGAAACAAGAGCATCTGTACAGCAGGAGATGAAAAATGGTGTAATGAAGCATTTTGTTTCGATTGACGTTGCCGTCGCAGCGATTCAGCGAGTATTACTCGATGGGCAGAGGTTCCTATTGAAACGAGAATCATGCATCGTTCAAGAGGAATATCGTAGCGAGTGGAAGAAGCAATTAAGGAACCCTTTGAGTCTTATGCAGCTGATTAGGCCGTAGTTTTCTGGGAATGTATCAAACGATACTTGCACGTCGTTCTCGTTGTAAATAGGTTCATAGATGAGGAATTATTTTGATTGCAATATGTCAAAGATTCGTTGATGCGATTGGGAACATCGGAGCACCATAATCTCTGACGTCGAAAACGCTTACGATGAAAAAGTTTGAAAATGCATTCGGGTTAATAATTTGAGAGAGAAGGCGAAATAGAAGAGACAGAGAGAAAAGTGGAAAGGAAAATACAGAGTCTCTAGATCCGTCATTCAGTTTAATCGTTTCCTATGCACTCCGCTGTGCCCATTGTCGGTGCCGCGGCTCTATAATAATTTAATGCCAGATATAATAAGTTACTTGCTGTCTGGCGCCCTGCCAGAGCTTGCCCTATTCATTCCTGTATGAAAGCTGAAAAGCGCGCGGGACTCTGTCTGATGGTGCGATCTACTTTGCCCTTCTCTCTCTCTCTCTCTCTCTCTCTCTCGCTCAATCTCTTTTCACTGTGAGTTCGCGGCCACCCCGAAATCATCCCTCGCGTTTTCGTCGCTCCGCGCGTATCAAAAGCTGGAACAGGCCAAGTGTTAAGTTACGGACTTGTCTGTCTCTCGATTGGGGCGACGCGTTCAAAGCTCGATCTTAATTTGTCGTGACTAATTGGAACGACTATTTCTGCTCCATTATGCTCCGCGTCATTCAAGCAACATTAAAATCTACCTATAAATTAATATAGAGATACATTTTTGCCTGTTAAGCTGTAGTTTTCAAGTCCTATTATGATACTCTATTTATAAAAAAAAAAAATTAGTAATAAATCTTGAAATTTGCGGAAATCAGAGCGTCGACACCTTTTTTTGGAAATTTCAAAATGTCATAGAATTCGTAGTTTTCTAACAATTCCGACAAAATTCTCAGAGAATTAAGAGCTTGTATAGATTAACATCTGTGCAAAACGGGAGCCCTGTATCTCAAACCGTTCTCGCGTTATGAATGCTTGAATTTTGCAGTGCCAGAACATACACACACACACAGCCGGACAATTTTTCTAGATGTGACTTTTCGATGTTTTGGGATATTTTAAGGACTTTGACATTGAGAACTGGAAAAAAAAAATTTCACCATCACATAGCTTCTTCTATGAGGAAGCAAAATTGTGTTGATGTCGTTCCGCAAGCTTTGATGCAAGTGCGATGCAATGGTAAGTTGAAATTCGCACGGTTTTCCAGCAGCGCGAAGGATATACATATTTGTTATTCGAATGAATGAAATGTGTGGAGAAAAGGATTAGGCCAATTGACGATAAACGAAGATGACGAGAAGAGAGTCGAGGAAAGACGCGCAGAGGTGTCTCGTGGAAAATGAATGACTAGTTCTCTCCAGCGGCGGATAATCTTGTACAAACTTTGGGGAAGTGTCTTGGAGTATGTAGAATATGATGGTTTGCCTATACAGGCAGTTTGGCAAAACTCGTTTGGAAGATATAGGATCGCGGAAGAGGAGAGTTTAGAGATGAAAGAGACGACGAAAGGAGATGAAGATGGGAAGAGATTCGAATAGTGAGGAAAGAAGAGAGGAGGGTATAAGCAGATGACTCGATATTACCACGAAATTCGTAATGTGTCGCGGGGCATAACACATTTTAATTACGGCAATTTAAATTCAATAATTTCGGTGGTATTTTGCAGGAGCATAGCAGGCTAGAGCGAGAAAGAAAGGAGGGAGTGAGCTGCGGAAACCCGAGCAGCTGTTCAACGAATTAGCATACTAAACTTTATCACCAACATCTCGACAAAGACGTGCCAAGACGCGGCTGAACTAATTTCGAAGATAGAATAAAGTTTTGGAAGTGAGGAGAGAAGAGCCTGCTTCCTTCGTCCTCCCTCGGCTCTCGCTTCCACTCGTCCCTTCTCTCTTTCTCCTCATAATTTCCACAATTCCGATGTCCTTCCGCAAGTGCATTTTGCCCTGTCGCTTTCCCCCAATCTCCCGTAACGCGTAAACGAATTAATGTCATCATTATTATTGATACGCCGCGGAGTTTACAAGGATCTGAAGCGAGAGAGCAAGACAGACGCGCGGGAAACACGTCTGCCAATTAACCAACTTCCGGTCAGTGCGATAAGAATATTTTTCTCTCACCACAAAAATGCAAAGAAGAAGAAAAAAATTCGTACAAAAAACAGTACATCTATGGCGGATAAATGTTTGTAGAAATCGAAACTTGGCACATAATATTCCATGTACTGCTTATTTATGCACTCGCCCCCTTTTCCATTGACAACAACGCACACTGTACGAACTTGATTATACTCTGGTCACCGTCGATCTTTTCTTGTCAAAGTTTCGATTACAGCCTGGCACACCGATCAAAATCTTGGCAAATTAATCTCGGACGTCAAAAAGTTGAAGAAACTTGAAATATATTCTCGTTGCGCGGTTGACCCCAACGTCAATAATCTATGTACTCCCTTTAACGTGTCTTGTGTATTCTTAAGTTGGCCACACGCGTAAAAGTGGTTAGACTGTGTATAGACATCGATATACTATACATAAACTATTATATAGGTCCATGCGAGGAGCAACAATTGCCTGGTCTCGGGCACGTCTCGTTATACACTATAATTGGGATGAATATTGAGAAGTTGGCAGAGAACTTGTAAGTAAACTTGGACGCCTCGGGCGGTCGGGATGCTTGAGAGCAGAGACGTGTTGCGGACAGCTTTCGCCTCTCCTCTCCTCACCGCTTCTCTCAATCCCTCTCTCTTTCTCTCTCTCTCTCTTGCATCCTCCAACATGAGCTACAACCCCTTCACCGTCACTCAACTCAAGCCCCTTGCCCCTCGCAACGAGTATCTTTCAACCACCTCCCTTCACTTCCAATCCGTCTCGAAATTCTCTCGCAGTCGCGTCCAACTTTAACAATATTTCCGATATTCCTAAATTTAGTGCCAAGTTGTAACGCATCAGGTATCTCTCAAGTTTCAAAAGCTTTTCTAAGCATACATAAAACTCTGTCTAACTTGCGATGATTTGTATTTATCCTCGAGCAATATGCCAACGACCAACCATTCATGCGTTATTAACTTAACAGATAAAGTTTAATTAGCCAAGCATTCAGAGGCTATCGTGATGATATCTTCCATGAACAACAAGGAGAGCCAGCTCAGCCTTTCAGCTTCACTGAATGCTTGAATAATTATTACTGTCAAACTTCAGGATCGGTTATCGACCCAATTACAGAAAAAACAAAAATGCAAATTGGGTATTTTTGCAAAGGAATTCTGAGACGACATACAAAAACCCAACTTCCGGTCGCTATAAAAGTTTTTATAATAGTAGGAATCTGTCAGATTCTTAAAAAAAAATCTGATTTACATACTTGACAGTTTTAGTAATCCAATGCGTTTAGAAAAAATTATGCTTATCGACTTATTTTTTATGTAATATCAAGTTAAACTTGAACTTCCGTTCCGGTATTGAATGAATCTCGCCACGATAAAGAGACGTCATTTGAATTTCTACACACATTTCATTGTTTTGACAGATCGACGTTCAAAGGCATTGACGTTAAATTCGTCTGGTTGAGTAGTAGAAAGAGATGGAGAAAGAACCAACGTTGCCGCATATCAAATCAACAGAAATACTATGTGAATCATAGGAATACATATTTTTCATTTTTCTAATTGAATGTGAACGTTCAATAAATTATTGACACGTAGAAAATTTCAGTTATTGAAAATTATTTTTTTAGCATATGTTGAAAATGTCAATTATGCAAGTTTCAAGTATGATCAGTGGTATGACGAGTATGAGCGACCAGGATCACCATTTCTTTGACTCTGTCAATTCTTTATTTTTCCACTTGAGAAAGAGTTTGTGTATTCGTGTTTTATAAAATTTCTTTGTTTCCGCCACCGGTACTGGAGAGAGGAAAAAAAATGATTTTAATGCTATCGACATGTATTTAATATTACGAAATCGAGAGCTTATAGTACATTCCCGTAGTTGTCTCGAGTTTCCAATAATCTCGAGTTGCGTATGTACTTTTTCGCATCGAAGAATTGTGAAAAGCGTCAAAGGAAAATCGAGCCTGGTAAGTAGTTCCCCAAGCTGACACGTGGACAATTTTCTTCTCTACTTCTTTCTCTCGTTTACGGAGCAAACCACAGTCCGTATTGCGCGACCCACTGTACATATAGAATTTCCGACACTCGTATACCATCCCGTTCGCCCTTCTGTTTTCCTTACGCGATATGTATTTCGTTCTCGAAGGTTCGTAAAACTTTTCGCTCTTCGGCATTGTGTGCGTAGCAAACCTCAAAGTTTTTACATGCCGACTCGTTGCTTCAGGGACGAGTAGTTTCTTTTTTTACCTTTTTTCTTCTATCCTTATAGTCTGCTTCTCGAAATATTAAATATGTATACACATTTCCCGACTTGAACTTATTCGCTCGTTCTCAATAATGTAAACGAAAGCGAAAAATTTCATCTTTATTCCTTCTGCACTGGTGACAAAATCTATTTTTCGTACTCGATACACATATCCTGCAAAGATTGCTCTTCATGTTTGTGAATTTGATTACAAAAATATTTTTCGACAGTCCCGAAAAAAAGCGCCGGGATGTGTCGCTGCAAAAAAAAAGAAAAAAAAAGTTATGTCAACTTCCTCTTTCTATCGATAGAAAATTTTGCATACCTAATATGAGTGAAATAATTGCGATTAAATTAACAGACTAATTCTGGAGATATATCCTGGCTGCGATATCAGCTGGATTTAGTAGAAAATATATATTTGACAAGTACAAACGGATGGTCGGTAGATTCGGAAATGAATTCTCTCCGCACGAGTTTCTCTCAGTTAATTTTTCAATGGTGTACAAATGTGATTGTGGAAAATGGGGTATAGGTGATATGTCAGTTGTGGTTATTACCATACCGAGAGTCCGTATAATTGTTTGACGTTCATCCCTGATGTGTGCAACTCTCGGAGCAGTGGTTTGGCTCTAATATCCTGGGGTATTTAGCATCCGTTTCTGCACTCCATCTCGCTCTACTCGCACATTACTGCCTCATCCTCTCGCTGCTCTGTCGACCCCTCTCACATACCATAAATGGCTTGCTGGATGCTGCTTCCATCTACGGAGCTATCCTCTTTAGTATGTATCCTACATAGAGCAGCACCACCGATAGCGAGGGCCAGTTGGGCGAGGCGGAGAAAGAAGGAGAGGGTGTAGAAGATACCGAAGGAGTGATGAAGCGAGAGAGCGAGAGAAGGGAGGGGGGGGGGGCGAAAAAGCAAAGCATATATAGGTAAACGGTGTGGATAATAAGTCACTTACACGGATTCTGGACCTGGGGGGTTGGCCCTACGCCAGTTCTATTCGCGCTTCGGTTGTTCCGATCTATTCTATACCGGGCACGTCACACGCATGACGCTCTTAACTAAATTATGGACAAAGTAGTACGAATCCCGGACTATATCAGCCACGTGGGCTAAAGGCACATTCACAAACTTTGTGCAAAATTATACTCCATGAATATACATATACGCATCTCTCTCTGTCTCTCTTTTCTCTTTTTTTATCTCAAGGCTGTTAAGGCGATATATTATTGTATTATACACTGTAATATCATATAACTCACTACATACTGACCCATTTTTGTCCCTCTGTCACTTGATAATACGAATCATCGTTTTAAGGCAGTACATCAGACAAATTGACGAAATAAATTTCATTCCCACAGTCAACTCGACCGATCGAAATTTGGAAATAAAATAAATGAAAGAATGTCGTCGTTAATCATGATGAAAATTTTCTAGATAGATTTATATCGTTCTGTACCTGCTTGATATTGGTGTATGGAAATGGGATGGAACTTTGCGACCCTCGACAGTCCGTTCAACGAAAGACCGTAAATTTAGGAATAAATGTCACATTTCTGCCGTCATTCCGCAACAGTTCGTTAACCATTTTCAAACGTTCAATTAAAAAAAAAAAAAAAAAAAAAAAAAAAATGAAATAAATAGGAGAATATATTATTGTGTTCCATTACGGAAAATCTAGACCACACATTTTTGTTGTCTTCATTCAATGAATCCTTTATCTTGAGTGCGTATACCACCAGCTCGAGTCAATTCATTTGATGATTGCAAACGATGCCCAGAATCGGTGTAACCGATGATATCGAAGTTTCCATCTCCATTAAAATGGATTTCTAATTAAGATGGACAAGTGACATTGCGACAATGTGGTTATACCAATTTCCATCTTTCTCTCGCTTCTATTCCCTCGGTCTCTCTCTTTCTCCCATTCACACATCCACTGACGAGAACATATAATTTGGGAGTATAATTTCCATGATGTATGCTAATTTCAATGTCGATCAGGCAATTAGTTATCAATCGTCAGATTTGGAACAATGCATCTATGAAATCGGGCACGAAAATCGACGTAAAATTATCAGAAAAAATGCATTGGTCCAAACCCAGAACGGATTTATGGCACATGGAAATTTCACAATTACAACCTCCATTGTAATTAACTGTTAATTAAATTTGAACAATAGTCATTTCATATCCTCAATATTTCTTGCAGTCCAGAATTAGTCCCTCGATCTATCGGTGACTATAATGATTTCTTTTTTTTTTCATGCTTCCCAATGCTGTTGTCCATAATCTCAAGGCAGTTGATGGTTGTGTATTATGGATTATAAAGTAGCAGAGGCTCCGATGAAGCTGCATAATTGAGCCGGAAACATTAGGAGCTTCGATGCTCTCAGCAGCTCCGTTCTGCTGAAATGGCATTTTTTCTTCTGCTCCACGCGGCGCCAACACTAGGTAGCAAAGGCTTAATGGCGAATACTTAGTAGCAAAGTTTGTGCAAGTTTCTATTTTTCAGCTCAAGTCGTTTTGGGGTTTATAAAAATGAAAAATTGCGTGGTGGTTGAAAAAAAATGTAATTAGTCAGCTGCTTTTGAAAATGGAATCGCTTTGGATTTTTGTGAGAAAAGCACACAAACGTTTAAGATTCCGTCCAACTCGTTGCTGAATTAATAAAAATGTGCTTAAAGTAATGATGAGAGTTATTTGGAATTTTCGTGTTAAAAAGCTTTTACCGGTGTAAAATAAAGCAACAAAGGTACGAAAGGATCCTGTGAATAGAGAAAACAGCAGGGGAAAAAAAAACATTTCCGTTGGACCAGTCTCGTGGTTTTACGTAGAAATGCATCTCAATTAAGTAACTGGTATGTGCTCCGGTAGCTAAGAGTGCTGTCCGCGCCTCTACTCGCTCTCTACGTGTGAAAGGCAAATGAGACAAAATTGAATCCTCCAGTCCTCTAAATTCTAAAGAAGCATTATCATCCCAACACTCGAATTTTCCACGCTACACATGCATCTTGCTAATAGCCCCAACTTCTCTTAGGCGTACGAAAAGTAGAGTGTTTCCCACTAAATAATCGAGAAGATTCAAGTTTCGTTCGAGTGCTCAAACACGAGTATTTTTTGTCCGTCAAGTTGACCAAATTTGGGGAACGTAGAAAATGAATATTATTCTAATGTTATTTCTCGAACGAGTTAATTATTGTTATTAACAATAGGATAGCTTGGGTGGGAAAAAATAATTGATATAATGTAAATATAAGAGTAAATTTTCGTAGGTCAAAGTCTACAGCCGTCGTTCGAATAACCACCGTAAATTTTTTGGGTCGGCAGTGAATTCGGGTATTCCCCGGCAGTGAAATCCATTGGTCCGAGACCGCAGACTACCCCGTGGCGAGATAGCCAAGTCTCTTTTACAAAAATGGAGCCAATCATTTTTCACGCTCGATAATTTTTCCTTGGGAGGTGGCGTGCTCCTTGTCCCGGGGCTGCATCTGCCAAAAATTAAAACCCGTGTCGGAATATCTCGTACCGATAACAATGTCGCAGGGGGTTAAGGTGGAAAGGGAATTACACCGAAGCTCTAGCAGCTAGAACACAGCTTCCGGTTTCATCGAAGGAGGGAAAGAGAGAACGGATGAAGAAAGAGAATGAGCCAAGACCGCAAGAAGGAACGAGCAACCCCAACATCTTTGATGTCTAACGAGGACCTTTACCGATGAAGACAGGGTCCGAAGAGCTCAAGGCAAATTCCCTCAAAAGTTTGTTGTCACTGGGGAGCGTCCACGTTTCCCTATGTTCTAAAATTCCAATCCCAATGGCGTGGGCTGTAATATTCTTGTCGTATTGCCCTCGACATGCAAGTTGCAGTTATCGCTCGAATTTCAGTGGAACCTAAAAGATTATACAATTTTTAATTTTAATCGCAAATTCAGTAGATTTTTCAACGTTTAACGCTCATAAAAACAAATTGAATAATTAAACGAACTTACCAAGTGTAGTTCTATTATAATTGTATGTAGCGCCTCCTCCGAAGATTATTATCATGTAGTACCTACTTCCGGTGCCCTCTAAGCCACAAGGCCCCCATTAGCGCCCAGAGGACGCAATTTTGACATGCAAGTTTGAGCTGCTGTTGCCATCTGATGAATTCGAACAGAAAAAAATCGGGAGAAACCGTTTCCTATGTTTTCGAGTGTGCTCTTTCGAATGGTGATGGTTAAAATTGCGTCAAACAAAATTAGACCATAGAAAAATCGAAAATACGCCAAAAAGACGTGATTTTTCGACGTCATTTTTTTAAAATGACTCTCCGTTCCCTGTCGATTTTTTCTCATGCCTGAAACCAATTAATATCGCGACCTCGATGTCTGAACTAATAATTCATGGGGTTTTATTTATTTTTTTTTACATTTTGGTGAGCCAAAATGGCGGCCTAAATGAAACTTTTTGCAATTCCGACAAAATTCTCAGAGAATGAAGAGCTTAAAAGAGTAGGTCAACATCTGTGCAAAACGGGAGCCCTGTAGCTCAAACCGTTCACGAGTTATAAACGTTTGAATTTTACAGTGCCAGAACATTCACACATACCCACATCCGGACATGTTTTCTAAATATGATTTTTCGTTGTTTTAGGATATTTTAAGCACAGTGACATTGGAAACTGAAAAAAAAAATTTCACCATCCTCTATGCTTCCTTTATGAATACTTCCATTAGTTCCATTGACAAACATAAGAAATGTGTGAATTTATGCGATGCCGCTGGATGGTCCAGAGTGTAAAGATTGAGGTGGATCGCATCGGATTCATTGAATAAAATCCATAAAGGAACTAGGGCACTCGAAGATGTGCAAAAGTTCTTGAGTTGGTTTGGGGAATGAATAAGCGACGGACGACCCGGATTCTTTTACCAAGGGTACTCGATTATAGAAGTCCACCTTGTGGTCATAGGAGACAAGGGAAATAGCATTTAGTGGGAGTTTCTATAGTAGCGACGAGTGTTTTCAGTTAAATTAGTGAGATATGGATGTATACGTGTATAGCTCGTGGCCCGTGCACGAGCTGTGGACAAATGGACCGTGGTATTTGAACCCCTACACATGAGAGTTGTTCCACAGAGCCACGGCTCTGTTGTTGCTGGTCGTCAATGGTGACGTACACAGAACGAGGCTATCGGCACTGTCTCTCTCTCTCTCTCTCTCTCTCTCTCCTTCATGCTTTTCCCTCCGTTATCCTCCGGGCGGCGATCTCTTCAGGACTATCTTGTGTCCAAAGCTTTCACCGCTCCACATACTCCGCTGTTGGTCCAAGCCTGGATGACCAAACTGGCCCGGGCTTCCGCGCGCGGAGGCTCCTGTAATTATCTATCGTCCTTCGTGGCTCTGCGTAATTTTCTTTAATCACAGAACGACCCTCACTTTGAGCTCCACCCTGTGACACCGAAGTATACACCACCAGAGAATACTCGATGCGGACGATGTAAACTTGCCCCAAAGACGAAGGACCCCCGCATTTTATACTGCAGTCTCTATATATTTTCTACATCGCTATTCGTAAGACCGTGTTTCGAACAAACTCAAGGAATAACTCGAAAAAATACCTCGATCGTTTTCTTTCGTAGCGCGGCATCTTTCATTTGTAATCCGAGGGCAAAAAGGGCCAAAGTCTTGAGATTCTTTAAATTTTTCCTTTACGTGTTCGAAAAATTGTTTTATGATCTTGTACGTTTAAAACATAATAGTGAAATCGAGTAAATTACCCAAAGACACTCTATCGGATATTTTAGCTCGGGAGGAACATCCAAAAGTTCTTACAATGGGCTCGAGTATATACGAAACATAGAGAATCGTGGAAGCAACAATGCTGAGAAACTTTCGCATTTCACGACTCTAGAGGAAGCTTGTACCGAAGCTTTTCGAGTCGGTAGCATGGAACCATTCCTTCTTGGTTTTCCTCGAGCTGTTACCCCGTTCGCCACTACTGTCACTGTGACAGAGACAATCCGAGATTTCTCTCGACAAGAGAAACACAACCTCTTGTTTGTAAAAGAGCAATAGGGAAACATGGCACAGAAACAAATTTAAATGAACAAATGGCCAACGATCGTAGCTTCTGTACAAAAATCGAACGAATAATTCGGGGAAATGAATTAATTGTTGAAAACATTCCATTGAGAATAAAGAGGGACAACTTTCGCCTCGTTAAAGACGGAAACTGGTACCAACGCTGTTCAAAAGACTGAATCGCTCGTATTGACGACTGGATGTAATTAAATTTCATAGAATTAAAAGGTTGCCTTGTCGCGAACCTCATTATTAGATGAAAATTTGATAATTTTTTATTAGACTATTCAAGAATGCAAGAAAATGCCTGCAAAATTTCAGAGTGCATTACCGACTATTTAATACGATAAATAATTAATGAAATTTCGAATTTTAACACATGGCTTATGGGAATATCGCTCCGACAGAGATGTAAGGCATAAATGTTTAGTTTTCGCGATTAGATATATTTTAAAAAAAAATTGATATGTTGAGAAAACCCTAAGCATTATTTCTAAACAAAAAAAAATTGAGGATAAACGAAAAATTGCGATAAAAATGATCGATTTAGAAAAGTAATTACTTGATGAGTTGGCGTCTTCTGCTGCTACCGCTACAGTTACACAGTGTGACAGCACTGGATAACCTTTACCATAGCCAACAAAATGCACAATCGATTCAAATATGTCAACTGTGAGGCTCAGACAATGTAAGTCAACAGACTGAGATCAAAAAAGCTTATAATAAAAAGTAATCCATAAATGATCATGACACTCGTCTCAAAAATCACCGACTTTTGTTGTACTAATAAAATAATATTTACATTAATCATATATGCCTTATTTGCAGTGTTACAAGTAATAAGATGTCTTTTGACTAGCTAATGCGATGGGACAACCTTACGAAAGTTTAGAATGAAAACAGCGTTTTTTTTTTCATTTGACGTCTTTGACGTCTTCCGGGCATCAAATTCCATGTGGATTGGCGGAAGCAGACGAAAGAGGATGAAAAATCGTGACACGATAATCAAATTATCGTCAAGGTACTTATTAGATACTTGGACTTGTAAATCGCTGGATCGAATTATTCGGTTGGGAAAACAAGTAATCCGCATATAAGTATAAATCGGATGATAGACGTGAAATCAAATATCCGTTGCAGCGTAGCTCGAGAAAGATAAGGGTCGCGACATAACCGATGTCTACATCATTTCCGAGAGCAATTTCCTACTCGGTAATTTCATTGAGAATACTTGGCTGCTACACACACTATTCGCCTTCCTGCGAACGTCAACGAGTTGAGAAATAAACGTCTCGCGGTCACCGTCAATAAATCGAATCAGGCTACGCGCATTGTTGTTCGGATTGATTGGTTAATTTTAATCAGAATCGAGCTACTTCCATCGGTTCCGTTATTCGATGTAGTGGAATTGATGAAACGTCAAATGTTCTCTATACATAGTCGACCATGTTTTATGAGTGACGGATGAGTAATCTATAAAACTTGATTGTTTGTCACACGAAGGCCAGGGTGTTTAGTTCTGATAATGATTCGAAAAGGGAATACGCATGGAATCGTCGAAACCAAGAAAAATTACACAATTGACATCGACAAACCGTTTAATCCTTCGAGTATACGCTGGGTCATTTTGACCCCAACAATTTTCCGTCACCGATTCCTTGGCATTTGATGCCAACGAATGTTTAGGCATTTAATTTTCCTTTTCGTCAAAAAATAAATTTAGGGCCATAAAATATGTTATTATTTACTACAAAAAACGTGTCTACAAAGAAAAACACAAAATATGCATATTCACCGGAATTTAACGATTCGAAAAACACCTTGGGTCAAATTGACCCAGTGTGTACTTTAGGAGGTTTGGAATCGCAGGGTTAAATCGATGATACGCAAGAAAAGCATCGGAAAAAATGAATTTGGTACTATAAAGGGTAATAAACTGTGTAAACATACAACAGGGCGGAAAGAATATTCGTCGTTATTCGACAGTAAATAACTCGTAGAACAAGAGATGCTCTCGTTCAGAGATATTCTGTGATGACGTTTTTTGTTAACAGGATCGAGAGTACGAAGAATCTTTGGTTAATTAACAGGACAGAGTCTCAGCTATCGCGATTTAAACGAGAACGCGAGTCCATGACAAAGATAACAGAGGCGGAAAGCTGGCGAGAGCAGCAGGAGGCTGGCGGATGAGGGTCGGAAATGCCACGCGTTTTCATCGCTCGAGACTATACGTATTTAACCGTATTCCAGGCGAAGTCGACGCGGATCTTCAATCTTTTTAGACATCGTCGTCAAACACGAACAGAGTCTGAAAAATTCGTACGCAATTTTGTTTTTTTTTTTGTTTTTCGTATTTTAAAATTATTGAAAGTTTCTGGAAGTCGGAACAAAAACTTGTGCGAACACGAATCCATTTTGTTCGACCGTTGCTCCTTAATGAATACCGATTTCTTTGCCATTCGAGCGATTGCTAAATAAATTCTTCTTAAGGACGTTGTATGAAAAATTTTCGATCCATAGAATTCCTTTAAATTTGCACCACACAAAGAAAATAGTGATATCTCATATATAGCTCGTGCAATTTTCAGTAGTTTCTCATAAGAGCGTGTGTTAAAAGTTGCAATTTTCAACGTTAAATATTTCGATTTCTAAATGGTGAAGCCTCTTAAAACTTTGCATACACTTTTGTGTAACATCGAAGAAGCTTTATTTAGTTTTTCAAAAAAATTGGTCATAAATTTTTTTCGAAATTTTGTTTATTATACAAAAAATACAGATTGACTCGGAAAATCTTGGATTTAGAGTATGTTGTTCTTTTGTCAATTTGTAACAACTCTTTTAATGAACTTCGCAAATCATTTGTATGTAAGAAAAACTGAAAACAAATATTTAACCACTTGAAAATAGTTAAGAAAAATGCAAGTCCAGTTTTTGCTAAAAGTAACGGACAAAGTTCCTTACCGAGTCGACAATTCGGCCTGGGTCGTCCCATATATGCATATCTATGTGCACACATGGAAATGCCTAGATAGGTAAACCGTGGGAAATAAACTGTGACTCGGCGGGCACGACGTTGCTCCCCAGAACTATATAGACGCGGAGAAGGAGTGAGGTGAGAAGGCTTTTGCTGATGGTTTGAAATGCCGCTTGTTGTTGTTATCTCGAGCTGTTTCCTGTTAATTGTCTTTCCTCCTAGTCGTTGCTGGAGCGTTCACAGATGCCCCTTATCTATAGTGAATAATTCAATAACTGGGGTAGTCGAGGAAGATGCTGAAGTATTCCTCGAAGCAGAGAGAACAGTTTTCACGACTCAATATCGTCGGAAGAGGGGAAGAAAGGGAGAGAGTGAGAGAAAGTACAAGAAGAGGGATTAGCAAAAAAAAAAAACAATAGTCGGAGCAGCTGCGAGATTACAGCTCGAACGAGAGAAAGAGAAAAGCCGGGGGAGTGAGACCGATGAAGATAAGATAAAGGGGGAGTACACTGAGAAATGAATGAGTAAATAGATTGAAGATCGCAAACGACAGACAAAACTCGAACAGGAAAATCATTCCAAGATTGTCAGCGCGCACGCGGCAATGAGAAGATGGCATACTTCCTCAAACTAACTCTCTCCCTCTTTTTTCCTCTTTCTCTCAATTTTCTTGTCCGCGGATGCATTACACAGAGACATAGTAGATGCATAACCGCGGTGAATCAAGCTTGTTTTAGACGAGTTGGTCGGCTTTGAAGACCCACGCAAAATAAATTGACGAGTAATTGACGTGTTTGAGCGCAGCAGGCTCTCCCGCGAGTTTCAACCCTCAGGAAGCATATCTTCTTCCTCCCTCTCAGTATCCTGACAACTTTCCGTCATTTACCGCGGCTGAGCATGACTCGCGACCTTCCGATGGGCGCGTCGGAATAAAAATTATCATAAGGATATAAAAAAAGGTCCAACCTTTGGTAACACTTCGCATTTTCCAAAAGGTCTCCCGCGACAAAAACGCTGGGTCATCGCTCGACGCAATGGCAACTCGTACTGATAAAAACGGAGAGGACAGAAAAATAAATAAATTGTTGGCGGTTTTTCGAGAACGCGGAGAGAGCGGCGAGGGCGGGTCATGGCGAGTCTCTCTTCGTGTTAGTTATCTTTCGAGCTTTTTCGTCATGGATATCGTTCTTTAGTCACGAGCAACGATTTAGTATATAAGGACAGATATCCCGTGTTAAGGGGAAAGAGAAAAAAACTCACACGATTGAGGGGTCAAAGAAAAGAGTAGCTGACTGTATGAAAGCCGATTGGGCATGTGTAAGCGTGTCGCGGAAACGTATTACACCCCGCGCGTCTTTAAATCGTTGACATTCGTCATCTCGTTACTGCTGACTGGCTCGAATAACCTCGTGCTTTGCACTTTCTTCTATTCATTCATTCTCCCTCCCACCGTTCTGTCTTATACGCTGTGCCATTGAACGCGCTCGAGGCTCGCGCTTGCTACGACGAGAAAAAAGTAATCAAACTCCCAGACAGCATTCTTGCTTCTCTTTTATTCATCAAATTTGCTTTAATTACACTTTTATAATTGAATTCCGAGACGATATAATAATGGCAATTATTAAAAATAGTTGCTGTACCGGTCGAATCAGGAAACACACGTATTGACTAAAAAAAAAATTTATTGGAAAAGATCGATATTTTGTTCGATACGTTCGACTAAACGTTTTTTCGAATAATCCCAAAAATTGTGTCATTGCAGCAAGAAATATTGTAGAAAGTCTCTTCGGCAGCAAATTTTTATCGATCCAATCGTTTATTTCGCTGACAATTCCGTTAGAAACCAAATATATTGCCAAAATAACGAATATTTTGAAATTATCCATTTAATTTACCAGGTTCTACAAAATATCGACAATTTTTAACAAAATTTCGTTTCCAGTGTTCAAATTCGAAAACACTCGCACACGGTTGGTGAAGTTTTTATATGGATGTACAAACGACGATTGGGGCTTATTCCCTTCAAGATCCAAAACAATTTATTACTTTGTAGTTAGCCCCCCCCCGCAGCCCACCCTCTCTCACGTCCTGCGAGTCTGTCACTTTCTCCAGTTCGCCGCTCCAACACCAACGCCATCAGACGGAGAATCATGGACGCTGGGTAATACTTTACAAAGTAAGGAGACACAAATTGGAGATTAGTCGGGTTGAAATTAATAGGAAAGCGTCCCTTGACAGCGTTACGCCACGATCCGCACCTGAGCACGAAAAACGAACATGCGGTAGCCGCGCCCGGCATCCAGTTATCTTCAACATCTTCCCAAACCACAATGACGACAATATGCTTTAAGGTGCTCTTTCACTTTCGCCAAACGAGAAGCAGCATCAATCTTTCGAAGATTTATTTGAAGAATCTTCAGTGCGCTGACGATTTTCTTCAAATCGGCTCACACTCTGAATTTTTCGCTGTCGTGCTTCGGCGCCAAACAAACCATTTGCTATTCGACGAAATTCAAAGTATAATTGACCTCTTTTTCGACCACGGCAAAGTGTCGGAGAAATCTTGAAAAATTAAAAAAAAAAAAAAACACTATATGATTTGCGGAAATTGTTGCACGATATCTAAATGTCTATCGAGCTTACGATCTTTGGAGCAGCAGGAGGTGTTATTTGTCTGTGTACATTTTGCCGTAAATGCACCAATGTAGGCTCCATCAAGAAGCCAGAAAGCGTGAAACGTCACGATTTACCAGAGTGAGATATAACGCGATGTAACTGAGATGTATTCAACCTGACAATATAGCCAACTCCCTTACTCCGCTATCGCACATCGCGTTCCGAAGCACCAACCATATCCAATGTTACACGCGCAAAGCTCGCTTGTCCGAGTCTGCGTTTATACATAAAGAGTGTTCGAAACGTCGCCCTGTGAATGTAGAACTTTTGAGAATATTCCAGGATTTAGAGAAGGAAAATCCTTTTCGATTTTTTCCTCCGATTCATAGTTCGGAAGATATTTATTTTTTCGCGTTGCCCTGGAGGCATTTGTTGTTGTGAAAAATCCAGATTTACTGTCATGAATTTTATCGAATTACGAACTTGAATTACGAAATTGAACACTGGAAATGAAATTTTGTTAAAAATCGTCGATATTTTGTTGAACCCGGTAAACTAAACATTTGTGGATAATTTCAAAATTTTCGTTATTTTGGCAATATATTTGGTTTCTAACGGAATTGTCAGCGAAATAAACGATTGGATCGACAAAAATTTACTGCCGAAGAGACTTTCTAGAATATTTCTTGCAGCAATGACACAATTATTGAGATTATTAAAAAAAAAAAACGTTTGGTCGAACGTATCGAACAAAATATCGATCTTTTCGAGCAAAAGTTTGTTTTCCGTTAACATTTTTCAAAACGGTACGTGAAATTAAAAAAAATTCACCGAGTATAAAAGATTATTCTTTATAATTGACTCAAGTTTCAATAAAATTAATTTTTTTCAAAATTTATTGTCGATTATTTTCGTTTCCTATTGTTCCCACCTATTCGCGACTTCTTGAGAGTGGACCTCATTTGTCATAGACATATGAAAGACCAGCTGTCATTGTGACACTTGGGAGCATAAAAAATTACTTCGAAATTCGTAATTCGACTTCAGCTCTTTCGAGCTCTGCTGTCATAGCGAACCAATGAGAATCATGGAAAAGCGATGACAATATACAGCCAATTCAGGCGTCACAATCCTACTTTGTATAAAATTGAATTATAATGAGAACTTAGTTGAGTTGTGAAAGAGGAAAAAATAGGGATTTTTTTTCTTGAAAACTCACGATCGAATCGGCTTCGATCTTTGACTTTTGGGACACCCTGCATTCCGGTGGTTTCTGTGATACCTAACGGGGTAATACGTACGAGAGAGAAGGATCATCTGATTAACGATGGCCATTCGACTAGCGCGTAACGCTCGCTATCCCATTGTCTGGGGCATGCGCCAACGATCATCGCTACCTTCTCCATCATCTTCTTTTTCCCGCTCGTACACCCGAAAATCTTGATCCTTATACGACTTATCAACGTGCACCTTTCCGGCATATTGCTATGACGTATATATTTGACATCCGTGACTCTATCAATTTCCACCACTCTCTGTAACTTGCGGTGCGAATCACCCAAATCCTTGGATTCCTTATGTGTCGATCGTGTATGATGGAAAAGGATATTAAGCTCTGTCCGGCTCACGATACTTCGGTTAAGTGGATTCGTGTCCCAATCATCATCAATTTTTTTCTTTATCAATGACCAGCTGAAATTTGGTCCGCGCATTACAGTTGGCTTGAGGAATGCCCCAGATTTTGCTTCCTCATAGAGGAAGCTATGTGACGGTGAAACATTTTTATTTTTTCAGTTTTCAATGTCAACGTGCTTAAAATGTCCCAAAACATCGAAAAATTATATCTAGAAAAAATGTCCGAATGTGTGTGTGTGTGTGTGTATGTTCTGACACTACAAAATTCAAACGTTCATAACTCGAGAACGGTTTGTGCTACAGGGCTCCCGTTTTGCACAGATGTTAATCTATACGAGCTCTTAATTCTCTGAGAATTTTGTTGAAATTGCTAGAAAAATACGAATTCTACAGCATATTGAAATTTTCAAAAAAAATGTGTCGACGCTCCAAATTCCGCAAATTTTAAGATTTATTACTATTTTTTTTTTTTATAAATAGAGTATTATGATAAGAAGGTTGGTATATTGAATTTGGGAAATATCGGTTGAACCGTTTAAAGTTTATGGGCTTTCAAAATTTATGAAAATCTTAGTTTTTCAAAAAATCGTTTAAACGCTTTAATTTTTGCAAATGTTGTAAGATATTGTGTACAAGTCTGTACATTCTCTTTACTTTTTAGAAAATTTGTCGGAATTATATAATGTAAATGCAAATACAAAAAACACTGCAAATTGCTTCCTCAAGATGCTCAAGATGCACGATGCTCAAAGCTTCCTCTATATATAAAGAAGTTAACATTCAAAATTCCTCATAGAGGTAGATTTGAGCATCTTGAGCAAGCAATTTGCAAATTTCAATTTGTTTGTGTTTTTTTGTGAAAAAGCATCAAGAAAAATGAATAAAGTTAAAGTATAGCGAAAATTTTCAAATTCGAAGGGAAAACGCTGTAACAACAAGTAAATACTTCTCGTCTATGGGTTCAGGGAATCGAAGAAATCCGGTGCGATACTACAGAGAAGAATCCAATGGTGTTTCTGGTCGACTGTGTCGAGGTACTAAATTATTCCTCGATTCGTCTCTGACGCCATTGTAAAAATCACTTCGTCAAATGTCGCCGTGTACACCGAAGTCGCTTCTGTATACTTTTCCATTTCTTTTCTTTCTCGAGCTCCGTTTTTCTCTCTTTTCCTTTCCACATCAGCGATAGCGAGGTGCACTTTCGATCGGTTCGATCGAGTCGCTAAACTTTCGACGAATCCGCAAGTCATTTTCGATCTTCCTTTGCAAACATACTCTCGCGTCACGAATGGGATTGCAAGTCGGTGCGAGGCTGACCAAGAGTTCGATTCGATCGCGACTGCTGCGAGAACATTTTTTATTTTTTCTTCGCCATATTTTCCAACTCGTTCCAACATTAATTCTCTCAATTTTCTTCTCTTTCTCGTTTGAAACGAAAATGCAGACAAAAACGCAGCGAAGACGTTCCGCAAATTTGATTATACTTAATATAATTAAGGGGGAACATGTAAATTCACGAGTTAAGTCAGATAGACTCTCTCGGAGAGTTTGCCTCAACCACTTCAGCAACTTTCTGAATTTCTCTGTTCCACACACAAGCTCATTTTCAAAGATATAAATCACGAAACTTGCCTACGTAATGCAGCTGGTGAGCAAAGGCAAAGCGAGACTGGCATCGTGTTTGATGGTGCTGCTTTCTTCTCTCTCTCTCTCTCTCTCTCTCTCTCTCTCTCTCTCTCTCTCTCTCTCTCTCTCTCTTTGTCTCTTTTGCTCCCTTGGTTGTTGGTATCAGGGCCCAACAGTTGGTGCAACGAACAACGCAGAACAGCAAGCATAGATCCTCGCTGCACTCGACGTATAACGTCCGCTAGACGCCCCCGACAGAGGGAAAACGACAACGTGCCTCAACCCTCGACCGAAACACGCGTACAACAATCATCACTCTTCGCGGACGACCAGCCAAAAAACAATATTAAAAAAAAGCTTTATTTACCGTGTCAGCATGGCAGAGATTTATCGAGTATTCGAAACCATGCAGACAACCGATGATTATCCGTAATCATGAAATTTCAATATTTGCCCGAAAGAGATTCTCGCTTTGAGAAAAAAAATAAAAATCGTATCCCGTGCAAATTTTAACAACATTCAGACATTTGCGACATTAAACGGAATATCACTAACAGTTTAATCATTTTGTCCTTTTATTCGCCTCCAACATTAATTACTAAAAGAAATTAATCCTCCCCTGCACGAGATTGTGCAATGATTCAATCGCTCGTGTAATTTGCCACAATATTCCCTTCCTCGTTGCGAGCGGCATCAATTCATTTATGAATAATGCACACTGTACAAAATAAGAGGATTTACTCGGATCTTTCGAGCGTTGATCTGATTACCAATTTACCGCGTTGACTTGAAATTGCAAATATAATGTTGTTGTTTTTTTTTTTCCAGGCATCGTTACACAATTGTGTAATAAATAGGCTGTTTCTGCTGCTGTAACTAAAGTAATCTGACAGTCGAATCGTATGAATAGCAATTTAAATCGTAATCCTGGGCAAAATTTCCAGAGATACGAAAAAAGTATCGTTCCGACGTATATAGATCGAATTACCGATTTCCCAAAAACGTCCTTCGGGACACACACGATCATATGAAATGTCCGGAAAATAAAAAATTATAGAATCACCGAATAGAGAACATGAAATAAAAAAAAATAGACAAGGTCCTTGGAGGAGTTTCATGGTTGCATCCAAACGTGTTCTCATAAAGCTGCTGCCTATGGCGCTTCACTGGATGGCCATTTTTACCCCTCAATCCATAAACTCCAGTAAATATAATCTCAAATATCCCGGAGACCGCATGAAACTGACGAAGGCGAAATCGTAAATGAAAACAATCCTTGAGCAGGGAATAGGGACAGATCTATCGATAAAAATGTCCATCAAAATTTCAAGGTCAAATCTGTTTCGGTCTCGTTCTTTTTTGCTTCCAGCTTCGTTTCGAATCGATGTCATCGTCCGTCGAACTTGTCAAACTCTCGCTCTTGTTCTCCCATGGGTCGACAGGTCGCGCTTGCCTCATTTTCGAGCAGAAATTTTTCGGGATTTCTGGCATGTGATTCAGTAAACTTGGAAAAATTGCTGTACCCGATATCCTTATGGTGTATTCAATTTTGCAGGGGTCAGAGGTCCCGATTTCGGAAATTAAAAATATAACGCCGTGGGAAGAAATAAGAAAGAGGAGGAGGAGGTTGAAACGAGTATGAAAAAATGTTGAGTACAAGGCTGCCGAGGCGTATATCACGTATCCAGAGGGTAGCGAGTATCGCAGGAGAGTGTGATCATCTCCGGGATGATGAGGGGTCGTACAGGGGTTGTGTATTATCACTCGGAGGGGGGATGAGGCTGTTATGGACTAACGTGGACGTTATGGGAGCTACAGATAGATAGAACGGAGTGTGTATGTCGGGGAGGGGGGGGGGGGGGGTGAAGAGCGAGAAGCCGAAGCTTTTATAGAGGTGCTTGGCACGTCACATTAACGACCAAATGGATCACGTCCTTCTCAGCTCGTAAAGTAATACTCGCAACGCCGGACTTTGTTTGGCTCGGTGCGAAAGTGCACGTAAGCCGTTTCAGGATTGATCCTCGTTGGCATAGGTGAACCATGGGGGTATGCGAAAGGTGAAAAGGGGAAAAATCCACTATCTTTTTTCGTACGGATGACACATACGCATATACGAATTTCTCCGTCTCTGTCCATTGCAGCAGCTCGAATAAGAAAAACGGGGGCGATGGCGGAGGAGCGGGCAAAAACATGGCGTTAACGCAGGTATAAGAAAAAAGGAGAACGACGCTCTTTATACTTTGCTGTTTTGTTTTTTTTTTTTTTTTTACAGGTAGGACGACCTCATGGATGTGCGTTTGTCTATCCTGGGTCAGAAAAGAGAGAACTTTGATACTGCTTCACTGCCATTTCTCTCCATTCCATTATTCGCTCCCCCTCTCTCTCTTTCTCTCTCTCTCTCTCTCTCTCTCTCTCTCTCTCGCGTTCAGCATCCTCTCTTGTCCTTTCGTCGTGGACCCGACAGCATCACTAGCTGACGCGGTAGATTGCAATTCGACCTTCCACTTCCACTCGCAACACATGGAGCCCTCTCCCTCGCCACCGAACCCTCCTTCCATCGGACAATCCGCACTTTTCCTACATCCACATTACGCATACAATGGCTTTCTACCCCGCTACAAAACCTACCCCCGATTCCGTTCGGACACGTTCTTCTCACGTGGCGATACGTGCCAAAACTTGCCTCCAATACTCATACCTTTACATACACACCGTTCGCTCTGTACAGGCGTTTACAAAACTCGAAAAATCGGCAATACCAATGATAGTCCCCAATGATATACATCATTGGGGACTTTTACTGAGGGCAGTCTCAAACAACTTTCTTCTTAAACATCTGTGATTAAAAAATTTGTCTATCCATAAATATTCTTAAATATTTCATAAGTATTCTCAAATATTTGCATGTTCAAACAACTGTACTCAAAAATATCTAGAGTCTAAGACAACTTCGCACTCGTCAATAGAAAAATCTTGTAATCCAGCCGAAAATAATCGCGAAATAATACCGCAATGAGCATCTCGTTCATCGGGTGAATCTTCCGAAAGCAAAAGAGAGTTTTTACAGAGTGCAAAACATTTATTTTCCCCGACCGGATATCTCGTCACATTCTTCATTTTTTTTTTCCGTACTGGATTGGTATTCCAGTTTCGATATGTCCCTTTCCGTCCGAGGTTTTCAACTTTGGTGCTGGATAATATCGCGAGTTTGGTGTGTCGCGCGCGAGGAGGAAAACTGGCGGGGTATTAGATTAGGCGAGATACATCGCGCGCTCGGCGATTAGAAAATGTTTTTCTTCGCGGCCAAGTGGCGAATACGCGCGAGTGTTCCGGATGTGTTGCTTTTTTCACCCTCCGAGCGGTGAATTCACTTTTGGTTTGTTATATAAATCACTGATGTTGCTCGGAAATGGGGGAAGTGAGAAAGTGTAAGCGAGAGGATGGAAAGAAAAAAGTGGTGCGGGGAAAGAGAGAAAGAAAACTGTAACGACTACGACGTTGCTGGATGAAAAGTTTTTGTAGTCGCGATAGGAGGCGAACCCGAACCGGATTCTCGCTTTTCCGTGTGGCAAGCTAACAACTCGAAACTCCCTCGAGTGTGGAGAGGCCGAATGAATTTTTCCCTACGGAAAAACACAACCAATTTTATACAAGTATATGCCCGAAAATTCTGCTATCCAATCGACCGCTCGCTCTTTGCTTTCCTCGACCTTTTCTCCCTCATTTTTATATTCTCTTTCGTCCAATGCAAATTAAGGAGCGAATCGAGATGCTGTGATAAGAAGTGATTGATATGATTCCGTAAGCGAATATGAGAATAAAAATATATTCAACAATTCAATAATATTATTTTTGCGATTATGCTGCTGCGTTGTGAAACAAGCGATTGAGCAGATGTTTCGAAAGCTCGCAGTGAAACTCTTGATCACTCGATCGTCGATCACTCGCTAACGTTTGTACAAGAATTTCGCTTTTGCTTCCTCATAGAGGAAGTTATGTGACGGTGAAATTTTTTTTTCCAGTTTTTAACGTCAATGTGCATGAAATGTCCCAAACCATCGAAAAATTTTATCTAGAAAAAATGTCCGAATGTGTGTGTATGTTCTGGCATTGTAAAATTCAAACGTTCATAACTCGAGAACAGTTTGAGCTACAGGGCTCCCGTTTTGCACAGATG
Source organism: Hyposoter dolosus (assembly GCA_963921915.1). Taxonomy (NCBI): domain Eukaryota; kingdom Metazoa; phylum Arthropoda; class Insecta; order Hymenoptera; family Ichneumonidae; genus Hyposoter; species Hyposoter dolosus. The sequence continues at coordinate 14,838,062 of OY998132.1, read as the reverse complement.
TTAATCCATACAATCTTTCCATTCTCTAAGAATTTTGTTGGAATTGCTGGAAAAATACGAATTCTACGGCATTTTGAAATTTTCAAAAAAGGGTGTGATCGTTCTAACTTTCGCAAATTTTAAGATTTACTATTAATTTTTTTTTTATAAATAGAGTATCATAATAGGAAGGTTGCTATTAAATTGGGGAAATATCGGTTGAACGGTTTAAATTTTATGATTTTTCGAATTTTCCGAAAATCTGAGTTTTTTGAAAAATCGTCCAACCGCTCTAATTTCTGTAGATTTTGTAATATTTTGTGTACAAGTCTGTACTTGCTCTCTACTTTCAAGAAAAGTTGTCGAAATTATATAATTTAAATGTTAATACAAAAAATGCTGCAAATTGCTTGCTCAAGATGCTCAAGATGCACGATGCTCAAAGCTTTCTCTATGAGGAAGCCAAAATTAAAAATATAGTTCCTCATAGAGGAAGATCTGAGGATCGTTCATCTTGAGCATCTTGAGGAAGCAATTTCCAAATTTCGATTTATTTATATTTTTAGTACATTATCTTTTTTGGTGCGATGATGATTCGATCGTATTCTGATGTTCGAAATGACAACCTTGCAATAGCACAATTTGAAAAATCAGCCATCGGAACAATTTGTCGTCAGATGCATATAGTTTTATCAGGACCTTCATCAGGTTTAACAGGAACCTGCAGGTCCAGCTGTATGGAATATTTGAATTTTCAGTTATCAGTGATTTTGAAAAATCGTACGAGAGTTTTTGTTAATTTTACGTGGAGAGTCCGCAATGCTGTGCATTTACATGTGAATAAAGTGAAAATAGCAAAGCTCGCAATCTGGAGGGCGGAGTGGCTGATGAAAAAGGGGTTTTTCACTATATGTAGTTGATATAAAGGCAGCTCTTTTGGAGAGTCCGCTATTCGCTACTTCGTTTCATCAGGATCCCTGGTCCTTTGTACAAATATACTACTGAGCATTTCATATATGTATTTGCTCGAAAGTTTTCAAGTATTTGCATGAGGATTGATGAAGAGTACTATGAAAAGGGACAAACGACGATGCGTTTTGCTCCCTTCAAGTCTCGAGAGTCCGCGCGGCGATTTATCGATTTTTTTTTTTCCACAACCCACTACCGATATTTTTTTCCACAATCCCCCATCGCAATTTCATTCTCTCTTTCTCTCGCGCTCCTCGATCGACTATTCTTCCTACCAAAATTGACATAATTGCAAGAATAAACGTCTTTTTTCCTTGTCACACATTGACCACATCGGCAAGAATGGAATTCGCCCGTTCAAACAATTTTCACATCGAAATCGCTTGAAATTAAAATTTTTATCACCATTCCACTCGTTTTTCCCGCGAATGTATTAAAGCAATTTGAACATAAAATAAAAAATGAAATATGATATTAAACTAATTTTCGATACGCCATATTGATTATTGAGGACAAATTTATTTTTTAAACACAGACTTTGGGAGAATTGTGTTCGTCATTCTTTTCATACGCTTGGGTCGCTTAACCCTACGAGTACATACTGGGTCATTTTGACCCCGACAATTTTTCGTCAACGATTGTTTGGCATTTAATGGCAACGAACGTTTCGGCACTGAATTTTCATTTTCGTCAAAAAATTAATTCAAGCTCACAAAATATTGATACAATTTTTTACAAAAAAAAAAGTAAAAATGCATATTTACCGGAATACAACGATTTGAAAAACATCTTGGGTCAAATTGACCCAGTGTATGCTTATAGGAGGTGCTTAATAATTTTATGAATTTATATATTTTATTTTCGGAGATGAATAATTTATCGGTGTAAAAACTTTGATATGAGAATAGAAAGTAAACGTGAATATTTGGAGCTCTATTTATTACGAGCCAATCGCTTCGATCGACGGACGAACCACCTACTGCCTGATTTTTGCGATAATGATTATTCTCTCTACCCGAGAATCGTCGTTTCTTAGAATACACACACATCCATCCACACATATTATTCGTGGGCCCACCATTCACTCATTACAGGTGTGCACTCGAAGGGCTAAGGTACCCAAAGACTTTTTTCCAGCAAAAGCTCACGTGCGTTCATTTTTAGTAAAAATCTGATGATGCAGCATATTTAGCGGTCGCGAGAATTGATGAAGCAAAAAAAAACGAATGCGGATGTTCCCTCCAATGGGTGGGGAAAAAAAAAAACGAAATGAAAAAATCTCGGTCATGGTCTGCTTTTGAGCCGTATTTGCTCACCAATACGTACGCACGTTCGATGAACTTAATCTTTTATTTAATTGACGCGTGACCGAACAGACAGAGGGAGAGAGAGAGAGACTGCGGAACAGAGGGAAAAATGTACAATTATCCTCTCCGCATTGCACTTCCGGCATTGGGGAACCAGTTAAGCTTCACGGATCGATCAGACGGACAGCCGTGCAACGACGTAGTAATTAAGAGTTCGAGAGTTTCAAGTATTTAAGGAGATTTTGACTGCACCGGTTTTCCGCAATCTGTTCGAACGGGTGATGAACAATTTTTTATATTTATTCTTTTTTTATTCTCCTCGCGAAAGAGCTTTCATTATTTCCGACGTCAATAAAATGAGAAAAACTTGCATTTTTAAAAATGAAAAAAATTTTTTATTAAATTTAAATTTGAATTTTTAATTTTTTTTTCGTATAACAAGAAAAAACTTATCGACCAAATTTTTAATTAAATATCTCGAAAAATCCTCATCGGCCTGGGCTCGGCGAATGCCGTGAAAAACCGTGAAAATCGATAAAAAATCATCGACCAATGAGATTTTTGATTAAAGGTTTAAAAATCGAGGTAAAATTCATTCAGGAATTCATTGAGAAGAAGCCGATTTTCGGATGAAATTGTATTCCTTCTGACTCTGCTCGAGCTCCCGTCCCAACACAAAAGGAACCATTTGAAGAACCAAGGAAATCTTTCTGCTTCCTTTGCTCTTCCAGTTAATGGTCTTAATGTAAATCCGCTGCTGTTTCCCATAGGTATGTCAAATGGCGTTCGCGATGCAGCATATCTTATTAGAAACAAATATTCATGTCACATACCTGGTGCCGGCTGGTGCCAAGTGTTTGAATGTTGCCCTACACTGCACGTGCGTGGCTAGAGGTATAGAGAAAGAGAGAGCGAGAGAGAGAGAGAGAGAGAGAGAGAGAGAGAGAGAGAGAGAGAGAGAGAGAGAGAGAGAGAGAAGGGTGGAGGGGGGGGGGGGGTGGAGTTAGAAGAAAAAGGGATAAGAGAGGGACACACAGGGATGAAGAAAAGTGGAAGAGAAAGAGAAGGTGCAAAAGGATGTTTAACTTCATGTCGATGTTTCTAGTTGAAAAAGGCTCAGGAGCTTGTATTCGAGCGAATAATTGCCGCCTTTCTGACTCTCGAGCCATCGATATATCCCGAATACAGTAATACAGGAATCCCGTTTGGTAAGGCTTGCGACGACCGACGCCGTCTCTTTCCCTTGAGGGAGAAAGAATACCAGAAAGAAAATCCGCGCTCCTTTAAATGCTGTTCTCTTCCTACCGTGTCTCGTTCAAGTTTAACATAATATAAGATAAATTTCACTGGTTCCTCCAGTGTTGAAAAAAAAAAATCTTCGACACACTGATATTACGCGGGATCGCGTGATAAAATTGAAATTCGTACCTATTTTGTGACCGATATTGCGAATATGTTTCGAAAATATTTTTTTGTCCAAACGGAGCCTTTTGCCAGATGAATTCGTTCCAAATTTTGTCAAAACGTCAAAATGCTAAAATGTCGAAATGCGCGTCGCAAAAAAAAAAAAAAAAAATGAATTGGAAAAGCTCGGAAAAACTGAGAAGAGTGCCGATTAAGAAATAGAATTCTGGGAGGAATGTGGAATCTCTGGGCATAGTCGAGAAATTCTCTTGACTGGCTGAATATGCTAGTTCGATGAGCCATATTTTACGCGGGGCTATTATACCCAGCGTAATAAAATATAATACCGCACAATTACTGAGAGATCTCAAAGTTCGCGAAAGAAGGGAAATAAAATCAGCATAAAGCGCGAGATGGGGTGTGAGAGGGAGGAAGATAGGAGTAAGGGCAAAAGAGAAAGAAAGAGAGAAGGCGAGGGACCAAATGGCGCTGGCAGACCTTAATGAAAGTACCAGTGCGGCAAAGGAAAGCGCACCGTGAGCCCTTAAATTAATTCGCGATGAATTACGTCCGCACCAGATGTTCGGCCAGTTGTGTTTATTTATGAAGCAACCCCGTGGATCGTCTTCGTACTTCGCGTAAGATTTGCAAACCTTCCGCAGCATGTGCATATTACCTTGCCAAAGAGGCCAATGCAGCTTTAATCCGTCCACCGCCTCACTCGCGCGGCCACACTTTTAATTTTTATTTCTCTCCGAATATATTTCTCACCGATGACCACTAAATTGATCAACGTTTTCTTCGATATTGCAATAAATCATCAAGTTCCCATATACACGCGGATACTTTTCTTACTCTCGTTTGTCAACTTTTTTTTTTTATTATTTAATTCTCCGGCACTGGATTTATTTTCCAACAAAACCTTAAAACTTACTTTCCCCTTGGACCGTTTTTCCAATCGTTTGATCGATTATAGAAAAAAAAAATTGCTTCCAACTTTTTCTTCTCCAATATTTTTCCTCATTTCCCATTCGACATGCTTCCTCATTACATTAATACTTACGTTTGGCGATATCAAATCGAACCTGAAGAAAAATAATAAAAATATTCATCAATGGAGAACAGAATTAGAAAAGAAAAACAAAAATAGTTCTGAACCGTGTAAGGATTCTCGTATTAAGGAGGTTGGATCACGACGATACAATGTTGCCATGCAATGTTAAAAACATAAAAAAACTTCAAAAAGATAAGAATTTAACAAAATATGTATGACGATACTTTTTTTTTAGATTTTTCCACCACGTAGTACTCGAGTAATTGAACACTAACGTTCACGTGTATAAGCATAGAGTTTACATACACACAGGTATACATCTCGTGCATAAGAAGTTCGATTTAACTTTCAATTATTCGATAACCACGTGTTAAAAAGTTTGAAAAAACAATTGTGTTTCTATACTTGATGCCAAAGAATGTTATCACCAAATTTTAACAAATTCTAATTATTTTGATTTCGTGATCCAACCTCCTTGAATGAGCCTCCGAGGACCAAGCGGAGTGACTGAATATCTTGAAAATAACGATCGAATAAGTTTAATAATAATTAGTTAAATATGAAAACTAGTTCGTTACAATGGAACGGTTGGCGGGAAGTTGGGGAGGGTTCTGGATCGAAGTCGAGGAAAGAAAGTTGCGAGTTTTCACGGCTGATGAATTTTTATTCAACAATGATACACAATTTTTTTTCTTTTTTTTCAATAAGCATTCGCTTTTCGTTGGTTGGTTGTGTTGCTTCACTTTTAAGTCAATGAATCGGCGTGTGTTTATCCAACAATAACGGAACAAATATTTTGACATTTTTTTCGAACTTTATTTTTTCTCAAACCGTCAAATTTCAGCAGCTAAAATTTCGGCACTGTTCAAAAAAATGAAATTCACGTTTCACTACACAGATTATTACTCTTGGAAGAAATTATATAAAATTTAGGGTAATTCGTATGATTTGTTTTGCGTCCTCTTGCTCTCTTTCGTTCGCAGATAAACTCATTCACACTCGTCTATAATATTTATAATGCTAAACAATATTTCCATTCGTTTGAAATTGAAAAAAATAAAAATAAAAATGTCCGAGCAGCGTCGTAAGAAAAGGATTTTCCTTCGTGTATCCACATCGATCAACGCAGCAGGAACGTTATTTAAAATTGTTTATACGCCGGAAGCATTCCTCGCTCGACACCAAGCTCATGCGTGATATCTATGGTTCGCTTCATCCCTTTCATTATCATACAAGTCCGCCGATAAATGATTTTACATTGTTGGTCAGCGATGCACATAGAAAATGCGAAAAATCAAATTTTCCAATAAAGTTGACGAAAAAAAAATGGTTGGACTTTCAAAATTCATGGGAGATTGTCAAATGTTCGGTAAATAATTCATAACCGAAGAATATGCAAGAGAGACCAACAGTCTAGAGCTAAATAATTCGGCTGATACGACGATCGAACGTTACTTTAATTTGAGTTTAATTGAAAAATCAGACTTTGCCCATCTCTTTGATTATAATGTATATTTAATAGTATTTACGATAAAGCTTTTTCTAATATATCAATTTCTCCACGTCGATGACGAAACCTGATGTCGTTACCCTGAAATTCGTCGTACTGTTTCAACAATTTAACCTCGTCGATCAACCGACCTCTCTACTCCAATGCTCGTTACTGAATTATTATTTATTTTTCATAGCGCACGAAATATATCTGCAAGTTTTCAGGATAAATTCACAACGATAGTGCGATATTATTTGCGTCCCCCGACAAAAAGGCCAGGAACATTAGTACGAATGACCCTCACCGATAAAAGTCCCCAATGATGTCGATCGTATTACCTTTCGCACTTTTTTTCTACTGTGAACGTTTACTTTGAGTTATAGAAACAAAAATTCAATGGCAAACTTCTAAAGTGACAAAATATGCTTTACATAGAACAGTGTTATTGTACAGTCATATACAATGATTTACATGACTCTCGTCGATGCTTCGTGAGACTGCGTCTCATTGCTCCTTGACTTTGTCGATCCGTGTAATGATGTAAAAGTAGCCTCACGATCATGTCGTTTTCTAATCCAAAACCTGCTACATTAACTTGTGTTTTTAACCCTTACTTGCCACCTTGGGCTGCAAACTACCCCAGGCCTATTAAGGAAAATAGTCTTTTTTCCACTTTTGTTGGTTTTAGCATTTTTTTTTTTTACTTAAATATTATTATTGGCTATATAAAGTAAACAATCTTTTAAAAAAAGCTTTCGATATGTTCTACAACGATTTTTGTGACTGGGGTACAAATCTACCCCATGGTGGCAAGTACGTAATTCTACAGAGGTGTGGCAAGTAAGGGTTAATAACAATATCAACATATAAATGTTGTACAATGTACAATATACATGTATCTTATTAGGAAACGTACGATACCGATGATTTGGCTTTCTATGGTAATAAGATCGTCCGGAAATGAGATTAAAGAGGTTGGATCACGAAATCAAAATAATCAGAATTTGATAAAATTTCGTGATAACGTTCTTTGGCATCAAGTATAGAAAGACAATTTTTTTCCAAATTTTTTACCACATGGTTATCGAATAATTGAGAGTTGAATCAAACTTTTTATGCACGAGATGTATACCTGTATATATGTAAACTCTATGTTGATACACGTGAACTTTAGTGTTTAGTTACTCGAGTACTACGTGGTGGAAAAATGTAAAAAAATTTGTACTGTCATGTGTATTATTAAAGAATATATTTACCAAATTTTAATAAATTTTTATATTTTTAAAAAATGTTATGTTTTTAATATTGTTCAGCATGGCTACATCGTATCGTCGTGATCCAACTTCCTTAATCGATTGATCCGCCTTTGCTAATGAGGATTGGCATCGATTGTATGAAATGTTATTCTCAACACTTTGGAGAATGCTCCCCCTCGATAAATAAAGTATATTTTGTTATTATTTATCTTACAAATAGCAACTCAATGTGGAAGTTTGAGTTTCTGCCTCTAAAAATAAAATAAAAACCACCTTATATTACAGTCCCTATTAGATAATAGGTTCAAAGTGTTTTGACGCCCTTGCTTTTAGTTATCGTTTGCCTGGGGCAGTTTCTCACTTAAAATCTGCTATTGTACATTCTATACTCGATAACTATGAATAACGAAAATACGTCGTGACGTTAGAGAGTTCTCCGTTTGGCAAATCTTCTCGCTCTCTTCATCAGCTGCATCCACACATATTATACATTATGCACATTCTTGAATGTGAAGAGATTGACAACTGAATGCAGTTCGACTGCCACTAAATTTGTGACAAAGTCTGCCAATTTGTTTAATTATGAAAAAAAAAAAAGGAATCTCACCATATCCTTGGACTTTTCGTCACATACGTTCCGGAAGACAATAATCCTTTTTGTAAATCGTGTCACGATATGACTCCATGTCCAGTCATCAAGAACTCATTTTGCTTGCAACTTTTTTCTTCTCATATATATTAATCGTAAATTAAATTTGAGAGGCTAATGTTTTTTTTCGTAGCTATGAGTATCGTGAGCCCGTGATATAAAATATAGACAACGGACATACGTCGTATTCCATGTTGCGTACGCTCAAAGCTTTTATAGGGGACTACGAAAGTTTGCGAAGCAATCACGTCCATTTGATTTACAATGAGAATTACAACAAATAATTCTTTTTGGCAATCGGTTTTTGTGCCTGTGTGGTGATCAATTGTCAGGATACGAGGACTGGCTCAAGATATTCTCCGGAGTCTCCGGAACCTTGAAAGTTCGTGTAATCACCATAATTGCTCCGTGGACAAAGATTCACAAACCTGTTTTAATTTCACGTTGGTTTCTCATCTATTTTCGATAAAATATATAACATCGCATCTTGGAACTTTTCCTCTGTAACTATGATAGGAATATCCGTATTCCGATCGAATATCATACTCCGATAATCTTATCTCAATAATTAACCTAATAATTAATTATAGCGATGAATTTTCCAACTTTATTATCTCGAGAAAAATCTTTTTCGGGAGAAATCGTCTCTGGGGACATACCGAATATGTCCCTTTTTTTCGTTACAAGTATGCGTTTATATATTTGCATAAAATCATCACTTTTACTCTCACGACTAATATATAAATATATAATTACAGTTATTTATATAGGTATATATATTTTGATATGAATGATGAGAATTGTGATTGTGAATGTTCAACCAACCGGTCCACGTGTTTTCCGTTCGGATTTTGAAGCTAAAGGAGAAAATTTGCAAAATTTGAATTTTTATTGATGATTTAAGGACGTTGTATGGAAAATTTTCTATATCGATGGAATTCCTTCAAATTTGCACCACACAAAGAGAATAGTGATGTCTAATAGCTCGTGCAATTTTAAGAGCTTTCACCATGTAAAAGTCGAGATATTTATTCATAAAAATCACAATTTTTAGTAATTTCTAGAGCGTGTGTTAAAAGTTGCAATTTTCAACATTTAATATTTCGATTTCTAAATGGTCAAGTCTCTTAAAACTTTGCATACACTTTTATGTAACATCGAAGAAGCTTTATTTAGTTTTTCAAAACAAATCCGTCGAATTTTTTTTTTTCGAATTTTTGTTTATTATATAACAAATACTGATCACCTCGGACAATCTTGGATTCAGAGCATGTTTTTCTTAGGCTCTAAGGGTCGAAAAGCATTTTGTCTGTACAAAAAACTGAAAAAAAAAAAATTCGATTTGACCGTCGCCATACAACGTCCTTAAAAATCATGCGAATCACCGAACGAAGAAATTAACGTGTAAGGATTCATTTTTTTCCATTAATAAAAAAAAAAAAAAACGGCGACTTATATTATGACAGAACGTAACCGGAAAAAAATTGGTATTTGTGGCGAAATTGTGCAACCGCCTTAAAAATTTTATTGACGGTTGGTCAGAACGTCCAGGAATCTCGGCCGTTTGAGTATGGGAAATGGGAATACGTAGTGTACAAGAAGAAAAGAGAAGTCCTAGCAGGGAGAGGAGCAGTAAAGCGAGAGAGAGAGAGAGAGAGAGAGAGATCGTTCGGTCATAAATGTAAGCCGTGCACAAACCCGGAAACGAGAGTCCGTTTTGTTCGCGCTGCGGGGCTCCGTTGGGGCGACAAAATGAGAGAAAACGTCGAGCGTTCTCGGGAGAACGAGAATAAAGAAGAAAAAATAGTTGTCATTGTACCAGACGTTGGGAACTACATTTTCTTATAGTTCTCCTTCACTGTGCTAACGATTTATAGAAAAGCACTTATATAGTCATGTTCATCGTTTTTCTCGCTGACGGCCGATCGATTCTCATTAGTAAAAATAAATAATTACAACATTAATGACTCGAGTGAAAATTTTTTACTCGAAAATCCGAAAAATAACAGTAAAAATTGCGCATCCGCGTCATTAATGATTGTGCAAAAAATTTCTCTACCATGCACTGTCGCAAACACTAAAAATAATAACGTTTCGATCCTTCGAATATTTGCATTATTATTATAAACACAAAAGTAATTCGCGATAGTATCCCGCGAACGAGCACGGAATTCTGGCACTGGAAATGAAATTTTGTTAAAAATCGTCGATATTTTGTAGAACCTGGTAAACTAAATGGATAATTTCAAAATATTCGTTATTTTGGCAATATATTTGGTTTCTAACGGAATTGTCAGCGAAATGAACGATTGGAACGACAAAAATTTGCTTCCGAAGAGACTTTCCAGAATATTTCTTGCTGCAATGACACAATTTTTGGGATTATTCAAAAAAACGTTTAGTCGAACGTATCGAACAAAATATCGATTTTTTCAAAAAAAAAAAAATGTTTTCAGTGTGGCCAAATCTGAAGCGTCGAAGAGGCCTAGTCACTCGGCAGAATTGACGCAGATTTTCGGGCCAAATAGTTGTACGCGTATGTACGTGTATACGCGAGTGTGGTGTTTTTTTTTTTTTTTTTGTACTCTCCCCATCGAGCTTGCCGCCAACTGGCAAGATAAGCTCAATTTCACTATCTGCTCGTAGCAATCTTTCGTTCTTCTGCGTATGTATATGGGAGGGGGGAGGGGGAGAGGAGGGGCAGCCGAGAAATCCAGTTGAAAAGTGTTAGGCTCACGATTTTACTCAAATTCGCTTTTGCTCACCCTCGCGCCCTTATTTCACCTTTAGAGACACGCATGCGGCGACGTATACGTCTGTGGATACGCGGCTAGTGCGTTTGTGTATTTGTGTGGCTGTTGTTGTCACGTGTGTGTGTGTGAGTGTGTGTATTTTTTCGCGAGGATTTGAGGGTGTCGCGGGGCTGAATCTTCAGAGCCGCCTGGATCCAACGATCGTGACGAATGCGAGGAGCATTAAGCTAATGCGACAGGCGAAATCTCGAGTTCCAACGGATGACGTATGATCGAGTCCCGAACGTATTTTTTTGTTCATTTTAACGGTTGGGGTTGGACTCGAGGCTGAGGGATAACTCACGTGCCCGTTCACCGTATTGTCAACTGGGTATAGTTTGTTTCCATTGTAATTGTTGCTGTTTGGATCGTTCTTGTCGTTGTCGGCCGAGCCGAACGATACCTCGTCCTCGTCATCGTAAAATGGTGGTGGGCCGATCGTCTGACTCTTCGTTGGACCTGAAATACCTGCGAAGCATCGAATGGGATCTTTCTTTTTTTTCTTCATTTTATCAGCGAGCGATCGTTCCATTCTCAATTATTAACCCTTGAGAGTCACACCTTCAGATTGTGGGGTAATAGTCATTTGGGGTGTTATGAACCCCACTTACTTTGGAAGGCGATAAATAGTTGAAAAATCGTTAAAAAAAATAAAATGAAAATACTACAATGTTTTTTCAACCCTTGAGTAACGACCATGATGATTGCATTTAATTCGTGCAATTTTTAATTTAAAAAAAATGACGAAAAAAAAATTCTGCGAAAATGATTTTTTTCTTTTTTTACGAAAAATCATGCAGAAATTGTAATTTTCAATTAAAAAAAAAAAAAAAAAACAACCGATAATTTTTTCAATGAAAATCATGTACGAATCGATCGTATAATAATTTCTATAAATTGTGCATACGTCGAATCTGACAAGTGTCGCGGTGAACAGTTCCCGCGAGGAAAAGAAATGCCGGAGTGTGGAGAAAGGTTGTATATCATCGATAGATCCGTTATACAGCAGGGGTAGAAAATCCATGAGTGAAAATGCGTGTGTCCTGCGGGGTTAAAAGACCTCAGGCTGCTCGGGATGGCAAAGAGCATCCCCGGGCAAGTTCTTTCGCTATTACCACCGGGCTGTCGCGACGCTCGTATAAGAAGAACGGAAAAAAATCAGGAACAAAAGTAGGACCGAGGAGATGGAAAGAGAACATAGAAGTGGCAGTTATGCGAAGGTAAAGGGAAAAATATATATACGAAAGAGGGTTCAGGGTGACGAAGAGGGGTAAAGTCCCTAAGGCGAAAAACAATGGTAGCACACTCGCGAGCTCTCACCGGCGGACGGTAAGTGACGCGCCTGAATAAGAAGAAGAAGAAGAAGAAGAAGAAGAAGAAGAAGAAGAAGAAGAAGAAGAAAAAAATAGATATAGTGAGATGGGGAGCGTAAGGAAAAAGAACGAGATATCCCGGTTACGAAAGTTGCTCAAATTCGTATCAGCGAGAACCACGCTCGATCGGACTGTGCGACAGGGAAAAAAACTTTTTTTCACTCCCACTCACACTCCGCACTTTTCTTTCCCTTGGCGCGTGAAAGATCACACTTTTCCTCTCCGGATACATCGCGATCTTCTCCTTTATTATTTTCCACTTGTTTTGAGACCTTCGAGTTTTTTTTTTCCGAAACACACAAAAGCTAATCTGACGGAAAAACCACTGCCTGACAAAAGCTCTGGGACGATCCATAAATTGACTAAATGGACAGACTCGATCGACGTTTCTATTGCTGCGAATCATTCTAAAACTGTAACTTACCGTACAACCGGATGCTGCTGTCCACTTCGCCCAGAGAATTTTTTGCGGCGCAACGATATTTCCCAAAGTCCTGAATTTGGAGATTTCGTATAGTTAACATCATACGAACCTGGAACGCTGACTTTTGCATTACTTGGACGTCGTGACGGGCACTCGTTATTATCATCTCTTCTGAAACAGATTTTCCTCGTTTTTCTGACAATATTTCGAAATTTCAAATCGATGTGGAATCTTGAAATAAAAACGCAAAAATCTGCGCTTAGGTGAATTAGAAAAATAATCAAATTTCAGTTTAACGAGGAAACTTTTATAATATTTCGAGTATTCTTTTGCTCTCTCATAGAGGAAGCTATGTGACGGTGAAATTTTTTTTTTCCAGTTTTTAATATCAATGTACTTGAAATGTCCCAAAACATCGAAAAATCATATCTAGAAAAAATATCTGGATGTGTGTGTGTGTGTATGTTCTCGCACTGTAAAATTCAAACGTTCATAACTCGAGAACGGTTTGAGCTACAGGGTTCCCGTTTTGCACAGATGTTAATCTATTGCTAGAAAAATACGAATTTTACGACATTTTGAAATTTTCAAAAAGAGTGTCGACGCTCTAACTTCCGAAAATTTCAAGATTTATTACTAATTTTTTTTTTTATTAATAGAGTATCATAATAGGAAGGCTGGTATTGAATTTGGAAAATATCGCTTGAACGGTTTGAATTTTATAATTTTTCGAATTTTACGAAAATCTGAGTTTTTTGAAAAATCGTCCAACCGTTATAATTTTTGCGAATTTTGTGAGATTTTAAGTGTAAGTCTGAACTTGTTCTTTACTTTCTAGAAAAGTTATCGAAATTATATAATTTCAATGCAAATACGAAAAAATGCTGCAACTTGCTTCCTCAAGATGCTCAAGATGCACGATGCTCAAAGCTTTGTCTATGAGGAAGCCAAAATAAAAAATGTAGTTCCTCATAGAGGAAGATTTGAGCATCTTGAACATCTTGTTTATTTAATTTTTCCACATTGCTGCAAGATTTTCGATGTTTCGTAGAAAGCAACGTTTCATTTTATTATTTCACGTTTTTGCAACAAAATAACGTTCGATGGAGCAGATGAACTGGCTTAAATATAACAGGACGAAATCGATGATGAATTGACAAGTTTGTGAAAGAAAAGGTGTAGTTTTTGGTGAACCTTGAAAACTGATAAGATCGAATCGATTGGTATGGTATTTGTATGTGAAAAAAATATCTATGACGATGGTTTTTATTTGCTTTTGACCTGGGAAGCTCGTGTATGAATGTTGGTTATTTCCGGATAAAAAAAATGATATTGTATAGAACAGGTAGAGAATAGAATAGCGTGCCAGAAAAGGTGGCGTGATAGTCGAGGGAATTCATGACTGGCCAAGTTTTCGATGAAATAAATTCGATTACGCGTCCGGATAATATATACACGTATGTACGTGTATAAAGTGATCGTGTCCATATACGTAATACCTCATGGAATGGTTTTCGAGACGGGGAGGTTCTCCATTCTCGCCTGCCACTCTCCGGAACGAATAAAAAGAAATTATTATCTCCCGGAGGGGTTAAACTTTATTCCGTAGATCGATAAGCACAATTGTACGGGATTATCATTCGATTAAACCAGAAGCAGTCGACCTTTAGCTATGAATCAAGGCGTGATTCAAATTTTCAATTAAATCGACGCGTTGTTAATGCCAAAAATCGTTTCAAGTAAATTCAGATCAAATTTACCGAAAAAAAAAAAGTAAATTCTGGCCAATAAAAAGGTCGCTGCCGTATGTAAATAACTTTTTTTTTTTTTTTTTTTCATTCGATGAACAAATAAAAAAAACATTTATAGCGAAGGCAGCTCGTTAAAACTTTTCAACAAAGTTCTGCATTCAAAATTCGTTGCGATCCTTATTGACGGGAGAACTGAAAACTTTTGGGAAATCATTTCTTCCAAAAGTATAGAGGGAAAAGTTCTTTAGGGGCTTTAACGGTGTAGTGGAAAAATTTTCATGAAATTCAATCCGATAAAAGTGACGACGATTCGTCAAAATAACGAGCAACGTGCACGTATGAAAAAAATAAAAAAATAATCAGGAAGATGAAGAATCGGAGATGCAGAATTCATCCGGCAAGACATTTCTCAGTTCTTATTGTTTGATCGTTCGCTCACCGTTGTCCTTGACCCAATAATTGATCGACATGGGTGATGCCTCCACGAGGCATTCCAGAAGGACATCGGTACCCAATGGCGCGCCGACCAGTTGATTAGGTACGTGAATTACCGGTGAAACTGCAAACCCATCAAGAGCATATAGACATACAGGCAGGAGGCAGAGCGAAAACGTTCCTTCTCACATTGCGACCATTGCGTTGCCTCCGGATCAACTCGAGAGAGAGAGAGAGAGGGAGGAAGAAGGAGAGCATGGGTATGGAGAAATTCCAACCATGCCCTGGAGGCTTGACGAGAGTTCAACCAACCGCTTTCGACTCTCCGTACACGATATTCCATTTGTAATATTAAGGACGTTGTATGGCGACGGTCAAATCTAAATTTTTGTTTTCACTTTTTCTTACATACAAAATGGTTTGCGAGCCTAAGTTCGTTTAAAAAAGTTGTTACAAATTGACCAAAGAACAACATACTCTAAATTCAAAATTGTCCGAGGTAATCTGTATTTTTTATATAGTAAACAAAATTTCGAAAAAATTTTACGAGCGATTTTTTTGAAAAACTAAATAAAGATTCTTCGATGTTAAATAAAAGTGTATGCAAAGTTTTAAGAGGCTTCACCATTTAGAAATCAAAATATTTAATGTTGAAAATTGGAACTTTTACCACACGTTCTCATGAGAAACTACTGAAAATTGTGATTTTTGTAAATAAATATCTCGACTTTTACATGGTGAATCCTCTTAAAATTTCGCGAGCTATTAGCCATCACTATTTTCTTTGTCTGGTGGAAATTTGAAGGAATTCTATCCATAGAAAATTTTGCATACAACGTTCTTAAGGGCAAAACCGTGGAGCTTTACACGCGAAATACCAAGAACTAGAATCCTTGAAAACTAATAATTCTCGATGTTGATTGATCGGCTGTGGTGTACCGTTTTCTTTCACTCTCTGTCGCTTTCTCTCCCTGTCTGTCTCTCGACGTTTCGCTATCAATTTCTTGTCATATTTCCTCGCCTCTTTCATCGTTTCTCTACTCCTTTCCTTTCTCTTCCCATCCATCCACATTCGCATATCTTACGTTCCCCCTGAATTTTCCACATCATGTAGTTTCTATACCCGCATGAGTTAATTAATAATTGACTCACAATGAACGTTGATTGTTATTCGTTTACTGATCGACGGTGGAACGCGGTTACTCGCTATGCACAGATACGCTCCCATATCGTTCCTTGAAACTTTCGTCAGATGTAATTCCTCCCCGTGGAACTCCTTCACAGAGATCGCTGTGACAAAGAAAATATTTTGCCAATATTGTCTTCACCTTTCCTAACATTTTTCTCCTTCAATGGTTCGGAATGGCAAGCGAATTTTTTTTTTTTTTTTTAGGATTCGGAATAAGTTTTTGAGTGAATCGTTGAGAAAGTTTTATTGGAAAAGGGTGTCTCTTAATTGATTTCTCGAAAAGTTATTAACGAGTCGTTATTAAATTTCGTAAAAAAAATTCTATTAGAAAAAAAGTTTTAATTTTTTTTCTACAACAAAATAATTTTTAACTCGTGACTGGTCGCTCTAATTATTGCTGCAGGAATTATAATTTGATTCGATAAATAATTGGAACATTTTTCGTACGAGCATAAAAAGTCTCGCTTGTTGTGTGTCGCTCTAAAATGTAATTTGGCTTTTTATGGCAGACGGAAACCTTATTCATGGATAACTCACTGCGGGTTTGATGGTTCGGTGAATTCGCAGATATTGGTTCACGCATGACGATGTTTTTGCCATCCTCTCTTTTCCAAATAACGTGTGGTGGAGGTACGCCTTTTGCACGACAAGTCAGCTTCACCTATCGCGCACCCAACATGCAAAATCCGAATCTTCAGTCACTACTGGAACGTACTTTCAATAAAATTTCAATCAACCTAATTGCAAGCACATCCGATGGACTGATTAGTGATACATTTATAAGGTCGTTTCTGAACAACATTTCGCCTCGGTCCAAAGAATCACACTACGAAAGAACTCTTCATTCCACGATCGACAGAAAAATTTGTATATTTTATAGTTTCTACAAAATTCTTTGATATTTTAACAAATATCGTCGTCAATCGATGGTGGTGGACCTTTGGGAATGTATTACTAAATAGTTGGCTCGTTATACTTCGCGTCGGCATTTTCTATGTTGTCGTATTTGAGAATTACATAATTTACATTTTCAACATATGCTAAAAAAATTATTTTCAATAACTGAAATTTTCCACGTGTAAATAATGTAATGAACGTTCACATTTAATTAGAAAAATGAAAAATATGTATTCCAACGATTCACGTAGTATTTCTAGATTTGGTATTGGGCAACGTTGGTTCTTTCTCCATGTCTTTCTACTACTCAACCAGACGAGTCCAACCTCAATGCTTTTGAACGTCGATTTGTCAAAACAATGAAATATGTTTAGAAATTCAAAAGACGTTTCTTTATCGTGGCGAGATTCATCCAATACCGTAACGGAAGTTTTTGTATGTAGTCTCAGAATTCCTTTGCAAAAATACCCAATTTGCATTTTTTTTTTCTCTGTAATTAGGTAAATAACCGACCTTGACGTTTTACAGAAATAATTAGTGAAATATTGAGTCAAGATAGAAAATAAAATTGGAAATGCCTTGGATTGAGACCTGGCGACAAGATTACCTTGACGCTCGTTTTTACCCAGAATAAATATTTTAGTTGGCGCAATGTCAAAAAAGAAATTAGGATTCATCAGGAAGATAATTAATTGAGTGGAAAGGAGATACTACGTTGTACAGTTTAATATTGCGAAATTCCTGCCGAATTCCAGCAATTCCAAAACGCATCGAAGTACAGAACTCGATGAAGCATGATACGCAGTCAATTTTGCTCCGCATATCACGTTATTCAATTTGAGAAGAGAATTCTCCGAAAGCACGGGAGGGAATGAGTACGGGAGAAAGGGAACGACTTTATTGTTGAATAGAACAGACGCTTTCGCGTGGATCCTGTTCCTACAAAATTCAATCGGTTCATTCTCCACTCAAACTCAATTTGTAGCTTTCGAATGCGCATCCCTCCGTCCAGCGCATTACGTAACTCGTGTGCTGGCCGAAATGTTAATTCGCATGAGATCCATAACTCTCTCGTTAGTTCATCTGCTCATACACTATTTTCATACCTGTCCACCTTCACCAACCATCACGTCTCCGGAAGTTTCGTCCGCTATGAAGTCTGGTGGAACTTCGATCGAAAGAACTCCCGTCTGAAATTTCATTCGAGATTGAAAATATTATTTTTAAATAACGAGCAGTTGATGTGCACAATATGATAAACAAGCACGAAATACCAGGTTTTGTTAGGTCGTTTGTGAGCAGAGAACTATTTCTCATTTCAAAATTCCCGGAATGCATTTTTCAGAAAATATTTCTCCATCTGTATTCTCGTGAATCCTGCCATCGAAGAGACCAAATTCTATGAATAAAAATGATAAGCTTCAAAAATACTAACAACAAGGATGAAAGCTGCAAAGGACGAATGGTCTTTACAAACAAATTGGTTTGCTAGCCCACCGTTCATAAGAAATAAACGTTCGTATAATAAACAAAATTTCGAAAAAATTTTACGACTGATTTTTTTTTTGAAAAACTAAATAAAGCTTCTTCGATGTTACATAAAAGTGTAGGCAAAGTTTTGAGAGGCTTCACCATTTAGAAATCGAAATATTTAATGTTGAAAATTGCAACTTTTAACACATGTTCTCATGAGAAACTACTGAAGATTGTGATTTTTATAAATAAATATCTCGACTTCTATAGGGTGAAACCTCTCAAAATTCTATCGACAGAAAATTTAGCATACAACGTCGTTAATTTATTTGGAAAGCTTTTTGAAGCCCTGCGCTGATTTCTCTTGCTAATTTTTGTATTTACGAATAGAGTGAGAGAGTTTGCTGCTAAAGTCTGAAAATTACACTCGCATACATGAATTCTTGGCCCCGGAAAAAGGAACGAAACGAAGTGAGAGTTGAGAGGGAATTTACGAGCGCGAGGATCTTATCAGCGGTCAAAACTCTTACGAGACAATTAGTGTCTTTCTCGACGTCGAAAGATTAAGTCTCGTGATATATCTATTGGTGTGTATAGTTATGGAGGTCGCCAATTGTTCAAACTTTCCTGCCGAAAGCTTTTTGTTTAAACTTCCATGGGAACGAGAATTACTGGTCAAAAGTGCGGGTCAGTGTCGGAGCGCATGTTGAGAGAAAGAGGAAATGTTTTAAAAAAACGAGGTAGAAATACGACATGGGGGAACGGTTCGTGTCGATCTCAAGGGGCCAATCGGAGCTGAGGGCGAATAAACCGGTCGTTTTATAAACGAGGTTTTTCGTTAATTAACATGCTTTTGACTCTTTCTATCCAGCCGCCATAAAATTCCATAGATACGTCAGCCTTTTTCGAGCTTTCTTCTTTTGTCTATATCGTTTTATTTATTTTGTGCAGTCCCGTATAGCAGCCCTCCAAAGTGGAGGTATTTGTTTGGAAGAATACAAAAACGCCAAAATGTACTACACGAAAAACCGAAAGAATTAAAGTTCAACACAAAATCCATGATCAACTGAAATGTCCGAATGCGAAGAAAAAAAATGCTACAAATTTCAATTCGCAGCATTTTTTTCATTTCTATTCAAATTATATAATTTCGAAAACTTTGCTGAAAAGTAAAGAGGAAGTACAGACTTATACACAATATTTTATAAAATTTGCAAAAAATAGAGCGGTTGGAGGATTTTTCAAAAAACTCACATTTTCGTAAAATTCGAAAAATCATAAAATTTAAACCGTTCAACCGATATTTCCCAAATTCAATACTAAGCTTCTTATTACGATACTGTATTTATAAAAAAAAAAAATTAGTAATAAATCTTGAAATTTTCGGAAGTTAGAGCGTCGACACTCTTTTTGAAAATTTCAAAATGTCGTAAAATTCGTATTTTTCTAGCAATTCCGAAAAAATTCTCAGAGAATGAAGAGCTTGTATATATTAACATCCGTGCAAAACGGGAGCCCTGTAGCTCAAACCGTTCTCCAGTTATAAAAGTTTGAATTTTGCAGTGCCAGAACATACGCACACACACACACATCCGGACATTTTTTCTAGATATGATTTTTCGATGTTTTGGGACATTTCAAGGACATTGATAACTGGAAAAAAAAAATTTCACCATCACATAGCTTCCTCTACGAGGAAGAATAATTGAAATTTTTACATTGAGGTGGAAAAATTGTTGCTGGAAAAAGGGATGATTCAAAAAACTTGGATAAAAGCTCATTTCACGACACCGCACGAAGCAAGGTAGAATTCATTCTTGGATCCAAGTTCATGTCAAGCCTAAAGTTCTCCTTAGAACTCGTTTTAGGATGACTTAATTGAATTTCTCAATTCCCCATCGAGATTTTCGCTAGCTTACAAAATTGGACTCGGTACATTTGTACAGGCTCTCAAGGCTCTCGTCAAACCGAGGATAAAAAGGCTGTTTCTCTATATAGATATATTTACAACTTGTTCAACGTTGCACTGCTCTCCTAAACTTAGTGTGCCCCTTTCCGAACGAGGTATAAACTGATTACACACGTATGCCCATATCGTGATGCGATCGTACTCGAGAACGTTCTGCGTCTTGCTTTCGCGTCTCGCTCAGATTTGCAAACGTTTGAGCCTCTTTATGGTCCTTTTGTTATGAGAAGGAGGCGACGTGAGAGACAAGAGTGACTCTAAACTTCAATCATTATAACGAAATTGTCTAGCGAGAACGTCTTGATGGGGGGACTGCTTGAGAAATGTTGTAATGAATGGGCCACGCACTTTACCGGAGATCTCGAGCTTCAAGTTTTGCCTAACTGCTGCGATATATTTATACACCAGCAGGTAGAGCCGGCCCCTAATGCTGCCCCTATCTCCGGAGGAAGACTTTACCCTTAACGTGTGAAATGCGGAGATTCGTGGGGCGTGTAAAACTTTTCTCGGGCAAAGGTCACATTGCGTCGATCGTTGATGAATGGTATAGAAAAACTCTTCGCACTAACGAAAAATATTTAAATTCTTGAGGCATTATCATGGGCTATCAATTTGTTGCTTTCCCATAGAGGAAGCTATGTGACGATGAAGATTTTTTTTTTCGTAGTTTTCAATGTCAATGTGCTCATAATGTCCCAAAACATTGAAAAATCATATATAGAAAAAAAGTCCGGATGTGTGTGTGTGTGTGTGTGTGTCCGGCACTGTAAAATTCAAACGTTCATAACTCGAGAACGGTTTGAGCTACAGGGTTCCCGTTTTGCACAGATGTTAATCTATACAAGCTCTTCATTCTCTGAAAATTTGGTCGGAATTGCTAGAAAAATACGAATTTTACGACATTTTGAAATTTTCAAAAAGAATGTCGACGCTCTAACTTCCGAAAATTTCAAGATTTATTACTAATTTTTTTTTTTATAAATAGAGTATCATAATAGGAAGGTTGGTATTGAATTTGGGAAATATCGATTCAACGGTTTGAATTTTATAATTTTTCGAATTTCACGAAAATCTGAGTTTTTCGAAAAATCGTCCAGCCGCTCCAATTTCTGTAAATTTTGTAAGATATTGTGTATAAGTCTGAACTTCCTCTTTACTTTCTAGAAAAGTTGTCGAAATTATTCATGAAAACGCTGCAAATTGAAGGTTGGAAATTGCTTCCTCAAGATTTAGCACGATGCTCGAAGCCAAAATAAAAAATATAGTACCTAACAGAGGAAGATTTGAGCATCGTGCTAAATCTTGAGGAAGCAATTTGCAACTTCCAATTTGCACCGTTTTTCTACATCATTCGGTAGTATTCTATTGATTTTCTTGATTCGTCCGAACGAGATAGCGAATAAAATGCGTTTTTAATCATCGACTGCCGAAGGTGATATGGATTTTGTTTACTTTAATAAAGTTCTGCGCGTACATTTTACGTAAGATAATGAAAACGATACAGCAATAAAAGAGTGAGAAGAAAATGGAGTGATAAGAGAAAAACGAGTGATAAACTAGCGACGACATTGAAACCAACACATTCGCGCTTAATACTTCGCATGGTGTGCAAACATACAGCCGAAATGATCGAAATGTTCAGAATAAAAAGGGCGTAAAGGGGAAGGTAAAATTGGGTTCAGAAGTCGCATCACCGCCATTATATTCATACAATTTGGTTACAAGGAAAATGGTGCGAGGAGTAACTACATATACCGTTTGCGAGTCTCATATCTTAACTAACGAAGCGAGGATTTACCTGTCACACGCATACTTCATCGCTTTAACTTCTAGCAAGTGCACGAGTTGGTATATATATCGTTTGGGTCTAACGTCGGTAGGATTGCTCACGCACTCAAGAAATAACGTGTTTCACTCGAGATGAGATCTCGAGACGCTTGCGAGCCCGCCAAACTAAGCAAGAACTTGTGCACGGAGAACGAGTGAGTCTTCACATACCGGGTGAGCTGCGTTTTTATCTCCACGCGAAAATCGTTCCTGATCTGACGATGTTGAAGTTTATATTGTTGGAGTGCAACGGAATTCCGTTTTTTCTTGAGTAAATGTCAAGATTCTTATTGAATATTTAGTCAGGACGATAAAACGATATTTTTTGTTTTTGAAATTAAACAAACAATTAATAGAAAAATTTCCATGTGTCTGAGGATTTGTTTTATAATTATAAAATAAAATTCCAGCTCGAATCGTCGCTTTTCTCCCAAAGTTTACTTGGTACTTGAAGGAAAAAAAAAAAAAAATAAATCGACACCCCATTCACCGTCTGACTATGAACGGCCGTTTCTACTGAATTCACGTTCTTGGAGTCCCGAGTATGCTACGGATTTATTTCTATGCTTAAACTTTTGTGGCTTCGGATCTTTCTTCACGCGGATTAGTCAAAGATGTCGCACTATTATTGACGCGCGAGAAAATGCCATTGAATTTATTGGATATTTGAATGTGCCATAGGTCACCCTGTATCTGTATCAACCTTCGTAGCCTTGCTCGGAGGATTACGCTTCTATGGAATCTTTCGAGAAGTAACGAGCTCTGTGTGAAGTTATATCGCGTCAAATGGTAGCACAGAACTTGAGACACGGTTATCATTTACGTGCGTTGATAAACATCGTTTGAAAGTTTGCTAATCGATTTGTTAGGTTAAGAAGAGACGGAATAAGAAATTCGTTGATGCTTGTAGGCTTTTGAGGAGAAGATACAAAGACTGAGTTGAATGAATGTTTCATGTCTTTCGAGTGAGAAAAAATTTAGTTAAAAAATTTTTTTGGAAAAGATCGATATTTTGTTGGATACGTTCGACTAAACGTTTTTTTTTTTTGAAAAATCAAAAAAATTTTGTCATTCCAGCAAGAAATATTCTAGAAAGTCTCTTCGAAAAGCAATTTTTGTCATTCCAATCGTAAATTTTGCTGACAGTTCCGTTAGAAATGAAAAATATTGTCAGAATTACGAAAATTTTGAAATTATCCAACAATATTTAGTTTACCGTGTTAAACGAAATATCGACGTTTTTTGAGAAAATTTAATTTTCAGTATATTCTCACAATCGCAACTTTTGCGATCAATGACGGAACTGACGAAAATCGACTTGTTTTTCGGTAACTCGAGACATTGCCACGATATACAGACGATGGAAGGCTCGCAGAGGAAGGAAAGCAAGGAAAATCTCGTCCGTACGATATTCGAGACATTACGGTGTATTTGAGAGGTTCGGATGGTTTCGGAAGTAAGCAGAGCATGAGAGGCAAGGAAAGAGTTAACAGGAAGTGAAAATAAGGATAGGAACATTTTAGTGGATTAGTCGTGGTCTCGTGGTAACGATAACTGAGGAGAGAAGAAGAGAGGGATTGGTGGAAGAGCCAGGAAGAAGGAGAGTATACCCGCATAAATTCAATCTGATTTCTCGACTTACGAAACTAAGCCCCAACCCCGGAACCAAGATCTGGATGCATCTATATATTACTTGGTGAGAAATTTCTCGGACCACTTCGCGGTTAGTTTCTTTGAAAAAGTGAACGAACCGAGCCAGACTTTCACCTCGGAGCACAGAATCACAATTTAATCCCAAATTGCACCCGCTGATCACTAATTACTTTCGAGATTTGCCATTTTTCTATTCTAATCATTTTCTCATCCATCCTGCTACACTCTTTCAACTTCTTTTCCACTTTGACCGATATCACGAATTCTACAAGAATCATGTCGTGCATTCAAATACACGAAGACATCCATTTGAGCACTGGAATGCTCCATGCTTTGAATTAACTAAATGAGATAATTAGCCCTCCGTAGACACACATGGGTCTGGGGCGTCCGACCGTTTTTATTGTACTTGGACTCGTTAAAAGAATTTGAAAACATTCAGGAAAGGAAAGCCTGCACTGGGTGATGGATAAAAATTCTTTTTTTTTTTTATTCAATGGTAATCGATAAAAAAAAACGAGAAATTCGAGTCATTCGCTGAATGGGCTGGACACCCCAGACCCCTGTGTGTCTACTGAGGGTCATATCGTTCAGAAATCATTGAAAATGGAGAATCAACAAATTATTATTATTAATTGTCATTTTCATTATGTCAGACGAATGAATTATTTAAAATGCATAAAAATAGTGAAATTGTAGTTGGAATCCGTTGGAATTAATGAATGTTCTCCGTTCGATACGATGTTTACTAAAACGGACATTTTACCATGCAGTTTCTCACGAAAACGAAGTCGGCTACGGGCTCACGAAGGAGGGTGAGAAAGAGAGAAGAGGGTAAGAGCTTTGAGGCTACAAGTATGCGGCGACAAATCCTACCTCGAGCACCACCTGCCAACGGTATGAGCCTTTGTGGTTAGCAAAAGAAGGGATTCCTTGTCGTAATGATTTACAGGTAAATATATTCGATTCCACGAACGATTAAAACACGGCTGGAAAGAGCACCTGCGGCTCGTGAAAACTTTTGCCATTGCTTTCAACGAGGTTGATTCATCATTTGATAACTGAAATTTTATTGAGCCCCATCTATTTAACGAGAGAGCCGAATTATTAAATTTCGCTGCCAAATCGAAAAATATGAAGAACCTTCAAAGAAAATAAAACAAGAAAAAATAATAAATGAAATTTTTTCGAAAAAATTTCATCCCTCACTGAAAGTTCATTCGGTGATGGATATCGTTACGAAGATGCACAACAATTTTCGATGAAAATCGTTTATCTATATTGAAGACAAAAAGTAAAATACTCGATGAATATCCCAAGCGAGAAGTTGTGGGAAATTTGGTAATCGGTGGTCGATTGACACATGCAAATACATTCAACATTTTTCTTTTAAATTCATGCACATATTTCCCTTCTGCACATAAATTCTGTGTGTCAATGGAGGATGTATATAGAAGCAGTATGTATGATATTGCGAGAGCATGAGGATCGATACCGATGTGGTATTTGATCCACACAACCGAACGGGAGTCTAATTAATTCTCCAAATCGTAGTTCGATATTGATACGTATTTTGAGATTGTCCTATAGAGTTCTACCTTGGTCAGCCCCTCTCTCTTCTCCCCCGGTCTCCTTTCTCCTTTGTGTTCCACTTTTCCCTCTGGTCTGACAGAATTTCTGAGCCTCCTCCCGAAATTAAGCTGATTGACGAATTGCACAGTTATACTCTAAAGAGCTCCGGGTCGCGAGAGGATTGGGTGAACAGGGGCTCCTCATAATACGATAGCACTACACAGGACCGCCAAAACCACGGCGTAGCTCGCCTACTCTGACGAACAGATTTAGGAAACCCTAAGCGCCATTTCAAAGTCCCTCTGATCATTCGATATAAACCAGCAATCGTCACACACTCACGAAACTCATAAGGCGACGAACCATGCAAAATCATGTCGGAAGAAATTTCCACGTGTTATTGTTCATGGATCAGTCGTCCACGTACCGGGTGACTCGGTTATATCGTTATTTTAACCCTTAATTGCCACCTTGGGGTACGAACTACCCCAGGCCTATTAAGGAAAATAGGCAATTTGCCACTTTGATTAGTTTTAGCATTTTTTTTAGTGTACTTAAATTTGATTTTTGGCTAAATAAAGTAAACAATCTTTTAAAAACAGCTTTCAATATGTTCTACAACAATTTTCAAGTCGAAATATTCAGTGGTTCATTTTTTATAACAATTTTTGTGACTGGGGTAGAAATCTACCCCATGATGGCAAGTAGTAGTTTCGTCACTATTACTGTCGAAACTTCACGATTCGTGTAATTTTTCGATTTATTAAAAAAAAGAGCGTAAAACAGCACTTTGGAAAAATCTCGATGAGCAATCGATGAATTTTATAGAAGCACACAAACTCACCTGACTCTTCATGGGATCGGTGTTGATTTGACACATATACAGTCCAGCGTCCTCGAGCTCGACTCCCTTTATATGGAGATTCCACATGGAGTGATCGCTCCGGGTCACTGAGACCCGTGGATTGTGAGTAATCACGTGGTCGTGAATCGCTTGGATGGCCTTCGTATCGGCCTTTATCCAACCAACCTAAAAACCGCCCCAGTGTGTCAGAAACAAAAACACGTTTTCATAAAACAGAGGAATCGACTTTTTTTTATCGATCGAAAAGTCAAAATCGTAGATCTTTCCTCTTTTGGTAGGAAATTGAAAAATTGAATATGAGGAGACTTGTTTTTATGAAATTCACTGTCATTTTACAGCAACTCATTAAAACAAAACAAAAAAGTCTACAAGCTGTAAGTTCCTAAAACTGATTGATAGGTATCCCGTCCTATCGACAAAGTAAACGTTCGATACCCGTATATACAAAAGTATCAAGACATATATATATATATGTAGGAACAGATGATTGTGCATAAGCCTACTATGCCTGTTATAACTTATCAACGCCTACTACAAAATATTAATTAAGAAATAAAAGAAACACAGCCTAACGTTGCTGTGGAAATAAGAGTCAGTTGATCGCGGACGATTCAAACGGAAAGACGTTAATGTAATTTTATGAATAAATAGTTCTTTTTATTTCAAATCCCACATTTTGGGGGCTCGTCCGGGATACGAAAGCAATTTGAACTATTTACGTACGGTTGAACGTAAAAAAAAAAAAAAAAAAAAAATCGGAGTAATAGAGGTGATGTGCATAATATGCAAAGGAATAAATTACCAAGACGAAGTAAAGAAGATAAAGAAGAAATAAAGACGATAAAGAAGATATAAAGACGATCAAAAAGAAAATCAAGACGACTAAGAAGAAACAAAGATTATCATGGGAACTCTAGGAAGAATAGAAAGAATTCAGACCAATATTAAACAAGCCTCTTTTACAGTGATAAAAGCTGTACACAAATTTATTTTTGAAGTAGAAGGCAATAATCGGAATCGACAACGACTACAAGAGTTTCCCGGATTTCCATTCGATGGAGACTCTGAAGAATATGAAGCAAAAATTAATTTTGCCAAAACGACACTCTCCGATGGAGATTTAGCTTCGATATGCAATTTTTTCAACATTGACTACGAAGGAAGTAAAGAAGAGTTAGCAACAAGAATTACGCAGAATCTAATGGATTTAGATTCATTGAGTGAAGCTCAAAATATAAACGAAAACGACGAAGAAAATGAAGGAATCGATAACGAGAACGATGAAGAACAACTCCAACAAAATATACAGAATGAACAAGGTACGCCAGACAATAATACAACGTTTTCTCGATTTGCTATGAGTTTTCGAGACATAGAAGATTCAATCCGTTCGTTCAATGGTAATGACAATTACTCGATCGAAAAATGGATCGCTGATTTCGAAGACGTGTCAGAAATCTTCAAATGGAACGATTTGCAAAAAATTATATTCGCAAAAAAATCCCTATCCGGAATAGCGAGACTTTTTGTGCAAAGCGAAAGCGGGATTTCCTCATGGAAAAAATTGAAATCGACTTTGAAAAATGAATTTTCAAAGAAAATCAACAGTGCGCAACTTCACGAAACGCTGACAAAAAGAAGAATGAGAAAAGATGAATCGGTGCAAGAATATTTCATAAATATGAAAGAAATAGCAAGCAGAGGAACTATAGAAGATACAGCATTAATCCAATATACCATTGACGGCATCTATGACAGTCCAAATGGAAAAATGATTTTATATGGCGCAAAGAATTTGAGAGATTTCAAAGAAAAACTCAATGTATATTCGGATATACGAAAAAGAAATCCAAATGCACAATTTAAAAGTAATATCCAAAAGGAAGAATATGGATCACAAAAAAGAATCACCCCAACGCAACCATCAAGAAAAATAGAAAGTGATCAGCCACGGTGTTTCAACTGTGGTAACGTGGGACACAAATCACCGAATTGTGAATCAAAAAGTTTGGGACCAAAATGTTTTAAATGTAATGAATTCGGTCATCTTGCTCGTAAGTGTTCTGAAAATACTAAAACAAACGAGACAGCACAGAAAAAAGCAGGGCCAATTGCTAATGTTTGCACCATCGACAAACAAACAATGACAAACAGGTGTAAAATAGTAAAAATCGGAGATACGAAAGTCAAAGCTCTGATTGATCCAGGTTCGGACGTGAATTTAATCAAAAAAAGAATATATGAGATGTTAGGTGAGCCAACTCTTCACAAATCCAACCTTCACGTGGAGCCTGGTATTATGAAAGATGGCGAAACATGTGGGTCAGTAAAAACACTTGGATACTTTCAAACTACAATTGAAGCAGACGACGATGAATTTGAAACAAAAATCTACGTTTTACCGAATAATGCTATGAAAATGGTAGCAATAATTGGGAACGAGATGCTTAACCAAGCCACAACAATAATTGATGTCAACGGTGTGACCATTTATAAAAAAAATCAACACGCATTCCTCATGAACATCAATGCCATAGAAGAACCCGCGTTGAACATTAGAAACGACGCTCGAAAAGAAGAAAAAAGAAAAGTCGAAGATTTGATTGATCAATATACACCTAATAAGACAAAAACAACGAATATTGAAATGAAAATCATATTGCAAGACGAACAACCGATATATCACAGACCTCGACGTCTCCCTTTTGCCGAAAGAGAAATAGTAGACAAACAAGTAAAAGAATGGATTGAAAACGAGGTAATTGAACCTTGCACTTCTGATTTCGCTAGTCAAGTTGTTATCGTAAAAAAAAAAGATGGCTCTCCAAGAATATGTATTGATTATAGAAAACTAAACAAGGTAACAATAAAGGATCGATACCCGTTACCTTTGATCGAAGATTTACTCGATCAGTTACAAAATGCTCGGGTATTTAGTACAATTGATCTGAAGAACGGATTTTTTCATGTCGGAGTGGAAAAACAAAGCAGAAAATATACAGCGTTTGTCACACATCAAGGTCAATATCAATTTCTGAAAGTTCCATTTGGTTTATGCAACGCCCCACCAGTATTTCAGCGCTTCATAAACAGCATTTTTCGAAATTTGACAATTAACGGTATAGCGTTACCATACATGGACGACATCATAATCCCAGCAAAGGACGAAGAAGAAGGAATTGATAGACTAAGAATAGTCTTACAAACAGCGTCCGATTACGGCCTAGAATTGAGCATAAAAAAATGTCAATTCTTACAAAGACGAGTGGAGTTTTTGGGACATATAGTCGAAGAAGGAAAACTGTATCCATCTCCTGCAAAAACTCAAGCAGTAATGAACTTTCAAGAACCAGCGAATCTGAAACAGGTTCAAAGCTTCCTCGGTCTAACAGGATACTTCAGGAAATTTATACGATCTTACTCCTTGATGGCAGCTCCATTAAGTGATTTGCTGAAAAAGAATCAAACCTTCCAATTCGAAAAACGAGAGAAAGAAGCTTTCGATGCGCTGAAACGAGCACTGTCCACGAAACCCGTACTTTCCATTTACAAACAAGGAGGCGAAATGGAATTACACACCGACGCATGTAAAGAAGGATATGGAGCAATTCTACTCCAAAAATCATATGATGATAACAAATTCCATCCTATATATTTTGCAAGTTGGAAAACATCGGAAGCTGAAAGGAAATATATCAGTTATGAGCTCGAAGTGTTAGCCATAATCGGTGCACTAAAAAAGTTCAAAGTTTATTTACTTGGTGCTCACTTCAAAATAATCACAGACTGTTCAGCCTTCCAAAAAACTATGGAAAAAAAGGATTTGACTACTCGAATTGCCAGATGGGCAATATTTTTAGAAGAATTCGATTACAAAATAGAGCACCGACCCGGCACAAAAATGCAACACGTTGATGCATTAAGCCGAAATCCAATCGCAACAGTGAGTGCTATCACAACTGACACTCTCACATATCGAATAAAAAAAGCACAAGAAGAAAGTCCTGAGATAAGAAAGATTAAAGACGTCGTAAAAACAAACCCACACGATAATTATTTTCTCAAAGACGACGTGTTGTACAAGTTAAGGAATGATTCTGAGATTCTGGTGATACCTGAAATAATGCAAGACGAAATTATAAAAAATTATCATGAAAAAGGACACTTCGGAACCAAAAAGACGGAAGAACTAATACTGAGAGAATTTTATATTCCAAAGATCCGAGAAAAAATCGAACGATGCATCTCCAATTGCATACAGTGCATCCTTATCAATAAAAAGCGAGGCAAACAAGAAGGTTTCCTGCATCCACTACACAAAGAAGGAATTCCACTTCACACATACCATGCTGACCACCTTGGTCCCTTGGAATCCACCAAAAAAGGATATAGATACATTTTTGCAGTGATTGACGCATTCACGAAATTTACTTGGCTATATCCCGTCAAAACAACGACAAGCAAAGAAGTGATTGAGAAACTGAGAAATCAACAGAATATTTTTGGAAACCCTGGGACGATAATCACCGACAAAGGAACAGCATTCACGTCAAATGAATTCAAAAATTATTGCATCGAAGAAAATATCCAACACTCCGTAATAACGACAGGGCTTCCACGAGCGAATGGACAAATTGAAAGGACAAACGCAATAATAGCACCAGTATTAGCGAAGTTATCATTAGACGATCCAAAAAACTGGTACAAATACGTTGACAAAGTTCAACAAATGATCAACTCCACGTTTCAAAGAAGCATAAAAACAACACCTTTCGAATTACTACTGGGAACCGCGATGAAAACTAAAGAAGATTTGAAAATTCGCGAAATTATCGAAGAAGAAACATCGTCTCAATTTCAAGAATTTCGGGACGAATTACGAAGAAGAGCGAAAAATGAAATCCGGAAAATTCAAGAAGAAAACCGACGACAATACAATAAACGGAGACGTGAATCAAGAAAATACAAGATCGACAGTTTAGTAGCAATTAAAAGAACTCAATTTGGACCCAATTTAAAATTGAAACCGAAGTTTCTTGGACCATATCGAGTGATACGCGTTAAACAGAACGATACGTATGACGTGAAGAAGGAAGGTTTTCACGAGGGTCCCGTGCATACAAGCACCTGTGCCGAGATGATGAAGCCATGGATTTACGAGAACCGCTCATCCGAGGCGGATGAAACTCAGGATGGCCGAGTTGTAGGAACAGATGATTGTGCATAAGCCTACTATGCCTGTTATAACTTATCAACGCCTACTACAAAATATTAATTAAGAAATAAAAGAAACACAGCCTAACGTTGCTGTGGAAATAAGAGTCAGTTGATCGCGGACGATTCAAACGGAAAGACGTTAATGTAATTTTATGAATAAATAGTTCTTTTTATTTCAAATCCCACATATATATATCGATACGCGAGTGATCATAGCGCATCGCTAAACTTTCGATAAAAAATTTGCATTTTCCCGAGAAAGATCCAAGCCCTCGAGGCGCCTGTGTTACGAAATTATACTGGAAGGAAAAAGGAGACAGAGAGAGAGAGAGAGAGGACAGTCTATCCGCTGCGAAAGTTGAATTTTCCGGCACGTGTGTACACCGGGATCGGATAAAACGGAGACTAGACGATATACAGGTGAAAGAAAAACAGTGCAATTTCACGAGCAACTGGTGCTTATTAGTAACAAAATTTCTCTTTCTCTTCGGCTTGAAATAAAAATCAAAACGAAAACTCGTGAGTAGTTGAACCAACTACGAATCACAAAAAAAAAGTATCGAGGGATATCTTGTTAATTGATCGCACGTTTAGGAGGTTGGATCACGAATTAAAAATAATCAGAATTTGATAAAATTGTGTCGTCGTGATCCAACCTCCTCAAACACGATACAGAAGTCAAAAAGGGAAAAAAAAAGCTTGACGCTCACCCTGTAGCCTCCGAGATGTTCGACGAGGCACGTAAACATCGCATCTCTTCCCAATGGTATCGTGAGGTTTGCGATCGGACCACCGAACTCCGGTTGGAAGGCGCCACCTTGAATCAATAGTTGAAAAAAAAAATATACACGCGCAGCGTTATTCGCAAAAAAGTAAAGTTCCCATCGATTTTTGCCGGAAAATTGAGAAATACACAATTTATTTCACGTTTTCAGAAAAACCACGTTGACCACGAATGAATTGTAACTCGAATACAAAGCATTGGGTTTTGAAAAACCGGATACCCTTTCGAATGATCCTCACGGATGATGCACTCTGGGCTTACAAAAAGCTCGCGTGCGTGCCTCGCGGAAATAAATTCTAAGGTCCAAACAGCGTGTACACAAGAACGTAAACATCGATGGAGACTGAGCGATTTAGAGGAATAACCGATTTTGCGCTCGTGAATCCCGGTTAGTACATAACGGAGCCGCAAAGAGACGCGATTGAAAAGAATCAAAGGGAAAGTTTTCTCTAAGAGCGACCGAGAGAGAGAGAGAGAGAGAGAGAGAGGGTGGAACGGTATCGAAGGGAAAGGAAAGAGTCTGAAGGTTGTAGATGGGAAGAAAAAAAATGGAAGTGGAGGGAATGATTTTGTATGGGATTTTGCCAAATGGCGTCGGTGGACTGAGAAAAAGATAGAAAACTGTGAATGGGTGTATAGTTGAGAGCCGTGCTCTCGAAGCAGCGACAAGAAGCCACAACAAAACGTAATAAGCGAGCCCCCAAGTGAATAAGAGAATCCGTAGTCGAGATGAGTATCTTAAAGTGAGGAAAGAGCGCTTTTCGAGTTAAGGCGAAAAGGTGAAAGGGAAAATTGGCGGAAAGAAAGAGAGAGAGAGAGAGCAAAAAGGGCGAAGAAGAAAGAAAGGGACTGAGAGAGAGTGAGAGACAGAGTGGAAGGGCTGGAGAAAGAGAAGAAAGAGGAAGAAAGCTCAAAAAAGATAGCGAGTATGAGCTTTTTCTGCTGTGAGAGCGGGACGTGTGGTACGAGAGAACGATGAAGGAAGCAGACAAGGAAAAGAAGGCATCGTGCCCCAGGGGGTCCGGGACACCGGTACAGGCAGGAGCAAAAAAGAATAAAAGAAAAAAACGAAGAGCAGGAACGAGAGAGGAAAGCTGCACCCGTAAGCAACGTGAAAATAAGCGAGGGCCAGAAAGTGGAAAACAGCGGGACAGTTTCGTGTCTAAGGCGTTGCAGAGGCCGCTCACTGGATTGACCCATTCATCTCATGCCAGGAATAATAAGATTTAAAACTATTGTATATAGACAATCGTCGTGGGATTTCTTAGAATGTTGCGCTCTATTATATCCTTTTCTTAATCTTGTTCAATTTGTTTTATAAACTCGCTTCAAATATATATATATACATATATCGTGACGAATATGCATGCATATAACATTCGTTTAATAGAGAAACGAGAGAATGAGAAAAATAAGCACTCTCAGGCGGCTTAACGAGTAGGAAAGGAGCTTTTCGTTCACCCGCTCGCCAACGACAGCTTTGATGCTGTTAACCTTTCTCTATTAACTCAAACAACGAGAACGAAACGTTTGTCCCAACGAACGAGAGGTAATTGTCCTTTGAAAATGAGCAAAAAAATAAAAGTATAAAGATACAAATCAAAGGGCTGAACAAAGCATGAAAATCGAAAAAGATAAAAGGAACAAATGAGCGTGTGAATTTTCATTTTTTTTTTTTTAACAAATATTTGAATTTGCCAATAAATTTCAATACTGCTGCCACTATTCTATAGTTTTTCATAAGGTCTAAAGATCATACCCAACAACATCGATTTTTAATTTTTTTTCCAGTTTTCAATGTGCTTAAAATGTCCCAAAACATCGAAAAATCACATTTAGAAAAAATGTCCAGATGTGTGTGTATCTGAATGTTCTGGCACTGTAAAATTTAAATGTTTATAATTCGAGAACGGTTTGAGCTACAGGACTCTCGTTTCGCACAAATGTTAATCTGTACGAGCTCTTTGTTCTCTGAGAATTTTATCGGATTTGCTAGAAAAATACGAATTCTACGGCATTTGGAAATTTTGAAAGAACGACGCTCTAACTTCCGCAAATTTTAAGATTTATTACTAATTTTTTTTTTTATAAACACAGTATCGTAATAAGAAGCTTGGTATTGAATTTGGGAAATATCGGTTGAACGGTTCAAATTTTATGGTTTTTCGAATTGTACGAAAATCTGAGTTTTTTTTTTTTAAATCGTCCGACCGCTCTAATTTCTGCAAATTTTGTAAAATATTGTCAAAATCATATAATTTCAATGCAAATTACAAAAAACGCTGAAAATTGAAATTTGCAGCGTTTATTTTTCGTTTTACCTCCGAACGATCA
This sequence comes from Hyposoter dolosus, assembly GCA_963921915.1. Lineage (NCBI taxonomy): Eukaryota > Metazoa > Arthropoda > Insecta > Hymenoptera > Ichneumonidae > Hyposoter > Hyposoter dolosus. The sequence goes on along the minus strand of OY998132.1, from coordinate 14,803,400 downwards.
TTGTTTTTTTGCCATCCGGTTATTACGATGGATTCTGAGATATATTTCCACCTCAATCACGCGAAAAAATGAAATGAGTGCAAAGAGGTCTGGGTTATCAGGATTCTCAAAGGAAGAATGAATTATGTAAACAAACAATGTTTTAATAGAGTCTCAATACGATCAACACAGCTTTAAGTTATTTAGTCTAAAAAGCAGGATCAACGCCGAGATGCAGTCACATGTGTGCTCGAACTTTGCTTCATAAAGATGCCTCAAGCAACGTTACATAATATATTCCAAAATGTGAACGCTCAAATTTTGCATCAAAGCTTTCACTCGTACGAATTTCGAAGCCTTTCCCAAAGCCCTCAAGCTATACGTATTAAATAGTCTACGAGTAAGGAAAATAAAGGTCCCATAGGGTCTCATCTCTGATGGGTATCGCGATACTTTGTAGTCTGAAAATTTCACTGCAATTAATCGAATCGAATCGAATGGGCACTACATCACGAGAGCCACAGTATAAGCTCATGTGTATTTTTTCTGCATAAATTATTTTCCCTCCAAACGCTTCAGAGACCAGTCGTCTTATGATTTTTTCCTCAAAGTGCACTTCCACGAGGATGATTCACAGCACAGGAATCTCAAAGTCTCATACATGCATAAAATCATTGCACAAGAAATTCCAAGCCGGAGGATTTTCTCATGCAAACGTGTCCCATAGAAAGTGGAACAGATTTCCTTGTTTAAACAAATTCAATTTCGTACTCGTACGAACCAATTTTCAGTGCGAATTCCATTGTCTCATCGATTCTGATTTGAAACTTTTTCATAATCTTAATCGGTATATCAAAAGGACACTTACCAAAATTGTCGTTTGGATATGTCAAAAGAACGATCAACATCACGAGTAGAGCTTTTTCTCGAACAACCATTTTCCCGGAATCATCGGATCAACTGCAAAGACAAATTTGTCAATCTTGAAGAATTTTCTTCTGCAAGAATTTCGGCCTCGCCCCCTCAGTTTCGCTTTTTTGTCTTTATCCTTATATCACGTCCGGAGAAAGCGTATTCACTCGACGAAACAATAATCGAGATTTATAATGACACCTGTATATTGAAAATTCAACAAATTCTTCGAGTCACAATATGAAACAGCATTCATACATTTCTAATCGTGTTCTTGTCTGTTCACGTATCTCTCTACATAACATTGTTCCTCTTTCCATAAAGTACCAGCGCATCTACCGGAACATTCCCTTTGTAACTCGACGCGGTATATTAAATTTCCGTAAAAAGGCTTCCTTTCCCTATAGAGCGAGAGAATTCAATGCAAAAAAAAAAAAAAAGAAAAAAAAAAGTATGGCGGCCCAATAATATTTTTCTTGAAAAATAGTTTTGCACTCTGTTAATAGCAAATTTTCATGGAGCTTCTGTCGTTAAAAAGAAATGATAAATAATCACTACCGAATTTCGATGAAAAAGATAGTTTATTTTTTTTTTTTTTAAGGATGTTGAGCACCTATGAAATTTTTTAATGCTAATTTTTTAATAAATAGCTCCTTGATCGTCGTGAAAATTCTGAAAATTGAGTATGTTTTTGTATGAAGTATTTAAGAGGACGTGTCAAAATTTCACGACGATTAGGAAGCTTGTTATTAAAAAAATCAACATTTTGGTAAGAACACATTTTTCAAACAAATAAAAAAAATATTTATCAATGAACTTCGTTTTGTTTCCGTTGCTTTCTGTATATTGGAGATATTAAAAAATTGATAAATCAAAACTTATCGCAAAGTTATATCGGTTTCCATAAGACTACTTTTGATTACATTCAATTTATTAATGTTAATTGTTCAATATAACTTCCTAATCGTCGTGAAATTTCGACACGATCTCTTAAATACAAAAACATACAAAATTTTCAGAATTTTCTCATCATTTGCGATTTGGGACTCAACATCCTTAATAAGATCAACGTAACTAATTTCTAGCAGTAAAAAAATTTCCATCCGGAATATCGAAAATTTGAACAAAATGAAAAAATATTTAATTAATTGAACAAAATTGCAAGAAAATTGAGTTTCGATCGTATTTAAAAACGTGCCCAGTGAAATATGAAAATATAAATAGCCGACGTTCTCATGAATAGCGGAACAAGATATTCTTGATACGTTAAGGTAGTACGAATGTGTTTCTGTTTCGTGGCTCCGAGTGGCCGCAATAAATCCAATAACGGAAAATTTCGGTGAATGATGAACCATCATTTAGCTCGAGTTTGCACTCGTGTATCATACACAAGGTTCGTTTTCTTTTATATCATCGCTGGAGGAAATTTTGCAGTCTCTCGAATATTTTGTACCTTTACTTCGTGTTGTTACTGATTTTGGGTAACGCTGGATGCTAAAAATACAATTCGAACCGTTGTTGTGTAATTTTGGTAAAAACTCGAAAGAGCAACTGATAAAAAATGGGTGATAAAAAAAAGGAGGATTTAGCTGGTATGAAAGTGGCAGTTCGCGGTGTTGGGTAATGGAAGAGATTGAATCGGTATCAGAAATACTTCGCTGGCGAATAGAAAAATCGTTGAAATTTTCGTCATACCGATACGTTGTGATTATTCATTCGGACGTTTAATCGGTTGCAATATTCTCACAAAAATTCTCGTTATTTCCATGCGAGGATGATCATTTGTCTCGCACTGAATTTTCGTCTGAGAATTTCCGTAAGAAAATGAGAAAAAAAAAAAAAACGTGTGACACACCGACGAGCGGTGAGCTGAAAATTCACGAGAAAGAGACTGTCTCTGGCCTTGACATTCGAACTAATGATCCAGATCGTTTTGCATAAGGATACGTCAGACCGGAAATGAATGATCGATCGTAACGTAACGTTGAACGATTGGTGGCGAATGGAACGGGTCAGGAAGCTGTGAACAATTTAAAAACGGTGGAAAATCTTGTGTTCTGTGTTCGGCCTTCCGCGACGAGCATTTTCCATCCTTTTTCGCTCTTTCGCTCCGTTTATCCGTAAATTTCCAGCCCCACCTCCGTGTGCATATCCTCAAATCATTATAAAAAATAAAAGGAGCTGCAGCAAGAGTGAATGAGAGACTATTATAAAAGAGTAGTGAGAGCACCAAAAAATTGAGAATAAAGTAAAAAAAAAAGGAAAATCCAGCCACGCAGCAATGTTACGTGAAAAAAAAAAAAAAAAAACAAAAAAAAACAAAAAGAAAAATCAGCGAGAGTGAATAAGGTAGCAAAATAGAAAAAAAAAACCGAGGTGAACAAAAAAGAGTGGTATTACAACGGGAAAAAAAGAAATTTCCGCGTCGCGACTGTGTGTCACGTTTCACCAAGTTTTTTTTTTTTTCTGCTCTTTTCCAAGTTTTCTCCGCTCTCACGATCTCTCCGATGTATCACATATGGAATATTCCATGGCCCGTATTACGCGCTCTCATTAAAAGATAAACAAAACGAAATAAAATTCAAGGCCTCATGCCCAAAACTTACAAATCCTTGATAAATGGAAATGTGCGATTTGATAATCTTATGAAAACATTCAACAGCTTCCTCCATGAGAAAAAGAATAATTATCAAAATTATCGAATGCCAAATAATCGAATCATTCATTGCCGCCTATGCCCCGATGAAATAAATTTCTCTTTTTTGTATTTCTCCACAGGCGATAATTTTTCTTTTTATACGTAGAAATTTCGAAAGTTCGAATTTTAAGGAAAAAAAAGTTTCAAGGTTCTCAATGAGGTTTCAATTAATTGGAACTGGAAATAATCGAATCGAAAAAAAATTTTGGCAACATTTTGACACGAAATTGCCCATAGGTTGGGTCTCGTCCTCTCTCTGCCCTCGCCACCCCCTGTTGAAGCTGTACATCTAGCTCGCAAGTCTCTCTTGTCTCGTCCCAGCGTATGTATGCACTAACTCCAATTTTTCGTCTCCCTTCGCCCGCCTCTGGGCAGTGCCACTGAATTACTTTTTTTTAACCGTAGCAAAGGTGTTTTTTTTTATATTATTTTTTTTAACCACGTTTTACGATATATTTAAACGCCCGGCAACATTTTTGTGGGTTATCGTATCACGACGATACATTCTTCCGAAAAAAAAAAAAAACAAGTAGGCGTGATTCAGAAAAATGGATAACGGTTGAATTTTTTGTTTTTTTTTTTTTTTTTTTTTTTACGCGAACTGTCACGATAACAATATTCCGTTGGAATGAATAAATTTTATCGAGTGGAATTAAATGATGGAAACTTCTGGATAGTGGATAGGGACAAGAGTAGCAAAAAAAAAAATTTGAAAATACGACGGTAACAGTGTACATGGTCACGTGACTTATCCCCACATACCGGAAGCGTCAAACCGGCAGGTTGCTGGCCAAGACTTTGTTCGTGTATATCTATCATTCTTTTGCTCTTGTCTACCTAGCCGAGAGCGTCGAGACGCTTAAATAATCGTCCAATTACGGAGTAACGCAAAGTTATTTTGTCCGAGAGCCTCCTGAGAGTTTTTAAGGCGAATTAAGGATTGTGAAGCGAAGAAGGAGAAAAAAAAGTAAATAAGAATGGATGAGCAGTTTTTTCACACAAATTACATTTGTATATGAAATTTCGAGCCGACTTTCTTTCTAGTTCTCTGATATGATGCGACTCGTATCTCCAGCATCCTCCCAAATTTATTCACTCTCTAATACCAACTTTGTTCCTTCGATGGAAACGGAGAAGAAGGATTGCAGGAATGACCGAGAAGGGGGCAGAATCGGATAACTGAGCGACGAATGCAAAAGTGACGAGGAGGAAGAAATTTAAAAAGATATTCTCTTTCTGAATTTTTGGCGCAAAGAAACTCGGAAAGGTCGGTAAAGTCTCTATATCTAGCTCACGGTTCGTCCGGCACTACAACGCGACGAAACCGTCGAAAACTACGAAAATAAGCGAATCATGCGGTATTGCCATCGCCTCAAGGGATGGCAAACACTTTCCTCATTTCTCAATTAAATTAATTGAAATGCTGCATCGAACTTGTACTGCGTCACGAAATCAAAATAATCAGAATTTGATCAAATTTGGTGACAACATTCTTTGGCATCAAGTATAGAAACAAACATTTTTTCCAATTTTTTTACCACATGGTTATCGAATAATTACTCGAGTACTACGTGGTGGAAAAATAAAAAAAATTTTGTACTGTAATAAATATTATTAAAGAATATATTTACCAAATTTTATTAAATTCTTATTTTTTTGAAATGTTTTTATGTTTTTAACATGCTTCAGCATGGCAACATTGTATCGTCGTGATGTAACCTCCTTAATGGAATTTTAATAAGAGACAAAAAAAAAACATTTTCTTACGTTCTCATTCACACAATTGCCCATTTTGGTATTTCAATCACAATCTTTAGGTCGCTGTACAACAATCCAATCAGCATTATGATTATTTGGGAATTTAATTGCTTCAAAGTATACCGCACGGTTCGATTACACATAATCAAACTGACCTGTTTCGTTTGTTTATCATTTGAGCATTTCAAGAGCAATTTACACTCTCTCATTACCAATGATTCGATTAATTTAAAAATTTATTATTTTCATCGATTGATAAGATAACATGAACCTGGTTTTCTACTTTGTCCATATTCGTGCCATTTGAAGAAGAACTCAACTCTCAGTCACCCGATACATATCGGAAGCACTCTCACGGGCGAAACTTTTTTCACAAACTTGTATAATCGCCGAATTACTCACGCGATGTAGAATTTATAGTTTTGTTTCCGATTCTATGAGAGCGCGCGATTCCGAAATTAATTTGACAGCGTACAGTGAATGACCATAGAAAAAATTGATAAATCTTTGGCTCGAGTGTAGTGCATGGGCGGCGAAGGAGGAGGCGCTGGAAAACAAGGGTCTTAGAAAATTAGTGACGTTTGGCCCCATCTGAGAATTACGAGGACGAGAGGCACACGAACCTGCTCCCGCCGTAAAAAGAATTGAGGCGGAAGACGGAGCTTTAAAGAACGAGAGACGTAAAGCGAGACATGGCGGAAGAGAGGAGAGAAAAAGACGCTACGGGAAAGGCAGAAAGGCGTTCTTCGTAGCCAAAGTACTCGCGAACATTAAGGGTCATTACAATGGCTATAAATTGCGGCCACCGTCCGCCACAATATTTATGTTATCAATTCCGAGCCTAGGTCGTCTCTCTCTCTCTCTCTCTCTCTCTCTCTCTCTCTCTCTCTCTCTCTCTCTTTTTCTTACCCTTGGATATTCTTCGCGGAGAGAAGAAAAATGAAAGAGAGAAACAGTGGCAAGCATATCTAATGCCATCGCGCAGTTGCATCGCCTTCGTTTGCGTCCCGCAACTATACGCCAGTGACAATAAAAAGTTACCGCAGAATACGCAGCAGTGAGAACGATCTTTCACGCTAGAAACTCGCGTCGATCTTTCTGGCTCTAAGTTCCCAGGGGAATGTATACAGGAATAATCAAATATTGCAATATGTTAACGTACGCCGCGTGCTGTTAACGTATTACTATCACAAAACGACTTTATTTAGGGTTCTTTCAAAATTTCGTATAAACGTTCTGGGCACCAAAACTAACAGTTTTCTCCTATGAATAAAAATTCTCTGACGTTTAGAATTTGAGATACTTAATTTCCAATTTTTTATTTTTCCCATCTAAACGCATGTAAATTGAAGTCACGCTTCGTTAAAATGTTGCAAGAAAAAAACAAAAGAAACGCGACCCCAATTTACATGCGTTTAGATGGGAAAAATTGGAAATTAAATATCTCAAATTCTAAACGTCAGAAAATTTTTCTTCATAGGAGAAAACTGTTAGTTTTGGTGCCAAGAACGTTTATACAAAATTTGGAAAGGACCCTAAATAAAGTCGTTTCGTGATAGTAATACCTTAAGCCCCAGAGAAGCTACAAAATGTCATCCAGAGACTCGGTGTCTCGGGACAAGTACATTTGACAGCGTCGTCTGCTGGCCCGAGACTCGGCCGAGTATATTATCTCTGAATAAAGCAATTTCGGTGGTGGGGATAAGCATTTTCTTTAATCACGGAGCCCAGGAGTAATGTCATGATGTGAAAATTAAACTGGAGACTAATTACATTGGTCCCCGTCGATTGAGCCATAAATCATCACGATTGATGCCGTAATCGCTGAGAAAAAACTTTGAACAGTCAAAATTATGCAAAATGCGCAGTGTGTGTGCGTGTAAGTATATGCGCGCGGACGACACAATAAAAGGGGTCTTGATGCCCATCAAGACCGATTTTCATGAAAGTCGATCTTCGATGACAGAAGCGACGAGTTTCTATTACCGCCGTGAAGTTAGCCGGTCAACTTTTGGTTTTCCACTTTTTTATCTTGAGACTCGGCAGAGTCTCGGCAAAAGTAAATATTCTACTTTACTTGTCCGGGCTTTTTTCCCGTGGAGAGAATTTGCCATGACAGAATATTCCGACAGCAATAATAAATAAGTAAGACGCCTAAATGTCAATGACGATACGAATCTGCGTCGTGTACCACATAACAAGTCCAACGAGCCAGTTTATAGGTATATAACAGGAACGAAACGAGAAAAAAGGGAGAATATTCATGAGCCCCTGACAAGAAAAGAAAAATCGAAGTCTGATGAATTCTCGATTTGTGAGACACTCGAGCTCTTGATTTATCCTTCTTCTGAAGAAAACCACGAGCAGGGAGAGCGATCAGAAAAATGCAGTTTCTTCCTAGCTTCTATATTCTTCGATAAAAACGTTCTGAGATTTTTATTCATATACATATATATATATAAATATTAAAAATATGGATACGAAACTCTTCCCCCCGAGCACGTTTTGCTCAGCTGCAATTTTTTCGTAATTTGCAATTAGGATAAAATATCTGCCGATGCATTTTTCATTTTGTTTTAAACACATAATCGCCACGTTTTTCCTTGTCCTAACAAGCGATGTTCGAAATAATCACTTTCCCGCTCACTTCCCAATTATTCGCATCGGGAAATCTTGAAAAATTCTTACTTCCCAAAAAATCACCCTTTTTGATGAAATTTGATTTTTTCTTCTGTTTATAGTCAGTCACGGGTTAAGTGAAAAGGTGGAGAATGGCTCGTGTATTTATCAATATGTACGAACTCGTGGACGTTCATCTTCGTTACGCTAATAATAAAAACTAAAATCCCGTTCATCCCTGCCGACGAGTAACTCGACTTTTTTCTTCCTCTTTCTAAGGAAGAGAAAAGGCCCTGATTTTTTTTTTGTTTGTCTTGTTTTCATCCTGTTTAATGCGGCAAATCATTGAAAATGGAAGCGCCGACAATTGTAGAAGAAGAAGTATTCGTCTTGAGAAACTGCGGAACGTTCTTGAAATAAATTTTAATAAAGTTCGATGTAAAACATAGTACTTGAGAACACAAAAGACGTTTTGTCTGAATTTATTTGAAAATGCGATTACTGCACGGAGGAAATTGAAATTGCGGAGAATTAACTTCACCGAATAGATTGGGGGCATGTGCTTGAATTTGCGGCAACTTTTCTGTGCGAAATTTTAGTTTGAATATGGAAAAAATAAACGTTAGTTGGTCGTTTTTCATTCTCGTCGCCTCATACGAGATAGGGAACTTGAAAAAACCGAAAGCACTGTAGTTTTTGATGGTGGAAATGGCAGAATACTTTGAAACTACGAAACGAGGCTTTTTTAACTGGTGGGAATTCAAAATTTCTTCACCAATTTAAAAAATTGTACGAAATTGCTGGCTCATCTGCGACCACGTGTGTTTCAACTTGCGGTAAAGTGTGAACGTTTTCTCGCGCTTCCACGAAAGTTTCGCCCCTCAAAAGCGAGAGAGAGAGAGAGAGAGAGAGAGAGAGAGGCGACCAGGTCACCACGTGTGCTAGTCGCTCTCGCGGGCAATTAAAAAAAGCGACAAAAAACCCTCCACGTACGTACCTAAAGTTGCTTTACAATTTTTCAATCAAAATTCACATTTCTTATGAATCGAAAAGAAAAAATTCCTGTACAAAATTATTCTGAAAAGGTTATGCATGATTTGTAAATTTAATTGGAAACCGCGGATTTTCGAGCAACCGGGATACAACTATTAAGCCGATTCTATATTAAGCCGATGTACTTTTCAAAACTTTAGATCTAAGCTGAGATAATAAGAATACTTGGTCGGCAGGAATCGGGCGATCTTAATTTTCGAACCTTGAGAACCAGAAGGTAAAAAATAATTGGAGAAGATAGAAAAATCGTCTGAGAACAAGTCTGCCTGTCGCGATGAATAAAAAATCTGATTTAATTGAAGAAAAGGCGATGATTTTATGTCGCACAGAACTAGACAAAAAATGGTTCATTTTTCGCAATCCATTTTCTCACTCAATGTTCTTCGTCTCTAGAAAAGATGATAACTTTGGACTTGACCGAAAAAAAAATGAAAAGATTGAAAACTTTGACATGAACGAATTCCATTTTTCGGTCGTTATTCGCCCACAGGATTGTAAGTTAATTTTTTCTTTATATTTCTACCTTTTATCTTGCTTCGTTGCTCTCTTTTTCAAGGAACAGAAAAATGTAACACGTCTACCCGCACCAGACTGCAAAATGCAGTACTAATTATTGTTATCGTCGTTTTTTCTTTAAGCTCAAAAGAGTTGTTTGGTAAAAATGTTTTTACTAAAACTATCATATGCAAACGATTCGAGGGACATAAATTTTTTAATTATTTCTTCGATGGTCCAGCTACATCGAATGCTAGGATTGGAGTTTGCTCTTTTTCTCGAGCTCTCGAACTCTCTATTCTCCTTTTTTACGTTGCTGCCTGTCGGATTATGTACTCTTCGTCACTACCTCGGACATTTTCATCCCCCATCCCCATACCCATAGCTACCGCGACCTTTAGTTGGCGCAACAAATAAATCTAGCACTGCTCGTGCAAATCCAATTACATAAATATTATAACGAGTGGTTGTTCCTGGAATTAAAAAATATATACCGTGGAGATATGCAACGGTTGCAGCGTTACGCTGTTTTCCCTGCCTCTCGGTAAGAAAAAGAGCTAATAAATAATTCTTATATTAAATTTCGGGCGATATTAAAAATCCTGCGAATTGTAAGACTGTCGGTAGAAATAAATATTCTGAGCTAATTGCCGTTCATTCATGGACCGTTTATGCACCAACTTTTGAGCATAAAATTTCTTTTATATTTTCTGGTAAAAACGTTTATAAAAATGAAATTCATTTTTTCTCGATCGCGTTGTCGATCTCCTTCGCTTTAAGGACGTTGTATGCAAAGATTTCTATCGATAGAATTCCTTCAAATTTGCACAACACGAAGAAAATAGTGATGGCTAATAGCTCGCGCAATTTTAAGAGGATTCACCATGTAGAAGTCGAGATATTTATTTATAAAAATTACAATGTTCAGTAGTTTCTCATAACAGCGTGTGTTGAATGTTGCAATTTTCAACATTAAATATTTCGATTTCAAAATGGTGAAGCCTCACAAAACTTTGCATACACTTTTATGTTAACATCGAAAAAGCTTTATTTAGTTTTTCAAAAAAATCGGTCGTAAATTTTTTTCGTTTTATTTATTATACAACAAATACAGATTGGCTCGGACAATCTTGGAATTTGTAACAAATTTTTTTAATGAACTTGGGCTCGGAAACCATTATTTACGTAAGAAAAAGTGAAAACAAAAATTTAGAGTTGACCGTCGCCATACAACGTCCTTAAATCGTTCGGGGAGGGGGGAATAAAAAATTGACCAAAAATGTCAAGGATGAAATAGTATTATGAATATATTCACAGGATCGAGATAAAAAATAAATTGATCGGTGTCTCGAAACAGACTCACGTGACAAAATAGCGAATGAACGGAGAGGTAAGAAGACGTGGATGAAGAAGAAGAAGAAGACGAAGAACAGGAGGAGGAAAAGAAAGAGGCGAACGAAAAATGCATATTCGCCGTTCTCATTTATTACTTTCCCGATTGATTCGAACAATTGATATAAACAATACCGATATTTAAATAAAAACAACGTTAGCCGCGCACGTGACACGAAAATACACAGCAGTCGTTGCACCGGCGCTCTATCAACTAACTTCCGGTCTGGTTAAGCAACCGTGTGCACCGGTTGACGCCGGTAAACTGTTCGACGATCCTGATGGTCCTCGCTCCAGTATTCCTCAATGTAAAGGAGCGCAAAGTAGGCGGCCGCCAGAGACGGGGAGCGCGCGCAAACTCCACTGTGGTGGAACTACCACGAGATCCGACAAGGAAACTCTGCCGAGAGAAATTGCAGCTCTTCTCAAACTTAACGATATATCTATATGTTTATACATTAGCTCGGCCCACGAAGATTTTGACAGAATCTCGAGCCCAGAACAGAAAACTACACGTGGTCACGTGGCTTTCATAAACATGAAAAATTTACTTTTCGATTCAACGGTTGCTCACCGCGAAAAAAAAAAGGATTCGTAATTCTTCAGTACAGTTTTTTTTTTTCATTTGGAACAATACGAAATTGACGAGCACTATTTGGATCGAAACAAACATAATTTCTTTCAGAGGAACGATCAGTAACACAACACAATTTCCATCGTCCGCTCAATTTATTTCATTGGTTTTTTCCAAGCTATTGGATGCCACTGGAAAATTCAGAGAAGGGTAGAAAAACATGGAATGAGAAAAAAAAATGGTAGTGAAAGGTAAATCAATAAAATTACCCACCTTGCTGAAATGCACAGGTAAAACTTGGCTCCTTCTTCAATAGCCTCGCTGCTTGTCCCACCTCCAGCTCCAGGATTTCTACCTCGACCTGTACACTTTCGAGAATATACAATTCCCGGAAATATAGTTGTTTTTTAGTTTGTTTGTTACTTTCCATTACTTTATATCTCTTTTCCTTTCGTGTACTTCCCATTTATTTCGCTCGCTCGCGGAATTGCTCACCGGTCCCTCTGCAATTAGGAGCTCGGAGATGCGATAACGTTACATACCACACGGCAAATCCGTTTCTTTTCCTCTCACTTTCCTTCTTCATCTTTTTCTTTTGCCTCTTTCCGCCCTGCCTTATCGTCTACCCGCTTCTCCCTCTCTCTCTCTCTCTCTCTCTCTCTCTCTCTCTCTCTCTCTCTCTCGTGTTCATCGTCCCATTTTTCCTGACGCTGGACTTGAATAGAACGGTAAAGGTGAAGGAAACTCAAGAACCGCGACTAGGCACTGAATATCGTCGTCTCGGGAGAGTTTCCAAAGTCGTCTTGGTCACATCAGTTCCCTTTATAGTATATTTGTATTTACACGTGCACGTAAATGTGGAGCGAGGGAGAGAGAGAGAGAGAGAGAGAGCACCTTCATGATGAGTTGAGGTAATCCTGTCGCTTCACACTAGTCATACGACTGATCATACTTGAGACTTGCAAAATTGACATTTTTAACATATGCTAAAAAAATGATTTTCAATAACTGAAATTTTTCACGTACCAATAATGTGATGAACGTTCACATTTGATTAGAAAAATGAAAAATATCTATTCCAACAATTCACGTATTATTTCTATGAATTTGATATTAGGCAACGTTGGTTCTTTCTCCATCTCTTTCTACTACTCAACCAAACGAGTTTAACCTCAATACTTTTGAACGTCGATCTGTCAAAACAATGAAATATGTGTAGAAATTAAAATTACGTCGCTTTATGGTGGCGAGATTGATAATTCAATGCCGAAACGGAAGTTCAAGTTTAACTTGATATTGCATAAAAAATAAGTCGATAAGCATAATTCTTTCTAAACGCATTGGATTAATACAAGTGTCAAGTATGTAAATCAGATTTTTTTAAAGAATCTGACGAATTACGACTATTATAAAAACTTTTATAGCGACCGGAAGTTGTGTTTTTGTATGTCGTCTCAGAATTCCTTTGCGAAAAAACCCAATTTGCATTTTTTTTCACTGTAATTAGATCGATGACCGAGCCCAAAGTTTAATAGAAATAATTAGTGAAATATTAAGTGAATAAGCTAGAAAAAAAAAAATTGGAAATCCCTTGGATTGAGGTCTGACGACAGGATTACCTTAAATCCCAAGTGATGCATGTCAGTGACACCGGTGATAAACCACATGGACGCATAAGAATATTATCCTCATGAAGGTGGTAAAAAATCACTGGTATAAATAGAGAATAAATAACAATTGATAAGAAATCATGATTCCGAAAACTACCTTCAAAAGCTTGAAGCTGCGGAGAGTCCAAATTCGTTTTTTTTATGACTGCGATGAACTCTCGTGTTTCACAGATTCTCTCCACATTTTTCTGACCTTTATTTCCATTGAGGCGTAACTTTGTGTATAATGCAATGTACCTTTGGAAAAGCTGCTATGGTTACACCGTTTGGCAATTTACATACATAAACAGCTGTGTAAACAGTATTTCCTTGCCTCCGCGAACGAGCACATAAAAAGTGGCATTAAAATGGGAAAATAAAGAGCAGCAAAGTGACAAACCAGTCATCATCGCATATTGCTGTGGTGTAGTCGTAGTTTTCCGAGCTTGCAAAGTTCAAAATTTTCGATCCGTTCTCCTCAGCTACTCAGGGGATACCGTTCAATGGTAAAATTGACGTGACGAATATAGCCAAGTTCCAGGCAGCCACAACTAAAGGGCTAATGTTTACTGACCAAGCGAATTTCGCTCATTATTCCTATGGAACCACAGAAAATCCTGAAAACTTTACAGCATCATTCGTCTGCGCAGTCTTTTTTCAAGAAAATACTTCATCACTTGTCCACCCATGCCAACCTCCATTTTTCAACTGAAGCTTCTTGCTGCCCACATGAAAGTATTCCTCATTTCTTTGTTGTTTCTTTACATCCTGGTACTATCCAGTAATACTCACACACACTGAGACACATATATATGTTTATGGAAAATGCTGAGTTGATTTTCCTCGAAGGAGAAAAATTGGGTTACTATAAATTCAATAGAGGTATTCGAGAGACTGGACCGACTGTAAAGTCGAGCAAGGTGCTTCGGTTCATTGCCATATACTGGTATGTATTCCAAACTCTACTAAACATCTTTTATATAATACATGTGTACAGGTATGTAAATGTATATAGATATAATGGGGGTGCATGTTACAAGGTGGATCGTTGGAAACGGTAATAGAAGAGTGTACACTACCGTATCCAGCCAACGACGACGACGACGACGACGACGACGACGACGACGACTAAACGACAACTCGATTCTCAACGAAAACTACAACTTTGCTCTCACCCGCTCTCATTTTCTTTCTCTCTCTCTCTCTCTTTTGGCGATTCTGCAACCTTTTTGCCACCCTCCATTTGGCGGAATCACCGATTGGGCGCACAGGCGATAGTAATAATGGCTATAAACCATAAAGCTTGCTCGACGCGAGCACACGTGTGCAGCCTACTTTTTCCGGCATGAACGACGCGAGCGCTCCCTTACGGCTCACATTTGTACAAATCATCGCATTCCGCGAGCGCGTTACCCAAGTAAGACTTTCCCGCGCCTCGCTGTGTCTTCGTACGTGTTGGAGACCTTCGATTTTCCATCAAATTCTATATTATTGACCTCTAGGTACTGATGTGCGTCAAAAAGTGCTTTTTCCGTGCCGCTTCGAACCGTCTGATGATCGGTCCGTTAAAAATTATTTGGTGGTACTTAAACAGAGAAACAGAGATTACCAGAGAGAGCACGAAAAATTTCAATACTTCGCGCTTGCTCGCGATTTTTTTCCCTCTCCAAACTGCCTGAAGAAACTTTTCTCATTTTGCGTTCTCACAGAGAAAGCTATGTGACGGTGAAAATTTTCTTTTTCCAGTTTTCAATGTCAATCTGCTCAAAATGTCCCAAAACATTGAAAAATCATATCTACAAAAAATTTCCGGATGTGTGTGTGTGTGTGTGTATGTTCTGGCACTGCAAAATTCAAACGTTCATAACTCGAGAACGGTTTGAGCTGGAGGCCTCCCGTTTCGCACAGATGTTAATCTATACCAGCTCTTCGTTCTCTGAGAATTTGTCGGAATTGCTAGAAAAAATACGAATTCTACGGCATTTTGAATTTTTCAAAAAAAGGTGTAATCGCTCTAACTTTCGCAAATTTTAAGATTTATTACTAATTTTTTTTTTTCATGAATAGAGTGTCATGATAGGAAGGTTGGTATTGAATTTGGGAAATATCGGTTGAACAGTTTTAATTTTATGGGTTTTCGAATTTTACGAAAACCTGAGTTTTTTGAAAAATCGTTTGACCGCTTTAATTTTTGCAAATGTTGTAAGATATTGTGTACAAGTCTGTACTTCTTCTTTACTTTTTATAAAAGTTGGCGAAATTATATAATTTAAATGCAAATACAAAAAACACTGCAAATTGAAATTTGCAAATTGCTTGCTCAAGATGCTCAAGATGCACGATGACAACCTTAAAAATATAGTTCCTCATAGACGAAGATTTGAGCATCGTGCATCTTGAGCACCTTGTTTCACTTGTTCAGAGATGCTCACAGTTCTCATGGCTGTAAGATATTTTGCTTGTAAAAAATCTGTCCTCGATGCTTCAACGATCAAATGATCCGAGCGTTTTTTCTCCATGCCCTTTCATCAAGTACGCATCATGGAATGTAAATCGAAATTTATTTCTTCGGTGCCAATACAGTCCGTTTGAAGGGAAACTTCGCTTTTCAATGTGAGTCGCGGCTCACTAAACGCATACCTATATATTTTAAAGGGGGAAAAGGACTGTCGTCCATTCAAGAGAAAACGAGGTAACTGCTGGATAATTACAGGGAGAGGAGGGACGAAATAATACACGTGGGTGGACACGCTTACAAAAGTCGAAGTCTCCGACTCTGTTCCTATAGTTTTCCTCCTAGATTCATCTTACAATTGTCAATTGAGACTTTTTCTTGTGAAATGTTAGTCCTGACAGGCAGAATACATTGGACAACTCGTAAAAAATTCTTCCTCCCATAGAATTTCCATAGAATCAGGAAGAAAAGAATATAAAATTGAATCCGAGCATTTTTGGCTTTTTTCAAAAGAAAAAAAATTGAAAATAATAACAATCGTTCATGGTACAGGCAGATCTTGTAATAAATTTTGTGATTTTCTTCTTGTATAAGTAAATAAAAAGGAATAGGAAAGAAGAAGAAAAGTTTTCTCGTCTCCTGTTTATGGCTGTTTTGCTGCGTCGTAGTTGGGTCTGCTGGGGTTGTTCGTCTTGCTGTATAAAGTAGAGAAGGATGAAAAAAAATGGTGAGACTCGAAGAATGGACTGGTTCTTTTTGGGATAGCCAGCAAAGTCTCGTCAAAACTTTGAGGGCCTGTCTACTTGGCTTCTATAAGCGTAGCTTTGAAAAGACCATACACACGATACCGTTTTTCCGATCAAGAGGGCGCGCACGTCGGTTATAGCAAAGAGGACTCTACAAAACGTGTCTTCTTCACTCCCTCTCTCTCTCTCATTATCCTTTCCATTCCTAGTTGTCTCTCGCCTCTTTCGTTTCTTTCTTTATCTGTTCCACTTGAAAAGCGCGTCAACCCCCTGCGAACCTTTTCTTCCCTTGCACGATTTTTCATCGCCACGTGTGTGGTGAAAACGCACAAGGAGTTCGGACGTGTGGATGAAAAATTGTGGCGTACCTTCGACGACTGTTTCTCCCTCAGCACGTCGCTTTACGTACGTTTTTCTTCACTTTCTTCTTATTCAGTTCCTGTTCCTCCATCTCTATATATCCTGCTTCCCTGTATATTCTTTCCTCACCAATAGCGTTTATAGACAATATTTCCTCCCTGCCAATCATTCGTACGCGACGAGAGAATCTATCGAGTTGTCTGATCAATTTTGTAGATTGAAATTCGAGAAAGTTCATTTTTCCTTTGAAAATTATTGAAATTTGTGGTGAACGTTACTGGATCGGTAAAAGTTGAGCCGCGAGTGAATACGCAATTATTACTCGGGCATCTGCATGCGTCATGGGTTGATGAAAAAGCGCGAGCAGTGCGGACTCGAGAATAAGAAAGTTAAAAAAAAAAGGAAAAAAAAAAAATGGGCGATTCGCTACCAAAGGGCAAGGAGGGAAGGAGCGAAAATCTCACCCCGTTCTTTTCACCCAACATCAATGAAGTTTGTATCTGGTGCACATGGCGCGTGTGTATCCAGGTTGAGTTAGTGACGGGCGAGCTGTCGCCAGTGTGTGCCAGCTGTTCCACTACTAGCCTCTCTTCCATCCCTCTCCGAATGTTGAAATTCTGCAGCAACCACCACTCGGGAAAAGCTTCTCCCTCTTTTCCGGCAATGACATTCCCCCAGGTCCGGAGGCCGTTTACAGAAATAAATGTAAAGACGAGGACTGGAGAGTTTTACGAAAAAACACCACGAGCAGCAAAGAAGGATAAAAAACTACAAACAACGAAAGAGAAAAATGAGGCACTGGCAGGGAAGGAACTAAATATTCGATATCAAAAGATTAAACAAAATGAAGATTGTTGTCGTTGCCTTCTCACAGTCACACCTCCAGATTGTAACGTAATTGGGGGTGTTATCAACCCCACTCGCTTTGGAAGGCGATAAAGTGTTGAAAAATCGTTCAAAAAAAAAAATATAAAAAAAAAATAAAATAAAAATACTACAATGTATTTTCAACCCCTGAGCAACGACCATGATGATTGTATTCAATTCGTGCAATTTTTGATATTAAAAAAATGTCGAAAAAAAAAATTCTCCAAAAATGATTTTTTTTCACAAGAAATGATTCAGAAATTGTAATTTTCAATTTAAAAAAAAAAAAAAAATCGTTACCTCAGTCTGAAATATTGTCAAAATTTCACATTTTGACATTTTGTCAAAATTTCCATCACGTATCGTCAGTCGAAAGCAGTCGGGGTCAAATTGACCCCATGCGACCATTGAGGGTTAAACGAACGCCATAGAAACTGTAGCAATCGAGAAAAACGTGGACCAGCGGAGGAGGAAGAGTTCCATGAATCTATAAAAACATTTGACGAATCGATGCAACGTTGAGTGGAAAGTATGATAGCAAAGAAAGAAAAAGGAACGAGAGGGAAGAACGAGAAAATGTAAACAAGGTGTACAGAGGGACGAAGGAAAAATCAGCCAGAGTGACGACCGAGAAATGAGAGAAAGAAGATATATGAATTTTGTAAGCCACGACAATAATGTTGTACGATGTAGAACGAAGAAAAATCTTTCTCGTATATGGCTCAGCTGTGGCGACTTTTGACACATCAACGAAATATTATTCCTGCACACGAATTCTAACTCTCCCATTTTTTTCCTGCTCCTCATATCCACTCCGTGTCTCCTCTTTTTTATTTCCTCGTTTTTTTCAACTCAACGAGCATTATCAAAGTCAAGTACACATAAATGCACGCGGCTCGTGCCTCATTTTCCCCCGTTTGCATCAATGCTCGTCCGCTCTTCGCGAGTGGGGCAGAGGGAGATGGAGAAAGTACTAAGTGTGTCGGAGTGAACTGTCATCACGAGCGAGCTGAATAGAAAAAAAAAGTTTTTCATATTCTTCAAGAGCTGCTGCTCTCTCGTTAAGGAGGATTATTATTTTTTTTTTGCATATCTCGTGGAAGATGCGATAGAGTGTGGAGGAGTAAAAACTTTATCAACCTTCGAGTAAATTGATTGGAACAAATGGTCACGTATATTCTGGATGCAAAAAAAAACGAAAATGGTCACTCGCCATCCCGATCCTGGCGTCCGAACACAATTTACATCCATAGCGCGTTTTTCACACTCGAACCAAACAAATTCTAATTGAGTTAGTTTCAATAAAATAGAATTCGTTCGTTCGTTAGTTCAATAATTATTGAACTAACATCCTCATTAGAATAATTATTAACCCTTCGAGTGCGCACCTGATATATATTCTGGGTCACTGGGTCATCCACACTGGGTCAATTTGACCCGCGGCGTTTTTCAAATCGTTGTATTCCGGTAAATATGCATTTTTTGTTTTTTCCATTATAAAGACGTATGTTGTAGTAAATAAACCATATATTATGGCCCCAAATTTATTATTTAACGAAAACGAAAATTAAATCCGAAAAAATTCGTTGTCATGCCAAACAATCGGTGACAGAAAATAGTTCGGGTCAAAATGACCCAGTGTGTACTCGAAGGGTTAATGGTATGAATGAATGTAAAAAAAAATAAATGATTTACTACAATTTTCCCTCTTACAATTCCCTCAATAAAGATTCTCTTAAGAAGAGATGATTCATTTTATAAATTGTGATTCGTCCCTCACAGTTATTTCGATCCCGTGCAATTAATTCTTGTACGATTTAGAAAATGATCGAGTGAATCGTTCCTTCGAAATTGTTATGGAGTGCCAGAGTGATGAAGACTATTGGAAATAACACGTTGAAATTGGATTTCCTCCGACTAAAATGATCCTTCTTTTTTGTACAACTGTTCCTCCTTAGCTTTGCCTATTGTACGAGTATTTCTCTCTGCCTCTCTATCACTGCTAAATACCATCGTTACCGTGTGGCCATGAATATTTCACGACCTATTACCAAGAGGTACGAGTAGAAAAATCGATTAACCATCGCTTCGTGACCGGACATGTTTATTCAATGACGTACAAACAACATGTCCAACACGAACATGGGACACACGCTACCCACAAACTATCTCTTCGGGAAGTATAGTAAATATCATGCTTGCATCTTTCAATCGTTCGGGTCAATCGATTGTAAAGCTTGATCAAAAATATCCATTTCGATTCGCTTCATGAAATTGTCGTTAAATCTGTCGAGCGATCGATCAAGATTTCTTCGATTAAATCGCATAAATAATTGAAAATTATATCCACACTACGGATAAATAAATTAAAAAAAATTTAAATCAGATGTGCAAAAAGCACTGCATATTGTGATTGTCTTAAAAAATAAAAAAAAAAAAAAAACGGTATTGAAATTCTGAAATTTTTTATCGTCAGAATTTGTTTCTAAAATAGATATTTTGCAGTTTCATTTCTCGCGGTTGAAGTGAAAGTTATGCGATACGAATTAGAATTAGGAGTAATTACTCTTAGCCGAACTTGAATTCGGATGAATAAGGAGGCAGCAAAGCACATAGAGCTTATTTTCTCTACATATGATGTTGATGGCACAGCCACACATAAATGCTCGGCTGAACATACACAAAGCATCCGGTACGTAGGTACAAACGTGACGCCTAGTTTACGAGGGAACGCACATTGTCCAAAAGTTATGGTTAGTACCAGAAATGGTACGACGGGAAAGGGTAAATCGTGGCTTAAATCGACGTGTGTGGGTGTGGATTGTAAGTGCATCTGTGTATACACGTCCGAGGCCCTGTACTCGCGGCGCTACCTGCTTACGCCTAACGGTGGCGTTTTGTACTACATGTGGCGCCACTGACTTTATCCACATTTGTACTTCTACTCGCGTCGTACAGAATGCGTTAACGCTTTGTACAAAATACATATCATACATTTATACGAGACTGCATAGAACAAACACGATATCGATGCCGCAAACTGTGCTATCCAGGAAACACCACACAACATTACGATTTCAATCTCAGTAAAATCTTTCCGTTTTATGGTGTTATGTTTTATAAAGAGGACGAGTAGCAGACAAGGCGAAGGGCTGGGACAGAGAGAGAGAGAGAGAGAAAGATAAAGATTTTCTTCTTCAGATTATTTAATTAAGGGTGTATGCAAAATTTTCTATCGATAGAATTCCTTCAAATTTGCATCACACAAAGAGAATAGTCTAATAGCTCACCCAATTTTTAGAGGTTTCACCATCTTGAAGTCGAGATATTTATTTATAAAAGTTGCAATTTTCAATACTGAATATTTAGATTTCTAAATGGTTAAGCATATCGAAACTTTGCATACACTTTTACGTAACATCGAAGAAGCTTTATTTAGTTATTGAAAAAAATCGCTTGTAAAACTTTTCTGAAATTTTATTTATTATATTCAGATTTCTTCGGACAATCTTGGATTTAGAGTATGTTGTTCTTTAGTCAATTTGTAACAACTTTTTTCAATGAACTTAAGCTCGCAAGCCATTTTGTATGTAAGAAAAATTGAAAAGAAAAATTTTGATTTGACCCTCGTCATACAACGTCCTTAAACGTTGCATTTCCATGAATTTTCCTGCATCTTTTTTCCTCTGTTGCACAAAAGTAGAAATTCGAGACGAATGTTGGCATGAAATTTGGGGGATGCTTTTGATACCGTAAAATGATGGTTTCACACACTCGCTCTCGACGAGTTTTGAGCTTCTATTAATATTGCGATTTTATATTTGCAGTGAATTCATATCACGTTCGTATTCAGTTCCATAGCTCGAGTTAGCGCAATCTTCAACATTACACCTCGGAATGGTCGAGTCTCCTGTACAGAGAATAGAAGCAGAAGTACTTTTTTCGTTTCTTCGAGATACGATATCGTCGTCCCGGACATGATAGTGGCGTTTGAGATCGCTCTTTATATACAAACAAAAACAATAACGTGCACGGTGGAGGATGCGACAGGAACGAATAGAAAGAGGAAGAAAGAGAGTCTATATTACAGCCTGGGGCTGCTTACTTTTCTCCACAATCGTTTTGTCACCCGTCCCTGCAATCTCAACAATTTCCGCGCCTCACGAAATAATGAAGAAAAAAAAAACTTAAAATATATGCTTTTTTTCCAAAAGCAACAGAAACGAATTTTGAAAAAGGGAAAACGTTTCGTGAATTTTGTATGCGGCAATGCGAGATTATCCGCACTGCAGAAAGGGTATTTTGGACCAAGAAATTTTCTTTAAATTCTCAGCCTTTCACTTGTTATTATTATTCATTTAAGACAGAAACTAGGCCTCGAGATTTCCGTTCATTGTTTTTTCCGTACCAACGAGAGAGACTGACGTGTAATAAAAATATCACTCAATTTTAAAAGCTTCCAGAATTTAATGAACTGTGTGAATTTCGCTGTGTGCAATATTTTTCCATTTATATACTTTTAATCTTATAGAACGAGCTCCGACGATTTGCCAAAAATATGTCTGTTTCCGGTTTAGATTCATTTTTTATTTCTAAACAGAAACATCGATAAAAATAATTAATTTTCACGTTACCCTCTCTCCAGGAGACTGAAATAAAAGTTAATTAGACATTGACCCTTCGAGTACACACTGGGTCATTTTGACCCGAACAATTTTTTATCACCGATTGTTTGGCATTTAATGGCAACGAATGCTTCAGCATTTAATTTTCGTTTTCGTCAAAATATAAATTTAGGCCCATAAAAAATTTACTACAAAACGAAAAATGTATATTTACCAGAAATACAACGATTCAGAAAACGCCTTGGGGTCAGATTGACCCAATATGTACTTATAAGAGGTTTGCACTCGAAGGGTTAAGATTTTAAACGAGATTCCGAAAAGAGGCATTTCTTCAGGAACGTTAAAAAACAAAAGAGGAAGTTTGATAGTTTGGAAATGTTTAATTCCCTTCGAAAGTTGTTAATTCGCATATTTCTACTTGCCCGAGAGCATATTACATTGGTAGTTAGTTCGTTGCAGCGTTCGTGTGAAATTTGTGCCATTTTAATCGCGATAGCTAATCCTGGGAGGATGTCAAGCATCGAGTCAAAATCCGGAGGTTCCCGAAGTCTCGGTACTATGGATATTCCATTAGAGGGGATGTAGTTTTTAATACCCACTATTCGAGCAAGTGTTTGCCAATGCGAAAATGCGGAGTATGCATTGCTCGCGCTGGTCTCGGCAAGAGAGTGATATCAGTGATATTCCGCACGAATAGACACATATTCATACGCGCGTTTATATGAACGTATAGCGCGATATGTATAGATATATGTTAAAAATGAACATACGTAGTGACAAGGGAGGGGGGAGGGGGAGAGAGAGACAAAAGGGCAAGATAGAAATGGTTGGGGTGAAGAAAAAATGAACTAAAGGGCGAGAGGGCGCAGCGCGGATCATCAAGCGGGACAGCGAACGACGAAAGGAAATGAATATGTAAAGAGTGATAAAGAAAGTAGACCGAGAGAAAGGAAACGATGGGAAAAGGCGGGAAAGAGTGAAAAAACTGTAAAAAATAGTGGGGGAGAGGGCCGAAGAGGTAGGAGAACTGACACTAGTGCGGATCATTGGTCGAAAGAGGAAGGACGCTAGAGGGCGCTGCCGCGACATACAATGGAGGGAAAATTAATCGCTGAAATCTGGGTACAATGTAAAAGAGTCTCCCTACCTCGATCTCACCCGCTCCCAGACGATTCGTCGGTTATGAAAAGGAAAAAAAACCAAGTACGTCCGGGCGGGGAGGGAGTTGAGGTTGGTACAAAAAAAAAAAAAAGGGATGAAAAAAAAAAAAACGGAAAAACGTCGAGGTACCTATGACTTCGCCGCGAAGGCATAAGTCAGCGATTTCCTCCAGAACATTGAGTCCGGACGGACGAGGGACAGAGCGAGGGAGAAACCTGGCCAGAATACCCGCACATGAAAACACACCCACACGCCTTTTCACGCAATCGTCCGACACACCAATGTTAACTCGCGTAACATGGAGAGCACACAAACACGCGAAAAAGGGAAAAGCGAAAAGATTAGAAAGACAGGGAGCGAGAGAGAGGGAGCCAGAGGCCGAGCGAGGTAGCAAAACCTACAGAACTGCAATAACGTATAACTTTAGTATATACGCATCCGTGTGTGTGTGTGTGTATAAAGATACAAATGTACGGGGAATTTCACCTAAAATCATTTTTTTAGCGTCGAAAATATTTTTTATTTTAGCGCTGCGATTCTGCATTACTCCGCAAGTGATCGTCTCCAAAATTATCATTTTCGAGGCACTTTACGAAAATCCTTTGATAATAAACGTCATTAAACGTTATTTAAGAAAATTCTTTTGCGGAGGGCCGTATGCAGTCAATTTGCCAATTCGTTTTGCCGGGCATAACCCTTGTGATATTTTTTCAACTCTTATTGTTAATATTTCCGTTGAACATCCGATTACCCCCTATTTTTATCGTCGTTACGGATTCCTTAAAATTTGTTTCTACAATTAAGGCAGTTTGTATCAGAAATTTAGAGACATTAAGTTTATAAATAATTGAATAGAAATGTGCTAATCGTGTAATCTCCGCATAAGGTCCGTATTAATTTTACGTTTTAAAAATTATAATTCTCCGTTAAATGTTCGATAACGTGGCTCGAAATGTTTGCAATATGATTGTATGCACTTTTACTTTATTGTAAATAAAAACCAGTTAATTGTAGAGTAGCCGGGTTCGTGAAAGAAATACCTTAAAGTCTCATCAATACTATCGAAATTTTTCACTTTTTTCCTGCGAAAAACGTTTTCCCGCCAAAAGCTTTCTCTTTATGCACGGAGAGAAAATTATATCAAAGATTACCGAAACAACACGATTCTCTGGTACCACATTATCC
This sequence comes from Hyposoter dolosus, assembly GCA_963921915.1. Lineage (NCBI taxonomy): Eukaryota > Metazoa > Arthropoda > Insecta > Hymenoptera > Ichneumonidae > Hyposoter > Hyposoter dolosus. Next base: position 14,778,872 of record OY998132.1, on the reverse strand, counting down.
CTCTGTTGAGGGATTTTAGCAGATACAATTTTTTATCTAAAAATGGACGTAAAATGTGAAAATTTTCCGCTATTTTCAAGAGAATATGAATTTAAAATTACGTCTTTGCTAAAATCCTCTAGAGGAGCGACAGGAGACCATGGAACTCTGCACCATAGTAATTTTTCATATTTTCTCTCCGTGCAGGAATTTCCTTGCTGAACTACAACAAGTAGGCATTGCTCTCCAGCATTTCCTTGTGTTTCACTAAATACTATGAAGTTATGCCTCACTCTGTGTGTTTGAACGATTTTTTAATAACGCGATGCTAAAAGCTTCAATGAAATTCGACAGTCATTAAAAATTGATGAGCAATCGTATTAAACAGAAAAATAGTCCATGCAGACTTGGTCAAACGTTTTTTAACTACGCGAGAGAGCTCGTGAGCTCAACTTTGGTTCGCTTCTTCCTCCTGGCTCTCGTCTCCTTCAACCGTTTCTTTGGAATCTTACCTAAAGCTCTACTGCCTATAAAGAACATAATACAGCGCATTTACATGTAATATATATCTCACGAGATTATATGCTACTTATGTATTTCGCATGCACATATAAAGTAAAAATCTTTCATACATATATATTGATGTATTCACAGAAATATTCTTGGTCAAACGAAACGACGTTTACCTCGCCTTTCTTCTGGCTTCGTCGGATTTTATCCACGCGCGTAATCTTTTATAAAATAATTCAGAAAGACTTGCAGAAATATTTCACGATTTAGACGATTAAAAGGAATAAGTGACCTAAATGTTATAAAATTGACTAGCCATTTTTCGAGCTCGATATGACATAACGAAAAATTTCGACAATTTTTCTAGAAATTCAAAAAAAAAGTACATAATATTTTACAAAATTTGCAGAAATTAGAGCGGTAGGACGATTTTTCAAAAAACTGAGTTTTTTCTAAAATTCGAAAAATCATAAAATTTAAACCCTTCAATCGATATTTCCCAAATTCTATACCAACCTTCCTATTATGATACTCTATTTATAAAAAAAAAAAATAAGTAATAAATCGTAAAATTTGCGAAAGTTAAAGCGACAACATCCTTTTTTTGAAAATTTCAAAATGCCGTAGAATTCGTATTTTTATAGCAATTCCGACAAAATTCAGAATGAAGAGCGTGTATAGATTGACATCTGTGCAAAACGGGAGCCCTGTAGCTCAAGCCGTTCTCGAGTTATGAACGTTTGAATTTTACAGTCCCAGAACATACACACACACATCCGGACATTTTTTCTTCCCATGATTTTTCGATGTTTTGGGACATTTTAAATTGACATTGAAATCTAAAAAAAAAATTTCACCGTCTCATAGCTTCCTCCATGAGAAAGCAAAAAATTCAAACAGTTCCAGCTGCATAAAAAAAGTCTGTGTGATTCCGCCGGGTCACGGTCACGTTTCCATTCATTGAACCGATGACTCGAATACGTATACAAACTATACATGGACGAGGTTAGTTCGAACGTAATTTTAGTCCAACATGAAAGGCTCAGGGTTGACGTAGTCTCTCTCTTTCCGTCGTTGTGCTGTTTGTTCCCCTGCTAAAAGTCTTCCGGCGTTATCTTCACACATTATATACGATCGAAAGATGCGCACGAGAAAGCAGGGGGAGTAAAAGGAAGCCCAAGAGTTATGAAAAGAGAAAAAGAAGCAGAGAGCGGGGTGGGGAGGCTGGAAGATAAAAAGACAGTCTAAAAAAATTAGGAGAAACATTACCCTTATCGCTCACGTGGCGAAGAAACGTTCTCTGGCTTCATTCGTCCGGAAGAAAAAGAGCAAGGCTGGACCCACGTCTACATACATGTCCGTGTATACGTATCATACGTATGTATACGCAAGACGCAAGCACTGATCTTCTGAATGAAATCTCGTCTAGCTCGCTTGGTTACACCTTCTCCCTTCTGCAGGATATCATAGCTCTCGGCACTTTTCTTCCCTCGGTTATTTCCCTCTCGTAATCCTCTTCCCGGACTATTTCCACCGGAGCTAGCCGGGCGAATTTACGCTTCCGCGTCTTACACAATTTAAAGACGCGAGTGGACAAAAAGATCCAAGAACTCTGAGCCAAGTTTCTAAATATAATATTCCTTACAGATGCAGCATATTTACATTTTTTTTTTTCCTACGTCGAATTTGCAGCAGTGTGGAAAATTTTGATCCGGGGATTGAAGGGCGGGTCGAAAAAAATCGTTACAATTGTGATCCCGCTTATATAATAATTTGGTGCTGCTGCGTCAATTCTTCTTGTTCAGGCAACAATTTGCTCGAAGGATCAAGACCAATGGAGAAAGATTTAAACATTCTGCGGAAATAACTTCGTGCACCGACGTTATCGCGATTATGGCAATTCAATGCACGATGCTGCGAATATGGAGAATGAAATAGGCCTCGAAATCACATGCTATCTTGAATTCACTCCTTGTCCCTGAACGTTTTTCCTCTCGTATATATACGCGATACGGTGGAGACAACACACAATCGTTGCTTGCACCATCAGACTGTTATGAAGACTGTTCTTGTCATGTAAGAGGGTGTATACAGAATGTCCGTAAAGCGGAGCTCAAATTTTTCAGGATTCGTCCAAGTGCTGGTAATTTAAATTTTCATTCATTTTCGTCTTCGATTTGTATTCAGTCAGTTTTTAATCCCCATAAGCGATGTCTAATGAATTTTCCAAAAAGTCAACGCCATTTGGTTGACCTAGAACGGTAACCTGGGGTCAAAAACGACCCCGGACGACTTCAAATCCTTTTCCGCACCCTTTCTCCCTTTGTCTTCCGTTTTTTATCGTTTTGCCGCATTTCTGACTGATTTTTCGACTTGAAGCGGAATTGCCCCAGGCTCACGTGATCCTGCATTAAAAAACGAAAATAATGAGCCCAAGTTGAACCCTTTTCGTTAAATTTTACCGGAGATAAAAAATTTTCAAAATTGGGGTCATTCATGACCCCAGGCTGCCGGAACAGGTAAACAAAAAAGGTTACCGTTCTAGGGTTAATTATATCGCAGTAAAGTCTCATCAACGATTGCTTCTGGGAGGAAAATGGAAGAACGCTTTGCTCTTAAGTTTTCCGCGATTTAGTCTGACTCTGTGAAACCGGAAGCGCGACTCTAGGTACACTCTGTACATTCTTGCAATGACCCGATTCTCGTCTTGACTCTTATCGCTCAATCGCTGAACGTAAACTTGCAAATGGCTGGCATAAGGTAAGTCAAAACAATGGAGTAGAGAGGGAACAATATGTTCGTCTAAAAGACTGCGACACACGAATATACGGAGTACGAAGGGAGAAAGGGACTCGAGAACTTCGGGTACATCGCTATTCTCATTTCCAGATAAGAGTCACGCTACAGAACTGATTAGACAACAATTGCGACCTTTCTTTCGTTTTTTTCTTGAATATCTCCAATTTGATTCTTATTGCACAGTTGTTTTGTGGGAAAGTCATTTTCCGAGATGTACAACTTGGTGGCTGCGTGTCGGGAAAATAATCAAATTATTAAACTAAATTTTAGTCACGGGCCAAAGGTCCTTCGCGTGTTTAAGGAGGTTGGATCACGAAATCAAGATAATCAGAATTTGATCAAATTTGGTGATCACATTCTTTGGCATCGAGTATAGAAACACAAATTTTTTCCAAATTTTTGACCACACGGTTAGCGAATAATTGAGAGTTAAATCGAACCTTTTATGCACGAGATGTATATCTGTATATATGTAAACTCTATGCTTATACACGTGAACTTTAGTGTTCAATTACTGGAGTACTACGTGGTGGAAAAATCTAGAAAAATTTGTATTGTCATATATATTATTAAAGAATATGTTTTTTATTCTTTTTATTATTTTATTAAATTTTTTTTTTATTTTATTTTATTTTTTTATTAAATTTATTTTATTTAAATTTATTTTATAATAATTTTTATTATAATAAATTTATTATAAAATAAATTTATTTTACTAAATTTTATTAAAATCTTATCTTTTTGAAATGTTTTTATGTTTTTAACATGGTTTAGCATGGCAACATTATATCGTCGTGATCCAACCTCCTTGAGACTCCGTGACGTTGACGTATGATCATATGTACCGCGTTAAGCAGTGAGGAACTAAAATAATTAAATATTTCATACATTCTCGGGCTGCACGTTTTTTCTTTGTTGTACTTCCGCATGGAGAATATTATTCTGCCTCGGGAAAACGCAAGGAATGTAAAGAACGTGTACATTACCGCTCAAAAATATCAGCTGGCCTCAAAAAATCGCCGCCGAATTCTCCGACTGGAATTAATGTTAAATAATCAACACTTCATTATCTTTGTAGCTTTGCAAATTCTATTGAACTAGCATTAATTATCGAAGTCGTAACCGCAAAAATCACGTTTTTTCAATCCTTCAGATGTTGATTCACCGAGTTTGGAGTAGAAAGAAACGTACAGCCATAGCGTGAATTTGTTTAACCCTTTGACCGACGATACGTAATGGAAATTTTGAGAAAATGGGACTTGTGACACCCTCTATCGGTAGTTGGAACCTTCTAGTAGGGAGCCTCGTCGTTATTATTTGAAAGGGCCCGTTAGTTCAGTTTTGGAAGCCGTAGGAAGCGGACGGTGTAAAACCTGGAGTTTGCTTTTTGGACCGGTCGCTTATTCAACCACCTGAAAGCATGCTATTTCAGACTTATGAAACGATTTTTTAATTTTTTTTTTAAATTGAAAATTACAAATTCTGCGTCATTCTTTGTACAAAAAATTATTTTTGGAGAATTTTTTTTCGTCATTCTTTTTAAATTAAAAATGGCACGAATTAAATACAATCATCATGGTCGTTACTCAAGCGTTAAAAATACGTTGTAGCATTTTTTTTTTTTTTTTTTTAAGATTTTTCAACCTGTTCTCTGGCTCTTCGGAAAGCATGAGCTTCGCTTTTTCAAACATGGTAAAGTACCCAACAGGAGAATGTTTTCATTTCGTCATTTCGTGCCAGCATCAATGAGAAGCTGCTTTGCATCGCGTGTAATTTAATCATTGTTTCCAATGAGTGTAATAAAAAAAAACTACAAGAAAGTTGTCAAAAATGTAAGCGAAAATGCTTTTGCATGCAGGAAAATCGTTGAGATTTTCCTTCCTCCGACCCGATGGATATCCTCCGAGTGTGTTGGTGCAAGAATGTGTGTATGCGAGTAGCCTGTTAACGCGGATCACCGACGATAAGCTCGGCTCACCAAGCCCTCGGACGTCTGGTATTATACAGGATTAACGATAAAATTTAATTATTCTCCTCGCGGGCTTTTTGGCGATGGGTAAAAAGATGGCATGTCGGCACTCCGAATATCCATCCCACGTCACAGCCTGGTACTTTTATATTTTTATATATGAATCAACCGCCGAACCTCAATTTTAGGAAAAATTCGTTTCTAAGCGATGAACCAGTTTGTCCTGCTGAGATCCGGGATGATCGGGACTGTCTGATCGTGAAGGAGAACGTTGAGTTTTTTTACCGATTCATCCGAAAGATTTATTGTTATTGAATTATTAAATAATTAAATTTATTGAATATCGAATCATGGAATTAATCATCATTTTAATGGAAGTCTCAGACAAAATCTCGTACAGGGCGACCGCGTCGACGAGCTAACACAAAGAATTATTGGAAGGAAAAATAATTTTTCGATTTTTATAGAAAAAAAAAACTTTAGTTTCATTTTTATAAAACTTTTGCGCATTCTGTGCAGCAAAAAATGGGCCGGAGTTTGAGGTTGGCCCTTTTGGTGATATTTGGTGACGGTCATTATTCAGTTTTAATTTTTTTCGGCCATCGATATATTACGGCGTTTTAGTAAAAGTTTATATACGGGGGTTGCGATCGATTGCACGAATTATTTATTAAAATTTCGTGGGAACGAGACCAGATTTTTCGTGTTAATATGTAATAATCTTTATATATGTATATGTATAAATAAATCTCTGCTGCAGAATCGCCGTTTTTCATTGGAGATCCCGTGAACCGATTTTTATGAATTTTTATCAGAAATAAAGCTCGTGAATCGGAATATAACGCAGGCACGGTAACATTCCAATGAATTATTATCCGGTAAATTATTTTCTACGAAATGGCCAACGAAAAATTATCAATTTCTGTCCTCAATCGAACTTGATAAATTCAGCAGTAATTTAAAAATTCACATGCACCCATGAGGACGGGAATTATTAACTTGAACTTCAAAAACAAAGAGAAAGATTTCGAATCGAAAAAAAAAACGTTACAAATACTTGCGGGTATCGACAAAAAAATTGAATTTCTTTGCCATTTTCAAGTTTGGTAAATCAACACATGAATAATCACGTTTCAAAAAACGCTGCGAATTACTTCCTCAAGATGCTCAAGATGCACTATGGTCAAATCTTCCTCTATGAGGAACTATATTTTTAATTTTGACTTCCTCATAGAGGAAGCTTTGAGCAAAGTGCATCTTGAGAAAGCAATTTGCAGGGTTTTTCGTATTTGCATTTAAATTATATAATTTCAACAAGTTTTCTAGAAAGTAATGAGGAAGTACGGACTTGAGCACAATGTCTTAGAAAATTTGCAGAAATTAGAGCGGTTGGACGAATTTTCAAAAAACTCAGATTTTCGTAAAATTCGAAAAATCATAAAATTCAAACCGTTCAACCGATATTTCCCCATATCAATACCAACCTTCCTATTACGATACTCTATTGTTAAAAAAAAAAACAAATTAATAAAAAATCTTAAAATTTGCGGAGAGCGGTGGCACCCTTTTTTTGAAAATTTCAAATGCCGTAGAATTCGTATTTTTCTATCAATTCCAACAAAATTCTCAGAGAATGAAGAACTTGTATAGATCAACATCTGTGCGAAACGGGAGCCCTGTAGCTCAAACCGTTCTCGAGTAATAAACGTTTGAATTACACAATGCCGGAACATACACACACACACACATCCGGAAATTTTTTCTAGATATTGACTTTTCGATGTTTTGGGACATTTTAAGCACATTGACATTGAAAACTGAAAAAAAAAAATTTCACCGTCACATATAGCTTCCTCCGTATGAGGAAGCATAAATGATAAAATTTGCATGTTACGAATTCGTGACAATTGTACTTATTTCTCTCCTCGTTTCTCTCTCCATCTCTTTTGCTCGCGCTTCTTGAGTAAAACTTAGATCGCTCGGTAGCTCGAACTGTCAAAGATTAACTTTTTTTTCAAATTTCCAGCCCAATCTCAATCTCTTTCAACGTAAATTATAAAAGTAAGATCGGAATAGCGAAAGATTTTCCCCCTGGATGCACCATAATGAGAAAAGTAATTCCAATTTAAATAATGCCTCGAAGTGTGAGCTCTGGGTAGAGGAAAATAATATCTCAACGATTCTGTCCGGTCTTTCTCGCACCCGAAGACGAAGCCACAAAGATTTCTGCGTGGTAGTGGCATCGCGATGAGGAGAGGAAAGCGCGCACAAATTCCTATGAATCTCCGATTCCAACGTTCAAGTCATATCGTTCACTGTGGAATACAATATTTTTCATACTTTTTATATAGACCGATATTTTACAGCTCGGTATACAGTCTGTCGAGAGCGATTAACGGAGCAGCCTCTTATCGCAATCGGCGTTATTGTGATTTTTATAGTCCTTCGTTTCGTCCATCGTATGATATGAATTTTCATTAGGATCGTTATTCGAATTATTTTTTTCATATTTGCGAAAGTGTAAATGAACAACGAATTACGCAATTTGCTCGATGATTTTTATTCAAATTTAATTGAATTTATTGAATAACATAAAATAATGGTTTCATTTAATCGAGCTAAATAAACGCAGCAGAAAATGTTTCATTTGCTGATATGCGAGCGTGTATTTACCGAGATCAATAATAATTAATGAAAAATTCATTAACCCTAGGACCCTACATTATGTGTTTTAAAACAAATCACTGGGGTTACGGGCACCCCAGCACTTTGAATCGATGCAGTTGACTCGCAATTTGTCGTAGAGAACTTTGTTTTTTATTGAATCGTTCGAATTCTGAGACAAAAAAAATGAAACATTGAGAAAAGGTGTAACATTCATTTTTTACGGTGAAAAATGCAATTGAAAAAAATTAAAAACATAATCTTCGAATTTTTCACTATTTCCTGGGGGTTTGGGGAATCTCTGAGCGGGGTCCTAGGGTTAAGAAGGTTGGATCACGACCATACAATGTTATCACCAAATTTTATCAAATTCTGATTATTTTGATTTCGTGATCCAATCTCCTTAACACCAAAGAAAATCCTAGGAGAAGATTTTTTCCACACTTTCGATATTTTATTTACGACACAACAATTAAAATGACCATCAATAAAATTCTACTTTTTAAAATAACGGAAAATAAATCTTTGGCTTTTTCACGACGAAATTTTATCGAAATTTATTCATTCATTGTTACGTAACAATCCAGTGTGTTTATAATGAGTTCGACAAATGTTTCATACGTCGTTTGAATATTCTGGACATACGCGTCGATTCAATGCCAAAATTGTTGTGTCATATTGTGTGCTGTACAATATTATCACGTTACAAACTAGATTGCCATCGAACATTCGCTTCGTCGTAATGCTTTGTACTGTTTCTCTGGTATCCTCGATTTTCCTACTTTCTACCTGTACACACGAAGATAAAACAAACTGTCGAAACGGCTCTCGTTTCCGTATCTCCGATCGATATTATCATACTATATTCGTCACTTTCCCAATTACCCTATTCCGAGAATGGCCTGGTTCAAATCGTAGCCAGAATATTCCTTCAAAATGAACTCCATATTCTGATGAGAATTAACAAATACAAATAGTAATGTAGCTCCAGATTGTGCGTTTCTTTCATTTTTTCCCACTCGACGAGGTCATTTTTCCCCTTTTGCTTCCTGATACAGGAAACTATGTAACGGTGAAAATGTTTTTTTTTCTACTTTTCAATGTAGATTTAATTGTTTTTATGGCTTTGTAATTTCAAGTAGAGACTGTCGTGCGTACCTGATTGGTTACAGGGGATTCACTCATGTGAGACACCGATCGGGGTATACAGACTCATAAGGAAACTGCTTTACGTTTTGGTCAGGTACTTATCAGTTTCTACTCATGTGGCACCGACGTCAGGTCATTTGAACCCGACAGTTCCCCGACGATAGCCCCACCAAATTTCTACCCGGGCGTAAGCGTCATGCGTCCACTCTCGATTGCTTACTCCAACGCAATGAAAACATGGGTATGTGAACATTCTGGCCAAGCGGTGACCCCAGCCGAAATACCAGAGTTGTTCGGTAAGGCAATGGCGAAAGCAGCTACGACCTCTGCCGCGGTAAACGATTTCCGCAGAACTGGAATATGGCCTTTCGACCGCAATGTTTTGGAAGATGAAGCTTTCAAACCTGCTGAAGATCCGCATCGATCAAGGTCTGTTCTCGAGCGCACAGGTTTCTCTCCTCGGATCACATTCCAATGTTTTCGACGAAACAGCTGCGGATGCTGTTCCGAGTTCGGATCGCCAATCGTCTGAGAGCCCTGACCGGGAATTATTACAGAGTCCTGATGACGAAATGAGCAGAAATGAATGTGAGCTGTTTGAAAACCCGGAAGCACATCTTCCGAGTTCTCCCGAATCGCGTGCCACTCTTTCTCGCCGAATATCCCCAAGTCATCCTACCAAGTCGTCCCCAACTTCGCCAGAGCTATTTCTGACTGCTGAAACTGGCTTAAGTGCATTGGACGAACGGCTGAGTCAGATGTCGATAAAAGAGGATAATGCAGAGAATACAACGGTGAAACTCTTTCAATCTTCCTCCCAGTTCACTTCGAGTGGCTAACATTATGATGCAGTGGACGAGAAATGGAGTTCAAGCCCATGGGAAGAAAAGAAACCTGATGCAGTTGATGACGATTTGATTGAAGATGATGAAATGGAGATGACAATCACCGGGGACAAATGAATAAAAAGAAACATCTCTGAGATCGAACCAATTGCTCACTGCTCTTCGGCCGAGCCACAACATATAGGGAAGCAATGAGACTTCGACGGTTCCTGGCAGCAGATCTGGTTGAATCGGACAATTCAGCCGAAGAAAAAAATCTCGTGGCTCACGGGGGTAGGAACGAGAGGACAAGACGAACGGGACAATCGCGTACGTATCACACATAGATGAATACTTCATTATTTTCCTTAGCAATTGATTAATGTCTTCATTCTCATGTTACAGAGACACGACATTTCAGACTTCGCAGATTACGCGTCACCGATCAATTGGAAGCTTCCCCGTACACCAGCCAGCCAACAACTCCGAAAACACCGTGGCAAAACTGCGGTGATCACGAGCCCGACATATCGGGCCGAATTAACCAAAAAGAAGAAAGGAAAATGGTGAAATTAAGTAAAACTTCAATAATGGACGTTCCTTGCATTTTTTGCAAAGAAATGTATTCGCAATAGTCCGAAGATTGGATTCGTTGTCCAGTATGCAATGAGCGGGCTCACACCTCGTGTGCGATTGCGGACGATGATGCGTACACGTATAAATACGATTTTTGTACAAAATAATTTTTTTTTTTTAATTTTCAATGTCTTCATAGATTAAATTAATAATTCAATAGGCTATTAAAACTTCAAAGGATGTCTATAAAAACATAATCCGAGTTTTGAAAAATTATTCGTCATTTTATTTTTTCATTTTTCGGAAAGTTCACTTTGCCCCAGAAACGACGATTTTTTTGGAGTCCACTTTGCCCCATGTTCCCTCACTTCTACATAATATCGTAATTACAGGTTCGTAAATGTAGATCGAGTCAGTCTGACCTATTTTTCTGCGAACAGGGTCGGAAATGATGCATAGCCCAGATGTCTCTAAAAGCCACGAATTGAGGGTGCCGGAGCATGGGGAATCTCACGAAGCTGCACAAATAACTCTAGCCTTCTTGTCTCTCCGCGAAATAAGCTGCGCGAGAACGTTCTTCATCGTCAATCCGACTGTCTCGTTTAACGAGACATTCCACTAATGCTGAACACTAACAACAACAATAATAAATCAACTAATTAATCAATCAAGAATCGAGACTATGCCATATCATTTTCATTTGAACACGTTAATCCCGAACGAACGATTCACGGAGAATTAATTACACTAAATGGACCACTCTGCACAGAGAAATCCCTTCGTCCCAATCATAGTCAATCCCTGCTCTTTATTCCTTTCTCTCCCTCCCTCTCTCTCTCTCTCTCTCTCTCTGGCTTTCTCGTTCGCCCACCCCTTCTCCACGACAATTTAATCCGCTTACCTATGAAAATTATTCTTATTTTCCATCTTTTTTTCTCGCGTTCCCAGAAACAAAAACTTTCACGAAATTCCTTTGTAAAAATAAATACTTATATCCATAAATAAAAATATATTTATAAAATGAATATTTAACTTTATCAATGCGCTTAGTTCGATATTTTAAAAAATTCGTCCAATCAAGATTCATTAATTAAATCCTGTACAAAAGAACTTTCTTTCGATAATTTCGAAACGCGAATTCATTTCTTTACTTAAATTTAAAAATATCCCGACAAGAGGATTTTCCTCCAAACAAAAGAACCTGAAATTGCGATCGTTGTGCCGAACGTCGAGGGTTACGAAATAATAAAAAATAGGGGAGAGGCATCATTTTGGGGTGTAACGGAGAATACTCCGCTACAGGAAATTAAAGAGATAAGCTTTTGCTACATTAAAGTGCGGTGAGTGCTAATCGGGTGTGTAATTTCGTCACTCCAGAGCCAACGACGTATAATATACAGACACAGATTTTTCCTTCCAAGTTTCATCGCGAATAGATCCTCAAGGAGATAATTTAATAATCCAAACAACATGGGTTCGTATTGCTCGGAAATAAAGAATCGTCACATTCCATATACTTTGAATTTTCATCAAAGCAAAAAAATACATAGAAAAAAAAAGTACTCCAGAACGAAAAATAAACATTTTATCATCGAAGCAAAACGTGCATGACATTCTTTGAGGTAAAAGTCTTCCACGTACTTGAACTTTCACCATTTTTTCTTTACAACAATGTATAATAAAGAACGGCTTCGAGTTTGAAAATAATTGAGGATTCAGGTATTGGAAAATTGGGAAACTGTCAAATGCTTGTGGCAATGATAACAAAACCAAAAGAATATTATATCATGTTGGACAAACCGGAAGTAGTATTTTATTCTTGCATGCGCCACCGCCATGAAGTTTGGCAATATACCGTAACCTTCGAACACTAAATCGAAGCTTATAAAAAATGTTAGCAAGTTTGTAAAACTTATTCGAAACCTGAAATATTGCTTCGCAAAACTTTTAGGAATGCTGGATTCTTTTCATTAAATTCTTATCTCATTTCGGAAATTCGCTCAAATACGAAACCGACTTTATTTAGGGTTCTTTCAAAATTTTGTATAAACGTTCTTGGCACCAAAACTAACAGTTTTCTCCTATGAAGAAAAATTTTCTGACGTTTAGAATTTGAGATATTTTTTTTCCAAGTTTATATTTTTTCCATCTGAACGCATGTAAATTGAAGTCACGTTTTTAGTTAAAAAGTTGCAAGAAAAAAAAACAAAAGAAACGTGATTTCAATTTACACGCGTTTAGATGGAAAAAATAAAAAATTGGAAATTAAATTTCTCAAATTCTAAACGTCAGAGAATATTTCTTCATAAGAGAAAACTATTCGTTTTGATGCCAAGCACGTTTATACAAAATTTTGAAAAAAACCCTGAATAAAGTCGTTTTGTGATAGTAATACGTTAATGAACCAATCGCAATGATCAATCCTCATTCGATATGTATTTTGAAAATGAACGAAACATCCTTACGGAAGCTCAGCCAGAGACCGTTATTGTTTTGATACAGAAAACTGATTACGTCTCAATTAATCGGTGTTTCTAGAACAATGTTCTCGAGAAACGTTAAGGAAATGATGAATAAGATATGTCCGAGAGAAAGAGGCAAGAGAGAGGAATAAAGGGAGTAGGAAAGTTGGGCGGTGGCTTATCTCGAAGAGTTTTCGTGGGGGAAACCAGTAAATAACGTAAATAACTCTATCTCTAGTCTCCATCCTTTCCCTCGCCCTTTTACTCTTTTTTTCTTGTGTGCTGAAATACACCACACGCACCGGTGACAAGAAACTCCTCTCGATGATCGAGAAGAAATCATAAAAAAAAAAAACAAACAAAAAAAAACAACAAAAAAAACTGGACAAGTTGTTCACCTAGTAATATGATTTTACGATATTGTCAAAGGATATAACGAAAATGTCTACGTGTCAAAAAGTAGCTGCCAATTTGTGGCGAAATATTCTTCAGCTGCCGTCCGAATGGCAGTTTCTAAGGAAAGGTAAACGGAAAATCGCGTGAGGCTGCCAAATAAGAACTGGAACTAATACGAAGAAAAAAAAATGTAACGTTGTTTGTGATGTTTGGATGACAATTTTTTATTCATTTGGTCATGTAACTCGCTTGATTTTTACATATTGAAAAAAAAAAAAAAAACAGACAGACAATTTGAGATCGAACGCTCCCTGTAGTGGCATGAAGAATCCTTTATAGACAGTCGTGCAAATAAGTTTCCATGATGTACTGGTGGGGAGAAATCCCTAAACAAAATCGAACGCAATTTGATATCTCTTTATCGATAAATGCAGCCGTTGGGCTTAGGTAGACGAGGGGAGAAGTAGGACGATGTATAAATAATGCTCTATGGTAGATAAAAATAGAGAAAACGACAACGTGGAATAGTAGTTCGTAACAAAAACAGTTTACAGCGTTTTTTGTATTTGCATTTAAATTATATAATTTGGAAAAAATTTCTTTTCATTTATTTCATTTTCTAGAAAGTAAAGAGGAAGTACAGACTTATACACAATATCTCATAAAATTTGCAAAGCGGTTATACGATTTTTCAAAAAAAAAATCATAAAATTCAAACCGTTCAACCGATATTTCCCAAATTCGATACCAACTTTTTTATTATGATGCTCTATTTATAAAAAAAAACAATTAGTAATAAATCTTCAAATTTGCGGAAGTTAGAGGGTTGACATCCTTTTTTTGAAAATTTCAAAATGCCGTAGAATTCGTATTTTTCTAACAATTCCGATAAAATTCTCAGAGAATGAGGAGCTTGTATAGATTAACATCTGTGCAAAACGGGAGCCCTGTAGCTCGAACCGTTCTCGAGTTATGAACGTTCAAAGTTTACAGTGCCAGAACATACATACACGCATCCGGATATTTTTTCTAGATACGATTTTTCGATGTTTTGGGCCATTTTAAGCACATTGACATTGAAAACTGAAAAAAAAAATTTCACCGTCACATAGCTTCCTCTACGAGGAAACAAAACATAAAATTTCAAAAAAAACAAATCAATACGCGAGGTCGTAAATGACGAAGAAGTCACGGATGGTTTTTGACTTTAATCAATAAGAAAGCCGTTAACCGTTTTGTGTACCAGAAACAAATTTGAATGCATATGAATAAGTGACGGAATGAAATATTCATTGAATCATTTCTTGTTTCATTTTGTCTCGTTTTCATATTTTATTTATAAATCATACGATTCGCATCTTCTTCACTCGCAGGACTGTTATTGTTTCCTCCGAGTGACTTCTCGAGGAATTATAAGAGAGATCGTGTTGATAATGGTTCAATTTATAGGAAATCGAATCTACTATCATTGACATCGATAGATCGTCCGAACTGTTGAAAAGCGTGTCAATAAATGATCGTTGAATATCTTCCACGGAAATTTAATTTGCTGCTCTTCAGCATCTCTTCGAAAAGTCGCCTCAAAGAAATTGGAAATTTACTGACAGGAATAAAATCATTGGACACTACAAACCACAAACTTTGTTTTCGCGCTCAACAAAACCAAAACGATCATTTCTTTTTCTTTCTTAAATTTTTTTTCGGAATCGTGACCATGGAATAACCCATATGTCTACTCAACTTATTGTAAACTTCATGGTAATCCGCTTTTCCAACCTTTTCTCTCTGCCATTGAAAAGGACTTTCGACGACAATTAAACAAGAGGCTGAGGAATTTTCAAGAGGCTTGGCGTCCATTGACATTCAAGACTACCGAAAATCCGTATGGTCAATGCTTCTCTCCACGGTGAATAACGTG
Organism: Hyposoter dolosus; assembly: GCA_963921915.1. Taxonomy (NCBI): domain Eukaryota; kingdom Metazoa; phylum Arthropoda; class Insecta; order Hymenoptera; family Ichneumonidae; genus Hyposoter; species Hyposoter dolosus. Next base: position 14,763,626 of record OY998132.1, on the reverse strand, counting down.
CAGTACGTTCTTACATCACAGCGACGTTGGAAATTTTTACGTTTTCAACTCAAGGACGTTGTATGAAAATTTTCTATCGATAGAATTCCTTCAAATTTGCAGCCACTCTAAGAGAATGGTGATGTCTAATAGCTCGCGCAATTTTAAGAGGTTTCGCCATGTAGAAGTCGAGATATTTATTTATAAAAATCACAATTTTCAGTAGTTTTTCATAAGAGCGTGTGTTAAAAGTTGCAATTTTCAACATTAAATATTTCGATTTCTAAATGGTGAAGCCTCTTAAAACTTTGCATACACTTTTATGTAACATCGAAGAATCTTTATTTAGTTTTTCAAAAAAATCGGTCGTAAATTTTTTTCGAAATTTTCTTTATTATACAACAAATACAGATTTCCTCGGACAATCTTGGATTTAGAAAATGTTGTTCTTTTGTCACTTTGTAACAACTTTTTTAATCAACTTGGGCTCGCAAATCATTTTGTATGTAAGAAAAACGAAAAACAAAAATTTAGATCTGACCATCGCCATACAACGTCCTTAATAATTGGAAAAAAAAAAAAAACTGTATTACGAGACAAAATAATTATTTTTCTAATGATTCCACTTAGTGCCAAACAAACGTGTGTCATGGATTCTTGGCTGTGGAAATACCAGCTGCATCTTTTCCTCAAGGATGTCCGAAGATCAAGGGCTGATTCTCAACGGCTCTTTCCTTTTCTTGCGCTCGCGATCTCTGACGAAGGCGAGAGAGGCTCACGACCAAATAGTATCTTCGTCAGGAGTCTTGGACTCCGATGAAAGCATTCAGTGAAATTGTGGCTGATCTGTGGCCTCTCTTGCGGTCGGCCAACTTTCTCAAACTCTGCTCACCCTTCTCCGCATGTATAAAGTTGATCTCTGCCGCGATTGAGATGGATTAATCATCAACGTAGAAAGCCCGAGGCAAATATAGAGAAAATGGATTATTTTCTCCAAATCAAACCAAAGAGATTAACCATAACAATTTTCTAAATTGTTTACTCCTTCCATTCATCACATACAGAATCTGTAACTACAATTTTAATTAGCCATATTATTACTCATCAACAAATAGATTTTCAGAGAATACAAGAAAGAATTATTGGATCTCGAATCAACAGTAAAAGTTTGAACTTTCAGGAATTCTTGAAAGTTGTAACTACAACAAAGCGAGACGAGCCTGGGACCTGGAAACAATTACATTCAAGATTTAAGGTTGCCTTGTCGCGAGCCTCATTATTAGATGAAAATTTAATATTTTTTAATTAGGCTATTCGAGTATGCAAGAAAGTGCCTGCAAAATTTCAGACTGCATTACCGACTATTTATCATGATGAATAATGAAATGTCCACGACTTATGGGAATCTCGCTCCGACAGAGATGTAAGGCATAAATGTTTAGTTTTCGCGATTAGATATAATTAAAAAAAAAAATTTGTTATGTTGAAAAAACTCTAAGGATTATTTCTGAATGAAAAAAAAAAATGGAGGATAAACGAACAATTGCGATAAAAATCATCGATTTAGAAAAGTAGTTACTCGATGAGTTGGCGTCTTCTGCTGCTACCGCTATAGTTACAGAGTGTGACATCGCTGGGTAACCTTTACCATAGCCAACAAAATGCAATCGATTCAAATAAAATGAATTATCGTTATAAATTGGGTTCGAGAACCGTGTCCCTTTTCCTTAGAGAATGCAACAAAAAAACCTCGGCTCGTGTCTCCACTTGATATTATTCAACACTATGAAATATTTTACGAGGAGAATTTTATCGCGGGCGGTTATCGCTGTTGTCGGAACTTGCCATGATTGATAACGCGGTACACTTTTCACGTTGGCTTTCATAGTAATTAGTCGATTAATTTCGATATTCGATCACTTGGATTGACTGCCATTAATTTTGTGGCTAAACAAGGAACCACTTACTAGAATCAAGACTACCTCATACTCCGATGCTGCCTCTGTATATATATGCGAGCGTCAGGATTATGATGTCCGTTGAATTATCGATTAATTATGAAATAATACAAGTCTAGAATCCAAATAATTGGACCCATTGACCCTAGAACGGTAATTGTTTTTTTTTTGTTACCTATTCCCGTAACCTGGGGTCATAAATGACCCCAATTTTGAAAAATTCATATCTCAGATAAAATTTAACGAATAGGGTTCAACTTGGGCTCATTCTTTTCGTTTTTCAATGCAGAATCACGTGAGCCTGGGGCAATTTTGCTTGAGGAAAAAAAATTAGTCAAAAATGCGGTCAAACTCAGTGACTGCTGGAAAGCCCTTAACTATATTTTGTGCATCGCGTTTTTTTCGTTTCTATGAACTTGTGTTCAGGCCCAAATTCCGAAAAGTAAATTCTTCTGAGGTTAATAGTTAATCGAGTTGAACAATATACGGATTTCTTCTCCGGCATTGAGCGCTCCGTCATTCATCAATAATAAATTTAAAAAGATTTTTTCTTCTCATGGAATAAATTCACTCGGAACAAGGGAGATCTTTCCTGATTAATTAATAACGAATTTAATGGCCCACCCACGTAACACGGTATCCTTTTCAATAAAAACCTTGTGAATTCGATGCGATATCGCGACTCTCTTCTCATGTCGCTCGAGCTCGTACGAAAAGTACTCCAAAAATAGTATTTTCTTGCACGTAATCGATACCGACATAATCATCGATTTCACTCAGTCTTCTCAGAGTGAATTATTACAATAATCTAATTCGTCAGCTTGACCCAGCTAACTGAAAAAAAAGTACGTGATGATTCAACAATCTCGCAAATCTGGAATCTTCTTTTTCGCAATATGAGACCATCTCGCATGGATAATGAAACGAAAAATAAATAAATTCAGGAAAAACCAAGATTAGAAAGGGAGAAAGAGAGATAGCGAGGAAACGGATGGAGTGAGTGGAAAATGGAATTTGAAACGCTTTCAAAACGTCTGGACCATGCAGGCAGTTTCCGTGATGAAACGTTGGTCGCTCGCTCAAGAAATTTTACAGAGATAGGAAAATTCTGCTGAAGAGATGCGCGAAAGGGATGTGTATAGCATGTCCTGAAAATAGGAGACAACATTTCGAATTAATGACAGTATTTCAATGTTTTTGCTTCCTCATAGAGGAAGCTATGTGACGACGAACATTTTTTTTCCAGTTTTCAATGTCAATTTGCTTAAAGTTTCCCAAAACATCGAAAAATCATATTTAGAAAAAATGTCCGGATGCGTGTGAGTGTGTGCGTGTGTGTATGTTCTGGCAGAAAAATTCAAACGGTCATAACTCGAGAACGGCTTGAGCTACAGGGCTCCCGTTTTACACAGATGTCAATCTATACACGCTCTTCATTCTGAATTTTGTTGGAATTGCTAGAAAAATACGAATTCTAGGGCATTTTGAAATTTTCAAAAAAAGGTGTCAACGCTCTAAATTTCGCAAATTTTAAGATTTATTACTAATTTTTTTTTTTATTAACAGAGTATCATAATAGGAAGGTTGGTATTGAATTTGGGAAATATCGGTTGAACGATTCAAATTTTATAATTTTTCGAATTTCACGAAAATCAGAGTTTTTTGATAAATCGTGTAACCACTTCAATTTCTGCAAATTTTCTAAGATATCGTGTACAAGTCTGTACTAGAAAAATTGTTGAAATTATTTAAAAAAACGCTGCAAATTGCTTTCTCAAGATTTAGCACGATGCTCAAAGCTTCGTCCATGAGAAAGTCAAAATAAAAAATATCCTCATAGAGGAAGATTTGAGCATCGTGCTAAATCTTGAGGAAGCAATTTGCAACATTTTTTTAATTTATATTTTAACGTCGTATTTGTAATTTTGTGTTGCCACTACATTTTGTTAACATTCTTCAAAGAGATGAGTTTAATTTTGATGAAATGAAGAGTTTGTTGACATAATAATGACGTTTCGTTAGAAGTTCTGCTTTGGTTGGTGAATTTTTCGTTATTTACAGTTTACGAAGATTTTATTCTCATGAATGCTGTACCTAGAACTGCTGTATACGATAAGTTAAGTATGATCTTGTCCGTAAGTGTATGCGAAGTGAAAGGGAGCGAGGAAAATGAAGAGAGGAGGTTGAAAAAAGCTGCGCGGTTAACAAGAGAGAGCATTATTATTTTGCGAATCACGTTCGCACCCCAGGATCGTTACGCTTATCAGTCCGCACGGGGTAAGCAGCGCCTTGAAACCGCGTGCACTCACCACCCAGGGGGAAGGTAACGGAAAAAGAAAGAGAGCAATAGGAAAAAGAGCAAGAGGAAAAAGGAATATTTTTCAAAGCGCGCGCGTTATCACTCGTGCGAGGTTGCTTGTGCGAATCTGGCAGCGACTACAAGTCCGATTTTTCCCTCTCGCTCCGATGCTCCACGGATTTGAAGCAACTTCTTGTGCGGTTGAGCTTCCCGTTTATATGCGTTATATCACGTTGCATCACCGCTTTCCGCGATATGGTGTTACCATTATCCACGTTTCCATTGAATTATTATTATTATTATTCGCCCGATTATTGTTATCAAATTTTTCAAAATGTCTTTCATTTTGCCGAATATTACGAACGATAATAATGATATCAATAAAACGAAAATATTGAAATTGCTGTAAAAGCATCGTGAACGTCTTAATTGCTCCGTTATATATCCGCGTTGGTACAATTGAAGAATTCTCGATCGTGAAAATGCTGAAAACTTTAGCGGCTCAACAATTTTGCTGATGGAAGAAATTTAGTTAACTTTATGTGCACTACGAGTGATTGGGATGATAAAGATTCATCGAACTCGCATATTTCATTAATATAATTGATTGGACAATGAATTTATTTATTTTCGACAGACCTCTGGATGTACGGATTGTCCGTAGAGTGAAGAAAGAGATGCTCTTATCTCATTGTTTCTCGTAAATATACGTTTAGAGGACACTACTGAGTCACCATATCGTAATGTGACGATAAGCCTCGATCTTGACATGATATTGGGGTTTACATTTTTTGGTATAGCTCCCGCGCGTGTAGATGATGACGAGTACACACGAAGAGTCGAGGTGAGGCTCGGGGATAAGGATATTAGATGGTGGCAAGCAAGGAAACCCCATCAGGAGGATGCTCGTAAATTTTCCAGGGTTGGGGAAAGGAAAAAAGCTTCTTCGATACCTTGCCCAAATTCTCCCTTTCCTCTTCGCTCCTCCTGCTGCTGTCAGAAAGTTCTGAGGCCTGCTGCTTCACGAGAATATACTAGATGACGCGTGTGTCTTTTGGACGCGGCTCAAAACGTAAACGTATGAATGTGCAGGAAACTCCATGCAGATCGAGGCTGAGGTGGAGGAATTATTTATACTATTTCGAGGAGCTTGATTTTTTTCGAAAAAAAACTAACGAGTTATGTCTGACGAAACGAACGGACCGAAGTAATTAGGAAGTACGTTGATCATTTTAATCCTTCGAGTGCACACCTCCTGTAAGTACACACTGGGTCAATTTGACCCGAGGCGTTTTTCAGATCGTTGTATTCTGGTGCATTTTTTGTTTTTGTTTTTTTTTTGTAGAGACGTTTTTTGTAGTAGATTATTCATATTTTCTGGGCCTCGATTTATTTTTTGATAAAAACGAAAATTAAATGGCAAACGGTGAAAAAAAAATTTTCGGGTCAAAATGACCCAGTGTGTACTCGAAGGGTCAATTATAGAATTTTCTATAATTATCAGGAATATTGTTAATTTGTAGCGAGTCAGAAACTCTTTTAACTACTTATTCGTTTATGGGAAATTGCATGTTTTATAGAACACGTTATGTTTCTATGTTTTTGTGTCTAGAACGCGTCGTACAAAAGTGTAGAAATCTTTTTGGAGATTTCACTGTCTCTCTTGTTCCGTCGTATTCGCTCTACAATTTTCTCTCACTCTTCTCTTTCTTCTTTGGGCGTCCATTCTCACCACAACGAGACGAGATCTATCCATCTCTTACAACGTAACTCTCTCGTACATTTACTCTCCAGTCCCATTTGCCTTTTCTATACCCAAATATGTCAACTCTTGCTATTACTGTATAGATTCTCAGTCTCGCTTTTCTCCATTCTTTCCCGTTTTCACTCACTCTTTCTCTCTCCTTCTCTCGCTTTTCCTGATCTACTCCTTCGCACGCGTTTTCCAACTCTTCTTAACCCCCTTTTCCATTTGCTCTATCCATCCAACCAGGGCGTTGCCTACCGGTCGAAAGTTTGCCGCGGAATAAGAACCGGATTCACCGACAGATATAACCACTCCTAAGAGATATAAATATATATTACAAGTAATTTCACGTTAGCCTCAAGAACTTCTCGCTCCTTACTCGAGCCAATTTCTTTTCATTATGCATTTCGTTGCTGGTCCTTATTTTCTCAACTTGGAAATATTTACGACGTCTAATTGTTGATAACCTTCGTGAATTCGATCGCGTGCTGTCGAAGCATGCAAGAGAATCTGAAAAATATCATGACGAAAAATTCAGAAAGCTTTTACAGTTTTAAGGACGTTCTATGCAAAATTTTCTTTCGATAGAATTCCTTTTAATTTGCAGCATACAAAATTTATTTTTGATATTTATTTACAAAAATCACAATTTTCACTAGTTTCTCATAAGAGCGTGTGTTAAAAGTTCCATTTTTCAACATTAAATATTTCCATTTCTGAATGGTGAAGCCTGTTCAAACTTTGCATACACTTTTATGTAACATCGAAGAAGCTTTATTTAATTTTTCAAAAAAATCGCTCGTAAAATTTTTTCGAAATTTTGTTTATTAAATAACAAATACAGATTACCTCGGACAATGTTGAATTTAGAGTATGTTGTTCTTTAGTCAATTTGTAACAACTTTTTTCAATGAACTTAGGCTCGCAAACCATTTTGTTTGTAAGAAAAACTGAAAATGAAAATTTAGATTTGACTGTCGCCATACAACGTCCTTAAAGGAATTTCGTCGCGTAATCTTGTGCTCAATGGCACTTTTGTATCCCCATGCGATATGTTTCGTCTCGAACCTCTTAATCAGGTATTAAGAGGATCTCGAGCAACTAGTGTAATGGAATCTTTTCGCCCCTGCACTCCATCTCCGTCTTGGACAAAGTTTTATTTCTCGAAACCTTCGAAATAACATGCATTAGTCGAGCGATGGTTTGAAATCCGAGAGTTTGGCGAATGTCCGAGAACGGGCCGATCGCGACAGCTCGTACGGACTCGTGAAGAAAGAGAAAGAAAGAGAAAAGATGGAGAAAAATTTAAAGCGAAGGACATCATCTGGATTAGCATATTATTTACGCTTCACTTCACTGTCGCACGTTTTCCATCGAAGGCTTCGAGAAAAACAGGCTCACCCCCACACACAAGCCTTCCTACAATCCAAACTAAAGTTTAAATCCTCTCTTTTGAATAGTACTTTACTTGCAACGACGTCTCACCTCATTAAAACGCGATGTCTGCACATTCCCCTATAAAGGACGATATAGCTCCTTCGACACCCTTTCCCTCGTCCTTTCCCCACTGTCAATCCTCTTTTTTCTCTTCTCAAGCTTCAAAGTCTTTCAGACAATGTATTCGGAGTGTATACATAGGGATATTTTTAGGATTCTTCTCGCGATTTACTAGCTGTGTATGAACTATTGTGTACGCGACGTATTCCGAGACTCGTCGTTACAAAGATTCGCAGGAAGAATCGATAATGATATTCCAAAACGAAACCTTGGCATTGGTTGTGGCCTGAACTTGTGCAGCAGAAAATCTCCTCGGATATCCCTCATCGGTATCCGATATCGTTTGAACGGTTTAAATTTTATGGGTTTCCGAATTTTACGAAAATCTGAGTTTTTCGAAAAATCATTCAAGCGCTTTAATTTTTGCCAATTTTCGAAGGATTTGTGTATAAATCTGTACTTTCCTTTTACTTTTCAGCAAAGTTGTCGAAATTATATAATTTAAATGCAAATACAAAAAACGCTGCAAAATGAATTTTGCAAAATGCTTCCTCAAGATGCTCAAGATGCACGATGCTCAAAGCTTCCTCTATGAGTTGGAATTGCCAAATTGAAAATATAGTTTCCCATTGAGGAAGATTTTCGATAATCCAAACCGGAGCAGCTACCATTGCGTTTTTGTATAAGTAGATTTAAATTTTTGGTTTAGACGCTTTGGAGGTTGCCCAAAATGAACTGACTGTCGTTTTCGTTGAGTTACGTCTCGTGTCCTCGGAGGGTTAACTTGTAAAACTCATGATCGACTCTCGGGACATCCAGTATATTTTTAGACGAGTAAAGAAATAAGATGAAGAAGGACGGGAGAAATAATTGTTTTCACCTTTTGTCTGTGTACGAAAAAGCGCGTAATTATTCACAATTACCATCAAGAAAAGAACATTCACTTGAAAAGTTTCCTTAATTACTTTCGCGCACTTAATTACCTGGATTGGGATTCGACAAAATCTCTCACGACACTCGCAGGAGAATTTATTTGTGCCCAGCATTTTTTTTTTCCTTCTTTTTACCCGGAACACTTTTATCATCCGCATAAAGGTTTTGCTTCGTGCTTGACCCCGCGACCACCGATTAAATGCTCTCATCCCTGCGAGACTGAAAAAGACATAATATTTCGAGAGCCAGATACCAAATTGCTGATGCAATCGGACAAAAAAATATTACCAGAGTTTTTATATCGCTCGTTTTTGTTTCTTTCGTTTGGACTGTTCGAGACATGTCGCGTGTGTCTCTCATGCTAGAATAGGACAATTCGATTGGTAAGGTAACAAGGAAAATAGATTGCTCTCGACGTGGAGAGAGTTAAAAGTTCAATTAGATGTGATTGGGAATAAAGAAGCATGTTCATGACAGGAATCTCGGTATATCGATAAACGTGTGCTCGATGGAAAATGACTAAATGTCAAAATCGGAAGTAGCCAATTTTTTTCGTCGTCTCTTCGTTTTTCGTTTCGCTGTGGCTCGTGTAATTTATTTTATAAATTCTTGCCTTGATTGTAGACCGGCAACGAAAAAATTGTTCGGAAACACTAACGAACTGACATACGCGATGAACTAATCAAGAGTAGATGCAAAAAGTGAAATTTCTGCGGAGGGTCAGGAGGTGCTATTCGCTCTCAACGAAGGAAGTTCATCGGTTTACGTTCCGGTTAAATGATGCACGATTATAAACCCTTCCAGTGCACACTGGGTCGTTTTGACCCGAACAATTTTCTGTCAACGATTCTTTGGCATTAAATGGCATATTTTGGCATTCAATTTTCGTTTTCGTCAAAAAATAAATTTGGGCTCATAAAATATGAATAATTCATTACAAAAAAATCTCTGCAATAAAAAAAAAAAAACAAAAAATGCATTTTTACCGGAATACAACTATTTGAAAAAGGCCTAGGATCAGACTGACCCAAAATGCACTTTTAAGAGGCGTCTACTCGAAGGGTTAAGATTAAATGTGATTTTTGCAACTGTTAAAATTCTTACAATCCCGTTCTGTGGAGAAAAAGTGCAACAATATTCATCGTAAAGAGAATACACAATATCTTAGAAAATTTGCAAAAATTAAAGCGGTTAAACGATTTTTCGAAAAACTAAGATTTTCGTAAAATTCGAAAACCCATAAAATTCAAACCGTTCGACCAATATTTCCCAAATTCAATACCAACCTTCCCATTATGATACTCTATTAATAAAAAAAAAGTTAGTAATAAATCTTAAAATTTGCGAAAGTTAGAGCGTTGACACGTTTTTTTGAAAATTTCAAAATGCCGTAGAATTCGTATTTTTCTAGCAATTCCGACAAAATTCTCAAAGAATGAAGAGCTTGTATAGATCTGTGCAAAACGGGAGCCCTGTAGCTCAAACCGTTCTCGAGTTATGAACGTTTGAATTTTACAGTGCCAGAACGTACACACACACACACACACGGGGACATTTTTTTTAGATACGATTTTTCGATATTTTGAGTAATTTTTAGAAACTTTGACATTGAAAACTGGAAAAAAAAAAAATTTTCACCGTCACATAGTTTCCTCCAAGAGGAAGTAAAACTGCATCGAATAGAGTTTTTCAAAATGATAACTTTTGAATTTTCAACTCATTCGCTATAGTTCCAAGGTCCATCTCTCCCACTGTGATTCATTACGGTATTCCTCCAATATATGTTCATACATGTAGGTCTACGTGTATCTGTGCACTATCCTCATAAAGGTATCATTAATATCACATGCCCTTGACAAGGTAACAAGCTTTCCCACTAAGTACGCAAAACATTTGAGAGGAACATATTCTCTCTGGTGGCGGCGGGGCGCATGCACTCGCGTCACACACCATACCATGACCATGGAGCGCATAAACCTTTTGGGCACGTGTTATCCTCCTCGCGAGCGCGTTCCTAATAATATATACATCGATTCGTCTTCTTCGTTGTCGCTCATGAATATTCAACGACGCGAAGGCTAGAAGCATCGTAAAGGAGAATCCTCAAACTTTCTCTGCTTGATATAACGTAAAACTTTATTGCAATTAAATATATTTTGGGCTTGCGGAACATCTTGAATTTGCACAATTTACCAGAGCATGAGAAATCAAAGTTGTACACTAATTTTACGTTGTTTAACGTTGCCTGCCTGGCCCCACGTACCGAGTGAAACTTTCACTTGGATCGTTATCCACCAATTGAAACCGTTTCCGCATCAAAATTTAACATTTTTACGCCTTTACAGTTTCAAAAATGATCCACAACAAAATCGAGACGTTTTGGCGTCGCAAGGAACAATGCATTTTTTTTTTTTACTTCATTAAAAAACCTTTTTCCCTATTTTTTGATCGAAATACTAAATGGGATTCTGCCCCAATTATTTTTGTGTGAATTTGTAGTTGGAGGACGATGAGTTCGACGTTTGAGGGCAGGTAAGTATCGAAATAACGCGATACAGACGAATCGACCGATCAGAGAGGCAAATTAAATTGAGCAAAGTTTGCTGTAATGAAAAATCAATAGTTTTTAATTAATTGATTTACTTTGTGACACGATGTCTATAGAGATTTATGCAGGATCAAGGAGACGCTGCGCAATTTCTTCCTATGAAAAAATAATGTTTTCATCGATCCCGGCATTCGAGACAAACGCCAAAAGGAATTAAAGGCATTTGGGAAAATATAATATTTCGTTTGACGCTAATGAACGTTTCTTCTTTGGTTTACCTCGCAATTCATAAGTCTACTGCGTCGTTTCAATTCCTCATACATTTTTCACTCAACATCATTTCCTTCTCGCATTGATCGAGCCAAATTCTCCACCGAAGCAACGTCTATTGATCTTGTCATGTCATTGAGGTCTCGGAAATAAATAAATAAAAAATAAAATTTTCGAAAATCTTGTCTGATATTTTACACAAGTAGGAAATACAATGGTGAGCTTTCGTCCAAAAGAACATGAAAGAAATATCATAACCTCAATGAAAAGTCAAGGAAAAGTGAAATTGGCTGTAATTTTTTTTCTATTTCCCACCTGGAATGCAAACCCTGACTAATTCTTCTTGTTTTCGAAGTCGCACTCGAATTCGTAGTTTGAGTTTTTAATTCACTTGCGTTATTTAATTATGGGCGGATTTTTTAAGGACGCTGTATGCAAAATTTTCTATATCGATAAAATTCCTTCAAATATGCACCACACAAAAAGAATTTTAACAAATTATAAAAATCACAATTTTCATTAGTTTCTCATAGGAGCGTGTGTTAAAAGTTCCAATTTTCAACATTAAATATTTCGATTTCTAAACGGTGAAGCCTCTCAAAACTTGGCATACACTTTCATATAACATCGAAGAAGCTTTATTTAATTTTTCAAAAAAATCGCTCGTAAAATTTTTTCGAAATTTTGTTTATTAAATAACAAATACAGATTACCTCGGACAATCTTGGATTTAGAGTATGTTGTTCTTTAGTCAATTTGTAACAACTTTTTTTAATGAACTTAGGCTCGCAAACCATTTTGTTTGTAAGAAAAACTGAAAATGAAAATTTAAATTTGACCGTCGCCATACAACGTCCTTGAAAAAGCTCAGAACACATTTAGCGATTTCTTAACCCTCATTTCTTAACACATGAGCCTTTTTTCCATCGATTATCACAAAAAATAACAATAATTAAAAAAAAAAAGAATTTTTATCAATCACCCAGTGCAGACTCTCTTTCCATAGATCAAAAGCTACTTTCCTGAATTTTTTCACATTTTTTTGGCGAGTCTAAGAGTACAGTAAAAAACGGTAAAACACCCCAGACCCATGTGTGTCTACGGGAGGTGCACTAATTTCGTAATGTGTCTACAGAGAGTTAATAAAAAAAACTTGAGTCTGTACAGACATTACAATGAGAATTTACTTATTCTCGATATGCTCTTTAGACTAGAACCCATCGTAATAGCTTTGCATGGATGCACGTATACATTAGGTATGGAGGAAAGTTGCGATTCGACTTCACGAGAACCGTTGAATCCCATGTGCATTCTTTAGGTGTAGAAGAGATCAGAACAGGATCAAAGGATCGAAGGATTCCGATCGGATGGATGGAAAAAGGTGTGAATGCACACACCGACATAGCGAACTATATTGATAGGCAGAGACGGTTTTCTTCGAAACGTATATACGTGAATGTGCTGTACAAAAATCCTGACGTCGAAGTGGAGAAAAATCACATGGTGTATGAAGGAAAGAAGGAGAGAAATAGACGACCGCACAAGACAGTGTGTTCCGTATATATATGAAAGCAGGAGAGTTTTCCTAAAGCAACACGAGCGTTGAAATATATATACACGAAGCCCTATAAAGCAACTCCTTATCTAGTGACGTCTCGGGCATCTATTTAAATTTATTGAAGAGGGAAAGTACGAAAAAGGGGGAAAAAAAAAAATAAGATAACGAAACTAGCTTGCCGGAGGGTCCGTGCGAATAGACACGACAGACACAAACACCCACACGCACACAGTCAGCCGCTGTACAAATAAGAGTCATCCTTGGATCCTGCTTTGATCTAAACCTCAAAATATATATTTACGGTGGTGCTGTCACCGGGGAGTAGAAAAAGTCGTGAAAGGGGGCTCTAAATATCTCAAGGGAAATAAAGGAAGCCTTCTGGATCGAGGGAAACGTCGAAATTTACAATGCACGATAGGAATTTAAGGGCAATAGGGAATTTTCGAAATAAAGATCACATTTTTGATCGTCCGAATATAAATAATGACGTTTTTATTAATTTTTGCATCGCATCCTCGCGCGATCAAAAGCACGTAGAAATCTTGCAAATAAAATCTTTGTTATTCATTTTTATCGGGCCAATGTATACTTGTTTTTTTTTTTTTTCTTCTTTTTCTCTCGTGACCGTTTTTGAGATGTACGCGAGGGCCTGCATAAATGTTATCGTCATCGTTACTCAAGACATTTTCAAGAGTCTCAACCTGCTTGTTTGCAGAATCGAGGATAAGGAGGTAAAGGATGAGTCTGAGTTCGCGCATCCACGAAATTGCGGTTCACTAAACAACGCAATTCAATTAGTGCGACGATTAATTAAGTAATGTGGGAACTTACCTCCTTCCCGCTCGCCTTCCGCCCACCTCCTACTCGATATATAGTCGCTCGAGAGACATTCCCAAAATCGAAACTTTCCATACAACGAGCTTCGATACATTCAAACATCACCGGGACGAATTATAAATGAGAAATAATGGACTCGAACTCGAAATTTCCACTTTATCGCCCCATTGTATTCCAAACGTGATGCTGTGTTTTAATTTGTAAAAAAAAAATGAACAATCACTCCAATGTTCGATATTTTTTGCTTTTTCATAGAGGAAGCTATGTGACGGTGAAATTTTTCATTTTTCCAGTTTTCAATGTCAATGTGCTTGAAATGTCCCAACATATCGAAAACTCATATTTCGAAAAATCGTCCGGGTCTGTGTGTGTATGTTCTGACACTGTAAAGTTCAAACATTTGTAACTCGAGAACGGTTTGAGCTACAGGGCTCCCGTTTCGCACAGATGTTGATCTATACAAGTTCTTCATTCTCTGAGAATTTTGTTGGAATTGATAGAAAAATACGAATTCTACGGAATTTTGAAATTTTCAAAAAAAGGGTGCCACCGCTCTCCGCAAATTTTAAGATTTTTTATTAATTTGTTGTTTTTTTTAACAATAGAGTATCGTAATAGGAAGGTTGGTATTGATATGGGGAAATATCGGTTGAACGGTTTGAATTTTATGATTTTTCGAATTTTACGAAAATCTGAGTTTTTTTTTTTTTAAGTCGTCCAACCGCTTCAATTTTTTGCAAATTTTCTAAGATATTGTGTACAAATCTGTACTTCCTCTTGACTTTCTAGAAAAGTTGTCGAAATTATATAATTTAAATGTAAATACAAAAAACGCTGTAAATTGAAAATTGCAAATTGCTTCCTCAAGATGCTTGAAGCTTCGTCTATGAAAAAAAACAAAATTAAAAATATAGTTCCTCATAGAGGAAGATTTGAGCATCGTGTTTTTAAAATCGAGTCTCTTCATTAAAAAAATCGTCAACTCTTGAATGTTGGTGAAGATTTCCAAAAAAAAAATGTAGTTTTTCCGAAAAAAGTGTCGATCGACAGGAAGGCTCGATTGTTTCCTGATTTTTCATTCCGAAGTCACCATCCTGCGATGTTTGTAGACTCTTCCCTTAACGCAATTAATAAATCGACCTCAAGAACCAGAAAAAAAATACACACACACAAAAAGGCGGTAATTGAGGGCGGAGTAAAAATTGAACTGGGTGGACAATAGGAAACGATGATTAATCGACAGGTGAACAAAGATGAAGATCCCGAGATAAAAACTTGAAGCGAGAAGGGAAGGAACGTTGAAGATGGTGGCGGGCTTTTGAGGAGGAAGATGGAGAGATCATTAGAATTCACGAGCGTCGAGCTGCACAGAGGTTGAAAAGAAAGGACCGCGCGAAGAGATTTGAATATTATTAACGCTCAATTTAACTCGCGAGACGCTCGCACGTGGTTTTGAGGATGCTCCTTGGATTTTCTTACAGAAATTGACGAAGCAATTAATTCCTGAATATTATATTTTCCGTGCACCTTTGAATTTTCTTCGATAATTCTTCAATAATTTATTATTACTGATCCGACTGCCAAAATCGTTTCCAAGCAAATGCATGTCGATTTCAAACTTCAATTAAATTTAAAACGAAGCAAAAATGAATCTAAAGCTTTCCGGAACTCAATGATTTCGAATTCGGTGAAATTCTCATGAAATTTTTATCGTAAATAAGATTAATAAATTCTCAAATGGCTCAGTCGATTCGATTCGTCGTAGAAACGTTCGAAATGCAATTTCCCAGCACTCGACGCTCCACAAACACTGGAATAATGTATGCATGGCCTCATGACCAAAGGCATTAGGCACTGTGTATAATTTCCATAAAATTTCTTCGTTCGAGAAAAACAGTAACGATAGACCAAGTCTGTGCTGTTGGAATTATTTTATTAATCTATCCTGTGGCTCCTCCTTTCGTCATGAGGATTCTAGCAATTATATATTTTTGGCACACAAACCACCAATGGACGAAGCTGGCGACTGGATAGTTAAATTTTTCTCGTACAATGTCTCTCTCGTCTTTTTCCATTCATTGCGATCGTAAATGCAGAGTTATCTGACTGTGGCCTCGAAGGATTACAACGACAGTGTGAAAATCCTGAAAAATCAATTTTTGTTGAATAATCCAATTTTTCCAAAAAATTCCGTTTTTCGAAACTTATTTTTTTACTCAGCTGCCAATTTCCCAATAATGTCAAAAAAAAAAGCCGCTCAATAATCTTTGGAGATTTTTCCGG
This sequence comes from Hyposoter dolosus, assembly GCA_963921915.1. Classification (NCBI taxonomy): domain Eukaryota; kingdom Metazoa; phylum Arthropoda; class Insecta; order Hymenoptera; family Ichneumonidae; genus Hyposoter; species Hyposoter dolosus. Next base: position 14,747,717 of record OY998132.1, on the reverse strand, counting down.
CTGATTAGAAAAATTAAAATGAAGGTTGAAAAAATTATTTCCTCTTCTCCATGAGTTTCAAATAATAAAAAAAAAAAATATGGCAAAAATTTATCGACTCCCCAGACCCCTTAAATCCCGTGAAAAGTAAAATCTTATTTTTTTCTTAATCCAGCATTCGGTTGTGTTTCGAATAATCACGACAGATGCTGGCTCGTCGATATTTTATAATTGGCCACACTGACGTCGTATTTTGAAAAAAAAAAAAAAAAGAAAATGTTAAAAAACGACGTCAAAAGCCAAGATTTACGAACACATCGGTGTATTCAGCGGTGGAAGATTTTCGAAGACATAATTTTGATGGTAGAACCGCGATGGACGAAGCTGCGTAATACTTTTGGCCATGGCTGCGTATATACACAAACAATGGAATTTGTGTATATCTATATATATGTAAATATCCAGTAGCTAAATAAAGTTTTTGGACACTTTTGACCTCGGTAGACACACATGGGTCTGCCCATTCAGCTTGTGGCACCAATTTCTCGTTTTTCGTATCGATTACCATCGAATAACAATGATAAAAAAGAATATTTATCCATCGCCCAGTGCAGGCTCTCTTTCTATAGATCGAAAATCTCTTTCCTCCATTTTTTAAGTTAAACGAGTCGACATAAGGATGTTGAGTCCCAAATCGCAAATGATGATAAAATTCGGAAAATTTGGTACATTTTCGTATGAAGTATTTAAGAGATCGTGTAAAAATTTCACGACCATTGCTCGTTATTGAACAGTTAACGTTAATAAATTAAATGTAGTGAAATGTAGTCTCATGGAAACTGATACAACTTTGCGAAAAGCTTTGTTCGTGACCTCTAAATTTTGAAATATCTACAACATACTAAAAGCAAGGGAAACAAAACGAAGTTTATTGATAAATATTTTTTTTTTAATAACGAGCTTCCTAATGGTCGTCAAATTTTTGCACGACCTCTCAAATACTTGATGCAAAAACATACTAAATTCTAAAATTCTTAAAATTTGGTATGTTTTTACATTAAGTATTCGGGAGGTCGTTTAAAAATGTCACGTCACGTCAAATTTATTGAACAATTAACGTTTTTAACAATTTTTATATGTACTCAACATCCTGAAGATTCACAAAATGGGTTGATTTAGAATTTTCTCAAAATTTTGTGTAAATATTCTTGACATTAAAACGAACAACTTTTCTATAAGACGAAACATTTTTTGACGTCCAGAATTTGAGATATTTAATTTCCAGTTTTTTTATTTTTCCCATCTATACGCGTGTTGGACGTGCTAGACGTCAGAAAATGTTTCGTCTTATAGAAAAGTTGTTCGCTTTAATATCAAGAACATTTACACAACAAAATTTAAAGAAAATCCTGAATCAATCCATTTTGCGATAGTAATACCTTAAAAACGGTAGGACGCCGCAGACCCATGTGTGGCTGGCGAGGTACGCTAATTGTAATCCGTCTACGGAGGATCAAATGCAATTTTTTTTCTTCTATAAAAAGTGCAAATTCTTTTCGTAGCCACTGTATATACACAAAAACCATAAATATGTGTATACGAGAATATACTTAACATTGGATTTGCACTATTGTGATAATGATTATGATCGTAATTACTTAAAGCTTCTAAACTAATTGTTGTAGCCTAAAATGTTGACGTTGTTGCGTTTCCAACAAGACGATATATATGAAGTTGAAAAAATAATGATCTATTTGGAATAATCGCAATTGATGAATTCACGGTATACACTGAATAAAAACATTTACATGATATACATTACAATTTCGTGATTTACCACACACTCGCTCTCTCTCTCTCTCTCTCTCGCTCTCTGTCTTTTTTTCTCTTACGCCTCTTTCAGACACAATTTTCATTTCTGATAATAAATTGTCCGTTGATACAGCCTGCATGATAACAAAAATAATCATTTTTAATCCATCGTTTTTATACCAAATCGTACTCGAGGCTTGACTAGAACGTACAGTTGCCATCGTATCAACAGAAAATGCATCATTGAGCTAATAAAAAAGCCTTTGTCCGCCTCCCTCTGGCATCCGTTGGATTGATTTTTTTTTTTTCGGAACTTTGATATCGAAGGAAAAAAGTATTTTGTCAAATTTTTGTGATTTTTCGTCTTTTCTTGTGTTTTTTTTTTTTTTTTTGTGATTTTCGGCACGTAGCACTCGATAACCAAATGGAATGTATTCTCGTGGGAGTTTACAAACTGTTCGAATTTCTATTGCTTTTGGAATGAGCGAACAATCGTTGGTTTTTAGAATTTGAAAATGATTTTTTTATTCTTGATACTACGAATGAATTATTTGGGCAAATAATCGATACCGATGGAACAACAAGAGGCCTGATATTCCCAATGATCGCACGAGCTAATTATTGAGCTGCCTTGGAAGAATGAGGCGTTAAAAAAAGTTCGTCCCGTCCAGCTTGTCGCACGGAAAGCTAATGGCACCGTAGTTAACGAAAATTAGACGGAATAATCTCGCGAATTTACAACAGCGCGCAAAAGATAATTAATGAAATAAAAAGACATTAAAATACTATGATTACGAATTGGGAAATTTATGCGATTCGAAATTCTTTTTAAATGTCGAAGTTTAAAGTTTGTTTTATAATGGCGCATGCAGCTGCTGAGAGCAACACAAAAGGATGTCGTCTTGGTACACGATTCAGCAGTTTTGTTCTTTCTCCTCGATCCTTTCGGAAAACTCACTAAATTTCTTTCTCTTTTCCAACATTTCTGTGTGCGTTTGTTTGTTTCATTTATTCTCCTACTTTTATAATATCGAGGCTCGTGTCGCCGAACACACAAAAAGTTTGCTTTCTGCGTTAGTTTTTAAGGCGGAAAATTGTAAAATTCAGCCTCAGAGCACAAAACTGCAAAAAAATTAAAAACGCTGCGTTCCAACGACTCGAGCCTCGATATTTCTTCGTCCTGGCTCTCCCGTCATACGTGGTTGTTCCTATTATTTCTTCGCAAGTAGTTCTCACGGGATTTCTCACATTTCTTGGTTCTCCTCGCCCGTTTCGTTGTCAACAAACTCGACATGGGTGAATGGAAAATGACCAACTTTGCCGTGGAGCTCGCCTTCCCATTGTCCATTGATATTCGTTTTTGTAACCTTTATAATGTCCCCGACTTCGAGTTTTAACGCAGTTTTGTCATAAGCGTTGGGTACTCGCGCTTGCTTAACTTTGGCAAACGCTGGTAATGTTCGTTGGATGTTGGAGCGACGAGTTGTCGCAGCTGGCGGAGTATCCAACGCTATTTGTGAGGAATTTGTGTTGGAGCCGGAACCTAAATTTCCTCCGATACTCGATTCTTGCCGAGAGCCGTGCTCCATGTTCGGCTGAGAATCCTCTTCGTACTTTTGTACGTACGGCACAGGCACCAGACCCATTTGACCGAGGCTGTTCTTCGCCGTCCACCATTGCTCCTCGTCCCTCGTCACTACCGTCAATATTTCTCCTGGAAGCAAGAAAATCAAACGATGAATCTGTTTGTTCCGGAGCGTCGGTTTTCTCGATGTTGAAGTTTGCTTCGATGGAAGCAAATGGTCGTATCATTGAAAAAAGCACCACCCAACAGTTTCGTTTCGTTTATCTTCAAACTACAAACCGGAGTAGATATTTACTCCGGGCAAACTGAACTACGTTGCTAAGTTAGTTTTTCAGCACATTTAGGTATTCAAATCGATTTTTTACCAACTAAACTTGGATGAAATTGAATTTTCTCTGCGCCATTCTCTTCGGCATGAAAAAACAAAAAGATTCATGTACTTATAAGTCAGATTACTGCTTTCGGAAAGATTTTACGAACAAGAAACCCGTAGGGTTAATATTTACCCCGCTTTGTAGTCTGAAGGTAAAAAAATGGGTTTGTAATTCTAACGATGTTGAAGTTTGCATCATTGGGATGCAACAAAATTCTGTTTTCTCTTGAGCAGATATCAAGATTCTTATTAGATATTTAGTCAGGACAATAAAACGATGTTTTTCCAGACTCCAAAAACAATATCGGTACGAAAATTATCATGATTTTTGAAGATGAACAAAGAATTAATAGAAAAACGTATTTTTCATTAGATCCCAACGTCGCCAACTTCAGTGTCATCGTTTTTCAGGATATCGTGTAGAAATTTTTAGAGATACGTCAAAAAACGTTGATTCACCTTTCCTAAACGGCAAATCGTCAGGATCGTTCCCCTCAAAATCATATTTAGCTATGACCTTGTGAATTTTTTTTGGCGCCGGCCTTATCAAAGGCGTTGTATCTAAATAATGGAGTTTGTAGAAAGCCAAGAGCCTCGGTATGTCCGCAAAGGTTTGATCTCCTATGCGATATCGTATTTGGTCCGCGTGCTGAATTTTATTTATTATATAATGGCTAACTTTGCTGTCCTCCCTTACGCATAATACAAAATCCCCGTGAATCGACGTACTGTCTCGTACTAAAAAGACGCCACCCTCTTTCTCTCCCATCAGCAAGTCGGAGGCGTCCTGCCGCGACATTGCGCCAAAGTACCAACTAAACAGAACAAACCATCGATTAGATTCATCCGTTGTAATGAAAAACAAAAAAAAAAACATTGAGATTTCGTAATTTTAGTCCAAAAATACGAAAGCATTTTCGCAGTTTTCAAATACTTTGATTTTCGAGCCAAATATTGAAAATCAATTTTATGCACGAGGAACACGATTTTTGCGAGAATTGTCCATGAAAAGTCAAGTTTTTGTACGCAAAACAGCAAAATCGATCCCACTAAAGATTTTCGCCAATCGTATGTCTCGATTTATCGAGCAACTGCAATTTTACGATTCGAAGGACATGCCGAAGGATTACGTGGATAATAATTACGTTTCAGTTTATACTCATTTCTGCAAATGATGAAAATAACGCAAGAAATATTGAGAAACAACAAAGAAGATTTCATCAAGTACCGGATGTTCGTACGTTCCATCGTAATGACGATGATGATTATTTGAAATAGTGCGGCGTACCTGTTTTTGTCATACTCATCGAACGTAGCTGCCATGGTGACGAATGTTTAACGCGAGGAAATCGGTTTTTTCTTCTTTTGTTAAACAAAAACCGTTCCTGAATAGTAATGATGAAAAAAAAAACTGTTCACTAACTCATGACAAAGTCTCGTTGACTCTGCTGACTGATCACGAACATATCAGTTATCGTGGGAACGATTTTCTTTTTTTTCCCCCCCCGTCACTCGGAAGAAAATCGTAGTTTAGCAAAATTTGCACAGCGGATATGGAACTGAATATTAAAAAATGTACGTGTGTCGCAATCGCTGCAAAAATCACACAGTACGACGCATCAATTGACAGAAATGTGAAATGAAACAAATAAAAAACGTCAAGGCACGCACACACACATGAGAAGGAACGCGCAGAGTCGTATACTTTGGTGTATACGCGAAAGAGTCACGCGCGTTTCAATCGTAATTGAAAACGACAAATTTCACCACGAAGAGCATGTTTTTTTGCTCTTTTCAAACACTAACGCGTTTTTTCGAACACACACGCCAACTTTTGTTTTTCTCCGATTATATCCGACTTGGAATTTCACGATGATTATTGCACTTAACACTGCAACGTCCTAGTACGTTCAGTTACGATTTTTTTTTAATTTTATTTTCAATAGCTGCAGAACTATGGAAGCCTCTCACTCTTTCTCTCTCTCTCTTTCTCGTTGACGATAATTGCCAACAAATTTACTACGGAATGTCCGGCTAATATGGTCCCAAGAGTACACGACCAATTCACTACGAACAGAGATGAAAGAACACTCACACACCCACATAAATGTATAGTTTCTTGTGTGTTGTACGGGATTTAGAATGAAGTGAGAGGAACGCAAAGTGGTGGAATTATATACGTGATGATGTTACTGGAGGGCGAAAGAGAGTGGGAGATTTCAGGGTGAGAGAAAGATGAATAGAAAAAAAATTCAATCGGCAAATGTCGCGGATGCTGGAGTGTACTCTGGAGGTGAGGTGGTGAGAGATGCATACAGCCACAAACGACATGCCTTCGGAACAGAGGGGACGAGGCTCACACACGGCGTTGCGATTACAGCGCCAGGCGCGGCGTCTCAATCAACTTACACTTTTCGTTCGAAAACTTTAGCGCGCAACCATGATGAAACTTTTGCTGGGCACAAAATTGAAAACGTTCCTGTTGCCAACTTGAACTAGAAATTCGATCATTTTGCTGTGACAGTGAAACTTTTTTTTTCCAGTTTTCAATGTCAATGCGCTTACCGGAATTGCTAGAAAAATACGAATTTTACGGCATTTTGAAATTTTCAAAAAAAAAGGGTGTAGACGCTCTCCGCAAATTTTAAGATTTATTACTAATGTTTTTTATAAATAGAATATCATAATAAGAAGGTTGGTATTAATTTTGGAAAATATCGGTTGAACGGTTTAAATTTTATGCTTTTTCGAATTTTACGAAAATCTGAGTTTTTTGAAAAATCGTCTGACCGCTTTAATTTTTGTAAATATTCCAAGATATTGTGCATAAGTCCTTCCTCTTTACTTTCTATTTTATTTAAACCTGTTAAACTTTTCACCACGCAACGAACAAACGCAAACGTTTTTTTAACACCATTTATTGCACGCAATACAAGTAAATTGATAAATTTATAAAATTGCCCATACATCGTAATATTTCTACACTATACATACATTTATCTCATGTACATATATAATAATAATAATAGTCATTTAGTGCTATGTTTTAATTGAACGCGACACTGATTATGTAGCCAGACAAAATTGATGCATCTCTTATTCTCACAATACTGCGTTCTGCTTGAAAATGGGAATATCGAGCGTCTGCACTTCGATATAAAAAAAAAAAAAACAAAAAATAACACAATAATTTATGTTTCCCTCGAAAAAAGTGATTTACAATGATAATTTTGAAACGAAAAAATACGACGTGCAGAACCTCACGATTTTCTATAGGAATATTCTTATAAATAATATATTTATAATTCGTGTATGTATATTTTCAAGTTCACATACTATCCATACATGCTAATTACAAAAGTAGTTTACGAAATTTTATTATCAAAGCACTCGAACAGAAATTAGGGACGTCAGTCAGTGTAGTTGTCTTATTTTAATTCTTAGCATCGTTTTTTTTTTCATTAGAGATCCCACGGTAGTTTATAACTAATAAGTGCAAACCTTTTTCCTTTATTTGCTGCAAGTGAAAATTGCTCACGACGACGCAAATGAATTTTTGTCACACTGCTTTGTGAATGGCTTTTTTTTTTATACATTTGCACGACACCGACGAAATAATCTCCACGCCGAAGTAAATTTTTCATGCGAAGGTGCGCGTGCTCTGGTTCAATGACCCGGAACATTAAGGGGATTTATCAGTCGCGCTAACGCGAGAGATAACCAAAAGCTGATACACGTTTTTCTCCCACGCGCTCGAATAATTATGGAGAAAAAAAAACGTTACACCTGCTTTTTCGGTAAAAGGAGAACAGAGTGTAATTCATATTTTTCTTTTCGATTTCGACGAACCGTGTGCGACTGATAAATCGAATTAAGTTCGTAATCGCGAGAGAAATAGCTGCAAATTGGAGGATCCAAGTTTTTTCACGACGTCTGTCCGATCGGGAGGAAAAAATGTATTCCTTTCGATTTAGTGAGGTCGGAACGTTCCAAAATTCGATGTGGGCTCGGGTGAACGATCCGGACCCTTGAAACTCGTTTTTCTGCCCAATGATTCGTAAATAAAATTATTCTGGCACAATGTCGTCGCGTGTTATCTTTTTGACAATTTTTTTGAAATTTTTCCATTAGATTTTTGAGGAATTCAATGGAACGAACGAAACTGGAAATAAAAATGAAATTTTCGGCGAAATTTGTTGAATTTTTCGTGTAGAAACGATAAACGCGTTGCGTGATTGAAAATTGCGTCTAATGATTTATTTGATTGACTCGTTAACTCGGAAACGAGGAAATCGATGCTAAGTCTTGGAATAAAAATTGCGAGGCATCGAGATTTAAATTTGTATCCGTTTTCGTACGGTGCTCTCATTAGTTCGAACAATATTTTCTTTCAAGCTTCATTTACAGGAGCGATTGTACCAACTCAGCTAAGAAAACTCGTTATACTTATTTTCCCCAGAATCTATGCAAAATGGTAATGCTTTTGTTTTCTTTCAGAATTCATACATAACATACATATTTCGATACTACTCGGAAAGAGTATGGACTAAGGCCTCTTTGATTTCATTACATTTTTTTTTCTTTTCTTTTCTTTTTCTTTTTTTTTTTCGTTTTGTCGTTTTCCTTTCACATAACAATACCGATAACAATTGTGCGAGCAAAATCGATCGCTCGCCTCAAAGTTTTCTGTTTATATTCTTTATACCAAAAGTGAACTCGCTGCGGAGATGGATTTTGGTCAATAGGAAAGAAAGCTGCTCGTTTTTTTTCCTTTTTTTTTCAACCACCGGGAAAAGCACGAATCGTGAAAGAATAAAATCGTGTCACACTTGTTACGAGTTTGTAGTTTGGAAATTTCGCTTCGTGTCTTTTGCTGGTTTGTTGGTTTTTTCGCTCTCATTTTGTTGCGTCATTCACATTGGCTTTACGGATATCGATCATGACCGAATGCGATGGTCAAACTCCGTTCGATGCTGGTGCACTTTCCGTTGGCGGTCGCAAAAGATCGTGATATTGCATTAACGCCTCCCGCAATGATCGAGACACTTGCGTCGATGCTGTCGCTATCGTGCACTCCACCAGACAAGGATATAAACCTATTAGCTGCTCCCAAACCGATCTTTCCACTGAGGACAGACAGAGAATTCGTTTATTGACGTCACAGTGGATGAATATTTAAAGAAATGCGGAAATATTGATTTTTCTTCGATATTCGCTCGAGGTTTAGGGGAAAATAATTAAACCTAGAACTACGTGACACTGAAGTTTGCAACGTCGGAGTCCGACGAAAAATACGTTTTTCTATTAATTCTTTGTTAAATTTTAAAAACCATGACAATTTTCGAACCGATTTTGTTTTTAGAGCATGAAAAAAAATCGTTTTATTGTCCTGACTAAATATCGAATAAGAATCTTGAGATCTGCTCAAGAAAAAACAAAATTTCGTTGCATTCCAGCGATGCAAACTTCAACGTCGTTGGAACTACAAACCCATTTTTTTACCTTTAACTCGTAGACACCACACAACCTCTGGGCTAACGTACTCATCACATGGGTGCAAATTTGCACTTCGAGTTTTCGAAACGTTCTGTCTCATCGACATTTGTACGGTTTGAAAACGCGTGGGGTACTTTTTAGGGGTAGCGATTCCTGGGCTATCGATTACGATCATTATAAAATGGAAAAATTCAAGATTTTTTACAAAAAAATGGTCAAATTTGCAAAAGAAATTTTGAAAATTTCGCTGCTTGAAGTTTTCATGGGTGCAAATTTGCACCCATGTGGTGGCTACGGGTTAAACTACAAATCGGCGTAAATATTAACCCTACGGGTTTCTTGTTCGTAAAATCGTTTCGAAAGCAGTAATCTGACTTATAAATACATGAATCTTTTCGTTTTTTCATGCAAAAGAAAAAATTCAATTTCATCCAAGTTTAGTTGGTAAAAAATCGATTCGAACACCTAAAAGTGCTGAAAAACTAACTTAGCAACGTAGTTCAGTTTGCCCGGAGTAAATATTTACTCCGGTTTGTAGTTTGAAGATAAACGAAATGTGTTGAAATGGAAAAATGTATTGAATATGAACGGATCAATATTACCTTTGTTGGGTGGTGCTTTTTTCAAAGACACGACCAAAGTCGCGACAGCCTTAAGAACGAATGATATTTCCGACAATCTGAATCTAGAAAGCAGAATACGAATAGAGGATTTAGGCAAACGATCCATTGCAGATTTTTTTCGAGAGGAAATGCTGGGTGGGGGATTGATCGTATCAAGAAACTAAACCACCTTGGCAATGGACATTTGCCGCTGCGTCTTTCGTCCTCGATGTAACGCCAGAGAACTTCTTGGAACCGGTGGAGCAAAGCGGTAACGGCTAATCGACCAGCGACTCCACCTTCGTCGGTTTCACTGGCAACGTCCTTGATAATGTCCGAGGGCGCACTCAAGCCGTCGAGAAGGGAAAATTGCAGGAGGGTCTCAAAACACGTCTTTGCAAATTCCTCTCGTAGTTTCGTCTCCCCATTTTTTTCTGCAAAATCGATGCGATCGCAGAAACGAGAAAAAATTTTTTTTGCCAAAATTTGCGTTTGTTTTTTCGAGTTTTTTTTTTTTTTAATCATTTTTACCGATATTTGTCGTAGTTGCCGAGTGGATCGAACCCTTGTTCAGGAGCATAACTACCCGGAGAATAAATTGATGCGGTATACGTTGAGAATGTGGCAAAACTTCGTTCCTCAAAAGTTCCATCACTTGGCAATCGACCGCTTCGTCCGCTTGCACCTCTTCCAGGCCACGTTCGACCTTTATGGGACTGAATGAAAATAGAAAATATTAAGGAGGTTGGATCACAAAATGAAAATAATCAGAATTTGATTAAATTTGGTGATAACATTCTTTGGCATCAGGTATAGAAACACAAATTTTTTCCAAATTTTTTACCACAAAAATTTGACGACCGATTTTTTTGAAAAACTAAATAAAGTTTCTTCGACGTTACAAAAAAGTGTATGCAAAGTTTTAAGAGGCTTCACCATTTAGAAATCGAAATATTTAATGTTGAAAATTGCAACTTTTAACACACGCTCTTATGAGAAACTAGTGAAAATTGTAATTTTTATAAATAAATATCTCGACTTCTACATGGTGAAACCTCTTAAAATTGCGCGAGCTATTAGATATTCCTTTTGTGTGATGCAAATTTGAAGGAATTCTATCGATAGAAAATTTTGCATACATCGTTCTTAAAGAATATATTTACCAAATTTTATTAAATTCTTATATTTTTGAAATTTTGTATGTTTTTAACATGGTTTAGCATGGCAACATTTTATCGTCGTGATCGAACCTCCTTAAACTCCCTAAATCGATCATAAAGCTCGAAATTTCAAGGAGAAAAAAAAAAACAGATAATAAAATTCAAACCTCTTTGGGAACAAAAAATCATCCATCGTGTCTGCCAGGACTGGCCACATACTCTGAAATTTATCGGGATGATTCCGGGCAAGAGGAAGACCGATGTGCAATACAGCCAATAGACTGGTGACCGCGAGTTTCCACGTTGTCGGCGATGGACAAGCGTATTTCATCGACAAAGGTACTCGCAGAGCTTCGATTACGTGCCGCAAAATTTCGCCTTCGATAACAACCGACTCCGAGGCCGTTTTTTTATACAGGTTGACGACCATCGTTAAGGCTTTTTCTCCGAAAGGCACGTAATTCATGGTGACCCAATCCGCCTAAAGTAATTATTATAAATCATTGAAAAATTCGTATTCGATCGCGTGATAATCGTGTCTGTTGATATTACGTACGGATATTCCTCTGATCTGAGAAACATGCTTCGTTTGTAATTTTCCATAAGTTGGAGCTTGACAAGCGAGTTTTGAAAAATTGAGCAATTGGAGAAATATCAAGCCTATCATTGTCCGCAAGTTGTCCGAACCGTTCAGAGCTTCCTGAAACAAGGAAAAACGTATTCTGAGCACTCGTCCTTTGCGCGTCGATTAAAACCACACGGAAATGAAATAATATCAAAGCTACGATGCCATCAAAGTTCCCTGGTCTCGTGTCGCCTCTCCAAAGGATTTTAGCGGAGACATAATAATTCTGCTTCCTCATAGAGGAAGCTGTGTGACGATGAACATTTTTTTTCCCAGTTTTCAATGTCAATATGCTTAAAATGTCCCAAAACATCGAAAAATCATGTTTAGAAAAAATGTAAAATTCAAACGTTTATAACGCGAGAACGGTTTGAGCTACAGGGCTCCCGTTTTGCACGGACGTTAATCTATACAAGCTCTTCATTCTCTGAGAATTTTATTGGAATTGCTACAAAAATACGAATTCTAGGGCATTTTGAATTTTTCAAAAAAGGGTGTAATCGCTCTAACTTTCGCAAATTTTAAAATTTATTACTAATATTTTCTTTATAAATAGAGCATCATAATAAAAAAGTTGGTATCGAATTTGGGAAATATCGGTTGAACGATTTGAATTTTATGATTTTTCGAATTTTTCGAAAATCTGAGTTTTTCGAAAAATCGTCTAACCGCTTTGCAAATTTTATGAGATGTTGTCTATAAGTCTGTACTCCCTCTTTAGTTTCTATTTAATTAATATTTTCTTGAAAAATTCAGAAACTTTGACAATTTTCGTACCAATTTCAGATGAAAAATTCACGTATTGGCTAAAATCTCTCAGAGCGACGATACGCGGTATCAGGGAACTATGATGTCACAGTAATTTTTTCTATTATTTTCTCTCGCATTGATAATTTGAGTCTTATTGAAATTTGATATCATTACTTTTTGTAGTAATTCCATAGAATGCAAAACACCATCTTGCAATTGTGTGAGAACGACATCCGGGAGAGTGGGTAAAATGTACGGCGTCGATTCCCCATGAACAGGAACCTCAACCACATTTTTCAATACTGTACACAACTTTTGAAGGTCCGTACCGGTGAACCTTTCGGAAAAAGTGGAGTTTTAATAAATAATTTAATAAAAAGTTGGATTTTCCAAAATTTTACCATTTTAGAATAATTGATCTCACTTATTTCTTATGTGATGAAAAACCGCTGGGAATATATGAACAAGAGCAGTCAAGAAAGCCTGCGAGGGTACGTAAGGCTCGTTTTCATCGTCGGGAGGTGGCATGGAACTTTCCATCCCAATGTTCAACCAAACGCGCCACGCAATGACCCACAAAGCTTCCGGATCTCCGGCAGGTACGTCCTCCGAGTTGTCACCATTTTTTTGGAGATACAAAATCTCTTGGAATGATTTGAGTGCAGCTAATGATACCTGCAGAGAAAGGAATCCATCGAGAGAATCGTTGGAAATGTTCGGAGGTCCTTTGATGCGATATTTTCATAATCGTGACTCACCTCGTTGTTCTTACTGAGTGCCGAATGTTCGATGAATTCCAATAGGAGGGACCAAGCTCTTGGAAAATCTCCCAGCATCTGTAGCAATTGTCGCTTCGTGTTGAAAACTCTCGCCACGCCACTGAGTGTTAAAACCTTGAAAAAAAAATAAAATAAAATTTTACGATTTAAAAAAGAAATTTCTGAATTGAGAAAATGCGAAAAATTACTCAAAAAATTATCTTGGTACCTGCGTCTCTGCCCATTGCTTCTGTGCAGTGTTCCTACTGTGATGGATCAAAATATTTCCACTGGTATCGACTTTTTCGTTGCTTGCGGAGCTCGAGAGATTTCGTACTTTGTCCAAAAGTGGAAATAACACTTGCCAGAGCACCGCTTGCCAAGTGGGTTGATGCAGAAGACCCCCGTGTGCAGATATCGTCGAAAACAATGTTTGACTGGCTGATTTTCTCACAGCGGGACGAGGATCGACGCAGAGGTCACCTGAGAGCAAAGAGATTGGCTGATGTTTAGAAAATTCCAGTGTCCAGGGCACGATGTTGAAGTTGGCATCGTTGGAATGCAACGAAATTCTGTTTTTTCTTGATCAGAGCTCAAGATTCTTATTCGATATTTAGCCAGGACAATAAAACGATCTTTTTTCAGGCTCGAAAAACAAAATCGGTACGAAAATTGTCATGGTTTTTAAAATTTAACAAAGAATTAATAGAAAAGCTAGTACTAATAGAAAAACTACTAGAAAAATTTTCATTTTTACTAATTTTTCATGACGAGCCAATTACCTAGTCTCGCGTAAAGGCACATCCACAATTTATCGAACGGTGGCATATTCGTCGTACCAGGGAAATCGGGAAAAACGGAACCAGTGTCGCCTCTCAAACTCAAACACAATTTTTCCTCGTTCTGATAGAAATAATCGCTGATGTTCCACTGAAAAAACAAAACCAAATGGTTCGAACTACAAAGACATCATCGCAATTTTCGCAAACAATATTTATTCACACTTTTTTCGTTTTTAAACGCGTAAACTTTTTTGTGTTGAAAACGCTTAAGAACGTTGTATGGCGAGGGTCAAATCTAAATTTTTGTTTTCAGTTTTTCTTACATACAAAATGGTTTGCAAGCCCAAGTTCATTAAAAAGAATTGTTGCAAATCGATAGAAGAACAACATACTCTAGATCCAAGATTTTCCGAGGTAATCGATATTTGTTATATAATAAACAAAATTTCGAAAAAATTTGACGACCGATTTTTTCGGAAAACTAAATAAAGTTTCTTCGACGTTACAAAAAAGTGTATGCAAAGTTTTAAGAGGCTTCACCATTTAGAAAGCGAAATATTTAATGTTGAAAATTGCAACTTTTAACACACGCTCTTATGAGGAACTAGTGAAAATTGTGATTTTTATAAATAAATATCTCGACCTCTACTCGGTGAAATCTCTTAAAATTGCAGGAGCTATTAGATATAACTATTTTCTTCGTGTAGTGCTAATTTGAAGGAATTCTATCGATAGAAAATTTTGCATACGACGTCCTTAATAAAACTTTACAATAAAATATCGAAAAAGTGATAAAATGTGTATTTTTTATTGGAGGAAGAGAAATTTATTTTTCTGCATGTTGCTCACCATCAATCCCACTGCGGTGAGTGAAATATTAAGCTCTTGAGTCTGTGACCCAAATTTAGCGGCGGTATCGACGCACAGCGGAAGGCAACGCCATGTCATAACTGGCAAAAAGTCGGTAACGACTAATTGAAGACACTGGAAAGCAATGCGAACGAGGGATTCGCCGTGGTGGTCAGATACAGCACCGATTATGCCGAGGACCAATGGCCAACCGTGATACAGCGTTTCACCACCACCGTGGAGAACCTGAAGCACGCATTCCAATTGACGTTGTCTCACGTCGGCGTGTCTCACCGACGAAAGTTCCGAGAGCGGACCCAACAACAAAGTCTGTAATTTCTGTCAGTAAACAAACAAGAGATATAATTATTTTTTTTTTTCTACGATTTAAAACAGAATTTTATTCCATATTTTTTCGTATATTTTTGAATATAATTAAAAAAATATAAAATAAATAAAAAATAGAAAAATCGTGCGTTTCGCTCGTAAAAATGTGTTTTACTTGATTATCCCGAAGAGGTTGAGGATATTTATGCTGCAGAGCGGCTTTGACTAAATAGGTGATGGCCTCGACACCCCATTCTCGCATCCTTATGTGGGGATGCTGACAAACTTCGAGCAGATGATTAGTCAATGGCCTCCAGAGAACTTCGACACGGGGCAAATTAACGAGGCCAGTTTCGAGAAGTTTTGCAACGGCGAACAGAGAAGGTTCCTAATACAAAAACAAAAATTCGAAAACCCATGAAATTTAAACCGTTCAACCGATATTTCCCAAATGCCACACCAACCTTTCTATCGTGATACTCTATTCATAAAAAAAAAAATTAATCATAAATCTTGAAATTTGCAGAAGTTAGAGCGTCGACACCCTTTTTTTGAAAATTTCAAAATGCCGTAGAATTCGTATTTTTCTAGCGATTCCAACAAAATACTCAGAGAATGAAGAGTTTGTATAGATTAACATCTGTGCAAAACGGGAGCCCTGTAGCTCAAACCGTTCTCGAGTCAGAAACGTTTGAATTTTACGCTCCCAGAACATCCACACGTCCGGACATTTTTTTTAGACATGATTTTTCGATGTTTTGGGACATTTTGAGCACATTGACATAGAAAACAGGAAAAAAAAATTCACCGTCACACAGCTTCCTCTATGAGGAAGCAAAAGATTAATCCTTACTTGCCACCTTGGGGTACAAAACTACCCCAGGCCTATTAAGGAAAACAGTCATTTTTCCACATTTGCTGGTCTCAGCATTTTTTTTTAGTGTACATAAATTTAATTTTTGGCTATTAGGATCTGACATTTTTGCCACGGCACCTGGTGCCATTTTTTGTAACTAATCCACCGATGCAAAGTTCGTGTCACGCACGTTTGAAACATACACAACACTCGCGTGAGTGAACGTGAATATTTCGCGCTTCCCGTGCAATTTGCAGCGACGTGTCTGCGCCATGTTGGCTGTTTTTGAATTAGGCCCCGACCCGAGATCAGATTCCAATATAAAGCAATCTTTTAGAAAAAGCTTTCAATATGTTCTACCACAATTTTCAAGTCGAAATATTCAGTAGTTCATTTTTTATAACAATTTTTGTCACTGGGGTACAAATCTACCCCATGGTGGTAAGTATGTAATTCTACAGAGGTGTGGCAAGTAAGGATTAAAAATCGTAAAAGAAAATTCGAAGCTGCCAGAGTTTTGAGAAAATTGTTGTTTATTTTAGCGGTAGAAAACGAAGAGATGAAAACTCACTCTGTTGGAGTACGCCAGTTCCATCGCTTCCTGACTCAACTTGCAGAGCGCATCGATCAAATGATGCAGCGCTACGTCATCGAGATACTGACTACTCTCAAAGAGTCTGCTTAACATTGCGCTAAGTACTGGCAAATCTGCCATAACTGCGGTAGTCAAAACGGCGTTGGAGTCAGTCGCGGTTCGACCGGCTTTCAGAGAGCCTCCGGTCGATGGTTTCAGGCCAAGAATCCACACCAAATGTTGAAGAGTCGTGAGAACGAGATGCCATGCGCTTCCGAGTATGCTGCCGTGACAATGCGCCAACAACAACAACGCTCGCATACACTGAAGGTTTTTCGCAGTCAACATCACGGGACCTTGTTGAGCACCTGAACCAACAAAATATTTATCGTCACAATTTTAATTCGATTTTTAATTTGAACGATTATCGTCACGAATGGAAACGAAATCCTAAAAGATTCGTTTTAATTCTGTACCGATCGGTAACGAAGCTGTGGGCAACGGAGTTCCAACAGCAACGACTTGCTGTCGATAATCCGGTTCCCCAGCCCCGCTGGGATTGTATTGGGATAATTCTTGTGACCTCGCCGAAGGTATTCCCTGCGGTGCATTGTTCAGCACCGTGAGAGCGTAATGAGGAGGCAAGGATGCTTTGCATATCGCTGTGATGAAAGCGTCGCGCGGTGTTTGGAGATCCAACAACCCACAGAGAGATGCAAACGTTTGTATGGCTTTGAGCACGTTTTCCGTTGCAGACTCGTCTGTACTGAAATCGACAAAATAAAAAGAGTCAGATTATTGCTTTCGAAACGATTTTACGAACAAGAAACCCATAGGGTTAATATTTACCCCGGTTTCTAGTTTAAAGGTTGAAAAAATGGGTTTGTAGTTCTAGAATCACTGAAAATGTTACCTGGCATCAACGAGTGGGCTCAGAGCTGCGAGCAAGCCACACCAACTCGAATTGATCAATTGCGTGTGTAGTCGTCGTTCATTTTCCGTCGGATTATATTGGCTCTCGGTGCCCTGTTCTTTGGGGCCAATCACCGCGAGTGCTATCGAGCCTATTATGTCGAGTAAACACGCATAAGCTATGCTGATTCCATAACCATCGGGAATTTGTGGTGGCTCGATCTTATCCAACATTTCCAGGCTGAAAAATGAATATTTCAGTGTCGAGCAGTTCCGACATAATGAGTCGGGAAGAGGGTCACGAAAACGTTCTGGGAAAGATCAGAAATTATATAAAAATTGATTAGATTTTTTTTCTCGCGTCTTACTATGTTGGCTTTGCTTGGCCACTGGAAAATGTTTGCACAACCGGAAGCCAGACACCTCGGGAGTAAAAACCCGGCTGTGGCGAGACACCAGGGCCAACGGGCATTCCTGCCAACAAAGCTGGCGCTCCGCTCTGAGCTGGCGAGACTCCAGCGCCTGAAAACAAAGAAAACAAAAAGAGAATGCAGTCGAAACTCGTTGAGCTTTGCCATTTTTTTCTCTCTCTCTCTCTTTCGTTCATTACGATTTGTTAATTATTTTTCGTTACCTGAACCAGGCTGTCCAATTACTTGAGGATTTATAAAAAGACTGTGAACATAGGCGCCTAAACTATTGACGATGTCTTGAAATATGTTAGTAGTGTGTTGCTTGAGATCGTAACACTCGCAAAAGCTCGTCAACAGGTCCGTGTGGACCGTCATTTTGTGCAATACTTCGAGGGCTAGTGCTCGCTGCCAAGGTGGCTTATCCGGGTCGAGGAATTTCACGATCAGCGATAAAAATATTTCGCATTCCGTTACCTGGAAATAAAAAAGTCACGTTTTCAACATCGTTCCGGTATTTTTCACCAATTAACGCATATGAAGTTCATCAAAATTTAGTTTTCATTTGTTCTCCGTTGAACCATTATCCGAGGACTCGGAACGGACCAAGAATTCACCAAGAAATTTAGTAAAATCGAACACGAAAACATAAAAATTCATAAATTGTTTCATCGATGCAATTGGCAGCAAATTTTTTCGTAGCATACTTACCAAAAGCGAATGATACTTTTGTACGAGTATCGAAACGACTCTGAGTAGACGCATACTGATTGGAAAATATGGCTTATCGAGGGGTGTCGCTGGCTGCATCGAAGCTGGCACAGAATTTCGATACTTTATGTTGGGAGAAAAAAGTTTTATCACTAACGCACAGACTCGTTCTTTTAGTAGAAAGCTAAATTCTGGATGCTGTGAAATAAAGAACACAAGTATAAATTAGCGTAAATTAAAATCAATTTAAAAAACGATGTAAATTAAAATTTGCAAATTGCTTTCTCAAGATGCGCAAATTTTCCTTTATGAGGAATTATATTTTTTATTTTAGCTTCCTCATAGAGGAAGCTTTGAGCATCGTGCTTTTGGGACATTTTAAGCACATTGACATTGAAAAATGGAGAAAAAAAAATTTCACCGTCCCATAGCTTCCTCTATGAGGAAGCAAAATGTTTCATTTTCTGAAATGAAAATTCGGTTTCACGCACTTTGAAGAAAACTGAGGAAAAATTAGTGAGTACGGACTCCAAGAGCTCCAACCCAAAGGTCCGGGTCATTTCTGTGATTCCAATCAGCCAGTAAGGTTGATCAGCATTCACTAATTGCACCAGGTCCTGGAATCAAAATTAAAGTCTATAAAAATCGATCCTCGACTCGTATACTCGATAATAAATTGTCTTCGCTAGCACATCGTAGATATGGACAGAGAAGCTTGCAAATTTGATACTCGATGTCGTCGCGATTAGCAAATAAGGAATGAAAACTAGTCTCGTACTTGGAACATCAAAAACGCATCGGCAGCGCAAGGAGCCAATCCTTTCGGCGGCTGGTTTGTGCAAACTTTCAGTTCCTCCAAAAGATTTTTGTCCGGTTCCCTGGGACTTGTGTTTTCTTCGTCCTCCGCCACCACTCGTTCGAATACCAAGGAAACCAACTGTCTCACTGTCGCCCCAGCGGTATTAATCGTTGTGCAGTCTTTTGTGAAATGAAGACGGAAGCATAGAACTAGATTCTACGAGAAAAAAAAATCATTTTACTCTAAAAAATATTGAGAGAACTGCGATTAACCCTAGAGCTTGTTTATTGACGCCACAGTGAATGAATATTTAAAGAAACAATGAAATATTGATTGTTCTTCGATATTCGCTCCAGGTTTAGGGGAAACGAGTTAACCCTAGAACTTCATGACACAAAATACGTTTTTCTATTAATGCTTTGTTCGATTTCGAAAACCAGGACAATTTTCGTACCGATTTTGTTTTTGGAGCCTGAAAAAAGATCGTTTTATTGTCCTGACTGAATATCGAATAAGAATCTTGAGATCTGCTCAAGGAAAAACGGAATTTCGTTACATTCCAACGATGCAAACTTCAACATCGTTGGAACTACAAACCCATTTTTTTACCTTTAACCCGTAGACACCACACAACCTCTGGGCTAACGTACTCACCACATGGGTGCAAATTTGCACTTCGAGTTTTCGAAACGTTCTGTCTCATCGACATTTGTACGGATTGAAAACGCGTGGGATACTTTTTAGGGGTAGCAAATCCTGGGCTATCGATTACGATAATTATAAAATGGAAAAATTCAAGATTTTTTACAAAAAAAATGGTGAAATTAACAAAAGAAATTTTGAAAATCTCGCCGCTTGAAGTTTTCGTGGGTGCAAACTTGCACCCATGTGGTGACTACGGGTTAAACTACAAACCGGGGTAAATATTAACCCTACGGGTTTCTTGTTCGCAAAATGGTTCCGAAAGCAGTAATCTGACTTATAAATACATGAATCTTTTCGTTTTTTCATGCAAAAGGAAAAATTCAATTTCATCCAAGTTTAGTTGGTAAAAAATCGATTTGAATACCTAAAAGTGCTGAAAAACTAACGTAGCAGCGTAGTTCAGTTTGCCCGGAGTAAATATTTATCCCGGTTTGTAGTTTAAAGGTAAAAAAATATGTTTGTTCAAGCTCAATATTTCTTTTTGCCGGTTTGCCTCCGCCTCGGCCAGTTTTTTTTTTTACTACTTGCTAAAATATGAAAATTCACCCTGGCGAGAGTTTCCCCATGAACGACGGTATTGCTGGTGAGCAGGAGAGTCACCGTTTGTAAAACCTTGACTTCTTCCATGCCGAGTTCCATGAGCATCCACAAGGCGTCCGTAATGTAACGAGCGCCTTTTTGATCTACGGCTTGTTGAGTTATGAGCCTTTGCATCATGCCCAAGCATAACTAGGAGAAAAAAAAACAAATTAATTGCAACACCGAGAAATATAGCGATCTGGGAAAATGACGGAAAAGCCTTGAATTGTATTTTTACCTTAACAATTTTCACATCTTTACTTTCACAGCCTTGTACCAAGGGATAAAGAATTTGGTTGACAATGTAGTAAATCGAAGTTCCAGGATTGTTCGAGGCTGTACGTAGTTTTGTAATTCCTTCCTCGCATGACTTGAATTTGAAAAATCGACATGGAAAATAAAATTCGAGTTTGATGAAAAACGGAGAAAATTCGATGAAGAAAATAAAATTTAGAAAGAAAAATCGACAAGCCACCGGGAAGGATAATAATTTTAATGACGATCGTAGAATTTTGTAATCGCGAGCACTGTCAAACGGCACTAACCGTGACATTGAAGTTCGCAAAGTTGGGGTCCAACGAAAAATACATTTTTCTGGTAATTGTTTGTTAAATTTCGAAAACCATGACAATTTTCGTACCGATTTTGTCTTTGGAGCCTAAAAAAGTTGCATTTATTGTCCTAACGAAATATTTATTAAGAATCTTGAGATTTGTCCAAGAAAAAAGGGAATTTCGTTGCATTCCAACGATGCAAACTTCAACATCGTCACTAACCTCCTTAATCTGTGGATATTTTTTTCTCGTTTCCACACTCAATACTTTTAGATCAGCGAGCAAAGACTCTAAAAATTTGGTACTGTTTTCCGGGCTGTACCCGACCGCCGACGCTGACATATTTTTTATTTCAATGTATAGTTTTATTTTATATATATGTATACGAGTTTTATATAATTTGTGTGTATTTTTTATTTGTTGGTTATCAATTACACCTGATCGCACTGACACTCGTCATAACGAGAATAATCCGCACGCACTTAGTATCATCAAAACAATAATATGTTTATCCGCTGTGAACCGCGATACCGAACATTTGACACATACTATAAAAGGCTAATTATTGGTTGACCGTCCGACAACGATGGTCCATCGTTTAGATGGTTTATTGTTCGATCAATTGTTTATATCGATTTGAAAGAAAAGCAAAACACACTCGTTTCTTTTGCGGCGCAAGATTGACGGAGGTGAGTTGGCAGGATGGCTTATTTTACCACACTCTGCTGTCGTTCGTAACGCACCAACATACACGAACGTCACGAACTATCGGCGACAGATACACCGAGACCGAATAAGTTTAAGTTATGCGATAGCCAAGTTTTGACGTTGTAAAACCGTGTAAAGAGTAAAGGGTAAAACATTGTTAACTCGTAGCGCTTTTTCGGAGCGGTCAACGCGGTGAGATGGCGAACTATTCTACACAACTTTCGACTCGGCCGAGGCTGCAGACTTTTCTACGGATCTCAAAATAATCCCAGGAATAGATAACAACATATATATTGAATAAAAAAAGCACAAGAAAAAACGACCCCCCCCCCCCAGACGACTTTAAATCCCGCGCCCCTTCTCCCTTCGTTTGCTCGTTTGTTTATCGTTTTACCGCATTTTTGACTTTTTTTTGACGTGAAGCAAAATTTCCCCAGGCTCACGTGATTCTGCATTAAAAAACGAAAATAATGAGCCCAAGTTGCTATTTTTAAAAATTTCTAATGATTGTTTTTCGTTAGTTTGTGACTGTTTGATTAAACAAACGAAACAAAAAAAAGCGTAAAGTTAGAAGCCATTTTTTAAAGTTTTGGTTCAAATGTGGTTCAAAATTGATTTTTTCAAGTGCCAATAATCGATTCGGAATCGTTGTTTTTGTTCGAATATTTTCCTACGATTCGCCGCGCGTGTTGGCATTCGTGACGTGTGGCTGGAATCGGTACTAAAATGGGCTCCACAGACGATGCTTGTAAACAGTCAGTGTCATGTGACTCTGTGTCCGCAACAGACACTATGGCTTGTGCGGGCTATAGAGCCTGTGCTGTGAGTGAAGGTTCGACGAAAGTTGCATCGAAAACAAAAAAAATACTTTTAAAAACGCAGGGCATTGAAATAATTAGTTATTCTATAATAAATCTATCGTTTGTGCGCGAAAAGTGAAATCTCGTGTTATGCGGACCGAAAGGCATTGGTGATCAAATATAACAGTGCACTCATCGAAAGGTAAAATTTATTTACAAGTACACACCATTGTAAATAACACTCGAAAGCACGTTTACCCGTGCAAAGTGCATACTCCTGCAGTTTCTTCCACAATATTTATTCGCAATATTAATACTTTGGATGTATCTATGAAGAACATCATGCCGGAGGAATACAACAGGGCCGTTCTGAAAATGGTGATTGCACAAATATGCCAGATGATCGGATGGCATTCCATCAATTCAACTCCGTTGGAATTCCTCGTTGATTTAATGCAAGAGTATTTATTACGAATATCAAAACTAACCAAACAATACGCCGAAGTTCGTAAGTAATCTTCTTTCTAGATTTTTTCTTATTTCAAGGAACTCGAACCAAATGTTATTCTAAATAATAAAACGAAACAATTAGCCAGAAAAATATTGTTTCTTTGGAAACTCAAGACCAAACTTGGAGCTATTAACCCTTAATGGTCACACCTCCAGATTGTGGAATAATAGTCATTGGGGGGTGTCACCAACCCCACTCTCTTTGGAAGGCGATGAATAGTTGAAAAATCGTTAAAAAAAATGAAATAAAAATGCTACAATGTATTTTCAACCCTCGAGTAACGACCCCGATGATTGTATTTAATTCCCGCAATTTTTAATATTAAAAAAAAGTCGAAAAAAAAAAAATTCTGCAAAAATTACTTTTTCTTACAAAAAATGATGCAGGAATTGTAATTTTCAATAAAAAAATAAAAAAATCGTTTCATAAGTCTGAAATAGCATGCTTTCAGGTGGGGCTGGTTAAATTAACGACCGCTCCAAAAAGTATACCCCAGGTTTTAAACCGTCCGCTTCCTACGGCTTCCAAAACTGAACTAACGCGCCCTTTCAAATAATAACGACGAGGCTCCCTACTAGAAGGTTCAAACTTCCGTTAGAGAGTGTCATAAGTCCCATTTTCTCAAAATTTCTACTACGTATCGTCGGTCGAAAGCCCCTGGAGTAAAATTGACCCAGCTTGACCATTAAGGGTTAAAAAGCCATTTCCGGGGATTCTCTCCGTCACTGATTGCCAATGACGAAAACTTAATATCGCGTGTTTTCAGTTGGGAGAACGGAAGGAAATCTTGATGATTTGGGGCTGGCGTTTCAACACATGCATGTGCTCATACCGGAGCTTTCCGAGTACGTCAGAAACGTTGATTCCCTTCCGTGCATCGTCTCGGTGCCAAAATTTCCAGTTCGGCGGGAAAATCATTTGAATTTTTTGAAACCGGGCAGTCAAGAAGTCGTCACTCGACCCGTACACATTCACGAACATCTACCGGCGATGTATCCAGAATCGGAAGGTTGGTTAGCAACGGAATGACTCTATTTGCTTTTTTGTCGATATTCAACGGCATAATTAATAACGAAAATATTCCAGAGCCGCCCATGGTCGAACAGGCGGAAACTCCTCGACCTTGCCAAGCGGATTTCAGTCCGACGAGTTTGCAGCAACCGATGGAGGGGATTATCGAATCGCCGGTTAATCAGGCCAACCAATCGGTTTTCAAACGACCCGGCGGGCTGCTACCGTCCGAGCATATTTCGCTAACGAAACGCTCGAAAATGCTGGAAGAAGGTCGACCGTTGAGAGAAATACACAGCGTGATAATGACAACTTCGGGCTTTCTGTCGCCCGCTCGAGAAGGCAAACTTCCCGAGCCCAGAACGCCGCACGCAGCGCGTGCCGAATCGCCTCCCCCGGTGAGTTCTTATCCGATGGTGCCTCCGGAGCTGAAGCCTGAGAAAAAGCCTAAAAAAGCTGTCAAGAAAGGTCCTGAACATAGGAACAAACTGGACAAAGAGAATAAAAAGAAAATCCGCGTGAAAGAGTTGTTCAAACCGGATAACATAAGCGACATAAAAAGCAAGAAGCTTGCCAATGCGAAGGAACAAGCAAAACTGCAGTCTTCAAAGTCGAGCGGCAGCAAAGCACGTGCGAGTAGTCCGAGGAACTCTTCGAACAGACCGAACAGTCCGCAGGCTCCTCCTCATAAGGAAAATTCAGCAAAACTAGCCAAGATGCCACAGACTAAAGTAAAAGCTGAACGAGGTCTGGAGGTGCCGCCTGCACCTCCGGTTCCTGAGGAGAAAGAAGTCATTGTGTACAAGTTGCCTTCCGAACCGGACAAACAGAAACTCAACATTTTTAAGAAGATTTCTAAACCGCGCGAGGAAAAGATCGCCGATGCTTCGGAACTGGTCAACAAGCATAAAGACCTCGATTCTCGCGAATGTTCTCCGAGTCTCATTATCGACGAGATCACTGATAAAGGCGTACCAAACATCGAAGTGGATGCTAAACGGGAGGAGAAGAAAATTCCGAAAACGCCGGATGTACACATCGACGAAGGCGGGGAACCGATTGACCCGCAAAGCCCACCGTCCGACGTTTATATCTTCGGTGATATGTCTCCGCCCGGCACACCGCGCACCCCAAAAACTCCAGAACTCGAAGTGCCTGTTATGACTGATATTAAAAAGAAGAATAAAAAGGAGCGAAACGTTCGGAAGAAAGAACCTCGATCCAAGAGTCCCAAACGAAGTGTCAGTCCGAAAAAGGTCGGTTTGCTTTTCACACGTTAGTCCTTAACCCTTAATGGTCACACGGGCTTCATTTTACCTCAACCACTTTCGACCGACGATACGTCATAGAAATTTTGAGAAAACGGGACTTATGACACCGTCTATAGTTTGAACCTTCTAGTAGGGAGCCTCGTCGTTATTATTTTAAAGGGCCCGTTAGTTCACTTTTGGAAGCCGTAGGAAGCGGACGGTGTAAAACCTGGGGTATACTTTTTGGACCGGTCGCTAATTCTGAAAGCATGCTATTTCAGACTTACGAAACAATTTTTTTTGTTTTATCGAAAATTCAAATTTCTGCATCACTTTTAGTAAAAAAAAGTCATTTTTGCAGAATTTTTTTTTCGACATTTTTTAAATATTAAAAATTGCACGAATCAAATATAATCGTCATGGTCGTTACTCAAGGGTTGAAAATACATTGTAGTATTTTTATTTTATTTTTTTAACGATTTTTCAACCATTTATCGCCTTGCAAAGTGAGTGGGGTCGATAACACCCCCAATGACTATTACGTCACAATCTGGGGGCGTGACTATTAAGGGCTAAAGCTGTGGATTATCCGGTTTATTAATTTATACTATTAATTCGCAGGCGAAAATCGCTGCCGATGTTCAGGAATCTCAACTGTGCGATAGACCAAAGACTCCTCAACCAGTTGAGGCAGAGACTCACAAGGAAATGAACAATTTTTCGCCGTTGTCTTTTCCTTATTTCCCAGGATTTCCACCCGCCCCAGGTCTCATTCCACACCCGATGCCTCCATCACTTTTCACAAGATATTCTTTACCCGTGGGTCGAAATGTTCCAGGAATTCACCCTTCAATGCCAAATTTGCCAATAGCTCCGCGATTTTTACCGTCAAATATTATCCCCGAAGAATTTTTACCACCGAAAACAAAGATTTCTGAACGTGAGAAAAAACCTGTCGCTTTACCTCCCGAATTTGTTCCAACGCCTTTCGAACCTATCAAAACGTTGAAACCCGTGAGTGAAAAAGTCCCGAAATCTATCAAAATAGATAAAGAAATACCAGTTCAAGCAACGACATCGAACATTGTACACAACGATGTAATTCCGCCTTTTATTCAAGTCCCAACAATCACTCCCGTACCGCCATTACCTCGAGTACTTGCGAAGCCTGAAAAGCTTGGCAAATTAGCCAAAACAATAAAGGTAACTGCGCAATTATTTGTTCCGGCTATTTTCCGGCAAACCCTCAAATTTCAATTATTCTCAACAATTTACTTTCTTCAGAAAACCAAGGACCACAAGAAGGAACGAAAAGACAAGCTCAAGAAGAAAAAAGAGAAAAAAGAAAAGCACAAGATCAAGGATAAGAGTAAAGGGAAAAAAGGCAAACTGACTAAACTCAAAGACAAGAAAGACAAAAAGGACAAGCGAAAGGATAAAGAAGTGAGTTTAAATTTTTTCTTTATCTCAATCAAAATAGTGGAAACATGAATTTAAAAAAATGATTTTTTTTTTCTTCCTGCAGAAGGACAGTAAAACTACAGAGGCTGTACCTAAAATAACTCTGAAGCTTGGTCCAGCATCACCGCGACCACCTACGCCCGATAATCCAACAATGAAAAAAATGTAACTTTTTCATTTTTCACTACTTTCCAGAGACAATTTACAACTTGACCTCTAATGCTTTTGTCCTTTGTTACAGAACTATAAAACCGCTTATCAAAAAACCTGTAGAGGAGAAAAAGAGAGAACCGAGTCCGGAATTGGCGAAAATTTCCGCTCTGGTTACGAGACCACCGAAACAAAAATTAACAAGTGAGCTTTACGTTTTTCTCAACAATATTGTAAAGCATTTTTGTAAACTTGAAGATGTATCGAGATCGAGACTCTCAGAAATTAACCCTTGGAGTGCACACCTCCTAAAAGTCAATCTTGGGTCAATCTGACCCAGAGCGTTTTTCAAATGGTTGTATTCTTGACGAGACCGAAAATTAAATGCAAAACAATGGTTGACAGAAAATTGTTGGGGTCAAAATGACCCAGTGTGTACTTGAAATGATTAATAACTCTATCTGCATTACATTATTCTTATGAACGCTTTAAATGAGTTTGATTGAAGAAAGAAAAACCGATGAATGCATATTGGGTCAATCTGACCCAAGGCGTTTTCTAAATCGTTGTATTTCGGTAAAATTTCATTTTTTGTTTGTTTTTTTGTAGAAACGTTTTCTGTAGCAAATTATTCATATTTTATGGCCGTGAATTAATTTTTTTATGAAAACGAAAATTAAATGCCAAACAAAATCGCTGACAGAAGATTGTTCGGGTCATAACGACCCAGTATGCACTCGAAAGGTTAATTCCTATGCCATGGAGTGTGAGAAAGCGTCGATTAGCAATTATTCGAACCAGTAAGTGAATGTTTTATTTTTCAGAGTTGAAAGCCGAAACACTGGCGAAAAAGAACGACGTTATAGACGTGAAGGAGAATGGAAATGAATTACTTGCGACTCATCCGATCACAGTGGTCAGAATAAATTTTGCTTATTGAATGAGTTAACGATTGAATATTATTCGTTCGATAAAATATGAAATTTTGCATTTTCATTACAGGATCAAGGCAACCGCCAAGTTTGGATATGCCCTGCTTGTGGCAATCAAGACGATGGGTCGCCCATGATCGGTTGCGACGACTGCGACGCCTGGTATCATTGGTAATTATTCAATTATAATTATTCAATCTTAACCCTTCGAGTGCTCACCTTCTATAAATCCATCCTGGGTCAATCTGACCCAGAGCGTTTTTCAAATCGTTGTATTTCGATAAATTGATTTTTTGACGAAACCGAAAATTAAATGCCAAACAATCGGTGACGGAGAATTCTTGGGGTCTAAATGACCCAGTGTGTACTCGAAGGGATAACAACTCTATCTGCATCTCATTATTCTTATGAACGCTCCAAAAGAATTTGATTTGAAGAAACAAAAATGAACTGATGTTTTCTAAGCGTCTGGGCGAACTCTTCTTTTGCCTTATTTTTCATTTTCATTCGCACCGAATCAACTGCCTCAATTCCCAAAGTTTATCGAGCCCATTTACTCTTTAGCAAAATATCGATTCAGCAAACAGAATCCTTCTTTTTTTTATCATGAAAATTCATAATTATGCAAAAACACACGTTTCTTCAACAGGGTCTGTGTTGGAGTCCAAGTGCCACCGGCTGACCACGAAGATTGGTACTGTCGGATCTGCATAGCGAAGAAGGAAGAACTTCATCACGATAAAAAGAAAAAGAAACGTAAAAGGAAGATCAAAGCGACAGCGTAAAGAGTCCGAGATCATACACAACAGCAATCTTTATAAGCGTTTTTTTTGTTTTCAATATACAAATTATAAAATTATGTCTGGATAGATTAACACTATTTTAAATTAGGAAAGAAATTCGATCTTAGTTGCGGGAAAGCTGATAGCCGATCAAGTTGATCGCCGAACACTGAATAATAATTGTTAGTTGTTCTCGATTTCTTAATTATTTGATCGACCATTCGTTTTTAGAATTGATAAATAATATATTGATACCGTCAATTATACGGTCATGGATATATTTAATAAAAAAAATATATATATTGAAATGTCTGTGAGATATTTGTTTAATTAATTTGAAAAATACACGAATTTTGACCCTTCGAGTACACACTGGGTCAATCTGACCCAAAGCGTTTTTCCAATTGTTGTATTCCGGTAAATATGCATTTTTTTTTCACGACGTTTATAAACTATTCGTATTTTATGGCCCGAATTTTTTTTTTTTTTTTTTTACGAAAACAAAAATTAAATGCCATTCAATGCCAAAGAATCGGTGACGGAAAATTTTTCGGGTCAAAATGACCCAGTGTGTACTCGCAGGGTTAACGACACCAGAATTCAAACGGTTTGTGTTTTTTCAGGATTTTATTTCATCGTTCAGATTTGAGGTACAATGAAACTTGTTATAAAAGAACTTTTGAATTTATTTCTCTTCGGGCTTATTGAATACGAGAGTGTATCCGCATTTGCCACAGTAGTGACGATCTTCCATCGCAGCCATGAAAACACCTGCTCCGCATTGTTCCGACGGACATTCTCGCCTCAAACGATGGATTTTTCCATTTTCGTCAACCTGGAAGATGAAAATTTCGTCAAGCTTTCGATCAGGAATTGTTCTTCAAGAACATTTGACTGAAAAGTCTATTTTATTTTCATTTGAAACTAGTGCAGAACTTGAATAAAAACTCCAGGAGTAAATTGAGTTTGCAGAAATTTTTTTTGTCGCGTTTTTTTTTTTTTTAGAAACGATCAAGCGAAAATTGCATCTTTTTTTCTAATTGATAAAATCAATATTTTTACTATTTACACTTTATTTTTCATAGAAATCATTGTTGCGGGACCGACCTTGTAAAATTTCAAGACAGCAAGCTTGACCTTCTTCTTCTTGTGTTTGATTTTCTTGGGGGTCGAGTAATTCTTCTTCTTGCGTTTTTTGGCTCCACCACGTAATCTTAGTACGAGATGCAACGTCGATTCTTTCTGAATATTGTAGTCGGACAACGTTCTGCCATCCTCGAGCTGTTTACCGGCGAAGATCAATCTCTGTTGATCCGGTGGAATTCCTGAAGTTACGAGTATCACGTTTGTTAGTTAAAAGTTGTTGCTCGGTAAGAAAAAGGAAAAATTCTAGCTTCACGACACAAATCGCCAAAAACGTAGGTTTTTACATTATCAACAAGAACTTTGATTCAGAATTTCATCGGTAGGATTGGAATCTTCAGATTATTGTTAAAAAAAAAAAAAAAGGAAATACTTGCCTTCCTTGTCTTGGATTTTGGCCTTGACATTTTCGATAGTATCGGAGGCTTCGACCTCAAGAGTGATGGTCTTGCCCGTGAGAGTTTTCACGAAAATCTGCATGTTTGGACGATGCCGTCAGCAATCCCCTGAAAAAAAAAAAAAAAAACAAATAGCGATTAAAATCTCGAGTCGTGAGAGAGAGAGAGAGAGAGAGAAGTTTGGATTGGGAGAAACGTGAAATGAATTTTTAGAAAACGTGAATCAAGTTTTTTCACTGTTTGAGTGAGTTTTCATTTTGATTTATTCATTAAAGCCAATAACAGTACAAAACGTAGATGCAGACACTTAAACCAAGAGAACCGCGTTAATGCAACCATCGTTTTCTGGATTATTAGTAACTTGGGCGTATTTTCCCCAAACAACTTTACCGGATTGGGTAACGAGACCCAATTCCGAAATATTGACTTCAATAATCGTTCCTTTCGTGATAACACCGAGCGTCGTGTACATAGCGGAATTAGGATTCTTCTTGACACCGATAATAGGCAAATAAAAAGTGGCTTTGAGCTCGGGATGCGTGATGTGAGCTTTACGGAAACGGAGTGCCATGGGCCTGATGAATCTCTCGAACTTTGGTGGTTTCCTCGTGAAATTTTCTCCGACGTATGTGACTTTGGTGACCATCCTTTTCCACGAATTTCTTTTTGATTTTCCGGTCCTGACCACTTTGAAGACTTCGGATTCCGATTGTGCCTTCACTTTTGGTATCGGCACGTCCCACTTGGCAGATTTTTCTTTCCGCTTCTGTTTTATCATGTTGGAAAGAACTTTGGAACGCGACGTGACGTCACGGTCCAAAAGGAACACCGGCAGCGCTCCTTCCGGCGCATTCTCCGTCTTTGTCTTGGTCTTCTTCTCCTCGTGCGCCTTGATCTTCTTCTTCATTTGAATCTTTTCATTGCGACGCTCTTTGTTGAATATTTTCGCTTTTATTCCTCGCAGACTGCGCGCGCGCTCCGCTCGCTTGTGCGGCTCTCGTGCCTCCCTCTTTCTCTTTCTTTCCTCGTAATCCAATCTCCTGCCGTGCAACTTTCTGTGCCGGTCAATATATTCGTTCTGCGGCATTTTGGCGCTTCTTTTGAGTACCCGCAATCAGTTTTTTCTCCCTTAAGTCTGTCTGCAACATAAAAACCACATTCGTAAATTCAGCGGAGAAATAATAAATAAAGAATATCGACGGAGCGCAAATTATTTACTCGACTATCCGATCGACTTACCTCTTTCTTCTATTGTTTTAAGGAATCCGTTGTTATCTCCGATAGATGATTATTTAACTTGGATCCTATCAAATTTATTTTCTGCATCTTACAGCTAAAGATTGAAAATCCTTGATGGAAATTCAAATCCAAGTTTGCCTGAAATACTGCGCATCGCGTTCCTATTTGACCGGAAAACTCGTCAGCCAAAATCGACGTCAGAGATTCATCACTTAGGGCAAATCTTTTATTTGCGGCTTTATTATTTATATATATTTTTTTTCAATTTATTAACTATTCATTTATAATGAATTTTTATTAATTATTAAAATCGTTGAATTAACACGTCGCAAAATCAACTGAACGTTTACGTTACGCGGAATATGCAGAAAGTAATTTTTTTCCTGCTAGAATTTTTCGAGAAGCGTCAAAACTTGGAATTTTTCAAAATTTGATTTTTCCTATTTTTGGAGCGTACGAATTTATGCGATTTTTTTCGAATTTTCGGAGAAATATTCGAGTTTTTTCTAAAAGCAAAGTTTACTCGTCATCGGAATGTGTGAATTCGAATTTGCATTGGTTTTTGAGACCCACTCCGTTCGGACAGACTCGGGAATAAACTCAACAGGTCGCTGAGAAAGACGGACATCGAGATTTTAAATTAAGCGAGTTTCGGGAATTTCGAAAACTTGAAAAATAGAAGAAGATAATCGGGTAGCAATGGAGCGCGTCATCGCGGTTGGCATGTGGCCGGCGGGACATTTCCACAGCCAATCCTCCACGACCTAACCTAGTTTTCACCAAATTTGGGGAACGAGTTAACGAAAGACTCGGAAAAAAAGTGTCAATGGGTGGAAAAAAGGACAGTGCTGAATGACCTTGAATCAATGCAACTGCACGCAATTTCGATATTAAAGGTGCAAAGACGATGTTGAATCATAATGGTGGCATTAAAACATTGGAAAAACGTGGTCCATTCGGTCAACACACAAAACTTGTATTTAGAATCGAATGTCGCGTTTTGTATTAATATTTCTAGACGCTGGATAGAATTTGTTGAAAGGAATGCTTAATAAAACATTATATTTACAATAAAACGTGTGCTGCAACGAAAATAACGAATAAAATTTCACTTGTTTAATTGAACATACCTTCGGCTACGTCGCGCAACACGGAAAAGAGCGTCTGTGATTGAGCACCGCTGAGAGATGGTTAACGCTATGTAGCGGCTGAAATCTTACGAGTTTATTCGTATCGTGATTTTTCACTGAATTCACAGATGGCGCAGTCGTCTCAACCAACGAGCGAAAAGTTTGACCGTGTCGCTTGATTCAAAATTATTTTCCCAATGATGCGTAAAATCTAGAAATCTCAAAATTTTTTAAATGAGCTCCAAAATAGAAAAAATCGTTTTGGAACAGAGAATCATTCGAATCTTGAGTGGAGCGTTTTCATTGAGAATTCAGAGAACACTTAATATTTTTAGAATGTTTGAAAAATAAAGAAACCGATTGAAAATTCGTGATTAATTCGATTTTCAACGTTGTACATCGAAATTCTGATGGAAATTTGAAAAATTCAAATGTTATTTGCACTGTAATAATAATTGAAGAATTTCGACATAGATACTCCGTTGTTTTTACCGATCTAGCCAACTTCGCAGAGATCTTTTTGCCGTCAAAAAGTTGGCGTTTCCTCTGCCCACCACATTTCTATGGTCTCCCTGTTCTTTTTTTATTTCTACTCCGATTTCATTGTGTATTCTAATATTTGTATAGTTTGAATTGCGAGAGGAGTTGGAAATCGTGTGAATTTTCCGATCGCCTCACAAAAATGTCGCATTTGATACCGACGAGTGACTTTGTCATTTTATACATAACGAATTCCGGCAATGATTTGTGCTGTGCCGAAAGGAGGTTTCAAAAGTCAATAACGATCAATGACTTTAAGGTTCGATTTTTTATCATCCTCCTGTCAAAAAATTCCATTTTCTTGATTCTGCAGAGTTTTTTCATTCGATCTAACTTCCAATAACTTTTCACTTCACCATCGACCTCCATTTACCCAAAAACCAAAGCTTTAAGCTTTTCGTGGTTAAATTCTCGTTTTTAGGGCAAATTGGAGTTACTGACGGGAGGCAATTCAGCCACAATGCGTCTCGAAGCGTACGACAAAAACAATCAACTCGTTTGTGAACCGAACGAAGGCTCCTCGTTACTGGGATCGTATCCTATAGACAGCGGCATGAGGATTCACGTGAGCCCATAAAAATTAATACAGAGTTGCTCAATTTTTCCAAAAATCACAGTTTTTACAGGGTCTGAACGACCCGACGATATTAACCATGGTATCCCTGCACAAAGGCGAAAAATTGTACACAACTTTTGGAGTGCACACCGCGTGTGAATGCATATCGGGTCAATCTGACCCGAAGCAGTTTTCAAATCGTAAATTTATTTTTTGACAAAAAAAAAAAAATTGAACGCCAAAACATTCGTTGCCATCGAATGCCAAACAATTGGTGACAAAAAATTGTTCGGGTCAAAATGACCCAGTGTGTACTCTAAGGGTTAAAAAAACAGAATGCAATGGAAATTCGTGAATATTTACGTTGAGTGAATTCGTAATGTTGCATTTTAGGTGGTGGACACTTCTATTCCCGTTGACAATTTGTCAACCGTCGAAAAGTTCCAAATATCCGAAGAGGAATATTCTAAGCGATCAGGTAAATAAAAAAAAAATGAAAAAACATTTTTTTATTGACATGAAACGTAAAAAAAAAAATAATGTAGTTTTTTTTTCTCCCCTTCAAGAGCTGGAAAAAAAAATGTCGAATGTGTAATTTATTCTTGATTCTTCAGCCTCGTTTCTGTGAGAAATTCAAACACATCTTTGCAGTAGTGATTATTCAATTGCAGATACGGTAAAAGCTTTTTTGGAGAAAAACAAACTCGGTAAATATAACGAGGAAGACATGAAACGAAAGATGGAAGAAAAGCTTCGAGACGCTCAAATCGAAGAAGAATTGGCGAGCAAATTGAAAGCCGGTGATCGGTGCGAAGTACGAGTTCCGATGCAGCCTAAACGGCGGGCAACGATCATGTATGTCGGTAAGTAGTATTCTTCATAGAAAAGAAGAAAATTGGCTCCACGTTGGACTCTATAATGGGGCGAGATGCAATTGAACAAGATGCTCAAATCTTCCTGGAGCCCAAAAAAAGATCGTTTTATTGTCCTGACCAAATATTCAATAAGAATCTTTCGGTTTGCCCAAGAAAAAACGGAATATCGTTGGATTCCAACGATGCAAATTTCAAAACCGTAATAAATATGGATTTTCAGGAAAAACAGACTTCAAAGAAGGATGGTGGGTGGGTTTGAAATACGACGAACCATTAGGAAAGAATGACGGGATGTAAGTAGAAAATAAAAACAAACGGTTGTGGTGTCGATCGAATCAGCGCGTTGAAAATTCGCTAAAATCCTTAAATTCCTTTGCAGGGTCAATGGCAAACGATATTTTGAGTGCCCTCCAAAATACGGAAGCTTCGTGAAGCCAGCACACGTAGTGATCGGCGATTTTCCCGAAGAAGACTACGATCTCGACGAAGAAATGTAAAAACAACTCTGTCGACCTGTTGTTGATTGATTTATATATATTTATTTTATATTTAAATTCAAGTAAACTTCAAAAACCTACGCGAATACGGTTTCTCAAAATAAACATTAAAAAATGAATTTAACTATTGAATTTTCATACGTTTATAAAACGATCGATCGCACAATATCTTTTTATATGTACATTTAGTTGGACTGAAGAAAAAACGTCGCACGTTAATAATAAAGACAAGGTCAAGTGTACGATGCACATGGACAAAACACAAAATTGTCAATTACACGTGAAACCCAATCTCGCGAAAATTCCAACAAATCTTTGCCAATTCCTCAACTTTCATTTTTTTTTATTTTCTTTTATGGCGATAACGTAACGTTGAGCAACGTTCAGTGGCGGCGAGTAACCGTCCGAATAAGTAGCATCCTCGAACAACACTTCGTACTCCTCGGTCGCGGTGTTTGGCAATTGGTTTACAACAGCCTTATAGAAACAGGTGGTTTGAGGGTAGAGCGCCATAACTGAAAACATGCGAATTTGGCGTTATTAGCGGAACAACAATTTTAAGTGCATTCTGGGTCAATTTGACCCAAGGCGTTTTTCAAATCGTAATATTCCGGTAAATATCCACTTTTTGTAGTAAATTATCCATACATTTTATGGAAACAA
The DNA here is from genome assembly GCA_963921915.1 of Hyposoter dolosus. Lineage (NCBI taxonomy): Eukaryota > Metazoa > Arthropoda > Insecta > Hymenoptera > Ichneumonidae > Hyposoter > Hyposoter dolosus. Next base: position 14,711,873 of record OY998132.1, on the reverse strand, counting down.
TCGATGACAGAAAATTTTTCGGGTCAAAATGACCCAGTGCGTACTCGAAGTGATTAACAACTCTATCTGCATAAGATTATTCTTATGAACGCTCCAAATGAGTTTGATTAGAGAAACAAAAACCGATAAATGCATATTGGGTCAATTTGACCCAAGGAGTTTTCTAAATCCTTGTATTTCGGTAAAAATCCATTTTATCTTTTGTTTTTTTTTTTTTTTTTGCAGAGATTTGTAGTAAATTATCAATATTTTATGGCCGCAAATTGATTTTTTTGACGAGAACGAAAATTAAATGCCAAACGATGGGTGACGAAAAAATGTTGGGGTCAAAATGACCCAGTGTGTACTCGAAGAGATAAATATGCCTTGGACTAAATATTTCTGAATAAAATTCACCTACGTCTCACATTCGTCCAATTACGATTTATGCGCAAAAAAAAAATGCAATTATTATTACCAATCGATCCTTTGGCGAAGAGAGCGTGCGCATCCGTCTCCGGATTTGCTCTCATCAGAGGCAACGGAATAACGCGTCTTCGCGATAAAATATGTCTGTCTTTTTGCTCCTCGTCAATGTCGTCGACTTCGTATTTGTTGGTCGTGGAATTAAAGTACACGACTTCGGCGAGGATCCAATTTTCCTCTTCTTCCGAACCTTTGACCAGAGCTGCCACCATGTCGCCCATCTACAAGAAAAAAAACGAGAATGCCCGACTGATAAACTCAGATTTTTTACATTAAGGAGCAAACTGCTCAAAAAACTCTAAAAATCAATTTTTTTTTTGCACGAAACGTTACTGCAACGTTGGGCCGAGAAAAATCGATTTTTCCACGGAACATTTACCGTCAAAAACTTTCACTTTTCCTCACGAAACGACTTTATTTAGGGTTCTTTTAAAATTTTGCATAAACGTTCTTGGCACCAAAACTAACAGTTTTCTCCTATGAAGAAAAATTTTCGGACGTTTAGAATTTGAGATATTTCATTTCCAATTTTGTATTTTTCTAATCTAAACGTGTGAGAAAATATTTCTTCATAGGAGAAAACTGTTAGTCTTGGTGCCAAGAACGTTTATACAAAATTTTGAAAGAACCCTAAATAAAGTCGTTTTGTGATAGTAATACGTTAACCCTCGAACGGTAACCTTATTTTTTTACCTGTTCCGGTAACCCAGGGTCACAAATGACCCCAATTTTGAAAAATTCAATTCTCCGGTAAAATTTAACGAAAAGGGTTCAACTTGGGCTCATTTTTTTCGTTTTCCAATGCAGGATCACGTGAGCCTGGGGCAATTTAGCTTCAAGTAAAAAAATTACTCAAAAATCCCGTAAAACGATAAGAAAACGGGAGAACGAAGGCAGAAGGGCCACGGGCTTTAAAGTGGCCCGGGGTCATTTTTGACCCCAGGTTACCGTTCTAGGCTTAAGCGGGACTTACTTTAGCTATGTACGTCGATTCGGCTGGTACGGCGCCACAGAGCGGCGGGGCTTTTGCTCCGGGAGATTTCCCAACGTACAGAGGTAAGGTTTGGGCCGTACAGAGCAGCATTTTCATCAGAGCTCCTCGTCGTATCGTCTCTTTGTTTCCAGCATTGCGCGCCTGCGTCAATCGAGTGGGATTAACTCATTGCTTGGTGAAAAAAACACGCGAAAAACGCTCAAAATTGATCAATAAGGAATTCTCCAGTTCAGAAGAAACTCGCTGGAAGTTTTTCATTCTTTTTTTATTAAAAAACAAGAAAAAACACTCCAGTTTACTATACTCTACGGAGTTTTCAACGTTTTGTTTGTATCGAAGCGGAGAAATCGGTCAAGGTCACAAATATCGCGCGACGATTGGTGCGGAATTTTTATTTTTTTAGTTTCTGCTTCAAAATACCTGAATTCTACGTTCGTTCCTGATGGCGCGAATTTCATTTATCTTGACGAGAGCTTTACGCAGCAAGTCCTCTTCGCGCTGAGCATCTTGCACCGCGGTGTTGTAAAGATTGCGCAATTTTTGTTGATAATACGTCGTGAGTTTGTCATCGGCGGAGACTTTTTCGTGGGCCTTAATAACGTCGTTTAAACTGTGCTCAGAACGACTGCGTTCGGACTGGATATCGTGGACCGTTTGGTAAATATATTTCAAGCGTTCCTGGACGACAGAATATAAAAATTACGGAGTTATGTGGGTTTTAGGGTGGAGATGTTTCGGAAAAGATAATACTGCGCTGTGTAGAAAAGTTTAATGGAGAATGACACTCGAAAAAGCTGATTTGAATGAACGATAAGAAAAAAGAAAGATTTTGAGATAAAAAGGACGAAAAATTCAACGGGATGTTCGAGTAGTCTTACTTGAATTTGATGAGCCGCAACATCCGTATTAAATGGCATTATTTCGAGCAAAACACCAAAAAATCGGTGGGAATTGTGAACGTTTTGAACCGAACGACAACAAAACAAATATCGCACTTCATAGAAGCAAAGACGAACAGAAACGCCAATTCTTGCGGTAACTTGCTTGGGAAGTGGCGCTGTTCGATAGCGGACAGCTTGAGAAACAATGAGAAATTGTAGGGGCCTCGATCGAGATGGTAGATTCGTGTATATTCACGTGTGCGTAGAAAAACAAAAATTCCATCGTACCAATAAAAAGAAAGCAAAAAAAAAGGTGGTGGAATCTTTGAATATATTAATTAACAGCCTGTCTGCATACAAACGCCGCGGTAGGGAAAAAAACGTTCGATAAAACCAACCTGTTGTTCGGCGGGGCTGTTGGAATTCGACAGGGAGAACGGGTTTCTTCAGGATATTAAGAAGTAGTCGAACAAGCATCCTCGCGAATGCTGTATTTCTCTCGATCGACTATCTCAAATTCGTGTACACTTTTATTTTAGTTTAAGGAACTTTCTGTTGTTGTCAATAACAGCTTTTAAAGAACCGCGGTGGATTAAAATATTCGGAGATATGTATCGATTGATCATGTAAGTTTTTCCCTCATTTTTTATCATTTGATTTTTTTTTTAATCAATCGAATTTTCATATATAAAAAAAACAATATATTAAAAAAGAATCAAACAGAGGCAAACATGTTTTTATCATTCAATCATTATGAATAAGGTTTTTCAATTTAAAAAAAAAAAAAAAAAAAAAAAAAAAAAAAACGGCGATATATCCCAATAATTAGTGTGAAATCACTAGAGATTCCTATTAGAAAAAAAATGACCCACAACGAATCGAGGAAGGCGACAAACATATATTTTTTTCTCTCTCGTGAGAGACGAACCGGCGAACGTGCTGAATCCAAAAGAGAGTGCGAATAAAGATTACTGTTGACTCGATACTTTCGCTATATCCGCATTTGTTTATACTTACTATTTCACAATTCAGCCGCTGGGTGGCGCAGAACGGCGAGATATTTCGTATAAACGGTCCGTACTGGCAGCAAGTATATATGGAGCGTGAGAGTTCGAGTCCCCGAAAGTGCCGATAAAGAGACTGTTTTATCAGGTTATCTCAAGCAGCGAATTCTGCAATTGATATAATCAATATTTTTCAGAATTTTGAACTTTGTTGTTTTGATCACGACATGCCTGGAGATGAAAAAAAATAACGAACAATACAACTCAAACTTCCAATTGTCCAGTTCCTACGGGAAACCATCCAATCAGACTGCAGGTCCGGATCCAATTGAAATTATCACTTTCTCTCCCATGACAGCGAAGCAGGGGGAAAGCCTGGTAAACGAAGTATTCATTTTTCATCTCTGATCAGTCAGCAGCTAATTTCAAAATAATCCAATTCGGAGGATCGAATGAAAGCCTGTTACAGATGCTAATCGGATGAATATTGTTACTCAGATGTATGTGAATGAATCAAAAACGACAGACCAGCCAATGCCCCGGAAGCAAGTCTTTGAGGAAGGGGATCGTTCCGGTTTTTGGAAACTCAATCAACAATTTTTGTCCAAGGAACATAAACTCTACTCGCTAGGTAAGCGGATTTTCAAATTAAACTTAATTTTAGTTACGTGTGTATCAGGTACTGTTGATCATGATGAAATTCAGGATTGTTTTTGAGACTGGACCATCCTGCGCACTATGTCGCTGCCTTTAACAGGCAGTCGAAAGAAGCGAAACGGTTGGCAACTTTCGCATATGCTGCTTTGGAAGGGTCTACTTTGTTACGGGAAACGTAAGTGGGGAAAACTCGTTCGGGACAATCAAAAACTTATGGGAAAATCTAATGCATGAAAATTGCTTAATAGACTTTCTAACGGCTCAATCGACTCCATCAGTCGTCAAAATACTGAGAGGACTATGCTCAGCGAATTGTGTCCCCGTAGGGGAATTCCTCAATGTCCGCCAGCCAGCTTGAGATATAGAACCGTTGACGGAAGTTGCAACAATCTTCGTGAGTTATGGTGGGGTTCGGCCATGTCTACTATGGTAAGGTATGAAAAGTAGATTCCGGTACTATAGTTTTGGAACTCAGACTCTGGATAAATGATTCCTTGCTGTATAGTAAAGGAAGGCCATGAGTATCGGTGAGAAATTCTTTTTCCTCCACTTTCTCAGGTTTTTGCCTGCCCTTTATCACGATGGAATACAAGAAATTAGACGTTCTATTACCGGTCGTCCATTACCCAGCCCCAGAGATATTTCAAGTACAATCCATCAAGAGAAAAATATCCCTCTCGATACTATAACGCATATGCTAATGCAATGGGGTCAATTTGTGGACCATGACATAACTGGTAGGTGGTAGTGATCTATCAAATTTCACCTTGTGCCAGTGAACAACCTTTATTTATTTAGCATGTTCAATCAATCAACTTCCACCAAGATGATGACTGCTTCCGTGATATTCGGTTGGTATGAATATTTTCAGCTACAGCGCAAAGCACTGGGTTCAACGGTCAGTTCCCACAATGCTGCCTCACCAGAGGAGTAGGATTCCAGCCCCCAGAACTTATGGTGAATGCAAATTTAAATTTTATCTTCATTCATTCGACCGCCAGGGTGGAAGTCTTGAAAGTTTAGATCATCCAATGATCCCAGTCACGTTTTATCGCTCGCAGCATCCCGACTGTCTACCAATACCCGTGTCTCAAGGGGACAGTCATCTAGGTCCACTAGGGGTACGGTGCTTAGAATTTGTGCGGAGTAGTCCAGCGCCCAGGGAGAATTGTGATTTTGGATCCAGAGAACAACTTTCCCAAGTGACGAGTTACTTGGATGCATCGATGGTGTACGGCAGCAGCATTGAACACAGTGATAACGTTCGTCTTTTTCGTCATGGTCAGTTGGCTCTTTTTCCGTAACCGTTGAACGAAAAAAAATCGAACAAAATTCAATGGAAAAATATCAGAGTTTTCAGTCCAGCCATTTATCCGTCAGAACAATTCAAAGTCGATGTGGATCATCTTAAAAGCAGCATATTTGCGTATAATAGAGCGAGGTTGATTGTAGGATGGCTGCAATATGGATTGCTCCAATCGCGTCAGCTAATGTCATCTTTCCGTGAGACTGACTCTTGCACACAAGGCTCTCTTTCAACAAAATGCTTCAAAGCTGGCGACGGCAGATTAAGTGAACAGCCGGCTCTTATGTCCCTACACATTGTGTTCTTGAGGCTACATAATGGAATCGCTACTAAACTAGCAGCAGTTAATCCTCATTGGAATGACGAAAAATTGTATCAAGAAGCTAGACGTATTGTTGGGGCTTTGATACAGTTAATTACGTACCGAGAATACTTACCAATTATTCTTGGTGAGCAACAAATTCAATGAAAATTAAATTCTAAGGTGATCTGTATCGTTATATCGGTCTCCAGCGACGAAAGGACATTGGATCATTCTTTTGCTGACATTTCAGGCCACGATATAGTACAGATCTACGATCTACAGGTGGAAAAAGAAGGATTTTATAAAAGATATGATCCAAGAGTGAATCCAACTATTGAGAATACTTTTTCCACTGCTGCCTACCGATTCGGTCATTCTCTGGTGCAGAACAGTTTCATCAGGGTGGATGGACTTCATCAACTGATATTTGACAGTAAGTACGTTTTTGTGATTCCATTTCACGTTGCACCACCGCCTCCACAATTGATATCTTCTTTTTTTTAGACGTTACGATTCACGATGAATTCAACAATCAGAAAAATTTACATACACCTGGGTCACTGGATAGATTGTTGCTGGGACTTATAAATCAACCCTGTCAACGACGAGATGAATTCATAACGTCCGAGTTGACGAATCATCTCTTCCAAACCCCCAGTTTCAAGTTTGGCATGGATTTGGCCGCGATAAATATCCAAAGAGGAAGAGATCATGGAATTCGAACTTACGCAGAATGGCGATCAACTTGTGGCTTGACGCAAGTCAGAACTTGGGTGGACTTTCAAAGAGTAACGTCCTCTTCGGTAGCTCGAAAATTCCGCAAACTGTACTCGTCCGTTAAAGATGTTGATTTGTTTTCCGCTGGATTGGCAGAAAAACCAGTACGTGGTGGCCTGATCGGGCCCACTTTTGCTTGCATCATTGCTCAACAGTTTAGCAATCTTCGTAATGGTGACAGATTCTGGTTCGAGAATGAAAACCAAGAAAACAGTTTCACTCCATTACAATTGAAGCAAATCAAGCGAGTGACCTTGTCGCAAATCCTTTGTTATACAACGGACCACATTCAAACGATACAACCCTTCGTATTTCTTGCTCCAGATGGGCTAAAAAACAAAAGACTAATGTGCGACGATCACGGTTTCCATCAGTTAAATTTTCACGCTTGGACTGATGTCTTTCCAGAACATAAAATCAAACTAGCAACAGAAAACCGTGAGACTTACCCGACCCAAAATCCTGGAAAGTAATTTTTTCATTGTACTATTTTGTTACGTCGATATTTGCAATGTTCCGTGTGTGTTGATTTCCTCTTTTTAGTCCTGGTAATCAGTACCGTGGGTGTCTTTACGAAACCGGCAACCCGCAACTATAAATGAGACAATATATTCAAATTTAGAATTTTAACAAAATCGATGCTTTAAAGTCTTTTTTTTTAAATTCCAAAGCAACAAATCCCTTCGCACCACTCAACGATTTCGAAATAATTCTAAATACCAATAAAAAGGGATATATTTTGATTAATCCTTAATGGTCACATGGGGTTAATTTTACCCCAGCCGCGTTTGACCGACGATACGAAATAAAAATTTTGAAAAAATGGGACTTGTGACATCTAATATAGAGAGCCTCATCGTTATCATTTGAAAGGGCCCGTTAGTTCAGTTTTGGAAGCCGTAGGAAGCAGAGACGGTGTAAAACCTGCGGTGTACTTTTTGGACCGGTCGCTAATTCAACCAGTCCCACCTCGAAGCATGCTATTTCAGACTTTTGAAAAGATTTTCTTTTTTTTTAATTAAAAATTACAATTGCTGCATCATTTTTTGTAAAAAAAAAATCATTTTTGGAGAAATTTTTTTTTTTCGACATTTTTTTAATATTAAAAATTGCACGAATTGAATACAATCGTCATGGTAGTTACTCAAAGGTTGAAAATACATTGTAGTATTTTTATTTATTTTTTTTTTACGATTTTTCAACTATTTATTGTCTTCCGAAGTGAGTGGCGTTGATAACACCCCCAAGGACTATTACGTCACAATCTGGAGATGTGACTAAGGGTTAAATATAGTAGCTCACCACCGAACAATTTTATTGCCATACCATTCACCACCAAAAGATTTGTTGAAAAAAAATGTATCTGCGGAAATGGGGGCGCTTATCCAGGGCCGCTATGGCGCATCAACGACCAATGCACTTGTGGAACCCATGCATTATCGCGCGTTTACCAGCGGAATCTCGATAAAAACAGGTGAAGTACGGAGGCAGACTTCACGGAGGTGTTTTGGTTGTGGCGCGTTCGCGTCCAGCGCTTTCACCCTTTTCAGTATCACAACTATGCCGTCATTGTCGTCCGTCGGTGGTGAATGATTAAGGATAAACAGAAGCTTGATGGTTCGTTGAGAATTATACAAATCTCCGATAATCCTTCGTTCAACGTTTCTTGACGATTCCAGCCACAGCAAACTTCTTTATTCTTATTCGCAACTGTATCCCTCATTCATACGTTCGCCAATAATCGAATCCTATGAATTATCATCGTGCCTTTGTTTCGATTCGGAAAAAAGTAAATAGTCGTGGCTCGATGGGCAGGAACAAAATGAAAAATTAACGATTCCATGATTATGCTTGCAGCAGCGGGGATTCACCCCTCGGTAACGCGCACCGACGGCCCAGCAGGGCCAGCAGTTGGCTTTCAGGGATCGGGCGATTCGGCAGTTCCGCTTCGCGATCACTCGCCAACAAGCACGATATTTATACACACTTGCTACCACCAAGGGTCGTCATTGTTCTCCCGCAAGTTGTGACAATGGCGTTGACGAGAAGAGCAACGCATCGCGGCAGTTGGTACACCGATTCCGGTGAGACACAAATCGTTCCAATAACAATCTTTGTTTTTTCTTCCAATGACTTCACGCGCGAGATTTTAATGAAATTTCGTGAAAAAGAAAAAAAAATGTGAAAAATAAATATAAAATTGATAAATGACTACCAAAAGCTTTCTTGCGTGCGACGAACAGGTCACGAGCTGAGTAAACAACTGGAAGACTGGCTGAACGGCGCAGACTTGAGCCACGGACCGGCCAGAGCAATTATCGCGCCGTTAGTATCTCTCCGTTGAAATCTTTTTTGCCTCGATGAGGATTCTTCCGTTGGGATGAGTTGAATCAATGCGAATATGAATTTGCAGGCACGCCGGATACAGTTACTGCGGGGCTTGCTCCGGGTTCGCTTATCGCCAAATTAGTCCGGCCGTCGTGTAAGCACTACGTTTGTTTTTCAATTTACGCGTTTTCTTTTGACAGATTTCACGAATGCTTCCCCATTGCTTTTTATTCCTCGTGGCTTCCTCGATCAGTTGTTCCTCTTGCTGATCCAGATATTGAGCATTGATTGTTGACCTGGCTGGAGGCCGCTCGGCTTCTCGATTGCCAGAGCCAAGCAAATTTTAACCCTAGAACTAACGATATTCCGTCGGGGAAGGCTGCCATTTTGTTGTTAATCGACTTTTTATCGATGAAATAAAATAGCAACGTGATAAAATTTCCCAATTTTTTTCGGAAAAGTAATCAAACTGCATAATTACCCTGATTTTTTAATAAGATTTAGCAATTACCTTTTTGGCTGTGGCTACTCGTCCGTATATTTGGTACACTAAACGCACATCCGGAAGAATAAGCAACCCTTGCTCGTCCGGATAAAGCGGATATCATTGGATAAAGCGTGTCCGGACGAATATTATCCGGACGACTAGCCACTGCGTAAAATCAAAAGAAACGCGATCCTAACACGCGTTTAGATGGAAAGATTTAAAAAATTGGAAACTAAATATCTCAAATTCTAAACGTCAGACAATTTTTCTTCAGAGGAGAAAACTGTTAGTTTTGGTGCCAAGAACGTTCATACAAAATTTTGAAAGAATCCTAAATGAAGTCGTTTATTCTCCCAGTGTACAAGGAAAAGTGTCTGTTACAGTCGCAGGATATTTATCTTGGGACCTTCTCACAACGTCAGACTGCCGGGATGCGCTCTTTCTTCGGCCACTACTTACGAAACTCCTCTGTACGATTTACCAATAGACGCTCAAGGTATAGAATTTTCTTGAATAGCCTTAAAACACTAAGAAATAATCGATGTACAACGGAGTGAGGAATCGCTCCGTTGGCATTTCCTCGCCATAAGAGTGTCCTCGTATAAAAAATGTTGCATCAAAGTCTACAGAGATCTTGAAAAGACTGGACAGTTCGAGTGGATGGACATGAATACGGACGAGGACGAGCACAGCATCGAAATGCATTTACCATTCATTGCCAAAGTTATGGAAAAGTAAGAAATTAAAACGGTGAACTGTGCTCGATTTCGAGTCGTCCTGAAACAATCGAGTCACGCGATACCGAATTATTATTTTTCCAGCTTCAGGGATTCATTCACCATTGTGCCGATTTTGGTTGGTTCGTTGAGTCCAGAGAAAGAATCTATTTATGGAAGACTTTTTGCCCCGTACTTAGCGGACCCACAGAGTTTATTCGTTGTTTCGTCCGATTTTTGCCACTGGGGTCAACGCTTTCGATACACTTATTACGATCGTTCCGGTGGTCCGATCTACCGTTCCATTGAAAACCTCGATAGAATGGTATGTTGCTCGTTAATATCTCGAGCAGTTCGAGTGCAAAATTAAAAAATATGTAGAGAAGAGCCTGGCAAAGCGAAACAGTCCCAAAAGTCGTGAAACTTAAATTCTCTCGAATCTGGAAATTCAAAATTTCTCAATCGAAATCAAAATAATCGAATTTTTTACATTTGACAAACCAAAAAATACACTTGTTTCGGGCGATCTTTCGCTTCGCCCGGCTCTTTTCCTTTTTCGATAAACAATCGAATCGTTCGACGCGACGTTTTTATCCTGCCGCTTTGTTTTTCGCAGGGAATGGATATCATAGAAACGCTCAATCCGGCGTCCTTCACGGAATATCTTAAGAAATACGGCAATACGATATGCGGTCGTCACCCTATCGGTGTACTCTTACAGGCAAGAGAATATCACATCGATATATGCGTCGATTCCGCTCAGTTCCCATTCTGGGTCCCTCAGACCCACGAAAAGAATTTTTCTTTAAAAAAAAATAGAATAAAGACGATTTTTTTGTTTTTTTTTTTCAGGCGATACAGTACATCGGAGGCAGAGGAAATGGTCAAAGGATGAACTTGAAGTTTTTGAAGTATGCTCAAAGCAGTCAATGCAACAATATGAACGACAGTTCGGTCAGTTACGCGAGTGCTTCCCTCGTAGTAGAGTGATGAGCGAGTTGTGAGTTTTTTTTTTTTTCATCGTTTTTTTCTTCTTTTTCAATTTATTTAGTTGAGCTCATTCTGGTATTTACGATCGTCATGAAATTTCATTAAGATCGCGTTATTATATACTAAAGAACGAACGGCGAGGGGTGGAGGGCAGAGATACGAAAAAAAAACGAGAGAGGGAATGTGAGTGAAAAAAAAAGTAAAAATTGAAGAAAAATTTCTCTTTTTCTCCATCGAACGATGATTGTTAATTGCGACATTTAGCGAGTATGCCTCATTATTGTGATTGCCATAATCATTGTTATTATTATTATTGCTATAAGAATTTTGGAAACCGCGAGAATCGGGCGAATGTGCAAAATTTCATTTCGACGTCGATAAAAAGTGAGAAAAAGAGCAAATAAATAAACAGAGCTTTGTTATTCGATACTGGCGAGTTATCGCCGAGTAATTGATCGCAGAATGCGGCAGGCGTTTCCACGAGAAATAAACTTCGTTGCGGACGAGCTGTTTAGCAAAATATAGAGAAAATTCTTCTCGTCCTTGCGTCTTAACCGAACCAAGGTGCTTCCTCGTATCTATATTTCCACCGTTGTCGTATTCAACAAGTACAAGAATTTTGTTTTCAAATTTTCTTGTTTTTGGAAGGCGAAAAAAAAAAATCTCACCGTTTATTTATCAAGTATGAAACGCACGATTGTTATAAATGAATAAAATACATTTATATGCATTGAGAATTTTTGGTGGGTGCGGAGGCGCCGAGCTGCGACTACGAAATCCTGTTATTAATGTGAAAATTATCGGTCAGGTTGGGATTGAGAGTCGAATGAAGATTCGGAGCTGGTTTTGTGATCCTCGTGCGAATCAGCGACGCACTGAGCGAGACTCCGAGCGCCGAAGCAGCAGACTACGAGTCCGAAACGCGAAAATCATCCTCCGACGTCGTACAAACTGTAGCATCGCAGATGTTAAAACGGTAAATTTATGAATGAACCGGCACGGAGCACAGCTGGGCGGGGATCGATGCAGCATCCCCCTAGGGACGTAGTAATCAATACGAGGGAGGGGTGACCGTTGGCTTTTTGGCATTGGAGGAGGGCACGCGGGCAGGGGGGGGGGGGCAGAGAGACAGCGACGGCTAAGTCCATTCAGTGAAGAAACTGCTAGGCTGCTAGGATCGATCGCGTGGGTGGAAAATGGCTGGAATGCCCCTCCGTTCTTTTCCTTTCCTTGCCGCCCAGCCTCCTCGTCCACGAGACATTTCTCCCACGGGCGCACCAAGCGCTCTGGCTGGTAGGTTTGCGTCCCTCCGTACGCTCAAGCCCTTCGGGGAGGGAGACCGGCCACCGTCACCGGAGTTACTACGTCCTACGTAGCCCATTACCTCCATAAACGGATTCCGAGAGTAAGACGCCCCGAATTATTATTCCCCGCTGTGCTACCTCCTTATGTCCCTTTTCTTCTCTCTCTCTCTGGCCTTGCCAAAATCGTAAACAGCCCTTCGTAACCAAGTCTCCGTTCCTATCCAACAATTGCTCAGCATTGCGCAACGTTCATCACATTCATCGAGTCAAATTTATGCTCCCGCCTTGGCAATCGAATGGAAAAGCTACTTGTTCCACAGTTTCCTCTTTGAAATCTCATTCCTTTCGGACGCATCGTTAAGGAGGTTGGATCACGAAATCAAAATAATCAGAATTTTATCAAATTTGGTGATAACATTCTTTGGCATCAAGTATAGAAACACAATTTTTTTCCAAATTTTTTACCACATGGTTATCGAATAATTGAGAGTTAAATCAAACTTCTCATGCACGAGATGTATATATGTAAACTCTATCAAGAGTCGCCGTAGCGACTCGAGACAAGTACATTTTGAAACAAATCGCTGCAAGACACTTTTACACCAAGGGCCGCGTTTCCAACTGTTTTCGAAAATGTTCGAAAATTGTTTCCGGAATATCTCATTAATTACAGAATTTTTAAGGATGTTCAAGGTGCAAATACTTTTTTTTTTCTTTCGATCGTGACGCAGATATTAATATTTCATTTTTTCGTTGCATCAAAAAATTGGCAGTTTTTTCCTCCTCCTTAATAAAATGAACACCCTGCTCCTCCTCGTCCTCCGACAATCGTTCCTTCTCATATTTTCGCTCAAAAACACCTCCAGACGCCATTTCATTCGATTGTGCTCAGCCAATATCGCCTCGACTCGTCCAACTGACCAGATGCACCCTCGACGACCATTGAACCACTCGCATATGAAAACGCGACCAAGAACCATTGAAACATCGAAAAACACGGGGCTGACGAACCCGCGGCCAAGGAACAAACATCGTCATCCTCAATGCGCATAGACCAATGGACCTATGTTCTCAGTTTATAGAGATTCGAGGACAGCAGTGGGAGGCTCGAACCGCGTAGGTGGCATTCTCCGAGCGGAGTACATGGTTGGCCTGAATTTCGTATATAATCCTCCCCGCCTCAGAGCTGGATCGAATTTTCTTGCTACCCCCTGTGTGGAATAGCCTTTCCACGCGTTTTCCAACGATGAATGAACCATATGGTCCTCTTCCTTGTTCACGGCCGATACGCCGCAACGCACCTATCTCTCTTCTAGTCTTCTCTTGTCCCAACTCCATATTTCCAAACTGTTACAAATTTCCTACGAATTTTTGTAGCTCCCGAATCGTCTCTATTAACGGCCTAGCTGATTGGCTCAAGAATCAATGAAAAATTGTGAATTTTTTTTCTCAGTTTTCAATGTCAATGTGCTTACAATGTCCCAAAACATCGAAAAATCATATCTAGCAAAAATGTCCGGATGTGTGTGTGTGTGTGTGTGTGTGTTCTGACACGGGAAAATTTTGTTTCGTTTTGCACAGAAGTTAATCTATAAAAGCATTCTCTGATAATTTTGTTGGAATTGCTAGAAAAATACGATTTCTAAGGCATTTTGAAATTTTCAACAAAAGGGTGTCGACTCTCTAACTTCCGCAAATTTTAAGATTTATTCCTAATTTTTTTTTTTTTATAAATAGAGTATCGTAATAGGGAGGTTAGTATTGAATTTGGGAAATATCGGTTGAAAGGTTTAAATTTTATTATTTTTCAAATTTAACGAAAATCTAAGTTTTTCGAAAAATAGTCTGACCGCTTTAATTTTCGCAAATTTTCCAAGATATTGTGTACAAGTCTGTACTTCCTCTTTACTTTTTAGAAAAGTTGTCGAAATTATATAAATTCAATACAAATACAAAAATCGCTGCAAATTGAAATTTGTAAATTGCTTCCTCAAGATGCTCAACATGCACGATGCTCAAAGGTTCCTCTATGAGGAAGCGAAAATGAAAAATATCGTTTTTCATAGAGACAGCTTCGAGCATCTCGCATCTTCACTCATTGAGGAATCAATTTGCAAATTTCAATTTGTAGCGTTTTTTTTATCATGACCGCCTCTTTTTTTTCCTGAAACGTTTGACGTCCTTTCGTTCACGAAAACACGGAAACTTTGGAGTTTAATAATTAATTTTGATGAATATTTATGCGAGAGTGATAATGCTGTGGACAAACTTTCACAAGCGAGAAGGACGCGAGGACGAAACGACCGACTCGTTATCCGTCGGATTTGCTACAACGCCACCGCGACTGAGTTGGCCGATAAGGCCAACGGTTCGCCTCTCCTTCCATTCAATTTCCTCGCTCATCTTCTCCGCCGTTCTCCAGCTTTTCTTTTTCTTCCATTTTTTTTTTACAGATTTCTGCTTTCGACGTTCTCGAGTATGAAGCTTTTTGCCAGCAATTACGAGGCTGTCGAGGCCTGGCTTAAAAATGAGAAAACAATTGTTCCTTCCTCGCGATATCCTGTGGAAATACTTTGCGCCCGATCGAGAGGGCGACGAGCGAGTCTTGCAAAAATAACTGCACGCGCGATAGCGAGAGAATTAATATGATTTTATTTGAAAAATGATCTCGATTTCGAAAGGTTTTTTTTTGGCACAAACCGATCAATGGAAAATTTTACGAAGTTGCCTTTTTTCGTCGAGAATTGAAAAAGCATCGAAATCATCGGCGCTTCGATTTACGTTACTGACTACGTTAATTTTCCTCTCGACCTTCGTCGTTCGAGCGTCACAGCAACTTGTTGGCAAGTCGAAAAAAAAAAAACAAAATTGCAGTCGCACAAAAAAATTGCAATTATTGTTGAAAAATTTCGATGACAACGCGACGCCTCGGATTCTCGAGGGTGTGGTCCCGTTATTGCGAGACCCTCGTCAAGTCGGTTGGACATTATCGTAACAATTGTAAAAAAAAAAAAAAAAAAAAAACCAAGTCTCAAGTGCATGCCATGCGAGTCTCCGCCTTTTAAATTGCATTTTCGTTTCTCTTATTTGGACCATCGTCCCAACAATCCTGTTTAAAAATTTCTCTTTCCCACGAGTTACACGTCCGCATTGCTGAATGAAATTCTCCAACTTCTCATAATAAACATCCTGATGTGACTTTTTATCTCCTGTGAATGATAGAGAGGAAAACAGGCAAAGGAAACGTTGGTGGGATACTCGTTCGTGTCTCTGACTCTTTAACCCTCGGTAGACACACATGGGTCTGGGGTGTCCAGCCCATTGAGCGAACGACGTGAATTTCTCGTTTTTCGAATCGATTACCATTAATAAGAATAATAAAAAAGAATTTTTATCCATCACCCAGTGCAGGCTCTTTTCCTATAGATCCAAAACTACTTTCCTGAATTTTTTCAGATTTTGCTCTCTCATAGAGGAAGCTATGTGACAGTGAAATTTTTTTTTTCCACTTTTCAATGTCAATGTGCTTCAAATGTTCCAAAACATCGAAAAATCATATCTAGAAAAAATGTCCGGATGTGTGTGTGTGTGCATGTTCTGACACTGCAAAATTCAAACGTTTATAACTCGAGAACGGTCTGAGCTACAGGGCTCCCGTTTTGCGCAGATGTTGATCGGTGCAAGCTCTTCATTCTCTGAGAATTTTGTTGGAATTGCTAGAAACATACGAATTTTACGGCATTTTGAAATTTTCAAAAAAAGGGTCTCGATGTTCTAACTTCTCGAAAATTTTAAGATTTATTACTTTTTTTTTTTTTATAAATAGAGTATCATAATAGGGAGGTTGATATCGAATTTGGGAAATATCGGTTGAACGGTTTAAATGTTATGATTTTTCGAATTTTATAAAAATCTGAGTTTTCCGAAAAATCGTCTAACCGCGTTTTAATTTTTGCAAATCTTCTAAGATATTGTGTATAAGCCTGTACTTCCTCTTTAGTTTCTATTAAAGTTGTCGAAATAATATAATTTAAATGGAAATACAAAAAACGCTGCAAATTGAAATTGGCAAATTGCTTCCGCAAGATGCTCAAGATGCACGATGCTCAAAATTTCTTTTATGAGGAAGCCAAAATTAGAAATGTAGTTCCTATATTGTCCTCGAATAGGAAGGTGGGTATTGAATTTGGGAAATATCGGTTGAACTTGAATTTCAGGAAAATCTGAGTTTTTCGAAAAATCGTCTAATTGCTTCAATTTTCGAAAAATTTTAAAAACGAGTCCGAGTATTGTGCCGTGTCTATACAGAGGATTAAATACATTGGGATCCGGGTGCTCAGACAAAACGATGCTGGATGTAAAATGCCCGAATTCGAAAGGTTAGATCGAAGTTGCAGGCACTCCGAGCGACTGTCCGATACTTGGGGATTGCATAGAAAAGTCCGAGTAGCAGCAGCACCAGCTCCGCTGTTGCCGCCGGGCCAGCGGAAGTTCGATAGCGATATTCGGATGTGTCGCGTGTACGGAGGAGCGACGTTTTCTCAAGTAGCCCGAGGTGACTGCTGGGAGGATCGAGAAATATACGAAAGAGTCGAGCGACGAGTTAGTGGTTTGGGGCAAGGGTGGCGAGAATGGAAAAATCAAAGCGGGCGAGGGCAAACGGCGCGGCGAGGGGAGGATCAGAGGCTGGTTCGAATGCCGAAAACCTCGCTCCGCGTGAGCCTGCCCGTGTGCCCAGGGTGACGGGGGCGCCTCAGCCGAGAAACGGAAAAAGTAGCGAGGGGGAAGGGAGGGGGGAAGGGATAAACAGGATCGAGCAGGAATGAGCAAACTCCGTACGGCGAATGCGTACAGAGCGCCGAACGAGACAGCGCGGCGGTAGGGGCTGTGCGAAGTGCTGCTTGAAGCGCGCGGAACTGGCGGAATTTCGCCAACACCCCGTAGCGGCGGAGGCGTTGGAGGAGGCACACAGCCGGTCCCGTGCCGCTTACCGCATCAGTTGGTTCGAGGTTTCCGGACTCTGCGCACCGACAGGTTAGTTTTCCTCCGCGATTCTCGTCTCTCTCCCTTCCTCCTCACCGAAGAACCCTGTTTGAGCTTGTTCGCTCTTCCCGCTGCTGCCCTTTTCTTCGTCTCCCCATAATGCAACTTGCGAGCTTTCCTTCTCCGTCTCGGATCGAACTCCGCGCGGTCTTTCATCTCTCGTTCTCATTCACCCGTTCATTCATTTTCCCTCCATTCAATCCTCTCTCTCGCGCGCGCGCGCGCGCGCTCTCACTCTCTCCCGTTCTGCTGGCTTTTATATACAACCGGCACCTGTTCCTCATCAGTCAGATTCGCACACTCGCTATCTTCTCCGCGAAAACGTAGTTTTTTTTCACACGAACCCGTTCTCGAGTTTATCAAAAAATCCTTTATTTTTTTTGTCCCCATAAACCTCCCATCGATTCCCCATACACTTTTAAATATTCTCCGTAAAAACACCATCGAAATCGGTAAATCGATTATCGCGATTTTTATTATGCCTTTTTATCGAGTTTTCACGAGATATCGCCCTTTCGAGTTTATCGCTTGATCCAAACATTTCGTGCATTTTTCTTACCCCCTGTTTTATGGTGCTTCGGAATTTTAAGGTAAAGTAGGCACTCGACAGTTGATCCTCGTTTCCAACAGCGAGCTTTCGAACAAAAATCAATAATTCGATTCATTCCACAATACAGAGAGAAAAAGCTTCACTGAAAAGAAAATTTTGTTGGAAAAGATCGATATTTTGTTGGATTCGTTCGACTAAACGTTTTTTTGAAAATTCACTAAATTGAAAATTTGGAAATTATTTTTAAATATTGAGTTTACCGTTTTGAACAAAATATCGAAATTTTTTGACATTATTTAATTTTCAGTGTTGTTATTTTTATTGGTATTTTTGGAAAAAACTACCGTGTTTTCTAATAAACGTGATGAGGACTGTCAACATGATAAAATTTATCGTGCTGAATCAGGAAAATTGGGTGTCACATTTTTAACACTTCCTCTGTAAGCCTCGGCCCGTTTATGAGATCAAAATCGAATGAAAAAATGTATTTTTCTAAAATTTTATAATTAAAATTCCAAATTGAAGATTTCGAACAGTAGCCTGAATTTTTTCGGAATTTTCGGAATGTGATAACAGGCTGTAAGAACGATGTGTCCAGGTTTACAGACGAAAGGTGCGGAAAAAACGTTTACAGACAAAGTGTTAATTTTCTGCTCCGTTTATTGAATCAAAAACGAATGAAAAAATGTATTTTTCTAAAATTTTATAATTTAAATTACAAATTGAAGATTTCGAACAGTAGCCTGAATTTTTTCGGAATTTTCGGAATGTGATAACAGGCTGTAAGAACGGTGTGTCCAGGTTTACAGACGGAAGGTGCGGAAAAAACGTTTACAGACGAAGTGTTAATTTTCTGCTGCAAAGTACATTTTTTTCTAAGCAAGATAGTAATTTTTTTTCATCAAAAGCCATAATTTTTGTAACATGCTTCTATAAATACTGCATTGCGTGTTTTTTACATCACGATCGAGTAGAACAATAGCTCGTCAATTTTTAACAAATTTTTCTCTCCGTGCACCGTGTCAATGTCGACGTGAATTTTTTCGTAAGCGGTTTTCATAAAATGTGAAAAATATGGAGGTCCTCGAGCGACGAAATCGCTTTCAGTTCGCGAGGGACAATTTCCCAAAAAGCTCTAGCCTCTCGCATTGATCCATTTGGCTGATTTCCCGTTACAAAAAGATTTTCAAATTTCGCTCGGAAAACCCTCGAACCCCATGGGAATACGAGAAATGAAAAAAAAAAAACAAAAAACAAAAAAAAAACATGATCGAGAAAGTCATTTTCGACTCGCAGGATCCCTCGGACACGAATTTCAAGTTGTAACTTTTGATGCTTGGGCTAAATTCAAGAGTGAGCCTATAATCTTTGCTTCAGCAATTTTCGCAAAAAATGTGACGTAAAAGTAAATAAAGACGATTAATTCATTTTTTTTATAATTCACGAACGAGGCGTTGACGTACTTTTTTTTTAGAGTCTCGAAAATCCATCGATTCGACTATCCAATTTCGCAAGTTCGTCCCGACGTGTTAAAAAAAAATTGAAAACTGTTGCACACGTTTTTTTGAAAATTTTGACGTTTGGTCACGTTCGATAGGGAATTTAAAAAAAATGCTCGATGGGGGCAATTTGACGCAACGACTGACGTACTTGCGGACGACATAGCCCCACGGAGTATCGAACAAATAAAAAAAATTCCCGATATTTATTTTTTATTTCAATAACACGGAATCTGCAAGTGTAATTTTACGAAACGATTGTTATGGATTTTTTAAATTTCTTTTCGTTGCCAAAAATTCGGTGGGTTTATGAAATTTTTTATTCCGAGTCAATTTTCTGACGAAAATCCGCACGGCGCTCGACGCTAATTTTCGTCGACAACGAAAAAGTACAGATCTGTTATAAAAATTTGGCATTAATCGAGCAATTATTGTGAAATTTCGACAAGCACAAAAAACTGGAGCTTTAAGAAAAAAAAAAATAAAAAATCACCTGCTCCGATCGAGGCTCCATGGCTGCGCGTTAAAATACGAAATAAGGATTTTTGGAAAAGACACACTCAGCGATTCTGCATTTCGTTCGAAAATCCATGAAATTTTTTTTCATTTTTCTTTTTTTTTTTTTTAACTCCAGTTTTTTGTGCTTGTTGAAATTTCACCGTAATTGATTTTTGGAAAAGACACTCAGGGATTCGGGATTTCGTATAAAAATCCATGAAAAATTTTTTCATTGTTTTTTTTTTTAAAAAAAAAGCTCCAGTTTTTTGTGCTTGTCGAAATTTCACAGTAATCGCTCGATTAATGCCAAATTTTCATAACAAGTCTGTACTTTTCATTGTCGAAAAAAATTTGCGTCGAGCTTCGCGGATTCTTGTCACAAACTTGATTCGGAATCATAAATTTTCCAGATCCACCAAATACTTACGCAATTGGGAGACGGGGTGATTAATTATTGCTGCTCTTGTGAGATACGAGAATTTATCGAGAGTCACGGGGTGGCCCGCAACCAAGGGGCGAAGGAGTCGAAGAAAAATGGAAAAATCCAAAATCCATGTTCGCAGATTTTTTGAACTGGAAAAAACTCGTGAAAAATTGACAAAAATTGGAAGGACGAATATTTTTAAACAATAGAAAGTAACGCCATGCGAAGCTGCGTGCCCATACACACGCAATATATAAATCGTTGCTGCGGGGCTGAAGCTCTTCGAGGTGGGTGTCATCGCTCATTGACATTTGGTTGTGCGACGAGAAGCGAAGCAACTGGCAGTGGCGGCGGCCGGGTGTGGAAATGAGTAACCAGCCGCGTAGGCGTTTTAGGGTAGTCGGAGCGTCGCTTCAAATCCGCAATAAACACCTTTCATTTGTTCCTTTATTTGTTTTACGGACGTCACTCGTCTCATTATCCTGGCACCTTCATTTTCACTCGATCGCGTCCTATTATTTTTATTTATCTCAAGGGACTCGATGAAAAATAAGGAACAAAAATTCTTGCCTCGGAAAACTAAATAGATTAAACGCTCGATCGCGATGCCAAATTAACTCGTCGATCACAACATTGAAGAAAAAACGGCCGATTCGCGTTCTGAATTTTTTCGACATTAACCCTTAATAGTCGTACCTCCGGATTATGACGTAATAGTCCTTGGGGTTGTTATCAACCCCACTCACTTTGCAAGGCGACAAATAGTTGAAAAATCGTTAAAAAAAATAAAATAAAAATGCTACAATGTATTTTCAACCCTTGAGTAACGACCATGATGATTGTATTTAATTCGTGCAATTATTAATATATAAAAAATGTCGAAAAAAAAAATTCTGCAAAAATGACGTTTTTTTACAAAAACGATGCAGAAATTGTAATTTTCAATTAAAAAAAAAAAAATTATCGTTTTATAAGTTCGAAATAGCATGCTTTCAGGTGGGACTGGTTTAAATTAGCGACCGTTCCAAAAAGTATATTTTCACACCGTTCGCTTCCTACGGCTTCCAAAACTGAACTAACGGGCCCTTTCAAATAATAACGATGAGGCTCCTTGCTGGAAGGTTCAAACTACCGATAGAGGGTGTCACAAGTCCCGTTTTCTCAAAATTTCTATTACGTATCGTGGGTCAAAAGCGGCTGGGGTAAAATTAACCCCATGTGACCATTAAGGGTTAAAGAAAAATGAATTTACACTTTTAACAATCCGGGCACATGCAGCCAATGTTTATTTTCTATAAAATGAAAATCAATCGAATTGGCCTTTTGGAATCTTATTAACAATACTCGAGGGATATTGATACTGGCGTCCGATCAGGGGAGTCTCTTGCGGTAGAATCAAATTATCAACGAATTTCATATGTCAGCCTCTTGTCCTGTGATCGAGGACAGCAATAATTCAATAAAGACATCCGGCCTCATGGCAGAACCCACACCGTTCAATCTGCTCATGGAAACATAGTTTCGTTAAAAATCGATCGATCGCCCATGACATCAATTAATTCTCTAGCATTACGTCACTGCAGGCTTTACGGAGGGTGGATCATGAAATCCAAATAATCAGAATTTGATCAAATTTGGTGATAACATTCTTTGGCATCAAGTATAGCAACACAATTTTTTTCCAAATATTTCACCACGTGGTTATCGAATTATTGATAGTTAAATCGAACTTCTTATGCACGAGATGTATGTAAACTCTGTCAAGAGTCGCCGTAGCGACTCGAGACAAGTACATTTTGAAACAAATCGCTACAAGACACTTTTACACCAAGGACCACGTTATTTCCAACTGTTTTCGAAAATGTTCGAAAATTGTTTCCGGAATATCTCATTAATTACAGAATTTTCAAGGATGTTCAATTTTTTATGTTCTTAATCCAACCTCCTTAATTATCATTTTTTTTCTACTCCTCCATTCGTTTTCCTTTCTCTTCTCTTTTTCGCCCGGATTTCAAGGTCATAATATTATTTTCATAAACAAAAATCGGCAGGTTGTTCATTAATATTGTAGCGAATTAATTATTTCCCTCTATGGGCGTGTTAACGATGAACCCTTCGAGTGCACACCACCTGAGAGTGCATATTGGGTCAATCTGACCCAAGGCGTTTTTCAAATCGTCGTATTTCGGTAAATATGCATTTTTTGTTTTTTTTTTGTAGATTCGTTTTTTGTAGTAAATCATCCAGAAAATGGTTGGGGTCAAAATGACCCAGTGTGTACTCGAAGGGTAAACATTTTTTTTATAGTTCACTACATCCGAAAAAAAACATCTCTCGATATTACGGAAGCTTCTTCTTATAATTTAGTGGCAATTATAAAACATTGAGCGGAGTGATAATTTTTTTCGTTTGCCTTGAATAACTCATTGTCGTCATCCCCTGCTGGCTATTTCGTCGCCCCGTGCGGAATTGTGGAAAGAAAGGAGTCAGGGAGACGAGATACGCCACTGCGAGGCGGGCACACACTTGTTGCGAGCCTGTACGATGCTAATAATTCTCGACCGGCTCGTTTAGTCGTTTTTCTTTTCACTCCCAGAGGAAAATTTAGGCAGAACATTTATTTCAACCTATTTTACGGCTGTTTATAAAATTAATGAAAAAAGAAAGAAATTGCTTCCTCAGGATTTAGCACGATGCTCAAATCTTCCTCTATGAGGTACTATATTTTTAATTTTGGCTTCCTCATAGAGGAAGCTTTGAGCATCGTGCTAAAATCTTGAGGAAGCAATTTGCAGCGTTTTTAATAAAATGTTCACTTTTTTTTCACGATTTTTTACTTTTTTTTAAAATAATTTCGACAAAATTTCTAGAAAATGAAAAGTACAGACTTATGCACAATATCTTACAAAATTTCCAAAAATTAAAGCAGCTAGATGATTTTTTAAAAAACTCAGATTTTCGTAAAATTCGGAAAATCATAAAATTTAAACCGTTCAACCAATGTTTTCCAAATTCAATACCAACTTTCCGATTATGATACTCTATTTATAAAAAAAATAATTAGTAATAAATCTTAAAATTTGCAGAAGTTGGAGCGTCGATACCCTTTTTTTTGAAAATTTCAAAATGCCGTAGAATTCGTATTTTTCTATCAATTCCAACAAAATTATCAGAGAACGAAGAACTTGTATAGATTAACATCTGTGCAAAACGGGAGCCCTGTAGCTCAAACCGTTCTCGAGTTATGAACGTTTGAATTTTACAGTGCCAGAACATACACACACACGCACATCCGGAAATTTTTTCTAGAAATGATTTTTCGATGTTTTGGGACATTTTAAACGCATTGACATTAAAAATTGGAGAAAAAAAATGTTGACCGTCACATAGTTTCCTCCATGAGGAAGCAATAGGAAGCGGGAATCGGAACAGGGAATATACTATCGAAGGAATCTCGGGGAGCATTGATTTTTGTCACTTTCTTGATCCACGAAGCCACAAAGATTTGATAGATTTTTGAAAAAAAAAAAAATTTTAAAGAAAAGTCTTTTTGACCGTCGTTCATGCTCGTTCGGACGCACAAAGTCCGGGGAACGCCATTCGCCAGGAAATCTGCTGTCTCTCGCGTGGGATATACGGAGAAAGCTTTCTTGAGTATTCTTTGATATCGGAGGCTGGAGAGCAGATCTGAGCCTGGCGAATGATTCCGCCGTTGTTGGAAGCGTTGCGAAAGTAATATTCCCTAGCCGCCTACCAGGCCAACGTCAACACTCGACGCTTTCTTTCTTTCTTTCTTTCTTTCTTTCTTTCTTTCTTTCTTTCGTCGCCCGCCCCCGCAGCCCTTTTTTATTTCCTTTCTTTTCTTTTCTCCCCTCACATCTCGTCTGCTTCCTTCTCTTTCCCGCGCTTCCCTCTATGCTCGCTTTTCTTCGTCTCTCATTTAATTTCTGCCGTCCGTGCATCACACACATTCGCACAATAATCACTTCGCTTTACAATAGCATTATATTCCTCTTTCAATGCGGCGTACGACGCTTCGAAATTGAATTCCGTTCT
This sequence comes from Hyposoter dolosus, assembly GCA_963921915.1. Classification (NCBI taxonomy): domain Eukaryota; kingdom Metazoa; phylum Arthropoda; class Insecta; order Hymenoptera; family Ichneumonidae; genus Hyposoter; species Hyposoter dolosus. The sequence continues at coordinate 14,687,590 of OY998132.1, read as the reverse complement.
GTACCTTTGTTAAATATTGGCCCGATTCAAATGAAACACCCGGCCTCGCTTTCTTCTCGATTAATATTTGCTTTTGTAATTATTTACTCGATTATAATTATTCCTCGACGCCGCCGCGAGGACTTTGACACGAACCTTGCCAAAATTAATGTTTTATTTACTTTTCTTCGTTTGGCCGAGAGCCGAGACCTGCGAAAACGAATCTTTGAGCATTGAAAAAAACACATTTATCAAGAGGAAGCAATTTGCAAATTTCAATTTCTAGCGTTTTTTCTATTTGCATCTAAACTATACAATTTCGACAACTTTTCTATAGAAAGTAAAAAAGAAGTACAGACTTATACACAAAATTTTACAAAATTTGCAGAAATTAAAGCGGTTGGACGATTTTTCTAAAAACTCAGATTTTCGTAAAATTTCGAAAAATCATAAAATCTAAACCGTTCAACCGATATTTCCCAAATTCAATACCAAACTTCCTAATATGATACTCTACTGATAAAAAAAAAAATTAGCAATAAATCTTGAAATTTGCCCAAGTTAGAGCGTCGACACCCTTTTTTTGAAAATTTCAAAATGTCGTAGAATTCGTATTTTTCTAGCAATTCCAACAAAATTATCAGAAAACGAGGAGCTTGTATAGATTAACATCTGTGCAAAACGGGAGCCCTGTAGCTCAAACCGTTCTCGAGTTATGAGCGTTTGAATTTTACAGTGCCAGAATATACACACACACGCAAATCCGGAAATTTTTTCTAGAAATGATTTTTCGATTTTTTGGGACTTTTCAATCACATGAATGAACATTGAAAACTGTGGAGAAAAAAAAAAAATTCTGTGAGAGAGCAAAATGATCGAAAAACGAAATATTGAAAAGTTTTTGTTGGCCCGAGGGAGGGTGTTTCACTTCACTGGCCACGCGATCCCTTGCCACGATTTCAAATTCAAATAAATAATCCATCAATCATATTGAATATCGAAAAGGGTTGGATCCGGAATATACGCGGGAGCACGGATCAACGAGAGGCCGCTAAATTCAAACAAACGACCATATATTGATTCGTTTTTCCAGAATTATTTGGAGCCTTGACTTTTTTTTCGAGACATATCACTCGTGTACATAGGAAACGGGCTAAAGTTGGGATAGAAAGAAAATTTCAAGGTTTTTCAAAGGTGAGGATGAATGTCGTATATACATGTGTATATTTTTCTGCTTATACGATCTCTTTGCCAAAATAAATTAACTCGCATCAACGAGAGTTAACCCTTCGAGTAAACACTGGGTCATTTTGACCCCAACAATTTTTTTCACCGATTATTTGGCATTTAATTTTCGTTTTCGTCAAAAAATCCATTTGGCGACATAAAATATGGATTATTTACTACAATAAACGTCTCTGAAAAAAAAAAAAACGAAAAATGCATATTTACCGGAACACAACGATTTGAAAAACGTCTTGGGTCAGATTGACCCGAGATGCACTTATAGGTGTGCACTCGAAGGGTTAAAAATCAAACTACAAAAAAAAAAAACGGTCCAGAGCAAATTTATTTTCTCGCATTCTCGATTTATTTCAATTTCGTTTTCTACAATGTTAATATCGCATTAATTCTCAGATTGCATTATCCGCTTGTCTGATTCTCACGTTTTCTCCGATTTTCAGATTTTCCCAGAAAAACAATAGAGATTTTTAAATAGTGAGAGTGCGAGTGGGCGAGAGAGAGAAAGAGCGAGAGAGAGAGAGAGAGAGAGAGAGAGAGAGAGACGAGGGAGAATTGGCAAGATGCAAAGAATCGGTATACTGGGATGTATTTTTTTGGCACAAACGTGTGTGAGCTTCGCGACGGAGGCGCAACGCCATAGTCCTGAGAGAGACCCGATGACGTCTTCGGAAGCTGCAATATTCAGCGAGATCGCGTCTCGTGACAAAAGGGCCAACAAGGCCGAGCCAAGCTGCGACGAATTACGAGCGATGTGGATATACAGCAAACGACAGAGTCGGGCAGCCGAGACGACCAATGATTTACCCATGTATCGCGATCCCTTCGCTCACAATATATGGGACACTTATCCCGTAAGATCCTCCAATCCGCTCGGTTATCGAGGTACGAGAGACGCTTAAATTCCTCAATTCTGTCTTGTATGCTGTGTCTCTTTATTTTCAATATTTCTTCATTCAAATTTACCTCCGACATGTCAAACTAATCGTATACTTTTAAGAATGCTATAGATTCTCGAAAACTCAAGCTTTCTTGGCCATTAAGGACGTTGTATGGCGACGGTCAAATCTAAATTTTTGTTTTCACTTTTTCTTACATAAAAAATGGTTTGCGAGCCCAAAAGTTCATTAAAAAAAAGTTGTTACAAATTGACTAAAGAATAACATGCTCTAAATCCAAGATTGTTCGAGGTAATCTGTATTTGTTGTATAATAAACAAAATTTCGATAAAATTTAACGACCGATTTTTTTGAAAAACTAAATAAAGTTTCTTCGATGTAACATAAAAGTGTATGCAAAATTTTAAGAGGCTCTACCATTTAGAAATCGAAATATTAAATGTTGAAAATTGAAACTTTTAACACACGCTCTTATGAGAAACTACTGAAAATTGTGATTTTTATAAATAAATATCTCGACTTCTTCATGGTGAAATCTCTTAAAATAGCGCGAGCTATTATATATGACTATTTTCTTTGTATGGTGCAAATTTAGAAGAATTCTATCGATAGAAAATTTTGCATACAACGTCCTTAAACCTAGAACGGTAACCTTATTTTTTTCGACCTATTCCAATAACCTGGGGTCACAAATGACCCCAATTTTCAAAAATTCATATCTCTGGTAAAATTCAACGAAAAGGGTTCATCTTGAGCTCATACTTTTCGTTTTTTAATGCAGAATCACGTAAGCTTGGAGAAATCTTGCTTCAAGTTAAAAAATTGGTCAAAAATGCGGTAAAACGATAAAAAACGGGAGAACGAAGGGAGAAAGGGCGCGGGATTTAAAGTCGCATGGGGTAGTTTTTGTAACTCCAGGTTACCGTTCTAGGGTTAATATTATGTCTGTTTGCTCCGTCAACGACGCGAATGTTCTCTGCATCTGCTTCTTTTGGCAAAATGTCTTCCTTCATTGTTCGTAAGTTGCATTTACGCCCCAAGGGTCATAATATTATTAACGCTGCACGTTTATCAAGAATTGTGCAGAAAAAACGTGCCCTGGATATTTTCACAGATTGATTCACGTAATAAAAATATTTAATAAACGCGGAATCTCTCTCTCTCTCTCTCTCTCTCTCTCTCTCTCTCTCTCTCTCTCTCTCTCTCTCTGTCTCTCCCTTTTTTTTGTGTGATTATTTTTTTAAATTGTCATGGCGATGTATGGTTGGGTGGAGTTTTTTGTGAGCGGTAGTTGTTATTATTTTCGGAGCTATTATTGCTACTATATTTATGGTAATTTTTACTTTTCTTGCATTTTTCTGCTTTATTCGTTAATCTTAATTCATAATTTCACGTCTTTCAGTTTGAGTCTTTAATTTTAAGGTTTACTATGGACATATGTACTTTTTATGAACTTAGTGGGGGTTGTGACGGTTTATTTTTCTTTGTTATTTTTATGTTTGCCTTGAGCAGTAATCCAAGTCATAATTAACCCTTCGAGTACACACTGGGTCATTTTTACCCCAACAATTTTCTGATGCTCAAATCTTTCTCTATGAGGAAGTTTCGAATTCATAATAATCCACGTTTATCGATTGGAACAATGAATCTCGAATATTGCGAAGTGAGTGTCGATGAACCGGTTGATTATTATTTTTATTGATTTTTGTTTCTTGTTGGATGCGAACCGACAGATAACAGCGGTGCTGGGCAATCGCGTGGTCGGGGTGCCGGTGGTGGATCGTCCGTTGTTTACGGAAAACTCGTTCACAAAGCTCCGGCTGGAAGCAGATTGAGAAACGGTATGCCTAATCGGATGAAATCGTTCGAGGAAGTTTCCCGTCTTTATGGAACGATTAATCGGCAAATGCCCGATCCACGACGTCGACATACTAACTTTCGTGTCAGCGGTGGTGGAGGAGCGCCGATATCGGAAGTTCCCCAGGCCGGAAGCTTCCAGCATCTCAAGGAACTCATACGCAGCGAACGCGCTCGTGAACTGCAGGTTTAATTATTTCTTTATTTTCAATCATACTTTCCAAAAATTAAGAAAAAAAAAAAAGAAAAAAAAATGAAAATTGCTCGATTTTCACGTTTTTTTTTTGCATTTGTTCGTAATTTTTCAATGTACAATTGAAATTATTCGAATTTATCTACATGATAAATAAACTGGCAACAGGAACAGAGAGACGCGGAAGAAATGGCAGCGCGAGCTGCCGTTTTGAAGGAAATCGCAAACGGCGAGAGACGCGTCTCCCAAGAATCACGAAGACAATTTTTAAACTCCGTGCAACCATATCCCGAACGAAAAAGTCTCAATTACGGTTACGGAGAGTCGCGATACGTGCCCGTCCTGGCCAATTTCGACGGGGGATCCTTGGTAAGTCATCCTTCATTTACTTTCCCTCCACATCGGAGCTTCCACCCCCAGCAGAAGCTCAATTCGAATTTCCATGCCAAAGCGAGCGCGTAGCTTCGATTTAGAAATTCCGAACCACGCAGTTTTTATCGTCAAATTCAATTTTTTTACTTTTCACACTCAACGAGCTTTAAATTCAATTTCTACAAATACATTGCGAACCGACTTGCCCTTTTGCGATCGGTGTCGAAAAAAAAAAACCATGTGGATGGAGTCGAATCGAGTAGGAAAAAAAATTTATTAAAAAAAAAAGAATCGAAAAAAATAGATTAATAAAAAACATGCAAGAAAAAAAATCAAACCAAAAAAGCAAATTGAATAAAGAGAAAATAATTCAATCGTTCATAGCAGCTTCCTCTAAATTTTTTGTTCTCATTCAGAATTATCGATCATGAATGAAGTAAATTTGAATAATTGAAAAAAAAAACGCTGCAAATTGAAAGTTGCAAATTGCTTCCTCAAGATTTAGCACGATATGCTCAAATCTTCCTCTATGATGTACTATATTTTGAATTTTGGCTTCCTCACAGAAGAAGCTTCGAGCATCGTGCTAAATCTTGAGGAAGCAATTTGCAACTTCCAATTTGCAGCGATTTTAATAAAATTGTCACTCAATTATCGATTTTTACTTTTTTTTTTTAAATAATTCCGACAACTTTTCCAGCAAGTAAAAAAGAAGTACAGACACAATATCTTACAAAATTTACAAAAATTAAAGCAGTAGGACGATTTTTCAAAAAAACTCTGATTTTCGTAAAATTCGGAAAATCATAAAATTTAAACCGTTCAACCGATATTTTCAAAATTCAATACCAACTTTTCTATTATGATACTCTATATATAAAAAAAAAAAATTAGTAATAAATCTTAAAATTTGCGGAAGTTAGAGCGTCGACACCTTTTTTTTGAAAATTTCAAAATGCCGTAGAATTCGTATTTTTCTAGCAATTCCAACAAAATTCTCAGAGAATGAAGAGCTTGTATAGATTAATATCTGTGCGAAACGGGAGCCCTGTAGCTCAAACCGTTCTCGAGTTATGAACGTTTGAATTTTACAGTGCCAGAACATACACACACACACACAAACATCCGGAAATTTTTTCTAGAAATGATTTTTCGATGTTTTGGGACATTTTAAGCACATTGACATTGAAAACTGTAAAAAAAAAAATCCTCACCGTCTCATAGTTTCCTCTATGAGGAATCAAAAAACGATATCTGCAGAAAAATAATTGAAAAAACAAAAACTGTAAAAATTGTATCGTTTTATTTCTCGCAGCGGACAGCCGATAAATACGATCGTGACACGATGTTACATAAATGAACCAAGACTCGTGAACCATCACTAACGAAGAATTTGCAAGGAAACGTTGTCACTGATGAACTGCCGAACATGTGAATATTCTACAATCTCCGTCGCGTCGAGGACTGAAAGAAGACATTTTTAAACTACAAACCGAAAAAAGGGCACTCGCACGAAAGCCAAAAAAAAAAAAAAAAACATGAAGAAGAAACCAAACGGTAAAGATATAATATTGGGATCCGGTCGTTGGAGCAAAAAAAAACTGCTTGCGGGTTTGCTCGTCAAGATGGCAGAGCAAAAAATGATAAACTTTATCGAAAATTAAGGAGATTAATGAAAAGCGGGTTCGAGTCGAGGGGGAACAATGAAGTGGAATAAGAAAAAAAAACGAGAGCAATCTCATTAATATTATTATATATCGTTACCATATCTCAATAGTCCTGCTCTCGAACCCGCAGTTTTCCGTAGAATCTCTTATTCTATTAATAATATTATTATTATTATTATTATTATTATTATTATAGTATTTAAAGGTATTTGATCAAAGAACAGACGAGAGAGAGAGAGAGAGAGAGAGAGAGAGAGAGAGAGAGAGAGAGAAAGGTCGAGGGTGATTAATCGTTGGCAAAGATTATTCGGATTATCTACGCTCCACCATCGTACAGTGACGTCGGTTCACAGAAAAAATTGATCATATTTATCTCGGGTCTGTGCGAACCCGAAATTTGAATAGCCAAGAAAAAAATGTCATAATCTCCTCAAGGAATATCAACTGAATGACGAAAAAAAAAGGAGCACGATTTTCCAGAAAACAATATTCGTCGCCAAAGTACCAGCGTTCCTCCGCTCATTGGTTTTTTTTGTTGTTTTTTGTATTCAGAGAATTTACGAATCAGCAACAATTTCGTATCGTCCTAATTTTTACAATTATTTTCATTTGGACGAAGCGGGCCTTTTAAAAATTGTACGACGTTGTTTTTGGCAAGTCCGTTACGAACTTGAAATGTTTACAGTTCTCAATACCGAACGTCTCGAGACGCGAATTCATTTTCAACTCGTACTTATTGTTTCGCTGTCGCGCAAGTTTTCTCGAAAGAGAAAATACAGCAAACCGGAAATTCGCAAGTCCCGATCCGGCTCGTAACAATGAAGGAACGTTTGTACTAATAGCCCTTCGCCCAACACCGCGTCCAAGAACTTTTAAACTCGACAACGCGTTTGCTCCGATAACTTGAAACTACTTTTGCCGTGCTCGTGAGTTTTCCGCCATTTCCGGATTTTCCATTCTGTAGATATTCACCAAGACGCCCTATTCTTGACAGTTCTCAAAGAAATTTGAATATTAAACAAGAAACACGGATCAATTTATCATTAACTTCTGAAACTTTGAATAATTCATTGTTCCAAAGTTTTCCAATAACTTCACGTCGCGCGCGATATTCTCCGCTAGACGAATAATAAAAGTGAATCTCGAATTTTTTGCAAATATTAAAAACCGACAAACGAAGAGCAAATTAAAATGGAGTAAATTTTTTTTCAGTCCACGGAATCGTGAGTTTCGATCATTTGGTTGGAACTTTTCATTAATCGGACGTGGCGTTGGCGCGAATATTCCTACGCAGCAAATTAATCAGCCCATGGAAAAAATCAGAGTTTATTGTTAATAATTAACGACCGCGGCCACAAATCGAAATGCCAGAAACCTTGAATATTCCTCGAAGCGCCAAAATCTCTGTTTCTTACCAGAAAAAAAAAAAACTCATAATTCGAAGCTGCATTTGGGGCAACAGAAATTTTTACGACTCGAAAATTTTGAAAAGGCTCGTACCGAATAATATTCGCACGTGTCCGGTCCCTTCGTCCAATATTTTCCATTTTTTTTCGCTAAAGAATCAAGCCGCGAAAACAAAATCTTAATGAAAAAGGGAGAAAAAGGGGCTGGCTCAACTCCGAGAAGGATTAACTTCGTTTATACTGAGCCACTCGACAAAAACCCCGCCTTATCTAATCGGAGAATTAACGCGGGAAAGCTGGATGAAAAGGGCGAAATAATAAGTAACGATCGACAATAATATCACTTTAGCAAAAACACTGACACGGAGGATCGAAAAGCGCTGGGGACGCGCGTCCGGAGAAAGAGCAAAAAATGAAAAAGAAGAAAAGCAGAAATACAATATCGAAACGGGCATATCTATAGCTGGGCGAAGGGCAGTAGCGCTCTCGCCCTTAATCAGCGTGCATTATTCGCAATTAACAACAATCATTCGTTATTTAGTACTTTTTATTGAAAAATGGGCTAAAGTAATGGAGAAAAAAAAACAACATCAAAGGAATGGGTGGAATGATTTTACAAAAGCATCGACAATAAAGCGTCAATCGATATATAACTAATTAGCACGCGAGAAAATTTTGAGAACGTAGCCACTAAGAAAGAAAGCGAGAGAGAGAGAGAGAGAAAGAAAAAGGTTTATGTGGTGTGTCGGTCGACGGGAATATCCCAAGGGCAACGGACGAGAGTTGGGATCGAAGTTAGGGAGGGAAAATATATATATATATATATATCTTTTTCGAATGCATATCTTCATTAATGTTTGCCGTGTTTTGAATGTTGGGTGAGAGTATTTCGGAATAACGTCGGAATAAATGAAGACGAATGGAGATTTCGTGAGCACGAGGCGTTTCACGCCGCATCTGCAAGCGAGCCAACGTTTTCTATCGCCTCTTTGAACGCTCCTCTCAATTGATTTTCCCATAATTTCAATACAGAAATAGAAATTTTGAGAAAATGGGACTTATCGCACTCTCTATCGGTACTTTGAACCTTCTAGTAGGGAGCCCCATTGTTATTATTTCAAAGGGCTCGTTAGTTCAGTTTTGGAAGCCGTAGGAAGCAGACGGTGTAAAACCTGTGGTATACTTTTTGGAACTTATACTTATGAAACTATTTTTTTTTTTTTTTTTAATTGAAAATTACAATTTCTGCATCATTTTTTGTAAAAAAAAAAAAAAAAGTCGTTTTTGCAGAATTTTTTTTTCGACATTTTTCAACTATTAATCGCCTTCCAAAGTGAGTGGAGTTGATAACACCCCCAATGACTATTACGTCACAATCTGGAAGTGTGACTATTAAGGGTTTTTAAATAATGAACAATAAAATGTTGAGGAACCTTGGAGGAGAGGCCATAAAACGTTTGCTGGTTCGCGACACGAATCTCTCGAGCCAAATTGTGCGAGGATAATAATACCAATGACAATAATTGTGAGGAAAATAAGGAGAAGATTAAACAAAACGGCATAAATATAATGTTTTGGAGTATAAGGCTTAACTACGTGTCATATCAATATGAAATTTCCGACAATAACTAAAGATACAGCCATCCGGGTGACGATTACGATAACAATAACGATAAAACTAATAATAAAAATAAGAAAATATAAATATTACATATGTCAATATGATGTGGGTCCCCCGTCAAGCTAGTCATTCGGGCGATGGGACATCAACAATCCCTCGTCGAATAATATCATATCTTTAACTGTGCGTGAGACAATAAATTATTTATTCAAAAGAAGAATGAATAGATTTAAACAATGATAATAATAATAATAATGACAATGTACGAAACGACAATATGGCGCACGTTTAATAGATAGATGATTGTTCTTGGAGACTATTATAAAATTATTAACTCTATCGCAAAAACGGTGGGAAGACATGAAAAAAAAAAAATACAAAAAAAATACAAAAAAAAAAAAAAAACCCCAACAAGTTCGATTATAATAATTAAATCCGATTTGGCCAGAAACATGCGCCTCTTTTGTTGAGCAAATAGGAAAAATATAAAAAATCTATGAAATAAGCGCGACCGAGGCGACTGAGCCAATATTTTTCTAAAAACAAATTGCTTTTGCGTCTCACCTCGAGCGGAAATTTGAGAATCTACGAACGAACAACCGATCGATCGATAAACAACAAAGACGAAAAAAAAATACGAAGAAAAAAAAAATCAGATTCTCTGTTTCGGCTCCACACACTCTTGTACACGAAAAAAAAAGCTTGCTCCAAATAATTGCACGGGTAACCAACGAGCAACAATATAGTAGGAATGTAATTAAAGGGAATAACCGTCTTTGCCATCGCGGGTCTAATTCCCCGAAGAAATAATGATCCTTCGATGATAAACAGGAAAATACACGAGATTTCAATCTCCAGATAGACTGACAATCGGATTTGATGCACGATAGTTCAGGTTTACCTGATTTTTATTCACGCGCAATAGTCGCTTCCTCAAAACAATTAATCACTATATCGAGTTTATGGAAAATTGTTTAAAGGTCGAGGACTATTAAACGTGCGTACAAATGCTCTATATACTCTTGAAGAATGTGCTCTAGTTATTTTCATACGTATTCCCATTACTGCGTGAGCATTTCGTTCGGAAGCTACCAAAGAAATATTAAGGTATTACTATCCCGAAACGACTTTATTTATGGTTCTTTCAAAATTTCGTACAAACGTTATTGCCACCAAAACTAACAGTTTTCTCCTATGAAAAAAATTTTCTGACGTTCAGAATTCGAAATATTAAATTTCAAATTTTTTCCATCTAAACGCGTGTAAATTGAAGTCACGTTTCATTTAAAAATTTTGAGAAAAAAAAAAAAAACAAAAGAAACGCAACTTCAATTAACACGCGGTTAGATGGAAAAAATTAAAAAATTGAAATTTAATATTTCGAATTCGAACATCAGAAAATTTTTCTTCATAAGAGAAAACTTAGTTTTGGTGCAAAGAACGTTTGTAGAAAATTTCGAAAGAACCCTAAATAAAGTAGTTTTAAGAGACGTGAATCCAATGAGAGTCGAGTAGTCCGAGACTTTTATCCTCAAAGACAAATATAAGAGAAAAAACGAGGAATCCAGTGAGTGAGAGAGAGAGAGAGAGAGAGAGAGAGAAACGAAAATAAATCGAGTATCGTGTCTATCTGCAAAAAGCTTTCATCTCCTTTTTATTTAACTTTGCTATTCGCTGAATTTTCTTCCGTCTCTAAAGTCATGAAAATCTTACAAATATCAATATCCAAAAATCCTTCAAGATGAAACTAAAATTTAGACTCGTTTATTCCACAATAGAAAATCCGATTTTGTTGTACAGATTTATCAGAGACGAGCTAACGAACGCTCGATTCAATCACGCATTCTTTAAATGTGGCTGAACAATTAATAAATCCCACTTGCGGCCGAACTTTATGTATAAGATGTGTCAGACAATAATACGGCTTAATGTCACTAACGGTCACTCTAAGCCTGACTGAAGTTGTATAACTTATATATTGCATTACAATATTTATTAATTATACATACGTACTTATAAACAAATATCTATTGTACGTAATGTAGACTATGTATTAAATATATATATATATATATATATATATATTAAAAATAAAATAATTGAATGATCATCGACGATATGCACGACCTTTTTGCCTCTACATTCTCCGACTTGAAACATCAACATTAAATATCGAAAATGTGCAAAAACACTTGGGCGAGCTTCGAATTACGTTCCTAATATAATTTTTCGGCACTTTGGGTATTTAAATCGATTTTTCACCAACTAAATCTTGATGAGATTGAATTTTCTCTTCGGCATGAAAAAAAAGAAGAGATTCATGTGCTTATAAGTCAGATTACTGCTTTCGGAACGATTTTACGAAGAAAAAACAGAAAATTTGAAAAATGCGTAGCTGCAGGATTAAAAGACGAAGCTTTTTGTTTTCGGGATAGTTTCTTTGGCTGGCGATAAAATGCGGGAAAGAAATGAGAATATTTCTCGGTTGAATTTTATAATTCTTTAATTTTCAAAAAGTCTACACATTTTTTCAATTAATGGGAATGAAAAAAGAAACGAAATATTACTTGGGAATTAGGTGGATAAAGAGTCGCAAATTCGTGAACAACGTTCGCAAATTATTCCAGGCGCTCTCTCCGGATATCTCCGACAACGTTTACACAATTTAGTTTCGATCGGCTCTAAATGAATGTTCGCGGTCGTACTAGAAGCATCCTCGATCAAAATCGTCGTGGAAACTTGGAGAATCTCGCAGAGCTCGGAACTCGATGCCACTTGTTCCGGCTGCAACAGCTGTCGGATTTTCAATCAGAAAATATGAAGTTTACGATTTTTTGGCAATGCGTTAATGCATGTAAAAAAAATGTGTATTTCACGGTTCGAGTGCACACATCCTACAATTATATAATGGGTCAATTTGACCCAAGGCGTTTTTCAAACCGTTGTATTCCGATAAATATGCAATTTTGATTTTTTTTCTCCATATTTTATGGCCTAAAATTTATTTTTTGACGAAAACGAAAATTAATCGGTGACAGAAAATTGTCGGGCCTCCTGAAAGTGTATATTGGGTCAATCTGATCCAAGGCGTTTTTCAAATAGTTGTATTCCGGTAAACACGCATTTTTCAATTGTTTTTTTATTTTTGTGCAGACGTTTTTTGTAGTAAATTAACCAGAAAATGGTTGGGGTCAAAATGACCCAGTGTGTACTCGAAGGATTAAAAAAATCGTACCGAGAGAGCGGCATGTTGTTCGGCATTCGCCCTGATCGTTGCCCTCAGTTCCCACGTGTTGGTTTTCGTGAGTTTGTTCAAATGGTTCCTGATCATCAATGCCGTTTCGACGACAGTTTTTGCGTGCGGATCGTTCCACTTGGCATCCGGGGTTACGCGAGGAGAGCGATGCAGTGACACGGACGCTGAAACGTAAACGATTCAGTGAGGAAAATAGCATTTTCCGCAATTGATCGAAACATCAGTGGCACGAGGAATGACACGAGGTTAATTCGAAATGAAATAACGTCGCGAGAGTGAGAATTCAATGGAGCACAGTGTGCTGTTCCGTTTCGTCTCGCTCTGCTCGGCGTCGAGCGCGGCACGAGAATCCGATCGACTCACCCAAATTGTCCGGATGATAAAGCCACGCTTCTTCGGCCAAAATTGGCATAATTGGGGCCAGAGTTCTGACGACAAATACCAAAATTTCACCAATTACATCGACTGCCCCTACCCTGTAGGGCGACGTTGCCCCCTCACAGTATAATCGATCTTTTACGAGATGACAATAAACGCTGGATACGTCGTTCGCAATGAAATTTAATATCGTCTGGCATACGCGATGATATTGGTAGCTGTCGTAAAATCCTTGAATCTGAAACCATTTTTTAATAATCCATTAACCCTAGAACGGTAACCTTATTTTTTTTTTATCTATTCCGGTAACCTGGGGTCATAAATGACCCCAATTTTGAAAAATTCATAACTTCGGTAAAATTCAACGAAAAGGTTTTAATTTGGGCTCATTATTTTCGTTTTTTAATGCAGAATCACGTGAGCGTGGGGCAATTTTGCTTGAAGTCAAAAAATTATCCAAAAATGCGGTAAAACGATAAAAAACGGGAGAACGAAGGGAGAAAGGGCGCGGGATTTACAGTCGCCTGGGGTCGTTTTTGACCCTAGGTTACCGTTCTAGGGTTAAAAAGGTAATTGCGAAATCTTATAAAAAAAAAAAAGCAGCGTAATTATGCAGTTTGATTAGTTTTCCGGAAAGCGATGGAAAATTTCATCGAGTTGCTATTTCATCGATGAAAAGTTTATTAATAACGAAACGGCAACCGTTTACCGAGGGAATATCGTTGGTGGTGACGATTTGAAGCAGAGCATATAGAAAAAAATTGCATCGTTTTTCGGAAAAGTAACCAAATGATAACGACGAAGTTTTATAAAAAAAAGAAAAAAAACTTTAAGAACGGAAACTATAATCGAAAGTACCTCGTTGTTGTAATGATAAAGTTGATGCAGCATAAACCTGTCCAAAAATAAATATTGTCCTTCTACGGCATCGCAGGAATCATGAGGATTAAGAGCCCCGAGAAGAAATCGTAAGAGAGATCGGATTTGTTGAACGGATTCGGCACTCGCGCGCAAAAGATTATCGCTCAGGGGGATTTGAGAGTGCTGACAACCATGACTGGCGACCCACCACCTTAGTCGCCCAAAAGAAACGAGAGAAAAGCATAAATCGACGGAAACAGTTTAATAGTCACATGGGGTTCATTTTAACCCAGCCACTTTCGACCGACGATACGTAATAGAAATTTTGAGAAAATGGGACTCATGACAGCCTCTATCGGTAGTTTGAACCTTCTAGTAGGGAACCTCGTCGTTATTATTCGAAAGGGCCCGTTAGTTCAGTTTTGGAAGCCGTAGGAAGCGGACGGTGTAAAACCTGGGGTATACTTTTTGGAACGGTCGCTAATTTAACCAGTCCCACCTGAAAGCATCCTATTCCAAACTTATGAAACGATTTTTTTTCTTTTTAATTAAAAATTACAATTTCTGCATCATTTTTTGTAAAAAAGAGTAATTTTTGCAGAATTTTTTTTTCGATATTTTTTTTATATTAACAATTGCACCAAGTAAATACAATCATGATGGTCGTTACTCAAGGGTTGAAAATACATTGTAGTATTTTTATTTAATTCTTTTTAACGATTTTTCAATTATTTATCGCCTGCCAAAGTGAGTGGGGTTGATAACACCGCCGATGACTATTACGTCACAATCTGGAGGTGTGACTATCAAAGGTTAAACATCATTCGCAACGGAATTTAGACGAAACGCGTTTTTTTACCTCAGTGTATCAACTCCGTACGCCGGATTCTTTTTTTGATCTTTTCCTCCTTCGGTTATGTCCTCCGGATGCACAACGTTTCCCAATGATTTCGACATCTTCTTGCTTTTCTCGTCAACCGTGAATCCATGGACGAACAGGGCTCTGTGAAATTTAATATTTATTTATTTATGTAATTTGAATGAATGAATTAATTAATTAAAATTTAAATAGAGAAATTTAATATTCAACAACTGGCCGCCACGAATTTGAAGAAAAATTATACCAAATGCTTCGATCGCTTGATCCCGGTAGATAATTCGACCAATCGCCGAACTATGCCGTCAAAATTTTTCCGATCAAGGAATGAGAGACGCGACTTTACTTTCTCACAATAAACGAAGCAGCTGGTGCTTCGTTTATTCAATCATTTAGTTTGTTTTTTCCATATCTCGAAAAATCGGCATTTCAGTTTTTCATACTTGTAAGGCGATTTTCCCTGGAGAGCTACGGACGTGAGTAACGAAGCTTGGAACCATCCGGTGAATTGGTCCATCCCTTCGATGTACAGATCGGCTTGACCTTCGGGAAGAACAGCCGACCACGATAATCCACTGTCCAACCAAATGTCCATAATATCCTGTCAAATTTCGATGTTCACAGAGTTTTCATTTTGTTTTTCCTTTCCAATTATTCCCAAACTTTGGCCCCGATTTTTCCAACTATTTGCAACAAAAAGTTTTCATTCTTTCGCACATTCGACAATTACGTACTTGCCCTTTTTCCAAGTCTGTCACATCGACGTTTAGTTCTCGGAGAATCTCCGTTCCTACCAGTTCGTCGATCGACATCGTCCACCAACAGTCACATCCGTTTTTTTCGATCAACCCGCACAATCTTTCCACGAAAGTCCTAAATTTTGTTCATCCATTGCGTTCCAATTTCACAACAAAAAATACAGACCTTCGTTTATATTTTTCTTCCGATGCCAATTCAGCGCATTCAGCAGAATTTCATTTTATTATTTTCCTTCTCCATATCAACAAATTTTTCTTCTCGGGATAGAGAATACAAATGTGTATCGCGACTTACTTGTTTAGTATCATTTCGCCAGTTCGTTTGTTGTAAAGAGCTGGAATGGGTGTCCCCCAAGCTCGTTGGCGCGAAATACACCAAAAGGGTCGATGTTCAACTTGTTTGTACAGACCATTAGCCGAGGATTTTTTTTGATCTACAGGGTAAATGTCAACCTCGTTCAAGCTTTCCTGCAATTAATAGAAATAATTAATCAATTAAATAAATCCAAATTTTTCAAAGAATATGGGGTTTTCGATGTTTCCTCGGAATGCTCTGAATCGTACGAGTCGTTGGGTCGTTCTTGAACCCTTCGAGTACACACTGGGTCATATTGACCCCTACAATTTTTTCTCACCGATTGTCAGGCATTTAATGGCAACGAATTTTTTTTTTTTTAACCCTTTGAATACACACTGGGTCTTTTTGACCCCAACAATTTTCTGTCAATTTTCGTTTTCGTCAAAAAATCAATCGAGGGCTATAAAAATGGATAATTTACTACAAAAAACGTCTCTACAAAAAAAAAACAACAAAAAATGCGTATTTACCGGAATACAACGGGTTGAAAAATGCCTCTTGGGTCAGATTGACCCAAAATGAACTTATAGAATGTGTGCACACGAAGCGTTATAATGAATGTATTTTTTAATGCCTTACTATGGCTTTTTCCTTCAACGCGTTCGTATCGATGAACCACTGACGACTCGCGATCGTAAGAACTGGTTTCTTCGTTCTCCAGTCGTATGGATAACTGTGTACGATATATTCGTCGTGTAGAATATTGTCGCCCATCAATTTCACAACGGCTTCGTTCCCTTCGGTCATCACTTCGAGACCGGCGAAATTCTCACCCGCATCGGATGTGTAGCGGCCCTCTTTGTTCACCAAAGAAACCTGGAAACTCGGCGTCAGCTTGTTCGAAACGTTTGCCATTCCACCATCGAGAATCGAACCGAAACAACACGTTTTTTTTTTTTCTTACCACGGACAAATTGTTTTCGAGAGCGAGGACAAAGTCTTCGGAACCATGAGCCGGCGCGGTATGAACTAATCCAGTCCCCACATTAGTTTTGACGTGAATTCCTCGTAAAAATTGTAAACTTTCGCCCGTTATCGGCTGTGAATATCGCGCTCCCGAGAGTTGACTGCCTATGGGAGCAAGTGAAAAATAAATAATCAATAAAAATCGGCGTGATTAATCCGTAGCCACGACGTGGGTGCAAATATGCGGCGAGTCTCGCAGAAGGCGAGATTTTCAAAATATCTTTTGTGGATTTGATCATTTTTTGTGGAAAATCTTGTATTTTTCTGTTTTATAATTATTGCAATCGATAGCCCAGGATTCGCTACCCCTAAAAAGTACCCCACGCGATTTCAATCCGTACTAATGTCGATGAGACTGAACGTTTTGAAAACTCAAAGTGCAAATTTGCACCCATGTGGTGAGTACGTTAGCCCACAAGTAATGTGGCGTCTACGGGTTAAAGTTATGGAGCCCGCGGCAGAAGGAGCGACGTAACACGAATTTGTAATGTGGGAAATAAAAGTTTACCTTCGAAATGAAACAGTTGTTCGAGAGGGCCGATTTTTTCTTCGATCGATGCGATCGAATCTTTAGCAATAATGTAGAGATTTTCACTCTGATGACGAACGACGCAGTAAGTATCGTTCTCGGAATAAGCGAGAGCTTGATTCGCAACCAAAGTCCATGGTGTGGTCGTCCAAGCGAGAGCATCAACTCTCTTTGCCTTAAATTCTTCGAGTACGTCCGGGAAATGCGTCAACGGCAAACGAACGATGACACATTTGCTTTTGTGTTGATGATTGTACTCCAATTCGGATTCTGCCAGAGCTGTCCTGAATCATTTTCTTTGAGACTGAGCTTTGTCAAATTGATGAAATAATGGAAAATATTTCAAACGACCGTTTTCGAGCATCGAATAAGAACGAAAAATCATAATCAATCACATTATTTATTGTTGAAATATTCTTGGATAGTATTGTGCAAGATGCTGCAGAAAATACCTGGACGAGGGTGACCAATAAACCGGCTTGAAGTCCCGAAACACAAGCTTCTTCTCGTACAATTCGTAAAATCGTCGCAGCTGATTTTTTACGTATGGAACTCGATCGGTCGTATAACAACCAGAATCTTTCCAGTCTGCCATTATGCCCCAGGACTCGAATACCCTGCGCTGTTCCTTCACCGTTTTTGCCGCATATTTCCTGGCTGCATTATTTCAATCATTTCAAAATCTCGTTAATTTCCCCATCGACCAATACTCATAAGAATCAATAATAATAAAAATATAATAATAATAAATAATATCAATCAATAATAATAACGAATCAGTAATAATAAAAACGCTGCAAATTGCTTCCTCAAGATGCTTCAAGATGCACGATGCTCAAAACTTCCTATATGATGAACTATATTTTTCATTCTGGCTTCCTCATAGAGGAAGCTTGGAGCATCGTGCATCTTGAGCATTTTGAGGAAGCAATTTGCAAATTTCAATTTCCAGCCTTTTTTGTATTTGCATTTAAATTATATAATTTCGACAACTTTTCTAGAAAGTAAAGAGGAAGTACGGACTTATACACAATATCTTAGAAAATTCGCAAAAAAATAGAGCGGTTAGACGATTTTTCGAAAAACTTAGATTTTCGTAAAATTCGAAAAATCATAAAATTTAAACCGTCCAAGCGATGTTTCCCAAATTCAATACCAACTTTCCTATTAAAATAGTGTCGTCGAAGTATAGTCGAATGTTTTATTGTATCAACTTGATACTCGACAGAAGGCGTCAATAAATATCCACAAATTAGATCGACTCATGCACTTAATTTATTTCGTGTACTGTCCTACCGAGTTTTCGAATTTCTAGGGGCGTCAGTTCTGTTTTATGCTCCTTCAGGCTAGTCAAGGCTTTCAATTCTATTGGCAAACCGTGACAATCCCAGCCGGGTACAAATTCAACTCGCTGACCCCTTATGGCCTTACTCCGGATTGTAATATCTTTCAAAATCTGTAACGAGGAATTGCCCAGTTTTAGCCCCCAGATTGCGACGAGTCGGCGTCAGATTTATAGTAAGATGGATTTTTTTTTGGAAAAAACCTTGTTCACGGCGTGTCCCATGTGAAGTCGCCCATTGGCGTACGGCGGGCCATCGTGCAGTATAAAATCAGGCCCTCGCAAATTTTCTCTTTGCCAATTGTACAATTCCCCGAATCCGCATTTCTGTTGAATTATATTTTTGCCTGGTTATTCGACCGAACGAGAAAAAAAAAAGCGTTACATGGTAAAAAAACACCCAGTTCCGAGCCCGTCGTCGCCTTTGCCTCTAATGGTAAT
This sequence comes from Hyposoter dolosus, assembly GCA_963921915.1. Lineage (NCBI taxonomy): Eukaryota > Metazoa > Arthropoda > Insecta > Hymenoptera > Ichneumonidae > Hyposoter > Hyposoter dolosus. Next base: position 14,668,588 of record OY998132.1, on the reverse strand, counting down.
GGCATTTTTGTTGTCGAGCGTTCTAGCAGCGGCAAAAAATTTGTGCTGCTTGGAAAAGATTTTTTACCAAGTTTATACGCGTTCAAAGTTTCGGAGCTCAAGCAGCGGTTTGACAGCGAATACTGGGTGCTTTGTATTTTTTTTGCTGTGTAAATTTTCTGAAAGTTGGTCTAAAATTTGGATTCTCTTACGTTCATCAGGTATCGATCCGACTCGACTCTCTTTTCGCTCTTTACCCATGTCGGGAATTTGGTTTTTGGCAGCAATACGGACCAGCCTCGTTTGACATCTTCTTTTTTATCGGTTTCAATTTCGGTGCGTAATTTTGCGTAATTTCTACGGGCGCGTGACAATGAATCTATTAAACATTTGCCACGTCCACGAGTGTTCATCAGGGCGATCATTTTCGAGTATTTTATGTTTTTTTCTTTTTCACTTCAAACCCGGCACAATGTCGAACGTGTTCGAAAGAGCGGAATCAACTTGACTGTGGATATCGCGTACATAACCTCCCGTTTCAAACTCAAATCGACTAAACTTCCTCTGCGGAGAGTGTCACTCAAATATTCGGTCGCTGTTCTGTAGATTCTTTCTTTTACCAAATATCTGCAGCATTTATCGTTAAAACGTATTTAGTTCATTTCTCAGATGCATATCCGTCGTTATTGTTGTTTATTGTTCTCCACTGAAAATAACATAACCTCGAAAATTTGGATGATCCGCGCATGATTGAAAAGAGCCCGCCCGGAAACGTCGGCAATTTTAAAAGTACTCAATCGTCAATAAAACTTCGTTACGTCAGACTTGAAAGTTATTGAACAGACATGAAGCAACAACTTCAATGTTTTCGCCCTTTCTCCCTACGTTCTCCCGTTTTTTATCGTTTTACCGCATTTGTGACTAATTTTTTAACTTCAAGCGAAATCGCCCCAGGCTCACGTGATCCTGCATTCAAAAACGAAAAGAATGAGCCCAAGTTGAACCCTTTTCGTTAAATTTTACCAGAGATATGAATTTTTCAAAATTGGGGTCTCTTATGACCCCAGGTTACCGGAATAGGTGAAAAAAAATGGGGTTACCGTTTTGGGGTTCTAAATTTGAAGAAACACCATTTTCCCTGCTGGAGTGTTTGAAAATATAAGATCGAGATTTGCGCAATGGAGGGAAAAAATCCGCCGCTACAGCGGGTACATGAAAATTCTCTCGTACTCAGTATTAATGAAATTTAATGCAGTCTTTTATAGCTTTACACGTGATATAATATATACAAATTTGAAAGAAACAATTGCTGGGTCCTTTTTTCCAATTTTTCTCATATTTCCATTCCGAATAAATATTTAATTTATTGTTAATTATGATTATTCCCAATCAGCTTCCGGTTGGGAGTCGTACTCGCTGGTAGCAGAGTTCCGATCGGAAACAGAGTTTTCGTTCATTTTCGGGGGTGGTATTAAACGCGATATTCTTTCCATAGCAGGAGGCATGGATCCTCCACCAGCAATGCCTTTTCTTCTAAGGGCGAGTTTGGCGCGTAGGTCGTCCATTAGATCGCCGCCTACGGAGGCAGAGGACGGAGGATTTTCATCGTTGACAATATTACGTAATTTGGCTTTTCCGAGGCCACCGGCGGCCCTGATTGCGGCCATTAGATTCGTTCGGTCGTCAGTACCGGATGCCGGGGATTTTTTCTGTTCTGTGGCTTTTTCTTTCTTATTGGTGGCCTTCGCGTCGTGTCGTTGCTCGTCAGACGAACTGGCCGGAGGTGGTGGTGGCGGGGGCGGTGGCGGTGGAGGCGGCGGCGGCGGCGGTGGCGGTGGCAAACTTCCGGTCGGAATCGAAGCGGTTTCTTGATTAACGCGAATATTTTGGGGTTCTGCGATATTAGCGATTGTCGTCGCGACTGAAGGCGGCGGCGGAGGCGGCGGCAACGACGGGCTCGCGACCAGCTCCTGAGACTTCGAATCAGTGTCCGTGACATCCGGTAATTTCGGAGCATTTTGATCGTAACCCGCGTTCGTTGTTCTCATACCGCTCGTGTCCGGTAAATCGACGCGTATCGGTGTAGAAACCGCAGAAGACGGGGCGATTGGGCTCTGAGAGCTAAGGTCCAGGACGAATCTTTCGTCATCGACGATTCCCGGCAAATCGGGTAGAGTCGGCGGTACGTCGATCTGCGGCACTTGTCCGAGGCTGGGCGCGTACAAGTACGACGGAGATTCGGAATCCACCCAGTTCCAAGGCTGCACAATGGAGTCCGGGGCTGCATCTTCCAAGCTCTGCGAGGCCAATGTCCCACTGGACGGCAATTGCGATCGCCTTTCCGTCGTATTTTCCTCCGTCGATAACAGAGCGCTAACCGAGCTAATTCGACGCAAAGGTTTTTCGCTCGTTCCTGCTCTCTCTTTCCAGGGTTTTCCCATGACGTAATAAAATTGAAGTTTCTCCTCGAGATTCACTTCTCCTGGCCAATTATCCTCTTTCTCTCGCTGATTGGCTTGCCGCTGGCTCTGAATCGCCCCGGACGGCAAGGCGTCTCGCCCTTCGCTCGGTCTCCTTTTGACAAACGTGGCCGGTGGCTCTTTTATCACCGATTGGTATTCTCTGTACGTAGACGACGCCGGATATTTCGCCTCCGAATACATCTTCGTGGCTTTGAGGCTGAGACTCGTGCGCAAATGGTCAAGTTTACCCTGGAGATTCGTCGCTTTGCTCTTCACCTTCGATAGCCTGGAAACAAGATTCGATAAGACAATTTTATTATTATCTTCGCCATGTCGATCCTTTTCGCACGATGTTGAAATTTGCATCGTTGAAACGCAACGAAATTCCCTTTTTCCTAAATTGAATATTCAGGCAGGACAATAAAGCGATTTTTTTTCAGGCTCCAAAGACAAAATCGGTACGAAAATTGTCATGGTTTTTGAAATTACACAAACAATTAATAGAAAATCGTATTTTTCGTCAACGTTGCCAACTACGGTGTCATCTTTTTGCGATATTATTACCGTTCGCCATATCCGAATAATCTCTCTTCTATACATTGGAATATATCCTCCGATGCGACCTTCAAACTGTCCAAAATATCAGCTATCCGCAGTATCGTTTCCTCGTGCCTGGTATCATGAGGAATCATCTCTGTAATGATGAAATGATTATCGATTAGTAGTTTGAGTGCACACCCCCTATAAGTGCATGTTGGGTCAATCTGACCCGAAGTATTTTTCAAGACGTTGTATTCAGGTGGTTATCCATATTTTATGGGTCTCAATTAGTTTTTTTGACAAAAACGAAAATGAATACCAAAAAATTTGTTGCCATTGAATGCCAAACCATCGGTGACAGAAAATTGTTGGGGTCAAAATGACCCAGTGCGTATTCTAAGGGTTATGAAAAAAATTCGTTGCCATTAACTACCAAACAACCGGTGACAAAAAATTTTTCGGGTCAAAATGACCCAGTGTGTATTCGAAGGGTTAAAAAAAAAATTTGTTGCCATTAAATGCCAAACGATCGATGACAGAAAATTAATGGGGTCAAAATGACCCAGTGTGTATTCGAACGGTTATAAAAAAGATTCGTTGCCATTAAAAGCCAAACGATCGACGACAGAAAATTGTTAGGGTCAAGACGACCCAGTATGCACTCGCAGGGTCAATACTCAGCAAAAGTCTTTCGTTAGGCTGTCGAGACGGAAGTCTCGTGAATATTCTCATTTATTCCTACCGATTTCAATGCGTTCCAGCATTTTTCACACCAAAGATCGACGCTTTTTTGCGTCCACGATTTCGCAACTAATTACAAGGATCTTGCCGTATATTTCTTTGATTTTCCTCTAAAACGACAAAATCCATTATTTACATGAGCAGGTTATGTTTTCCACTATGACTTTCGACCTTTCGTACTAAAGAATCACTGCCGAACGCCCGACACTTTCAAGCTGCTGCTTTTGCTGCTTTGGTCGCTGCTTCAGCCATAATCAAAACATTTCCACACGAAGATAAAAAAGATAAGCAAGCACTACGCGAGTCGTCGCCGTCACCGCCGCGACAGCCGCGACAAAATACCACCAGCGACTAAATATTAAATAATGGGAAATGAGTATGGATGACGGAGTTGTTAGTGGTGGTCGCTGCTTGACAGGCGAATTTTATTCCGCGACTTGTTCGTTATACAAGCGTCGTGATAGTTTTATAGAAAAGAAAAACAAAATAGTCTGCACGCGACGCAAAAGCCCAGAATATTAATTAAGCACTTTTTGTTTTCGTCGTCACGTTCAACGTGACCTTGGCGCATGAAAATGTTAAATAGTTTTCTATTTTGTGACGGGGAAAAAAAGTGGATAAAAAATTGAAAAACATAACGGTGCGTGTCCCATTGGTGCTGTATCGTCACTCTTCATTCTTTTATGTTTTTCTCAATACAATAGACGATAAGACGAGCCTCCTCGCACCCAACGGAGTAAGCAGTTTCGAAGATCGTCGAATCATTCAGCCGAATACATTGACATACGCATCGAGGCAGAAATAACAAGCAAAAGTGCTCCGCTATTTCTTCGATCGTACGAGCGAATCAACTTTGACGCAAATAATTATTAACAAGATCCGAGCGAAGCAGCAAAATGAGTGATAAAATGGTTGCTAACCAACCTCAGCCAATTGTTAAAATTGGCCATTACACTCTGGGACAAACACTCGGGGTAGGAACTTTCGGAAAAGTCAAAAGTGAGTTTCCCATCCCATTTTTATTATCGTCATTATTTTCCAATCTTTGCAGAACTTTTTATCACGCGTTCCAACGATTCTCTTTTAATAAAACGTCGAGAATCACGCCGCGCCCGATTCACCGAGCACAACGCTCCGCACTCACGTCAACTTTCTGTTACAGTCGGAGAACACGTCGTCACCAAACACAAAGTCGCGGTAAAGATTCTTAATCGACAAAAAATCAAGAGTCTTGACGTTGTGGGCAAAATACGAAGGGAAATTCAAAATTTGAAGCTTTTCCGTCACCCCCACATCATCAAATTGTGAGTTGTTCAAAAACTGCTAAAACGATCATTAGAATGCCTTGTTTTTTCCATCTCTGGTGTTCCTACTAAGGAAAATCACTCGGCGGCCGTTAGAATAATTGAAAAATTAAAAATCTTCAGTTTTTCATCGTTCTTGATTCAAAGTATTTACGGTCATTGCGGCTACAATAAAAATTATATTTTTCATGGAACAGGTATCAAGTGATAAGTACTCCGACGGATATATTCATGATAATGGAGTATGTTTCTGGCGGAGAGTTGTTCGATTATATTGTGAAGCACGGCAAGCTGAAGGAGCACGAAGCGAGAAGATTTTTCCAGCAGATTATTTCTGGAGTTGATTATTGCCATCGTCACATGATCGTCCATCGAGATTTGAAGCCTGAGAATTTACTTCTGGACCACAATCTCCATGTAAAAATAGCAGATTTTGGTAAAAAGCCCTTTTGTTTCATGACCCGTGTTAAGCCTCCGCAGACACGGTTTGTTACTGTACCGTTTAAAAAATGTTAAAACATTCAGGAAAGTAGTTTTGGGTCTATCGAACGATAGCCTTCACCGAGTAATGGATAAAAAATTATTTTGCTTCCTCATGGAGGAAGCTATGTGATGGTGAAAAATTTGTTTTCCCTGTTTTCAATGTGAATGTGCTTAAAATGTCCCAAAACATTGAAAAATCATATCTAGAAAAAATGTTCGGTTGTGTGTGTGTGTGTATGTTCTGGCACTGAAAAATTCAAACGTGCATAACTCGTGAACGGTTTGAGCTACAGGGCTCCCGTTTTGCACAGATGTTAATCTATGCAAACTCTTCATTCTCTGAGAATTTTGTTGGAATTTCTAGAAAAATACGAATTCTACGGCATTTTGAAATTTTCAAAAAAAGGTTGTCGACGCTCTAACTTCTGCCAATTTTAAGATTTGTTACTAATTTTTTTTTATAAATAGAGTATCATAATAGAAAGGTTGGTATTGAATTTGGGAAATATCGGTTGAACGGTTGAAATTTTATGATTTTTCGAATCTACGAAAATCTGAGTTTTTTGAAAAATCGTCCAACCGCTCTAATTTTATCAAATTTTCTAAGATATTGTATACAAGTCCGTACTTCTTCTTTACTTTCTAGAAAAGTTGTTCAATTTATATAATTTACAGGCAAATACAAAAAACGCTGCAAATTGAAATTTGCAAATTGCTTCCTCAAGATGCTCAAGATGCACGATGCTCAAAGCTTCCTCTAGTTATAATTGTTATGTAATGGTAATCGATACGAAAAACGAAAAAATTAATACCGTTCGCTGAATGGGCTGGACATCCCAGACCCATGTGTGTCTACGGAGGGTGAATCTCGCGCTGGTCCTCCGGCTTGTTGAATAAAAAGTTGTATCAAAAGACAGTAAGACAAAAAAATCTTTTTTTGTATCGTTTAAATAAAGGTCTATCCAACATGATGATGGATGGGGAATTTTTGCGAACGTCTTGCGGCTCACCGAATTACGCTGCTCCCGAAGTGATATCGGGAAAATTGTACGCCGGTCCCGAGGTCGATATATGGTCTTGCGGAGTCATACTTTACGCTCTCCTCTGCGGTACACTGCCGTTCGATGACGAACACGTTCCGACTCTCTTCCGCAAAATCAAGTGTAAGCCCCCGGATCATCAATCTCATCGTGTAACGTTTTTCGCAAATTTGAAGAGCCGATCGGCCTACAATGAAGAAAATTGTTCGTAAAGAATCGTTGAAAACTTTGAAGATTTATGTTTCAGCTGGAATTTTCCCTATTCCTGAATATCTCAACAAAACGGTCGTCAGTCTTCTTTGTCACATGCTTCAGGTCGATCCGATGAAGCGCGCAACGATCGAGGACATAAAGTATTTATTGGAATATGATTTTTTGCTTAATTAGTAGAAAATGCGAAAATATAGGAAAGAGATTCGATTCGTGAGTTGGATACATTTGGACTTTTTCGTTATAGAAAGCACGAGTGGTTCCAAAAAGATTTACCAACGTATTTGTTTCCGTCGCCGGTCGAGCAAGACTCTTCGGTAATCGATACCGAGGCAGTCAACGAAGTCTGCGAGAAATTTAACGTCAAAGAGGCCGAAGTACACTCTGCACTGCTCAGTTGCGATCCTCACGATCAACTTGCCATAGCGTATCACTTGATAATCGACAACAAGAGAATAGCCGATGAAGCCGCCAAGGCTCAACTCAAAGACTTTTACGTAGCGTCTAGTCCTCCGCCAGTTGCTTTTAGTCCGAGCGAAAGTACCAACAGTCCGTTACGACCGCATCCAGAAAGAATCGCTCGTGAGAAAACTGCATTAATTCTTAAAACCGAAGTTTTACTTTCTTTTTTTTTTCTTTCATTTTTCATCGCTATATGGATTTTTAATGTGACGTTGGATCCTTTACTAATTTTAGCGTTGCGCGAACGTCAAAGCGGACAAGGTGGTGCTGCCGCAGCAGCGGCCGCTGCTGTTGCCGCAGCTGCAGCTGCCGCTGCTGCCGCACCTCAAGGCAATCGCGGAACTCCTGTGAAACGAGCAAAATGGCATTTGGGCATACGATCACAATCTAAGCCAAACGACATTATGAACGAAGTATATCGTGCCATGAAAGCTCTCGATTTCGTAAGTATCTTTTTACGAAAAAACGAAATGGAACGGTGAAAAAATACTTTTTCTATCTTTTATTTTATTTTTTTAATTTATTTATTTTTGTTTTTGTGTATTTTTTCTTTTCCTTTCTGGTGTCCGGTTTTTTGTGTTTTCTGTTTTTGACGTTTGATGAAATTTTGTAGGAATGGCGAATCATCAACGCTTACAGCGTCAGAGTCCGACAGAATAATAAATTGACGAATAAATACAGCAAGATGTCACTGCAGCTGTATCAAGTAGATTATAAGAGTTATCTATTGGATTTCAAATCATTGGCTTCCGACGATACCGAAGATATATTGAGGAGCACTTACGGTACGCATGCTAAAGTTAAGGTATTACTGTCGGTTTTAGAATTAACGTTTGGAATTTAATAAAATTTAGTACGTTAGTAGATTATGATTAGAAAAATATTCAATCAAATTTTCAAGAGGCTACAGAGAACCAGAAAAAATATATTCGCATTGGTGGTTTCATACATTTAACATTGAATTTTATGATAAATCTCAGTTTTCATTGCATTGGGAATAAAATAATTGGCGATTTCTTGCTCAGATCCAACAATCGCGCCGAACCAAGCTACCGGACACCACACGATGGAATTCTTCGAAATGTGCGCCGCTCTGATAACTCAACTGGCTCGATAAAACCCAGAACAATAAAGAGTCGAGATTTTATTGCGAGAACCGATCAATAACGTAGATTTAATTCTGTAGATAAATAAGAAAGGAACGATTAGAAGAATGGTGCGGGCTTTAAATTCATTTTTCCGTTATATTTATTTTGGGCTATTCGAGGAGCGGGCGAGGTGTTTCGCGGGACCGAGTGGAAACAGAGTTATTCTATACCTTTGTACAAATACATAGAGATACGTATATACGTGTTTAAAATGAAGAATTCATCGGTACGATATGCCGTAAGATTATGTGGTCAATAAAGCAAACGTTATTGTAAAATATTGGAGGAAAGGCTTGTTGTCTCTCCACGGTGATGATCGAAAATGTTGTTCCCGATTTCTGTACACCTTGATCCGATCCACCGTTGAAAAACACCCTTTCGCATCGACAGAGCGATATTTCAACTTGTTTTTTTCCGTTGCTTTCCTTTCGATCTGTTTGTTCGGTTTTTTTTCTCAGCATCGAAACGATACTTGTTCGAGCCGCGACGTTTTATCGAGGAGCGTTCATCCACAGGCGTTCTGGCTCTCTGCGAGCGCCGGCCCGTTCCGAGCTACTTGAGGCACGTTGTTTCTCAATCGCCGAAATAATAAGACGTGTGGTTCTAAAAATCAATGAAAATACTGTACTTCGCTAGAAATTTTGTTATTATACCGAATTATTTAGTTTCCAACGATTTCAATTATCGTCCAGCATCTGATTAACCCTTCGAGTACACACTGGGTCGTCTTGACCCCAACGGAGAAATTTTAGGAGAAAGATTATTTGAATAAAATGAACAATTGTTATTTTTCGGAACGATACAAATTGCGAAATCGTAATTGTGACGAAAATTTTGGCTCGAATTTTAATTTTAGTTTCGAAATCTATCGGATTCAAATAATTAACCCTTCGAGACACACCGGGTCCTTTTGACCCCAATAATTTTCTGTCACCGATTGTTTGGCATTCCGTTTAATTTCCGTTTTCGTCAGAAAAAAAAATTCGGGCCATAAAATATAAATAATTTACCACAAAAAACATCTTTAAAAAAAAAAAAAAAACAATAAATGTATATTTTTGTCGAAATACAACGATTTGAAAAACGCCTCGGGTCAGATTGACCCAATTTGCACTGGCAGGGCTAAGAAATGCAAAATCAAGCAAATAAAAAGAAGGAAACAATGCAGAACCTTCCATAGACTTTCGTAGACATTGCCATTGTCGTTACTAAATTTGTATCATTTTCCCTGCACGCTTTGGACAATATTCAATTTAATTAAATTTTCCAATCGAAACTCCGGCAAAGCAAATCTTTTTACAGGAGAATCGGTTGAATAGAAAAAACGTAACGCAAAGTTTTAAAAACGTGAGGAAACTTTTCAAAGACATTGGCATCGATAATTGTTTTTAATAGAATCATTTAATAACGAAATACCTGGGCCGTGCATCATATAATGTACCCAACTGGGACTCTGTTGAACTCCAAGATTACGCCATTCGGTTTCCGTCATCAGATGAGATTTTGGCACGAGTTTGGCAAGGTCGGTAGGTAAAATGACGTGCCTTGAATTTTAATGAACGACAATGAAATAATGTATACATTTCAGAGAGTTAGTTTAACAGAGAAAAATGAAATAAAGAGACGGACTTAGACACAATATTTGCAGAAACTAGAGCAGTTGGACAATTTTTCAAAAAACTCAGATTTTCGTAAAATTCGAAAAATCATAAAATTCAAAACGTTCAACCGATATTTCCCAAATTCGATACCAACTTTGCTATTATGATACTCTATTCATAAAAAAAAAATTAGGAATAAATCTTAAAATTAGCGGAAGTTAGAACGCAGAAACCCTTTTTTTGAAAATTTCAAAATGCCGTAGAATTCGTATTTTTTTAGCAATTCCAACAAAATTCTCAGAGAATGAAGAGCTCGTATAGATTAACATCTGCGCAAAATGGGAGCCCTGTAGCTCAAACCGTTCTCGAGTTACGAACGCTTGAATTTTACAGTGCCAGCAGAACGTACACACGCACACACATCCGGAAATTTTTTCTAGATGTGATTTTTCGATGTTTTAGGACAATTTAAGGACACTGACATTGAAAACCGGAAAAAAAAAATTTCACAGTCACATAGCTTCTTCTATGAGGAAGCAACAAACAATGAAAATCAAAGTACATTTTAAGTGAGATTTTTCGCCGGTTTTGTTTAGAAATTGCGTCGCACACTAACCTATATTCGTATTTATCGTCATTGTATTTGTCCGAGTATTGAATCGTATCGTTTGACATTTTGCCTCGTGGACTAAACAATTATTCGTTGCATTTAGCAATCCCAAGCCTCTTGTTGCTTCAGTGTATTTAACGTTTGTTTTTAAAACCGAGAAAAATATTAATCATGATGGATAATGACAAGACTCGTGGTCGGCGAATCAAAAAAATAATATATATATATATATATACTGTTATAAATTGCGCGTCGTACCGCTCAGTCGGTAAGTCGACATTCGTGTGTAGCCTCGAAAGATTGTGCAGATCTAGATGATCGCTCCGGAAACCATAACCTAACTTTTCAGTTCTCATTTATTTTGGCGGTACATTCATAAACAATTTCATTGTCGATATCACGATTTCCCAAAAGTTTTGTAAAAATACGATGTCTTCCGAACTACAATCACGCAAGGATGAGGAATACGAGATGCAGTTGCTCGGTTTCACGTCGCGAGGGGTGTACACAACAGGTAAACGGAAACAGTCAATATTCATCCAAAAATTAACTCGCGCGTTGCAATTTTTCTAATTCTATTCGTAAATCGAAAGCGTTTTTGTTTTTCTCTCTAGCCTGGTCTTCCAGGAATTTCGAATCTTAATTCGAAACGTTTCGTTTTTTTCATTAGTTTCTTTTTTCATTTTTACGAAATTGCAGTCGAGAACATTGCTGCAGAAAAGATACAGTCCTGTTGTCGAAAACTCTGCGAGCCGCTGCACAGGCTGTACACAGAGAATGAAAATTGTGCTCCAATGATCAGAGAAACTGAGAAAAATCTTGCAAAACTGTATTTCCTGCGATCGAAACCTCACAAGGAAGGCGTGAAGGTAAATTCCTCTCCGTACTGTCTGAAAAAAAATTCCCGGGTGCTTCAACGTATAGAAAAATCTTAGTAAACGAATCTTCGACCTCGAAATGCGTTAAATCCCAAAAAAAATTGTACAAAATTTCTACGTGTTGAAACCTTTTCAGAAATGCATTAAAAAACACATTGCTGTTCCCAAAAACGTCTTATTGGAAGAAGATTTGTGCCAAAGGACCCAATACTCCAAAAAAGAATTCGAAAAGATCGAGAGAGACCTCAAAAATCTACAGTCTCAAGCTCAGCAGGTAAAAATAATTCTTTCCGCTCGAAATTTCCATGGAATAAAACAAATGACAAATATCTTTAACCCCAGAACTGCAAACCTGCTTTTTTTTACCTTTAAGGTAGTACTGTCGGTTTTAGAATTACCATTTATAATTCAATAAAATTTGGTACATTACTAGATTATGATTGGAAAAGGATTCAGTCAAAATTTCAAGAGGCTACAGAGAACTAGAAAAAAGATATTCACATTGGTAATTTCGTAAATTTAACATTGAGTCTTATGATAAATCTCAGTTTTCTTTGTATTTTACAACGAATTCTTATCAATTATTCGGAGAAATCACAGTTTCCATTGTAAAATACAATGAAATGCATGAAATCGATGTTAACCCTAGAACGGTAACCTGGGGTCAAAAACGACCCCAGGCGACTTTAAATCCTGCGCCCTTCGTCCTTTCGTTCTCCCGTTTGTTATCGTTTTACCGCATTTCTGACTAATTTTTTGACTTGGAGCGAAATTGCTCCGGGCTCGCGCGATCCTGCGTTAAAAAACGAAAAGAATGAGCACAAATTGTACTCTTTTCGTTAATATTTACCGGATATATGAATTTTTCACAATTGCGGTCATTTATGACCCCAGGTTACCGGAATAGGTAGAAAAAAATAAGGCCACCGTTCTAGGGTTAAATTCATGAAATTACCAATGCGAATATATTTTTTCTGGTTCACTGTAGCCTCTTGAAAATTTGACTGCATCTTTTTCTTATCATAATCTACTACTGTACCAAATTTCATTAAATTCTAAATCGTAATTCTAATACCGACGGTACTATCTTAAACTATAAACCGGGCTAAATATTGACCCTCTGGGTTTCTTGTTCGTAAAATCGTTCCGAAAGCAGTAATCGGACTTTTGCGTACATGAATCTTTTCGTTTTTTCATGCCAAAGAGAATGGAGTAGTGAAAATTCAATATCATCAAGATTTAGTTGGTGAAAAATCGATTTGAATGCCTAAAAGTGTTGAAAAATTAACTTAAAAACGTAATTCGAAGTTTCTGGGTTAAGGAAATTGGGACCGATAGTTTTCTTTAAAATTGTTAAAAATTATGAAAATCATGCTTTCAGGCAACTGTTTTGCGCGCAGCTTTGCAAGAGGAACTTGATCAACTCGCAGAATTCGAGCTCCTGATTCAAGATGCTGAAATAATATCTTCTGTGATAGAAAATAGTACAATGCATTCTGGCGTCGATGGCGATACTGTCCATTGCGTGGAAAGGTGCCAGAGCTTTGACGCCGTTATAGAAAAAGCCTTTCCAAGTTCTTCAACCGATGCGTCCACTTTGAAAGAGAGCGACGTGAGCTCCGTGGATTTTCGTTCGAAATTCTCTTGAAATTCAAAAATGACCCGGAGATTTCGATGCTTTCTCAAAATGAATGAAAAAACATTTTCTCACTCTTTTAAATATTAAATTTATTGTTTATTGCATAGCTTAGTTTATTTATTTACAGTGGCTTCGTTTATCGTCGATAGAAACTGGATTCCTATTCCTCAAACTTTGGGCCCTCGGCCAAAAGGTTTTTCGCACGAAAATCCAACCAAAATCTTCGAAATTTCCGAGAAAATTGATTTTCAACGATTTTTTTCTAAAACTTATTTACATACCAACAAAGTGAACGAAAAATAATACTCGAAAAAGAATCCTACGTATCGCTATCGGAGCTCGTACACGTGTAGCTAACGAGAGAAATATTTCCATTGTCGTTGGTCGCTGAGATCGGAGATTTGGAGAGAGTCGCCGTCGTCGGTGATTTGGAGAGAGTCGCTGATGGTGCTGGCACGTTTCGGGGTACGACTCCAAGGTTTTTCGCTTTCCTTGACGATCTTTGTTGCCTATGTTTTGATTTTACCACGGAGATCAGTCTCTTCAGTGGCAAAGTGGAAACTTCCTTTGGATCTAATTTCAAAGAAATCGTTACATTGTCAAAGTTTGTCATGGCGATGGATCAGAGACATCAAAAATTATATTATTATTTATTTGCTCGTAGGAGATTCAAGATTTTGCCCACCTTTTCGTTTATTTTGAGTCAATAACCGTGCAATTTCTATGTCATCTTTGTGTTCTTGGACCAGAGTCATGTCCAGGCCAGCTTTTTTCAACAAGGATTGATCCAACGACTTGACCCGTTCCAGTTCTTTTTTTTGTGCCTGAAATTGTATTTTTTATTTATTTTTATGTGACGGTGAATTTTTTGTTCCAGTTTTCATTGTCGATGTGCTTAAAATGTTAGAATTTTCTTGGAATTGCTACAAAAATACGAATTCTATGGCATTTTGAAATTTTCAAAAAAAGAGTGTCGCCGCTCTAACTTCCGCAAATTTAAAGATTTATTACTAATTTTTTTTTTTTTTATAAATAGAGTATCATAATAGGAAGGTTGGCATTGAATTTGGGAAATATCGGTTGAACGGTTTGAATTTTATGATTTTTCAAATTTTACGAAAATCTGAGTTTTTCGAAAAATCATCCAACCGCTCTAGTTTCTGCAAATTTTGTAAGATATTGTGTACAAGTCCGTACTTCCTTTTTACTTTCTACAGAAATTGTCGAAAATTATATAATTTAAGGAGGGTGGCTACACACACCAATGTTGCCATGTTAAAAGCATAGGAAAATTCGAAATTATTAGAATTTAATGAAATTTGGTCAGTATGTTCTTTAGTATTAAGTATGACTATACAAATTTTTAAAGATTTTTCTTCTACATAGTTTTCGAGTAATTGAACACTAGAATTTACATGCATAAGCATAGGATTGAGATATACATAGGTATATCTTTGGCATATTGTAAACTCCAATTATTCGACAACTATGTAGACGAAAAATTTGAAAAAAATTGTGTCATCGTATTTGATGCTAAAAATTGAAATTTGCGAATTGCTTCTTCAAGATGTTTAAAGCTTCCTCTATGAGAAGCCAAAATAAGAAATACAGTTCCTCATAGAGGAAGATTTGAGCATCGTGCATCTTGTTCATTGATACGTATTTAACAAATTCCTAGAATATCGTCGAAAACAGAAAAACTGCACTGTCCTTCATATTTTATAAGAATAATGGTAGTAAAAAAAAAAACGAACCCTAAAAGATGTTCGCAGAGCACAGTTGGAAGCGTAATCGTCGCTCCAATGCGCTTTGTTCAATGCAATCGCACTGTTCAGCCCGGAATCTCGAAACCGCGCTGTTTTCACATCCTCCACCCCGTGCTCCAGTTTGTACATCGCATCGTCGTATAATCTTCGAGATACTTCTTTGGTTTCTGGCACGACTTGTTCGTTCTCTTTCGAGTCCCATCTTTTTTCTTGTCTCCGGGCTCCACTCACTATCACGTAGTCCAGATTCTGCAAAGAAAATTTCAAACGTTGTCGACTTTTTACTCTGAATTTTCAAAAATCAGAAAAGGCTTTGCGACTCGTCAATATTCTGGAAATGTTTTTTTTTTTTTTTCTTCCATTTCTGTAAAAAAGCTCTAGAAATTCTGTGGGATTTTGGAATTTCGTTCAATCATCTCTAATTTCTGAACAAGAAAATTACATTTTTCAAAAAAACAAAACTCTGCAAAAAATTTTGAACGATTACAACATAAATTTTCACATAATTTATTCTTTTCTTCACAATGTCTTGGAATAATTTTGCAGATTTCTTCTGATTCTGAAACTATCCAAAAAATTTGGAGCTCTGTTGCCTTTTCCTTGAAATTGCCTGCAGCGATCGACCGTTTAGACAGTCGAGAAAGCCTCTGAATGCAAATTTCAAAGTTGCACTTACCGCTGGATCAGTTTTGATCTCAAAATGATTGTCGCACAAATGACACTTCATGCGAAATTGATAGAGCGGCGTGCTGTAGTACATTCCGATTTTAGACTTTTCAGCGTTGTAACGTACGCCCATGCCAATGTGATTGCCGCATCCTTCGCACCAAATGTTGTACGGCATTTCAAAACGAATAATGAGGATTCCCATGTGGAGTTTACGAGCTCGTTCTCGCAGGGCATGGGTTCCCATGAATTTGTTAAGGCCTCCGACCCGCGGATCATAGTCCGGGGGGTAGTACAAATTTGTTCCTTTTCGTTCACCCATTTTGACTGAAAAATGGCCAATCGATTGATTGTCAATGAAGGAAAAACGATTTTTTAGTTGACCTTGAGAATTTAAGGTTTTTTTTTCGTAATTGGATAGTCTAGGGAGGTCCGGAGGACCCCAGTGTCGTCATATTTTAAGAAAGTAAGAAAATTTCGATCTTGTGCACAGTAAAATATGTAATCGGTGCTGGAAAGTTTACCTGCTTGTTACTGTATTCGTGCTTTCCGAAAACTTGTGTTTACGTCGATTCTCTTGATGTTTGTCACGATGCGCTATCGCGTAATTATGAAAGTAGAATGATAATTAATAAATATAGAGACAATTTTGAGGACACGCCTTGGGACTCTTTATTTTTATGTACAAAACGGAAAAGGCATGAACGAGAGCAACGACGATGCAACTGACAGGAGTTTGTGAGGTTAGAAATAAGTCTTGGGACGTGGCGCTCCGTTCGCTCAAGCGGTAAACTTGAAAACTTTTGTCGCGTCTTTTCCTCGAAATCCTTGGCGTATTTACAATTATACCTATAACTCACGCAGTTCATTTGATACTACAGATTCGTTCGAATCCTGCTCGAAGTACCAAAACTGGCCACATAAGCAGTGAAATCAGCGAGCATGCGCATAACCGGTTCTTTCGTGTTTGACGTAGTCGCGGATTCCACTTTTTTTTATCAAGAAATCTCCCAAATTGAAGTGGGAATTTGACAGTTCGGAGTTGAAATAAACACAAACACAGTAAACTTTAAACTGGATTTTCCAATCCGGGGACACAGACTCGTCACGAAAAAGAAATACTATCAATCAAGAAGCGCGAAATGTCATCGCCGATTATTCGATTTACTGAAACCATGGAATATTCATAGTGATCGAAAATCTCAACGATTGAGCATTGTTGTTTTTTTTTTTGCGTTTTCTCGTATCGACGTTCGCTCGGGCCGAAGTGACTAGCAATAACTATTGTGCGGTGACGAAGAGTAGTGTTTAGTGTTTCGTTGGTTTCTTCAAAAGAAACAAAGTGACGGATTTCACATTCGTTGTTATTGTTGATTCCACTAAACGTTTCGCAATGATTCTTGCGGATCATCGTCCATTATAACGAAGCATCGAAGAACATTATTCCATCCGCGTTTTTCGTGCTTCTCGTGGAAAATCACGATAATGAATATCGAAGAAAATAGGTTAGGCACGTACGTCGGTTGGCCAGCGAACGCAGCGATAAGTCCCGAGCGTTTAGCTAAAGCGGGATTTTACGCAACGGGTCGGAGTCTCGAAGTGCAGTGTTTTCTTTGCGGCGTGAGAATTTCCGAGTGGAATTATGGGGACCAGGCGATGGTGAGACATCGCCAGGCTGATCCGGAGTGTCCTTTTGTCCTTAGACCGACTGAAACTTGCAACGTTCCTTTAATTCCACTGCCTCAAAGTCCAACTTCTGACAGCTCCTCTCAAATGCTCAGGAACGGAGGTTCCTCTTCGGCTTCTGTCGCACAAACCTCTAATCCTTGTACTCGGTACAGCAGTGTTTTAAAAAGATTAAAATCTTTTGACAATTGGCCCATTCCTTTCATAGTTTCTCCGTCGAGCCTCGCCAGAGCTGGATTCTATTATCTCCAGGACAATGCCAGGGTAAGCAAGTATTTTAACCTTCGGAGTACACACTGGGTCATTTTGACCCGAACAATTTTTTGTCACAGATTGTTTGGCATTTAATGGCAATGAATTTTTTCATTACCGCGTCCAGTACACACTGGGTCATTTTGACCCGAACAATTTTTTTTTTCAGCGATTGCACGCCAGTTAATGGCAACGAATCTTTTTCATAACCCTTAGAGTACGCACTGGGTCATTTTGACCCGAACAATATTTCTGTGTAAAATATGGATTACTACGAAAAACGTCTCTACAAAAAAACAACAAAAAATGAATATTTAACAGAATACAACGATTTGAAAATCGTCTCGGGTCAGATTGACCCAATATGCACTTTTAGGAAGTAGGTGTTCAAAAGGGTAAACTTGTTGAAGGAAAGAACTATTTGAAACGTTTCTTTAATCGAAAAATTGATGTTTTTCTTTGATTTATTCATTAGAATGAATTTTTGTGTTACGGATACTGGATGTAAATAAAAATCATAGCGGAAATTTGCGCTTGTTCGATGGAGAGCCTTCCAAATGTTATTGTTTAAATATTATTTCCATTCCAGGTGAAATGTGCGTTTTGCGAAGGCGTCATCATGAAATGGGATCCCGGTGACGATCCCATCAAGAAACATAGGCAGACTTTTCCAAATTGTAATTTTTACAATCATCCCTACATTGCCGAAGGTAAATTTTTATCAACCAAACGTTTTAAAATTTTCTATTTTGCACACTAAACGAATTTTCTTTTTAATATGATTTTCCAAATGTTTCAATCGCTCACCCCACTTTTTTTCAACGATATCGAAGTTGGCGTCTTCGGAGTCCAAAAAAATATTGTTCATCCACTCACAATTTTTTAGATTTTCGAGTTGCCTCAATTTTCTCATAGACGGACACCGCGCACTAATTTTTGGCTCTGCCCTCAAAAAATAGAATAAATCACTCGATTTTGTTGCGATCCAACAATTTTTTTTGAGTTTCAAAAATTTTTGCAAATTGTTGAGGTTTTTTAAAGTATTTCGATGGATTTGAATCGAATCGAGATTCTACTGTAGCTGAGAAACTCTTGCTACACGTTATGACAGTGTACCAATGATTTTGCTTCATCTGATTATAGCAGAGACTAAAAATACAACTCTTTTGGCAATGTCACTTTGTGTGACTGAAGTACTTTTCACATGTCCGTGTGTAGATCAGCTGGTGATTATTGTGAATTAATAAGTTTCGTTAATGGGATCAGGTACTGAGATAACTAGAAACTAAAATAACAGCCGCATCACAAATTGAAGGCTAGAAAAAAGTTGATCATTTTTCCTCGTTTATTTCGACGCTGGAAAAAACAGTCAGAACATAAGAAATCTAAATATATTAAGCGTGCGTAATGTCGTTTAGTGTTGACTGCAGAAAAAGGCGAGTTGAGCAATATCAAACTCTTGCCCGGCACCAGCGTCGACCTCAGCGAGCTTGGGGTTCAGAGACACACAGCACCCCGCGAACCAAAACATTCCACTTACGAAGGGAGACTGAGAACTTTCGAAGGATGGCCAGAGAATCTCAAACAAACGCCAGAAATGTTAGCCCTCGCTGGATTTTATTACGTCGGTCAGTATTTTCGCCTTCCTTTTGCTGCTGAATTCCCGAAATAAACGATTCCGACGTCCAATAACTTTGAAAATCCATGATCGAGTGTTACAGGCACGGGCGATCAAGTCAGATGTTTCCATTGTGACGGAGGCCTCAGAAATTGGGAAGAAACTGATGACGCTTGGACCGAACATGCGAGATGGTTTCCGAAATGCGGTTTTGTCGCTCTCGTCCGTGGACAAGACTTTATTAAGCACTGTATCGACAATCGACCTCCTCTCGATCCATTGGTGAGCAGATTCACTTTTTTTCAGTTTCTTCTTGAGCAGAGCTCATTTTTCTTATTCAATATTTAGTCAAAACGGTAAAAAAATCTTTTTTAGAATCCAAAGACAGAATCGGTACGAAAATTTTCATGATTTTTAAAATTTAACAAACAGTTGACAGAAAAACGTATTTTTCGTTGGATCGCAACGTTGCGAACTTCAGTGTCATGCAGTTTTGCTTGTAGGAATTGTTACTCACTCGATGATTACTTAATAAGCTGAACAACGCTCGGCTTATATTTTCGTTGCTCATTCACAAGATTATTCACTCAGTTTGCTATTTACTTATTGCAATTTACCTGCAATTCTCATTTTTATTATTTTCTTTCGTTGATTTATAAATTCACTCGCAGTCCGAATGAGCAATGAGATTGTTCCCACTATGTTCAAGTTTTATGACACTGAAATTCGCGACGTTGCGGTCTAACGAAAAATACATTTTTCTTAGAAAGTAAAGAGGAAGTACAGACAATATCTTACAACATTTGCGAAAATCAAAGCGGTTAGACGATTTTTCAAAAAACTTAGATTTTCGTCAAATTCGAAAAATCATAAAATTTAAACCGTTCAACCGATATTTCCCAAATTCAATACCAACCTTCCTATTATGATACTCTATATATAAAAAAAAAACTAGTAATAAATTTTAAAATTTGCGGAACTTAGAGCGTCGACACTCTTTTTTTGAAAATTTCAAAATGCCGTAGAATTTGTATTTTTCTAGCAATTGCAACAAAATTATCAGAGAATGAGGAGCTCGAATAGATTAACATCTGTGCAAAACGTGAGCCCTGTAGCTCAAACCGTTCTCGAGTTTCGAACGTTTGAATTTTACAGTGCCAGAACATACACACACACACACATTCGGACATTTTTTCTAAATATGATTTTTCGATGTTTTGAGACATTTTAAGGACATTGACATTGAAAACTGGAAAAAAAAAATTTTCACCGTAACATAGCTTGCTCTATGAGGAAGCAAAAGATCGTTTTATTGTCCTGCTCTATGAGAAACTATATTTTCAATTTTGGCTTCATCATAAAGGGCTTCATCAATTTGCAGCGTTTTCTTTAACAGAATTTCGTTGCATTCCAACGATGCAAATTTTAACATTGTCAAGTATTTCAGTTTCTCTCTGTTCGGAGCCCGATTTCCCATGCTTTTCCTTTGCAGATATTGATGGGGGTACCGGAGGACAGTGAAGACGATTCAGTTCCAGAAACTCGAGCAGTTGCAGTTCCGAGTACAACGAGACCTCGAGGACGAGAAATAACGGATGCCGAGGTCGAAGGATTCCTCAGTTCTGCACCCGCAATGGTTCGATCTGAAACCTTTTTCATCTAAAATAATATTAAAAGTCGCAAGATTCCAATTGCAAAAAGAGAAAATGCATGAAAATTCGAAATATTCGCGTCCGTTCCACGGAAAAATGGTGGCGAACTGAATTTGCATAGTTTTTTTGACACATTTTGGTTTTTCGCTTTTAGGCAGCGTTAGAAATCGGACTGAACGTCGGACGAGTGAAAATGGCAATTAAGCAAAGAATCGAATCGACAGGACTGCCATACGCGAACGCCGATGAATTGATCGCGGATGTTCGCCACGTCCATCTCGCCGAGGAGAACGATCTGTACGATTTCATTCGTAAAGCGACTTTCCATAGAAATAAACACCATAGAAAATAATGACAGAAAAAAAGAGTAAAAAATATTGAAATTGAATATGCATTTACGCAGTAACGACCTCGATCTTTTGCCAACATTTCAGATCGGAATCGAGCAACGTCGAATCGCCGTCTTCGGAGTTATCGAATCTCCTTAACCGAGTGATAACGCTTCAGTCGAACAGACGATCGTTAGACTCGATAACTCTCAACGACATGTCACTGGCGTTCATCAAAAATGTTGAGAAAAGACGTCGAAAAATCGAAAATGGTGAAAGCTCGACCGAGTCCTCGAGACTCGAGAGCGAACGAGCCATTCGACAGATGGAAACTTCGCCGATCGACAGAACCAGTGAGTTTTATTCAAACAAAGTAAATCTGTAATGGAAACAATCCACATTGCATTATTATCGAAATTTTAACTCTTCGAGTGGTAAGTGCACATTGGGTCAATTTGACCCAGGGCGTTTTTCAAATCGTTGTATTCCGGTAAATATGCATTTTTTGTTTTTAAAGACGTTTTTTGTAGTAAATTATTCATATTTTATGGCCCGAAATTTTTTTTTTACGAAACCGAAAATGAAATGTCAAACATTCGGTGACAAAAAATTTTTTGGGTCAAAATGACCCAGTGTGTACTCGAAGGGTTAATTATTGAAATCGGATAGATTCGAAAGTAAAATTGAAATTCGAGCAAAAATTTTCGTCACAATTACGATTTCGCATTTTGTATCGTTTCGAAAATGAACAATTGTTCATTTTATTCAAATAATCTTTCTCCTAAAATTTCTCCGTCGGGGTCAAAATGACCCAGTGTGTACTCGAACGGTTAATTATTGGAATCAGATAGATTCGAAAGTAAAATTGAAATTCGAGCCAAAAATAACAATTGTTCATTTTATTCAAATAATCTTTCTGCTAAACATTGTTTGAACATGAGAAACGAAAAGAAAAATGTTTTATTGCAGCCGCATTGGAGGAAGAGAATCGGAGATTGAAGGAAGCTCGATTATGCAAAGTTTGCATGGACCGTGAAGTATCGGTGGTTTTTTTGCCATGCGGTCATCTCGCAACTTGCGTCCATTGCGCCCCCTCGTTGACACACTGCCCGATGTGTCGTCAAGAAATTCGCGCCACAGTCCGCACATTTTTAGCTTGATCGGTGAGCGATTAGACAAGCGCTAGATTATTAAACGAATTCACATAGAAATATAGAGATGAAAAACAATATTAAAATATATTAACTACTGGACAATAGCGGCAAAAGGTTAGATCGCACTTGGAAAACTTAATATATTGCGAGAATAAATATTATTGAATAATATATAGGAAGAGCATATATGGTAGTCATTCTCTTGACTAACTCAACTGTTTCAAAAAAATGGCGTTCGAACATAAATCGCTAAAACGTCGTTCCAAATTAACTTTCTATTTTTGCTCGCTCCGGCGTCGTTGCAAACATATCGTTGAAAATGAAAATTCCTGACAAGTTTATATCGTTCGAATGAAAGTGAATTTCCTCTGGACCCTAGACCTGCAAACCCGCTTTTTTTTACCTCGAAACTACAAATCGGGCTAAATATCAACTTCACGGATTTCTTGTTCGTAAAATAAAAATTATTCAAGCGAATATCTTTGTCCCCACCGACCCGAGGCTGCATAAAAAAAAGTTGCTGACCATTCGGTATCTCGTTGTAAACTTTCCATACAAATATCACCTGGAAACTGTGTCTATCGGAATCCCTTCGAAAATCGACGTTCTTTCGAGTTATCGTTGACACTCGTCGAGGCGGATGGCGCCTTTGAGATTTTCGGATCGTCTCGGCACATTTTTGTTAAACTTTAAATTACAAACCGGGCTAAATATTGACCCCGCGGGTATCTTGTTCGTAAAATCGTTCCGAAAGCAGCATTCCGACTTATAAGCACATGAATCTTTTCGTTTTTTCATGCCAAAGAGAATGGCGAAGAGCAAATTGAATTTTATCGAGCTTTAGTTGGTGGAAAATCCATTTAAATGCCTAAAAGTGCCGAAAAATTAATTTAGCAACGTAATTCGACGCTCGTCTGCAACAGATATGTAGCCCGGTTTGTAGTTTTGAGGTCGACCTTTCGCTTGGACGGTAGATTTCTCAATTCGAAATTACGTAAAAAACATTAATTCAATAATGAAATATGATAAATTCCCCATAAAAAAAATGTTGTAAAAAGCCGTAAATTTTGCGATATTTTCTCCACTGGAACGTCCGGGGTCTGAGAGACCCCAAATTTTTCCCCTCAGTTTGTCCTGCGAATAAAAAATGAAGCAAAAAACGATTTAAAAAAATGAAGACAGCAAGAAATTCCTTTCCATTTGAACGGTGGAAGCTTAGATTTGAAAAAAAAACCGAAAAATGAAATAACGAGCTTGGAAAATTGAAAATTGGCGGGAAAATGAAAAAATGCAACAAACAGTAGAATCTAACGACAGGAAAAGTTGAATGTGACGTTAGTAGCAAAGATAAGTGATAATACACAATAACGTTAGAGCCGAGAGTCTTTATGGTGTCTATTGCGTCGGCAAAATGCAAAAACTACGACTCGAAGCCAAAAGGAGAAAAAAAAAATGATTAGAAAAAAGAAACAAATTAATTAGCTTTTTCCTCGGAATTCTGTGAATCGTAAATGGAATTGTGATCCGTGAATTATTTTCTTAAGGCTCGTCTAACTTATTTTCTTAAATACACATTGTGTGTCTATTTATTGTAATTGAGTGTCGTCGAAGGAGAAAGAAAGAGAAAAGCGTTCTTGGAAATATACGATATTATCGGCAATCAGCGATCAATTAGAGAAATAATCTTTCCACGTTATCCTCCGATCGGCTGGTACACTTTTTTTTTTTTCTTGTTTTGCTCGATTTTTTTCCTCGACAAGGATTTGAGGCGAATCAAGTGCGATTTTTGAGAAGCAACGGAAACGGTTCGGACGATCGTTGCTCGATAAGATATTCGATCTTTCATCGTGTGCAACGAAAAAAATTTTTTTCCACGTTATTCTCGCTCATTGTGCGCTTTCCAATTGTCATTTTTTTTTTTTAGTAACACGTGCCAGTCATTCGCGATCGAAGAGCAAAGAGAAAAAAAGGTGAAGAATGAATTTCATCATCGCCACGACTTATCGATCGATAAATAGATCGCCTCGATGTTTTTATCGATAATTCTGATAAAAGGAAGCGACGATACTCGTACTACGATTTAAAGGAGGAATATATACTAAGAAATTTTATCTTGTCGTTTATTCAATTGAAGAAACTCAAACGTGCAATGAATCGCCGGCGAGGCCGGCTAATTGGCCAGTCGATTAATTAGGCCCTTAAATACCGGACATTATTTACGTGAACAACGAGTGTGACAAATTTTACGTTAAATTTCAAGTGAAATTTTCAGTTTCTACTCCGGATTTTTGTTTTTTCAACGTCGTTCCTTGTGCAAAGATGCAAAGTGAAGCAACGGGGACGGGGAACGTCCACAAGAGCGTGAGTCACTGATTAATCGTCTGCATTTTAATAAGCTGGCGTCACTTTTCGCCCGCTCCAGTGATGGATCATGAAAATATTTCAATGTCGCATATCGCAGGCGACGCTGCTATATCAATACCGAGACCCAACTCGGCCAACCGTATCAACACGTTCGTCGAAACGCTCGTAAAGAATCCGAAAATTTACGACAAAAGTTTTTTTTTCATTCTATGCGACTTTTTGACTGGACTGATTACGTTCAATCGATCGATCGTTAAACAATTTGCAAATTTCAATTTACAGCGTTTTTTGTAGTTGCATTTAAATTATATAATTTCGACAATTTTTTCAGAAAGTAAAGAGAAAGTACAGACGTGTACACAATATCTTATAAAATTTGCAGAAATTAGAGCGGTTGGACGATTTTTCGAAAAACTCAGATTTTCGTAGATTCGAAAAATCATAAAATTTCAACCGTTCAACCGATATTTCCCAAATTCAATACCAACCTTCCTATTATGATACTCTATTTATAAAAAAAAAACTAGTGATAAATTTTAAAATTTGCGGAAGTTAGAGCGTCGACACCTTTTTTCGAAAACTTAAAAATGCCGTAGAATTCGTATTTTTCTAACAATTCCGACAAAATTGTCAGAGAATGAGGAGCTTGTATAGATCAACATCTGTGCGAAACGGGAGCCCTGTAGCTCAAACCGTTCTCGAGTAATGAACGTTTGAATTTTACAGTGCCAGAACATACACACACACACACATTCGGACATTTTTTCAAAATATGATTTTTCGATGTTTTGGGACATTTTAATTACATTTCAATTGAAAACTGGACAAAAAAAATGTCACCGTCACACAGTTTTCTCTATATGGGGAAGTAAAAATTGTTCGCAATCGGCGCCCGCCAAACAACCACGAAAAAAAAGGTTCAAGTCACTTGAGAGTCCCGATTTTTTTGTCAAATGCGTTGGATTCTTCCTGCTCCACAAAATTCCCACCCAAAACCCGAAGAATAGAGCGAAAAAAACAACAAGTCATCGAATAAGTTACGCTCGATGCTGTCTCGGGAGAACTCCTACGCCGATATTTATTGCAAGCCGTGGGCGTTGGTATAATTGTCGATGAACAGCAAAGTTTGTTCGAAAACGAAGAAAAAAAATATATATCTAAAGGCAACTCATGGCGATATAGCAGAACAAGCACGTTTGTTTCGTTTCATCAACGCAGTTCTCAGAATTGGCGTTAGCTGCTGACTCAAGCGTGGTCCACACTCCACAGAGATAAACAAGTCATATATATCGAACGCTGGTCTAACGAGCATCCGCCTCTGTTTCACTTTCGTTCTCTTTTGAATATTTTCATTTTATTTTGTTGAATATCTAACGAAAAAATTATGCCAGAGTGCTTCGAATAACGTTCCCAAGTTTTTCCAGCACTTTTAGGTATTTAAGGACGTTTTATGGCGACGGTCAAATCTAAATTTTTGTTTTCAGTTTTTCTTACATACAAAATGGTTTGCGAGCCCAAGTTGATTAAAAAAAGTTGTTACGAATTGAGTAACGAACAACATAATAATAAACAAAATTTCGAAAAAACTTTACGACCGATTTTTTTGAAAAACTAAAGAAAGCTTCTTCGATGTTACATAAAAGTGTATGCAAAGTTTTAAGAGGCTTCACCATTCAGAAATCGAAATATTTAACGTTGAAAATTGCAACTTTTAACACGCGCTCTTATGAGAAACTATCGAGAATTGTGATTTTTATAAATAAATATCTCGACTCCTACATGGAGATACCTCTTGGAATTGCGCGACCTATTAGACATCACTATTCTCTTTGGGTGGTGCAAATTTGAAGGAATTCGATAGAAAATTTTGCATAGAACGTCCTTAAATCGATTTTTTACTAACTAAACCTCGATGAAATTGAATTTGCTCTCCACCGTTCTCTTTGGCATGAAAAGATGAAAAGATTCATGTGCTTATAAGTCAGAAGGCTGCTTTCAGAACGATTTTACGAACAAGAAACCTGAGGGGTCAATGTTTAGCCCAGTTTGTAGTTTAAAGGTTAAAAAAATGTGCCGAGACGATCCGAAAATCTCGAAGGCGCCAACCGCCTCGACGAGTGTCAATGATAACTCGATAGAACGTCGATTTTCGAACGGATTCTGATAGACACAGTTTCCAGGTGAGATTTGAATAGAAAGTTACAGCGAGATACCGAATGGCCGGCAACTTTTTTTTTGTGCAGCCTTGGATCGGTGCGGACAAAGATATTCGCTTGAATAATTTTTATTTTTTGGTGTTTTGTCAACCTGCTGATGATTAGAAGCTCATATCCGGACAATTAGTCACTCGGAGAGACTAAATTTATGATACACAGTGAGGCTCTCTGCCGATGACGAAATTGCTCATTGCATAAACATGGAACGTGTGCGAAACGAATCTAATTCGCCCGCCGCGCGAAGAGAAACGAATGACGAGGAAAAACAATGAAAGATTTTTCGACAACGCTCCCCGTTCGATATAGGCCAGTCATAAAATTCCTAGCGAGCTTCCGGGGATTGCGTTCTTTCTGGGAAAATTAGCTCATGGTGCTCAGTAACAAGGTAAACACTTTGTTGGCGCCTGTTATGAACAATTCGTCGCGATCGAGCTGACTTTCTTATTTCTGGGACGCCATGTTCCGACTCGAGCGCCACCGCGTTTGTACTACATGGCGCCTAAGCTGCAGCTGTCTTCGCGATGAATTCTAGAGGCTCTAACAACGAAATGGCAGGAAAGAAAAGCCCCGAATCTTTGGGGAGCAGATGTTGGATGAAAAGGAGTTTGGCCTGAGGGTGAAATCGGGGCTGCTTCTTCGACGAGGAGTCGGAAACGCTGTTTCACGAGTCGGAGGCTTTTCTGCATCAAATGACGTTCGGACAAAGAGTCTCTGGGACTCATCGCGTATTCGTAAAGCATAGTTTTTAGGCTCTAGGGAAACTTTGACTATTCGTACGTTCGAAAAACTTTTCAACGGCACTTATGGGGTGGACTGGGATGGAAAAAGGGAGAATCGGATGCAACGTCGCAGTAAAAACTGCGCAACGTGGAAATGATGGAGAATTACCCCCGCTGGGCTGTGTCCGGGGGTTTATCGATCGGTTGGTAGCCTTCGCAACGAGGAAAAAGGGCTTCCCTTTCCCCGCACGATTTGAACAATAACTCGACGAGGTAGTCGTTCGGCTCTTGTTAGAGCCCGCGTACGAAAAAATTCTTTGCATTCTCAAAATCGATAGAAAACACGCTGACAAAAGTGTTTTCAATCGTTCGAGTGTTTCGTTTTCAGAATCGTCACGAAATACTTGTTTCTCCTTTGTTTATCGTTTTCCCCTCCCCGCTGCTGGTTCGAGCGGTGGGAACCGACTGCGGAGCATTATTCTTTCGAATATAATGTGTGATAATCGCGCGCGCGATTCTTTCCAGTTGGCGTAAATAAAAAATACGAATCGCGTACTTTGGAATACAGTGTTAACGTTTTGTTTTGTTATTTCGTTACGGCTGGCGGCCTTTTCCCGCGGCCTTCTCTTCTCGCAACGACGCCTGGCTCAATTTTACTTTTGTACTTGTAATACGCGGCGTCTGCGACCAGCCGCGGAACGACGACCGAGCGAGCGATCAACGGCCATTGCAGCCTCGCTCGTTGTCTGTAACGAAGTGAAATGCTTGCTGAGTTCTCAGTGTTACACGGCAAAGTCCGTTCTTAATAATAAATCTTTATTTCTTCCAAATAAACCAAAACATCAGAGACTTTAATCGGGAAAGAAATAAAACACGAAACGATCCTCGAAATAAATAAAAAATACGTGCGCATTAATTATTTTCCACTGATCGCGCATTATCGTTTCGCTTAAAAACAAAAGTGTGTCTATCGGTTGTTCGTGTGTTTCTTTTGTTTTTGTCCTTCGTATTTTGCTCGTTTACGTGTGTTCCGTGATAAGCAAGGATTGCGCAATCACCAAAAGTTTCCTATTTATTCTGAATATTCGAAGAAATCAAAAACGAAGCGTCAACGAGAGGGCGTAACGGTACGTTGAAAAAAAAAAACACACACACAGACTTGATTAGCGTCGATCTATAAAAGTTTTCATGTCTCATCGTTCGAACGAGCGTGTACGTTTGTATTCGGCTTGATTTTTCTTCATTCTCCGCGATGCAGCGTTATCTCGGAGATTTCAAAGAAACTAAAATATATTGCTCCACCAAAAATTTCGTCGCCCGTATGCTCGCCGCCGCGTTGGCCTCGTGTTGTTTTTTCCTTTTTTTACAAGATTACGTCGATAAGATCGCGTTGCGACATATGGAGTTTTTAAAAATGCCCAAGCCTGTCGCGCGGGTCCTGCAAGGACGTGCGTGAGGCTCGAGCGAGATTGTCTCGACGCGAGTTAACGGCAATACTCTAGATTATTTTTAAACTCCTCTACTTTTCGAGATCTCGCGATAAGACGAAACGAGCCAATAAAATCGAACACACAGACACTCCTTGAGCGATTATTCGATATCGGGCGCGAGTCACGGATTCCTCGAATTTCCCGAACCTTTTTTTCGCTTTTGTTCGAAAAACATGAAAAAAAAAAAAAAACAGACGCGAAATTATGTTTTTAGGGAATTTACATGATCGCAACGCAAAATGACAGTTTTCCTATCGTCTCCCGCCCACACGAAGCTCCCGTGTACCAACACATACGATAATACGTGGCTCCGTATACATATATTTTATCTTTTCGAAAGTGGCTTCCTGTTGAAAAGCCAAAAGAGAGTCCTGCTCGTTTTTTCTTGCCGTCTGGCATTATAGTCTGTACAAAGAACGGGCTTTGTACTGCGGGACACACAGCGCGATACATATCTGTATCTTGCTTACGTGCCCACTTCCGTTGTGCGACGTTGCCGGCTCGATTAAACGAGAGAGAGCGAGGGAATGCCAAAGAGAGACAAAAAAAACATGTGAAAGTTCAAATAAAGATTACTGTTTCGCGATATATTTATATATACGCGTGTGTGTGTATATATATGTAGATATGCGAATACTTTGAGAAGCGAACAGCAAGCTTTTGAGACCGCGATCGAGTCATGAATATATACGCGGATTATTGAATACACAGACTCCCACGTGAATAAATTTACGTCGAGAGCAGGCGCTCCCAAAAACAAGAATTTGATGATAAATTTTTGATTTTGCTACCTCATAGAGGAAGCTATGTGATGGTGAAATGTTTTTTTTTCCAGTTTTCAATGTCAATGTGCTTAAAATGTCCCAAAACGTCCATAAATCATATCTAGAAAAAATTTCCGGATGTGTGTGTGTGTGTGTGTATGATCCGGCACTGTAAAATTCAAACGATTATAACTCGAGAACGGGTTGAGCTACAGGGCTCCCGTTTTGCACGGATGTTTATCTATACTAGCTCTTCGTTCGCTGAAAATTTTGTCGGAATTGCTAGAAAAATACGAATTCTAGGGCAGTTTGAAATTTTCAAAAAAAGGGTGTAACGCTCTAACTTCCGCAAATTTTAAGATTTATTACTAATTTTTTTTTTCTATAAATAGAGTCTCTTAATAGGAAGGTTGGTATTGAATTTGGGAAATATCGGTTGAACGGTTTAAATTTTATGGTTATTCGAATTTTACGAAAATGTGAGTTTTTTAAAAAATCGTCCAACCGCTGTAATTTTTGCAAATTTTCTAAGATATCGTGTACAAGTCCGTACGGCCTCATTACTTTCTAGAAAAGTTGTGGAAATTATATAATTTAAATGGAAATTCAAAAAACGCTGCAAACTGAAACTTGCTCATTTGTTTTTCTCTTACGTCGCAAATGGCACAGATCGAGGCTACGTCATTGATGGAATTTAGAAACGTAGTACGTATCGATCGTTCCATCGCATGGGCGCTTAGAAACTCTATCCATCGTCTGTCCAGTCGACACATACGTCCACGTGTGTCCGTGTGCGTCTACGCTTATTCAATGCTTCGTTGAAAAGCTGTATAGTCCTCGCCAGGGAACAAACTATTACGTCTTTTTTATTTTAAGCCACTCGTATGGTCTCTTTTATATTTATATACACTTGGAAGAGCTCTTTTTGTATATGGGAATACTCGTAGGATGGCGATCTGGCTATGGACGCGTGAATCAGCGCCCCGTGGCCTTTTTTGGAAATTCAACGCAAAACTCGCGACTTCTCATGTGTCTATCTCTCAGATTTATGATTTATTGCCAATATTCATAATCCAGAATGTACGACGAGCACGAAAGCTTCGCATTTGAAGGCCGCGCCTTTATTTAATTCTGTCGAACTTTTTTTTTGCTTTTTCGTTTTTTTTTTTTTACTTTTGAGCTTCTTCCTGGATTTTTTGATTTTCGTTCCGTACGGGGTTTCGGGTTTTCAAAAAAGTATTCATAATCCTGGCTCGGAATACATCGAGACCATAATTACCCGGAGACACGCGCATTCCTACGGTCTCGCGGAGTGGGGGGAATGAGAATTCATCGTACCGCTCGTGCGACTCGTACGGACTGTGTACTAAAGGCCTCTGGGGAAGGGATCGCTCCAACGTGGACTCCGACCGCGATGTGGCTGCCGGATAGCCGTGTTGTCATTGTACAGTAGAGTCTCGATATTTTTCTCCCGCTAGCTAGCAGCTTGGACATGAATGAATAAACGAGCCACTCCCAAATGCAAATTTACGACGAGTGTGATATTCATCGTTTTTCGATCAAATGAGAAACTTTATTTTTTCCTAATTTTTCTTGTTTTTCCGAATAAAAAAGCCACGAAATCGGCTTTTCCGAAAATGTGTTCGCTCTCGGTTAATTGTTGTAGAAAATAAGAAAACACGATTTACATTTTTTGAGCTTGCCGGATATTCGTATGTCCTTGACATTGACCTTGAACTTTGACGCGTACAGCCACAGAGAGATCGTCATGTATTTACATTTTCTTTTGTTCTAAAAGAAAAAATTCAAATGCCTGTACACGCGGGATCAAAGTTTCGATGGAATATTCCACGAAATATTCGACTTTTGACTCGCGCAGTAATCGCAACCGAACTGTAGCGAGGGACGAAGAGTAACAAGAGAGCGTAGTAAAAAAAAATACGGGGCCATGGGATACTCCGCGACGAAGTGGCAACGCTGCGCTCGTTCATACACTGACATTAACACACATACACACGAACACACACATTGACGGGTGAACGAGCTGTGTACAGCTGTGGGGCACGATTGTGACTACGAGGTCGCTTCTCGGAGTTTCTCGAGAGCCCTGCCATTCTGGGAACTACGGGATATCGTTTATCTCTTTTCCTCTCGTTCCTTCGCTATCTTTTTCTTTCATTCTGTCGCTCTCTTTTTCCCTTAATCTCCGTGCTCGCCCAGCTGTAGAGTAAAGAGAAAAACTATTCGTCGATGAGACTTCGTTTCGGCATTTCCGTCCGGGACACGCGTAACCCATCGAAAAAAACGTCATGTGCGCGTGTGTTTGAAAAAAAATTAAAGCGAAAAAGATACTCTGTTCATTCATCAAACTTTATCGCGTAGTTTCTCTGGTGCTCGCGCGAATCGTGCGTCTTCGTCGACGCGTCTTGCCCTCTTGACAGTTACGAAACAATTGGAAATTTCCTAATTATTTCGCGGCTAACGAGGCGTGTTTTTTTCACGTTACGATAATCCGAGAATTCTTAACGACAGATGTCGCTTTTGCTACGACTTTGTTGTTGACTACGCGCGGCGAATAACCAAAACATTCCGCGACCCACGGTCACGAGTCTTCTTTCGTCTACTTCGAAATCCCGTGCTTGAGAAAAAAAAAATCGAAACATCGTGACATGATTATCGACACGTGTGTTAGTGCAACTTTGTTACTTTTTTCCCTCTTTTTCGATATCCTTCTCGATAATCAGACATTTATAAGCAACAATGTCTCTCATTCAGACTTTTGCATGATGTCACGCATTTTCCACGAATGAAAATTTCCAGTCATCGTGCGATTAGCTTCGCGTGATAATTTCGAAATTTCGCTTCAGTTCCTGCTAGTTTTTATCTCCCATTTTTAATTACACCTCGTCAGTCCACGAGTGCTTCGCATTAGAAACTTTTGTCTCAACGATTCTCGGAATTTTCGTCGAATATCTACAAAAATCGAAAATCGTTGCGATTTTATTTTTCTTCCAATCCCTGATTCTTTTCGGTCAATAATTTTGACGTTTTTTTTCCTAATTAAACTATAAAAATACGAATAATCAGTTGTGTCCAAACGGAAAGATTCGTAGCCCCCATTTTGCGTTCTTTCTCAAATTCCACGAAGTGAAACTCTCGAAATTTGTTCCTCTTTCCAAAAAATCATAAAATCACGATAAAAATTGGTAATTGAATGTTTTTTTTTCTTCTACAGCCTTTGAGAGGTGGAGAGGAGCGTCACATACATGAGGAGAACAAGCGGTTGAAAGAGAGTACCGTAGAAAGCGAAAAAATGACGGATATCATAGAACATTGCGATTTACGAGACAATATTGGTTCGATGAAGCAGTCGATAGTGCCGACGAGTCGTTTTCCGTTGTTTGCGTCGCGCGCTCAGCCCGCGACGACGGTGGACGAAGTGGATAACCGAGACTATCGAATGGAGGAAGTGAGACTGCGAAGTTACTCTACATGGCCGGTGGCGTTTCTGGATCCTGCGAAGATGGCAGCGGCGGGTTTTTATTACACGGGGGAAGGTGACAAAGTGCGATGTTTCGAGTGCAAAGTGGAGATCGGCCAATGGGTGGAGGGCGACAATCCCATGGCGGATCATCAGAGATGGCAGGAGCAATGTAGATTCGTGCGGAAAATTCCATGCGGAAACGTGCCCATCGGGGAAAATCCAAATTCCATACCACAGCCCAGACCCAGGGGTCACGACGTTTGCGGCCCTTACGGAATCGAATACAGACCGGACTCTGTGCCCGATTGCCACACCTCCGCGACGGGGATCCCCCTGCCGAGCACAGCAAAATTAGGCTCGCTAGGACTCGGCCGACCTAAGGGACCTGCTCATCCGGAGTACGCCAGTTACGACGCCAGATTAAGAACCTTTGAGTCTTGGCCCAAGTCCATGCCGCAAACTAAAGAGTGCCTCGCAGACGCCGGCTTCTATTACACCGGCAAGAGCGATCAAACTCTCTGTTATCACTGCGGCGGCGGGCTCAAAGATTGGGAGCCGACGGACGACCCGTGGGAACAACACGCTCAATGGTTTTCCAAGTGTTATTATCTTCTTACGGTGAAAGGACAGGCGTACGTGAATACAGTCACCGGTCAAACAACTCCGCTGCCTTCCAACGAGGTAAATTCTTGGAAAATGAAAAAAAATTCAAAATATCATTGTTTCCCCCGAAGAAAACGATTTACTAATAAATTATTTGTGTTTTTTGTTTTTCGCTCGCATAGGAAACGATGCAAATGAATTTGCCGAGTTACATAAAGAAAGTCGAGCCGAAAGCCATCGCGCCCAAGGAGAAAGATGGTGAAAAGTCCTGCAGGGCAGGCCCGAGCAGTCAGAGCTGCAGCACGAGCAGTTGCAGTTTCGTCGAACCGTCAAAAAGTTCAGGAGCCGAGGAAGAAAGTAAATCGAGCGTCCGGAGCAGCGAAGCTGCAACGTTGCAGGAAAACGCCAAGAAGCCGATCGACGATGCTCGCCTCTGTAAAATATGTTATGGCGAGGAATTGGGAGTCGTTTTTTTGCCCTGCGGACACATGGTCGCTTGCGTCAAATGTGCGCCAGGTATGGTCACATGCGCGCTTTGTCGACAGGCGGTCACTATGACCGTTCGCGCATTCTTCTCATAGTAGGGCCTCGGCGCGCCCTAGCTTATTTACTTTCAACATCAACAAACTAAATTTTCATCATCAACACACACCAAACGATCATAAAAAATCGTTCTCTCAACTAAAAAACGCCTCAAAATTCCATTTATTCAATCGCGAGTGTACAACAGCCCCGTTTTATCCGATTAATCCAGCTTCGTCGATTCCCGCTTCGTGCGCACTATTCAAACTAGCAAACGTGTCCTTTTTTTTTGCGACTTTAAAGCCATTTAAAAAACACGAAAACGAACAATAAAGCTGAATGACATGACTCATGGAGCATACCGGTTTCCGGATACGAGCACGAATTTAGGGGATCGTCCGTTTGTTCGCTGAGTCTTTTTCCCAACGCCAAGATTCACGAGAAGGCGGTGGCAAGTTGAAGAGAAAAAACAAAAAACCGAAAGACTTGAGAAAAAAAATTCACTCAAAATCGCTCCAAGTGTCGATCGAATCTTGAACTTCTCGTTGGCAAAGTGCGATCGACTCGAACCATAAATTCCTCGCTCGTATCTGCATCCGTGACGTTGCTATTTGCGTAATCTCATAAATTCAATGTTTATTTCTCTAAATAAAAAAAATAAGAAATAATTCGATAAGACTCGATTCGACGAAGAGTCAATTTAATGAAAAAAAAAAACGAAAAAAAAAAACGAAGAAAACAAAGTTAAATAGCAACTTTACATGATGTCTAGTCATATCCAGTATTACTCAGCAAAAGCGGTCACGAGTGAGTCGTTGTATTTGCAGATACGTCAAGGAGAATGAAAACTAAGGAAATAAGGGGAAAAACATAACTGTGACAAATTTCGATGAAAAATGTTTTCGAAATTTTTTCAATCTTTGTCCTTTTTATATATCTGTATATTTTTTTAATTCACTTCAATATTCACATTATTTCGGTAACTAAATTCGTCATTAAGGGAGGGGGGGGGGGGGGAACTTTTCAAACGTACTGTGTATTACGTATTGTCTGTAATTACGATTAAATATTATTCGATAAATATTGTACAGTCGACGTGTGAAGAGGGAGTCAAAAATAACAAAAAAAAAAAAAAAAACGCTAAGCATCATGTGCCGATGAGAACTTTCGGGAGGTCGTGATTTTTCTAGCGAATGAGCCGAAAGAATAACCGAAAAGAATCTTTAATAGTTGCCGAAAAAAAAAACGAAAAACAAGGACCTCCGAGGCCGACGCGCGATGTTGAGTCTCCGAGCCGAAAAGTTGGATCCCAATATAGAGAAAATAAATGGAAAAGACGGCAAAACATGGTTTTATAATGCGATTGTGACTGAGAGAAGAAAAAGAGACGAAGAGGGCGAGACGGATGACGGAGATTCGATTTCCCATGTTGTTACCGATAATCTAAAAGTGCTTGAGGCTGAAAAGCACATTTGTTTTATTGGAATAACGCTCTTAACCGCGAGATGAAGAAAAAAAAAAGGATTTTGCGCTTGGAACTTTAAGGAAAGTTTGCAAGGGACAAAAACCGACGCGGACGACAGCCGCAAAAGACACATTCGTACCGGAATGTTGTTTCTCAATTTTAACATTGTTTTTTTAAATCATCCACACATTATAATTCAACGAGCATATAAAAATAATGAGCGCTGAAGATAAACAAAACTATCGCTTCATTTCGACAATTTGTGTACATCAGAAAAAATCGTACATCAATTATTATCATATTCATGGGTTAGGGTTGGCGTATTTACAATTAGGGAGAAAGAGACAATCAGAAAATGAAACTTTGCCGATCGTTCTCTTTCCCCCTCCACCGTTTTTCTTTTTTTTTTGTTTTCTTCTTTTTTTTTTTTCTTTCTTTTAACGAGAAATAGGTTTTTAATGAGATAGCTAACTGCGAAACAATTGTTGGACACGTAAAGATTTTGCAGAATCATATCAATAAATCTAGTTTCTTTTTCATCCGGGCCAGCCTATACACACGTATATATATATATATATGAAATATGAATATACATATATGTCATGGTCGGGACGACATCTCGAGAATTCTAGCTGAGAAAGCTCTCAAGTGGATGTTAAGGAAAAAGAAATGATATACAAACTTTCTGTCAACTAGATCGATATTTCAAAAATAAGACTTTGAAAAATAAAATAACCAACTGATCGCGATCCACGATTCAAGCAGAGAATAACAAATTTTATATTCAATCATCTACGAAATTCGTTGGATGCCAAATAAAAAACGACAGCCAATTGCATTTTTTTGTTTTGGTTTTTTTTTTTTTTTTTTTTTTTTTAGTTTATGAAAATAGTCGACGACGAAATATTTCGTTGTTGGGATTTTCGTGTCTTGTATCTTGTCAACAGACACGAGAAAAAAGAAAAGAATTTTTGGAGCCGGCATTTTCGTCTCCCGGTGAATTTCGACCCGAAGCTCAATGGAATAACGCGTTATCGAGCAATTTGACGTTTGAACGATCCTTTCGCTAATTTCTAAATCGATTTCTACGTCAAAAAACTCGCGAAATCTTTTTGAGGGCTTTCAATCAGATTTCCGGATCGAAACACCTCCGAAATGCGTTTCCATGTTGCCAACGAGTTTTCCGACTCAAACGATTACCGAGTGCTCTTCAACGTCCGCTTGAAATTCACTCAAAGCTCGAACGACTGACACTCCCTTTAAAATTGGATGGAAAACCCGGTACAAACTTTCGGAAGGTTGATTTTTTTTTTAATTGGCAAACGAGACTAGAGAGCCGAGGGATTTTCAATTGAATTTTTGGCCCGGGGGATATATATTTTGCTGTAACAAAAGACGCTCCTCAACATCGTACAAAAAAACATTGTATAGCATTTTCATTTACGTCTGGCGAAAATCATGATTTTTTCGTTTATTTCATCATTTTTCTTTTATTATTTTCCATCATTATTTTCGCTAAAAATTTCGATTGAAATAAAAATACTGTACAATATGATAAGTTTAAATAAACTATCAATTATAACTGAATTTTTCGTCGTTAATTTTGAATTTTTCAACAAATTTCCCATTTTTTTCCTCACTCTCTTATTCCCTCACAGTATCGACCAGAATTTTCACAACTTCGCTCTCTGCATCTCTGAATTATGTTGCAGCATGCACCAAGAAATATTTCTCTCCTGGCAGAGAGAACCAACGGCCAATCGTTGCGCCCTTCGAAACGAGCGCGCATTCCCCTCCTGTTTAGTTTTTGTTCGAGTACGCCAGAGAGCGTAGGAATGAGAGAAGAAAAAAAAACATTGAAAAGTCGTGAAAAAGAAGAGGAAAAGAACGCTCACTCCAAGCAACCGGTATATCATGCTCTCGCTCGAGAGTCTTATAGCAACAGCGCACCAACCAGTTTGGTCAGCCCTTAGCCACATTCCTTTCTCGTGGGAACGCCGAAGCCCCAGAGGGGGTCTCTGATCCCGTCCACTCGACGCAAACACAAACCCCCCACTCTTCAATTCATTCATATATCGTTCGAATATCCTGCTCGTTGTCTCCTCCCCGTCTGGCCTTTAAAAATGCCGATTATGTTACATTTAAGGACGTTGTATGGCGACGCTCAAATCTAAATTTTTATTTTCAGTTTTTGTTTACATACAAAATTTTTTGCGAGCCTAAGTTCGTTAAAAAAAGTTGTTACAAATTGACCAAAGAACAACATGCTCTAAATCCAAGATTCTCCGAAGTAATCTGTATCTGTTATATAATAAACAAAATTTCGATAAAATTTTACGATCGATTTTTTTGAAAAACTAAATAAAGCTTTTTCGATGTTACGTAAAAGTGTATGGAAAGTTTTAAGAGGCTTCATCATTTAGAAATCGAAATAT
This sequence comes from Hyposoter dolosus, assembly GCA_963921915.1. Lineage (NCBI taxonomy): Eukaryota > Metazoa > Arthropoda > Insecta > Hymenoptera > Ichneumonidae > Hyposoter > Hyposoter dolosus. The sequence continues at coordinate 14,630,306 of OY998132.1, read as the reverse complement.
TTAATGTTGAAAATTGCAACTTTTAACACACGCTCTTATGAGAAACTACTGAAAATTGTGATTTTTATAAATAAATATCGCGACTTCTACATGGTCTTAAAATTGCGCGAGCTAGGGTAAACCACCCAGTACTCAGCCAGAAACCTGTAGTCGGCCTCTGCCTATTCTTTCTATGAGTAGGAAGAGTACGAAAGATATATTTTCCACTCTTCGCACTCATGTAAGGCCGACTATTGGTTTCTGGCTGACTATCGGGTGTTTTACCCTATTAGATATCGCTATTCTCTTTGTGTGGTGAAAATTTAAAAGAATTCTATCGACAGAAAATTTTGCGTACAACGTCCTTTCGCGTGAGCGAAAATATCGTGACTGCGTGGAAAAAGAATATTTTTCTTTCCAATTTTTCAACTTCCGTTGCTTATTTATTATTTTTGAGAAAACTTGAGAAACCTGCGCTGGAAAATAAATACTCGATTTTATTCTCTTGCGAATGTTCGTGAAGATGTTGATGGATTTTTTGATCGATTTTATCGAGGAATTGTGTCGGGACGATTTTTTAGTTTGTGTTCTTTTTTTGTGTTGTTATTTATTTACTCTTTCGATCGATTTTTATTGAACAGTTGCTGTGTATTGTTTCAATCGTTGTAATCATTGCTTTCCCAAGGATAATCGTTGAGGAACATGAGCAACAGGTCAAGATGTTGGCCGGTAGTGATTTTCTGTAAAGTGTCAAAATCAGTAATGCCAAGCGTGTTATTGGAGAGAATTTCGAGAACTTTGCGAAGAGTAAAATTTTTTTTTATTACGTAAACACAGCATCGAGAAACAGACGACAATTTGTTTTTTTTTTTTTAAGTGCGTATTGGGTCAATCTGACCCGCGGCGTTTGTCAAATCGTTCTATTCCGGTAAATATGATTTTTTTGTTTTTTTTTTGTATAAACGTTTTTTCTAGTAAATTATCAATATTTTATGGCTCCAATGAATTTTTTTACAAAAACTGCCAAACAATCGATGACAGAAAATATTTATTAATAGTTATTGAAGGGTTAACTAATTTTCCAGTGGACTGATCAAATTAATTGCCACTTGCTTGTCGATGCAATTGTAAAAATTATGCAGTTTGAAAAAAAAAATAAAAAAATAGAAAAAAAAGTCATTTTACCTCCAAGTCTTCGGATAAAAAATGAGAGTACCGATGCCGATAATACGCCGCAACGTTAGCGAGGTCAATTTCGGCCCTCCCAATGACGATACGATTAATCGCCGGCAAGTCAGGTTCCTCGTAGTCGTAAATAGCTTCGTGCAATCTCTCGGCCAAGTATCTATGTGGATTGACGCTGTATCTCACTTTTCCAAAATAAAATTTGCGTCATTTTCATTGCTGAACGTTATAATGACGATTATTCAGTTTTTAAGTTCATGTTCGTTTCTCACCAATGGCGTCATACGTGTCTCTCGTTGTTCCCCAAAATTTTTTATTCACTGCTGCTCTGATCGTGTGCCCCGTAAAAACTACGTATTCGTGATCGATTTCTCGTATTTGAGCCCCATTTGTAAGCAACAAAATGTAATTTAGTATAGTAAAGTCTATTGTTTCGTAGCTTTCCAGCAACGCAACCTACAAGAGTCAATAAATTAGGTTTCAAGGTCAAAACAATTATTGTAAATAAAAACGACTCAATTGATGGGAATTGATGATTTTTTAAATTAAAGCCAATTAATCGTGATCAAAATTATTGAATTCAAACGTCTCTAGGGATTTTTCCAGCCGAATTATGAGAAGCTTTGATGTTTCGAAATTAAGCCTTTGAGTGCACACTGGGTCATTTTGACCCCAACGGAGAAATATTAGGAGAAAGATTATTTGAATAAAAAGAACAATTGTTATTTTTCGGAACGATACAAAATGCGAAATCGTAATTGTGACGAAAATTTTTGCTCGAATTTCAATTTTACTTTCGAATCTATCCGATTCCAATAATTAACCCTTCGAGTACACACTGGGTCATTTTGACCCAAAAAATTTTTTGTCACCGATTGTTTGGCATTTCATTTTCATTTCCGTAAAAAAAAAAAAATTCGGGCCATAAAATATTAATAATTTACTACAAAAAAACGTCTTTAAAAAAAAAAAAATAACAAAAAACGCATATTTACCGGAATACAACGATCTGAAAAACGCCGCGGGTCAGATTGATCCAATATGCTCTTATAGGAGGCGCGCACTCGAAGGGTCGAGGTTTTGTTTGTATTTATTTGTTTGCATTCAATTAACTCACCAATACTCTGGCAGTACTCCTCGCTTTTACGTAGTCGACCATGGAAATGTCGTTTCTCGCTTGCTGAAATTGAATATCAAAACAAACACGTTCGAAAAGTGTCGGCAGAGGTCAAAGAAAGTCATTTGACTTTGAAATATGTAAAAAGAAAAGAAAAACTGTTGAAAAATGGTATAATCACGTTGCACAGTATGTCGATAATATCTCTGATAACCTCCGAAGAATTCAACGCGTTGAAATCGGTCAGGAATGGTGCCCCAAAATCTTCAAAGTGTAAAAAAATCATTTGAACGAAATTGCTACGTTTTTCAATTCATAAGTTTCTCATAATTGTGAAAAATCGAAACTCACGAGATTCGTATTCTTCGAAAGTTTCCTCGCGATCATTTTTGCCGAGGCAGAGCAAAATTTCAAGAATCGTATCTTCTTCGCCAGCGATAACTGCCTCGTTCAATTCGTTCGCGTAAAGTATCGAAGCCGTGGACAAGACTGCACTCATGGCGACTCCGAAATTATCGGATGAGAAAGGCAACAACGATGCGAACAATGTTGGGTTCCCGAACAAACGATTTATTTCGAAAAATATATTTACACGCTGTTTTGCTGTTCGCTGAGTGAACATGGCCAATGCCTCGTTTTCATAGTCGTAAGTATCGTTTAATAAACCTACGAGGTATTCGGCATCTGCTGTCGCGTTGAAATCGTCGTCGCCCGAAATTGTTGGTCCGTGTGACGGCTGGATAAAAACAATCAATTACGAAGTCACTCGAGGATTTTTATCCCAGAACTCATTAAAAGGCAGTTGTCTTGTCAAATCATTTTTTTTTGATTTTTTCAATTTTACGAGGAAGGTTTTCCCAAGGTCAAGCTTTCATCAAACAGAATTTATCGAAATCCCAATTCGGGAACTTAACCCTTAATGGTCACATGAGGTTCATTTTACCCCAGTCTGGACATGTGACCATTGAGGGTTAAGCTTAAAATTGATTTTCTGCGTTCTATTGAAAATAATTGGAACGATTAAAAAAAAAAAAAATGATGATTGGAGAAAGGATTTTTTCTAAAATGAATTGAAAAAAAAAAAACATCGATCACATTTCTTGTGAATTGGAAATATTTCGAGACTACGATAGCAAAACAACCACCTCGAGAAATGATTTTTTTATTTTGTTTTCATAATGTACGTACGACAGAGAACGTGACCGATTCGAGCGATTCGACACCTGAAAACAGTTACTTTGCACATCATTTCTGTTTGTTTTGTTTTTCTTTGTTTCGTATTACGTACCGTTGAGCACCAGAACTAATCCAAACGCTAAAGCGATCCAATGAAAAATACTCGCGGCCATTTCTCGTCACGTGTGTTACAAAATACAGCAAACTGAGGGAACCGTCTCAATGTCACGGCTTTTTATACAGAAACCGTGTATGTTCGCGTGGAATTTATTGTTTGCGTAGTTAGGACAAAAGGTGTGTATAAATTACTCCACGAGAAAGCAGCTCCAGTTGTGTAGATTGAAGAAAAAAAACTTTTCATTTTTTTATACGCGAATCTACATTTTTTTCAAGCATCGAAAGAGGTTAGAATTTCAATCCGAGGAACGCTCGTTTCCGTTCGATCAACACTGCGCACGGGAGGAGCCTTGAAAAGTTGGCGAAAAAAAGATTTTTTTGGATTCGATATACGTCGAACTTGGGCGAATACTGAAAGATTCCTTCCAGCTTGGCAAAGAACGTTGGTAATCCAACGATAGCGGCGTCATAGTGGAGGACGATCGCTCATTAAAGCAAAACGCAGATGTTCTCATTATAAATGTATCGATCAAGAAACTTCTCCAAATGCTTGAATTCTCAATTCTGAGTCGAAATTGTGAATAGAGAAAAGACTCATTTCGAAAAGTATCACAAAACCGTTTTCTAGTCTTCTCTTGACCGTTTGCACGGACAAAAGCCAGCAGTGATGCTTTCGACTGCGCGAGCAGCCGATTTTCCCTCCAAAGAAAACTCAGCCTCGCCGCGAGGAAACATTATTTTTGTCCACTGGGAGATACGGTTTTCGTTTTATTTTCCGTTCAAGTGATCGTGTAGATTCGTGTTCCTTGCAAATGGTATTTAGGAAAAAACCGTTTTGAAGTGACGCCAACCTCGGCAGCTCGCGCGCCATTGTCGTTTAAACAGCTGTTTAGTTTGCGAATATTCGAAACGTGCTGGGGATACGTCAGTAGGCGTCCCACATTTTTGGGGCAAGATGTGGGCTAATTGTTATGATAAAATTATTGTGATTAGGTCATTGACGTTGATCGATGATCATCGATGTGTGTCTAAGATTAATTAAAGTGATGCATTTTGATATGAGCATTTCCGATGTAAATTCGAATAAATAATTTTCAAAAATTGGTCCGTGTTTGTCAACGAAAATTTTTTAATTCTCCCGAAAAATTATTCAAAAATTGTCCCTTTTGCATCGTTATATGCCTTTCTGGGTGACTTAGCGGTTACGAGAAACGTTTTCGATCAACGCCACCTAGCGGACTGCCTGCGCTGTTAACCCGAGAACGGTAATATGGGGTCAAAAACGACCCCAGGCTCCTTTAAATCCTGCGCCTTTTCTTCCTTGGTTCTCCCGTTTTTTTTATCGTTTTACCGCAATTTTGACTAATTTTTTTATTTCCACTGAATTTGCCCCAGGGTCACGTGATTCTGCATTAAAAAACGAAAAGAATGAGCCCAAGTTGAGCCCCTTAATTTCGTTGAATTTTACTGGAGATATGAATTTTTAAAAATTGGGGTCGTTTATGACCCCAGGTTACCGAAATAGGAATAAAAATTAGGTTACCGTTCTAGGGTTAAAATAATTTCACAATTTCCCTGACACGTGCAGAAAACTCTCGAAATTGATGGATTCTCGTGGCGCGACAATTCTCGGTTTTGTCTGACTCGAATGATGCGAAACACATTAATTGGTTTCTTTATTAGAGATAACGAAGGAGAGATACACAGCGAATCATCGTCGCCATTGAATTCTTTTGTAAATTGATAAGAGGATTTAACGATCCTCTCATCATTTATGGTTCATTCTTTGAATTTTCATTCGTACGACCCGTTTGACCTTGAAACATAAGATTAGAGCGAAACTCGTTGAAAAGCCTCACGCGTTTATTTCTCTCATTTCAAGGGCTCAGTAGTTAATTATTCCGGAACATAAATATAGTCGAATCAATCCTTAATTGTCACACCTCCAGATTGTGACGTAATAGTCATTGGGGGTGTTATCAACCCCCCTCACTTTGGAAGGCGATAAACAGTTGCAAAATCGTTAAAAAAAATAAAATAAAAATACTACAATGTATTTTCAACCCTTCAGTAACGACCATGATGATTGTATTTAATTAGTGGAATTTTTCGAAAGGGGCTGGGGTCAAATTAACCCCACGAGACCATGAAGGGTTAAAATAAATTCAAATCAATAAAAAATTAGTCCAAAGACCGCATTTTTTAAATATTTTGTAACGTCAAAATTGATTTCGTCGCAGAATTATCGGAATTCTAATGAGTTTCATGCAAATAATGAATTTCACAATCGCCTTTCGAGTCGCAACTTTCTCACAAAATTCACTAAATTTCCTTATCCGTCTTTTTTAAATCTTGCTATTTGAAATAATTGAAATTCGGGTATAAACGCGATAGTAGCGATTTCTGCGTTGGAATGACGAACTTGTTCTCGTCCAAGCAGCAAGGATCGTATCCACGCGATCAGCGCGCTATTCTAACCTCTTCGGTCTCAAACGTCTCAAATAAATTGACTGCACACTTGCACAGTTTCGATCGCAATAAATAACTAGTCCGTATCGCGTTATTGTTTGCAAACAACGTAAATCTTGTAAATTCAGCAATAACCAGTAATCACAATGGCTGATCTCTTTGACATAGCAAATTTAATAACAACCGTAGGAGTGGAGGCAGTGAAAATAAAGCAAGAGCCAGGCTTGCCTGAAAAATCATCGAACGAAATATTGACAGAATTGTTCAGTACGTTCGACGCTGACGAGGGCATTGCATCGCCGGTCGATGGCAAAGATGCAGAATGCGATAACGACGACGACGACGATGACGACAAATCGACGCATGGAAAGAAAAAAAAGAAAAGTAAAAAAAAACACAAGCACAAGGACAAGAAACACAAGAAAAGGAGCAAACACAATTCTTCCGAAAGTGACAGCGACGAGGATGCTGGTAAGTGAAAAAACAAAACAAAAGCATCGTGTCTTCTGTTTTTTTGACATCAATTTCCAACAATTCTGCTTTTCACGATTTTCCGCGACGTTTTCGAGCCGTTGAGCCACGAAAAATAGTCGATTCGATAAACTAACGAAAAGTAAACAGAGAAACATCATTTTTTCTCACTGTCAACAGGCGCTAAGAAAAAAAAGAAACACAAGAAAAAATCAAAGCGAAAACATTCGTCGCACTCCAGTGAAGAATCCGATTCCAATGTGCCGAGCACCAAAAAACATAAAACCGAATCTTTGCTGCCGTTGCTACAATGTAAAACCGAACCAGAAGATAGCCAGAAGTTGTCGGTGAACAACGCCGCTCGAGAAAACACTGAAAAAGACTTTGGCGCTAAAATAACTGGCTCCGCGGATCCTGGCAGTCCTGAATTACCTTCGGTATTGAAAAAGGTACGGGACGAGGAAGATGACGACGTTGCCGGAGCCAGGATTCCCAGGCTCTTTGGTAAGATTCCCATAAAAAATGGTAACAGTCTCACGGGGTTGTTTACAATCATCGAAAACCGTTGACCATCAAATTTCAATTTTCTATCAGATTTTTGAGGATACTGAAGTTTTCATCGTTGGAAAACGACAAAATTTTGTTTTTTTTTTTATTCATTATTTTGATAATTGATGCTGCCCCTGCAATTTTTGTATTAAATTCAGTTTTCCAATGGCAAAGAAGACTGTCCAATCGTTGTTCATAAATACTGCACAAAAATTTTTCGCTCTGCCATAAAAAATGATCAGTAAATTAAATTGAAGATTAAAAATCAAATTAAATTAATCAATTAAATTTAATTAATTGATTCATTAATTACTCAATTAAATTGAATAATTTACTGATTAATTCAATGAATCAATTGATGAATTGAATGAATGAATTCATGAATTAATTGAATTAACCCTAGAACGGTAACCTGGGGTCTCAAACGACCCCAGGCGACTGTAAATCCCGCGCCCTTTCTCCCTCCCTTCTCCCGTTTTTTATCGTTTTACCGCATTTTCGAGTAATTTTTTGCCTTCAAGCAAAATTGCCCCAGGCTCACGTGACTCTGCATTAAAAAACGAAAAGAATGAGCCCAAGTTGAACCCTTTTCGTTGAATTTTACCGGAGATATGAATTTTTAATAATTGGGGTCATTTATGACCCCAGTTTACCGGAATAAGTAACAAAAAATAAAGTTACCGTTCTAGGGATAAAAATGAAAAATAAAAAAAAGCAGCAAAAAGTCGTGATTGTTAATTTTTGGTGACAGAGAAAGGAAAGCAACAAGCACAAACGAAAATACTGATAAAGGACCTAAAGAACAGCACAGTCTATAACGAGACTGTGAAAGAAATAGAGACGAGAGAAAAAGAGAAAGCAGCAAAAATGGAGGACGGTGAAATATCGGATAGCAGTTCGTACAACAGGACGCCAACTCTGAGCCCTACGCCGCCGCTGCCCCGAGATTCACCCACGAACTCGCCAGTCCAAAGTCCATCTTACAGAAAACGAAAGAGAGCTTCGAGTCCCGGGGGCGTTGGAGTGCTCAAGACTGATCTGCGGCTTGTCCTCAAAGAAAAGGAGAAAAAGAAATTAGGAACGTCGAGAAAGTCCGAGGCTCGCGAAGCTCGAGACTCCAGAAGCAAAACTAGTCGAGATCATCGCAACAGCAATAAAGAATCGCGACACAAAACTAACGAGCGTCGCAGCGAATCGCGCGAACGAAAAATCAACGATTTTTCGAGTCACCGTCGAAGTCGCAGCGGCGGACGAGAAAGTCGTCGCAGAAGCACCGAGAGACGAGATCGCAGTGACGAAAAACGTCGAGGTCGAAGCCACGATCGTAGAAAATACAACAAGGACGATCTTGACGATTATGGCAACCGAAACGATGATAAATATTGGGACAAGCATGGAAGAACTCGTAGCCGCAGTAAAGAGAGAAAGTCAGTTGACAATCGCACTTTTCCGCTTTCGGTAATAAACCACTAAATTTTCATTGAAAATGTGTTTTTTCTTTTCCAGAGAAAGAATCGAGATAGACAAGAAAAAACTGTTGGAAATTGCTCGAAGAAATGCGATAAATATGATTAAGCAGGGAGCCCTGCCATTGGCGCAACAGGACAAAGCCATAGCAGCTATACAAGCCGGTGGAAAGAGTGTTGATGAACTTACAGGTAAACGATCATTACAGACACAAAATTAAACCTTCGAGTACACACTGGGTCATTTTGACCCGAACAATTTTCCGTCATCGATTGTTTGGCATGCAACGGCCACGAATCTTTTGGCATTTAAATCTCGTTTTCGCCAAAAAATAAATTTAGCCCCATAAAATATTAATAATTTTTGTCTTCACAAAAAAAAAAAACCACGAAAAATGCATTTTTACCGGAATGCAACGTTTTGAAAAACGCCCTGGGTCAGATTGACCCAATATGCACTTATAGAATGTCCACTCAAAGGGTTAAAAAAGGAAAATTGAAAGTTAACGCATTCTGAACAATTGTTCGTTTTCCCGAACGCAGATTTTTGCAAGTCTCTCTCAAAATCTGAAGCTCTCGGAGAATTGTCGAGTATATCATCGGACGACGATGGAAACAGCTCGGAAAAGGGATTCCATCATCCCTTCTTATTGCGCGAAAGACCAACGTCCATAATTATGAATATCAAGGTTTGTCAAAAAATCATAAAAAAAAAAAAATAACGAAAAATTTTATTTGGAAATGAGCGACCCGAGAATTGCGGAAAAATCTTTATGAATTCATCAAATTTTTTGCAGGATGCAAAACAACTTCCGAATAAAACTTTCCAAGAAAAAACTGCTGAATCGTCGACACAACTGACTTTGAAATTTCCGGTTTCCAGTGGCCAACATCACAGGAAAACCGGTAATTATTCCGTCGATTTTCTCCGAAAATTGATTCACATTTTTTTTAACGATTTTCCACCCACGACTCTCGCAACAGTTTCTCTAAATTTCGACCCGCGAAAATTCACATTTTTACAGAGAGCGAGTGGATCCCGGTGGTGCCGAAAAAACCCGAGCCCAAAAAAACTTTTGTGCCAGCGGTGAGCAAACCCGTGCCGCAAACTTTTGCCATTTTGCCTCCACTTTTGCCTCCGCCTGCACCGGCACCTGTGCCAGTTCCGACTCCGCTTCCGGTGCCAGCACCGATAACCATACAAACGGTAATGCCGACAGTTCAGCCTCAAGTTTTCCCGCCACCTCCAACGGCCGAGGTTCGTATTTTTACTATTTTTCAATTTTTATCAAATTTCGAAATGTAGAACGTAAAATTAATTTTTATTAAAAATTCAATCCTTCGAATAACAGCCCGTCGACATTGGATCGATCGTCTCCCAGAGGCTGGCAGCAATGAGAAGGTTACGAGAGAATCCGCAAGACGTTGAAGCCTTGAGTTCGATGTACCACGCCCAGAATGGAGTAATTATTATTATTTTTCGGTTTTACTTGTCAATCGATGCTGATAAACCCTTCGAGTACACACTGGGTCATTTTGACCCCAACAATTTTCTGTCACCGACTGTTTCGCATTTAATTTTTGCTTACGTCAAAAAATTAATTTAGGGCCATAAAAAATGCATATTCATCGGAATACAATGATTCGGAACACGCCGCGGGTCAAATTGACCCAAGACACACTCGTAGGCTTAAAATGGTGATTATAAATTTTGTTTTTTTTTTTTCTCAATCAGATGAAAAACTGGGCGGAAAGTAAGCAGATGCCAGGTCAGTTCACTGGTAGTACTGGTGTCAAAGTCTTGTCACCGGCTGAACTTCATTCGGGCTATCATGCCTGGGCACGGAAGGTAACGTCAGAAAATCCATAAAATGAGGTATAGAGAAAAAAAAACGACTGTAGAAGCTCAAAAACTCTCACTGGCGAGTGTTCCATTTATTGATTCCGAAAGAGCATCATGTCGATGATTCTCTAAAACTTTCCAATGAAATTTATCCGAGCTTGCGGGTGAACCGAGAAAAGCCTTTTCACTAAATCATCACAAATCCGTAATGAACCAAAGAGAAAATGATCAGTAATTGGGAAACTCGTTTTGTCAGAGAAAACGAAAGAATTGTTGAGTATAAAAAAGATTCGATGGCATCGAAGAAATTCGAGAGCTATCGAGCTCGATTGCTCGTAAAAACGTGTGCGTGTGCCTGTAACAAGTTTTCAGGTACAGTCTCGTACAAGACCATGCGCAAAGGATCTTGGAAGGGTCTTTGGTCTCGATGAGACTGTGTCGTAGGCACAGACCACTTCTCATCACAGGGGTGGACTCTGTGCCTGCGCGGACATTGGATCGAAGTGGCCTCTAGAGAAACAGAATTATTTATTTATTCTTAAAAGGCCACCGAAGCTCCTATGAGACTATTGCTAATAATCGTTAGCTTGCTCATCAATTGCTCTACTACATTTTATTCGTCACAGTGCGAAAGAAAAGATAAAATAATGAGGAACGAAAAAAACGATTTTGGAGGCTACGATATTTAGCTTTAGTCTGGTTCCACCTGAGAATTTTTTACAGGCATATCTCTGCATCATTGAAGATATCGCACCGGCAGCCTGATGATCGATTTTTGATTTTAATTGGTGAGTATTTGCCATCCTGATACTTGAATATTAAAACAATAATCACACGTTTTCAACATTCTCGATTACGCTACGTTTCCTCATTCAAACGCCTTACCTCTTTATCATTCGATTTCTTTTTTTTATGACACTGAAGTTCGCAACGTTTTTTCTGCTGAATGTTTGTTCGATTTTAAAAACCATGACAATTTTCGTACCGATTTTGTCTCTGGATCCTAAAAAAAAATCGTTTTATTCTCCTGACCAAATATTCAATAAGAATTTCGAGATCTGCTCAAGAAAAAAAAAACAGAATTTCGTTGCTTTCCAACGATGCAAACTTCAACATCGTTTTTTAAATTTCCGTTTTTCGCAATTAACTTGGAATAACTTTTCTCTCGAAATTTCGCGATTAAAAATGAAAGACGTTCGAGAAATTTCATTCTCATGCAATGATTATTGAATTTTTCGTAATTCTTCAATTTATTTTCATTCAATTTAATCGGAAAAATGACAACTAAAAATTCGAGTAACAAACTACACGGGAAAATATCGTTTTTTTCGCAACGATTATGAGAATTCTGGCTGTCGAGTGCTCCAATTAATTACTCAACTTTGTACAGGATCAATTAGTCACCGCTGCACCGGTTTCCAGTGGAATGGGAATGGCGTTGCTCCAAAAAATGGGCTGGCGACCCGGCGAAGGTTTAGGCAAAAACAAAGAGGGCACCCTCGTCCCGTTACAGCTCGAAGTTAAGCTCGACAAAAGGGGCCTCGTCAGCGAGCAGGATCTTGGTCAAAAGATTGGAAAAGTTCAAAAACCTGTTGTACCGATGATCAAAACTCTCGAAGGTATTTTTCCTGCTAAAAGCCACAAAATCCCAATGAATAATTTACTCGAACCAATAATTGTCGTTTTTTTTTTTCTCGTTTTTTTTTTCAGGCAAACATCCGGTTTCCCTGCTGGGCGAATATTGTTCGAAACGAAAATTCGGAGCTCCCGTCTACGAATTGTGTTTCGAGTGCGGTCCGGATCACAAGAAGAATTTCCTCTTCAAAGTGAGTCAAAAAATGTCGTCCACTCGGTCGAGTTTTCGAGAAAACTAAACGAGACAAATTTCCATCCTTTTCGAATCGACAATCGTTTCTGATTCCCGAAGCTCGCGGTAAAGAAATAACGGCCAACACATTTTCTCGTTGCAGGTTAAAGTAAACGGGATCGAATACAAGCCAACAGTGGCGAGTCCAAACAAGAAGCAAGCAAAAGCGGAAGCTGCACAAATCTGTTTGCAAACGTTGGGTCTGTTGCCGACTTGAATGGAGCTGGAAAAGCTGCATTTTCAAAATTGTACATTTTCGTGTAAAATACAGAGTGAAATATATCCGGACAGGATTGTTTCGGAAATAAAGGAGTAAATTTGCACTTTAATATACACATTCGAATCGAGTCTCGAAGGCCTTAAGAGTTTCGGAATTTTCGAAGCCCAACATTTTTTCTGGTACACAATTTTCTTACGAGCGAGAGAACGAAGGGGCAAGAGACTCGGTACTTTGAAGTACGACTGGGCGTTATCTCGCACAAAGAAGTGGGTGCAACGCCAGTTTTCGCACTTCTCCCCATTATTTTTATTTTTTGTTATACTTTTTTCTTTTTTTTTTTTGGCCAACCAAGAGCAAAATCTTTTCGGACGCATCGGCGAATTATACACCCTCCGACCTATAATTTGGACACTATTTCACAGGCCGTAAGCATGCAATCACGAGCAAGGTGTTTCTCCCTCCTTCCAACTTAAGTGGCTCTCTCTCTCTCTCTCTCTCTCTCTCTCTCTCTCTCTCTCTCTCTCTCTCTCTCTCTCTCTCTCTCTCTCTCTCTCTCTCTCTCTCTCTCTTTCTCACTCTCTCTGTCTCAAAATTTATTAGAATCTTATTTTTGTCTTTTCTAAATTTTGTTTTAATTATGTCGAATAGTGTATTTTTTGTATTTTTCGTTTATTGATTCATTTGCCCTTTGGATTCTTACTCCGCATACATAGATATCTATCTATCTCTCTCTCTCTCTCTCTCTTTCTCTCTCTCTCTCTCTCTCTCTCTCTCTCTCTCTCTCTCTCTCTCTCTCTCTCTCTCTCTCTCTCTCTCTTTTCTCTCCCCATACATAGATGAAGAATTGATTGGTTAACAAGAAAGTTCCGAGATGCGATAATCAGCTGTGATCACAATAAAAACAGAGTGTCACGAATTCTGAATGTGGAAAAAAAAATTTCCAAAATTTCATTTAAATGACGATAATCCAAAGTAATTATTCTTTCATTAAATTTGGTTATTTGTTGTTATGTATATAAAAGATTATAATTTATCAATAAAAAAAAATTAAATTTGTTGAAAAACTTTCGCATCAATATTTTCTGAAAATTGTTAGATTTTTGCATTTTTACGATAAAAACACGTTCTCAAATTTTTTAAAATCACGTCAATTGTTACAATTTATAAAATTCATTAATTTTCGATTTGGATCAAGGAATAAAGATTGAGACAGTGAGAAATATTATGATGAAGGGTAATGTCCGGAATGAGGGTAGTTGGCTCCTATTTTTAGAGGAAATTCTGTCTATACGGATATTTATGCGTGCGATCGCGTTTTACACGAAACAGACACTAATTCTTGTTGCTTTTTGAGTTTTATTTTGTTTTTCCTCTTCAAGGTATCACGTATGCCAGTGACGGGACACGAGATTAATCTTGACGCTGCCAATACGCTCTGCATTGCAATCGGCTCTACGTCATCGACTATGAATTCAGTCCAATGCAACCGCGAGGAGAAGTTTTCTTCAACGAATTCGTAGAAATCACTGCGGTTAAATATTGACCCCGATATTTGTGATAATTTATCTGCAACGAGTCTTTTTCCTAAGCAACTTCGAAGTAAGGTCTCTGAAAAATCATGCGCAAATAATTTACTCTCGAGTGGATAAATAAAAATTGCAAAATTTCTACAAACTCGATGAAAAATAACTCAAAAATTCATTAGCAACTTAAAAATTTTTTGAAAAACTTCTCCAGATATAAGCAACGAATGTTGTCTCCGTTTCCGTTTAATTATTTATCTCCGGTTCACACATTTTATTTTTTCCTTTTTCTTTTTCAATACCGTGGCAAAAAATCCTCGAGTAATTTTTGCCTCACGATCATGATACCATAAAAACGACTATTTCATCCTTCAATTAACGATTACGAGGCCTCGTAAATTCATTTCGAGACCGCGAGCCAAAGAGAACTCCAGACCGAATGTGTACACCTCGTTCCTAACGGGCACATTGAAAGAGCTTTTTCAGTCGATGATCTGAATCCTAAAATTCGGTGTATAGGAGATTCCTCGTTAAATAATCCCTCGAAATAAGAAACGAAATAGAAATTGGATCAGCGAATTATCTTTTGCTTAGGAATTATTGCCGAATAATATCGAGTCTTAAAAACAAATTTGCTAAATATTCCGAATTGTGGCATTTGCGCAAAAATTGCTATACATTTTTTTCTGATGGTTACTATTGTTAAAAAAATTCATATAATATTAAGGAGGGGGAAAACTGCCAATCCCATAAAACCCAATAAAACCCCATAAAACCCCATAAAATTCCCATCGATTACAAATATGAAAATCACCTGTTATCAAGCGATCATCTGTTTCATATTCGAAGACTTTCCGCTGCTGAATATTGCATGAAATATCATTTATTATCGATAAAAAAACGTTTCATAAAAATTTCGAGCAATTTTTCGCAAAAGAGATTTTTCGCAGATTTTGAATATTTACCACAAGTTTTTCAAAAGTTTATCTTGTTTGTACAAATTTAAAAAAATGTTAATTTTTTTTCAAAATATACATTTTAACGCGAAATTTCTCGTACATACGAAATCTTTGATTATATACGATTCGACATCGTTGCTCAGGTTCGATCAAGAGTGCTTTTGCATTTGGTAGACGAAGGCGTCATTGGTGCAGTCGTACGTGTGTGCATTCATTGCAATAATTCGTCACGAGTGTTAAGAAATTTATGAATGACACGAGGTCGTCGAGTAGGTCGTTGATATTTGGGTGCTGACGAGGGAAGCGAAGAATACAAAAATGAGCTAATTACGCACGCCTAATTATAACACAATTATTTTATGGCGAGCGTGTCTAAGGCGATATGTGAAATAAATTGAAAAAATGTGTTCCATGACCCGTGGGAGCCAGGATGTGTCCTGGTCACTAACGAATTCTCTCGGCTGCTCGATTCGTCCGATAATGGAGATAAAAATACCGGAATTTCATTCAAAGCTACACACGCATTTCATTGAAATATTCAGCGGACTTTATACCGAGTTTTCTCAATTTTAATTTTTTTTTTTCGACTTTTTTTTTTCAAGCTCAATTTTTTGCAAAAATATGCATGACGTGAAAATTACAGTTTATCGTGATTTTTGCCCTTGCATATGGAAATTATGAACCTTCGATATTGTCTGACAGGTTTGCTTTTGTGAGTCCTCTGAAAAACGATCCATACCTCTGTGGAATTTACTTGCAGGGTCGAACGAGTTCGATACTGAGTTTAACTGTTGCGATTCACTGGGTATTATGGAGAGGATCTATAAGAGACCGATCTGCCATATCGCCCGCAGCCAAATATCCGTACATACGTACACGCCACTCGAAAATAAGCTTTCTCAATATTTTCCAATAAATCTTTATTCGAGAGGACGTATTCTTTCGTACCCAACGTCCAGCACGATCCATTTTGCGTTAAATCAACCGCTGCCTTTCAATTTTCACCTTCGCGATATCTTATCATTTTCTTTTCGTGCATTTATCCTTCAAAATATTAAAATCATTCGAATACATAAAAAAAATAATAAATTCTTGAAAACAAAAAATACTTTCAGCACATTTTTCGATTTTCCGCAAATAAAATTATTTCTTTTCGTTTAGCCTTTCAATTTTCATCTTCGCGATTTCTTATCATTTTCTTTTCGTGGATTTATCCTTCAAAATATTAAAATCATCCGAATACATAAAAAAAATAATAAATTCTTGAAAACAAAAAATACTTTCAGGACATTTTTCGATTTTCCGCAAATAAAATTATTTCTTTTCGTTTAGCGTTTCAATTTTCATCTTCGTGATATCTTATCATTTTCTTTTGGTGCATTTATTCTTCGAAATAATCAAATCTTTTGAATATAGAACAAATTAATAAATTCTTGAAAAGAAAAAAATACTTTCAGAAAATTTATCGATTTTTCGCAAATAAAATTATTTCTTCTCGTTTAGCGTTTCAATTTTCACCTTCGCGATATCTTATCATTTTTTTTTTGGTGCATTTATCCCGAGCCTCGGAATAACGAAATCTTTTGAATAAACAACAAACAAAATCTTCGGGCAATTTTTCGATTTTCTCGAAATAGTTGTTTTTTTTTTTTTTTTTTTTTTCGTTCATCGGAGTAAAAATTTGAAAAGTTCTGGCGTATCGAACCGAAGCGCCAGGAAGGTTTGAATATTCACGAAAGTCGAGGTCGAGCAGCCCGTAGAAATGACGTTCATATTTTTATCGAAGGAATAAACTGGCGGCATTTAATTTGCCAAACAATTGCGTAATGATTGACGAAAATGATTGAGACGGGGGAGAGGTTCGTGGGGATTTTTGGCCAAGAGGATAATGCGGCTAAGTAGAACAGCTTCGAGCTCGGAGCATTACCGTTTACGATCAAATAACCAGCGATTACGTTCTTTTCATGCGTACGAGAAATACATACACAGTCTTTATATTTATTGGATTTTTCGTTGAAAAACATACAGACACCCTTTTGTATCGGTCCTCGGAGAGGCTCGACCCTCATCAATCCCGACCCTGGAGGTGGACATTTAATAAATCACTAAAAAATTTCGATCATCCACTTTTTCGTGGCAGACAAAAATTTATTACTCCCCAAAATTTTTTATTTCGTACATGTCAATTTTTAATCAAAATATTCTCGTATTTCAAGATTTATTCGTTCCATTTTTCCTGAAATCGAAAAAATTCGTAAAATTTGCAAAATGCTAGAAAGATAAAAAATAATGTTTGGAAAAGAAAGTGATGGATTTTGGAAAAATTATTCTTCGCCCTCGCCACGAGTTTCTTTGACAAAAATGGGCACAGAGGGTCCGAGACATCTGCTTTGGTTGGTCACAACCGGCGTGGAAATCGAACAGACACAATTTATTCACAGGGCCCTCCTTCGACTCGGATTTCACGAAGGAAAAGGCTCCGGCTTCATTATTTTCTACGATATACCACAATAACGCGAATACAGGAACATTCTGACCATGAATTTTGACATGAAAAGAAAATCCGAAGCTCGGTGGGCGGACACTTTTCATATGTTTCCTTTTCCATCTCGACATTTGATGATCGTGAAGCAGAAAATTCGTCGATCGCCTCCTGTATGGTCAATGGATTGACAGGAGGAAACCCTAACGCGAATGTGTCGATACAAACATTCTGAAGGGTGCAAACTACCCTCTGATGAATCTGTCGATCATTTTTTTTCGTAAGCATACGAAAAGTTGTCGCTTCGCTAATGACACAAATATTTGAATAAGAAAACTTTGAATTTCTCAGTTTTTTTTGCGGCTTTCCTTATGATCATTCCGGATTATTTTTTTTCTTAAAATATGACTCGTTATCTTCAATTCCGCGCAAATTGAATGTCAATACCTCAACAAGTATTGAAATGGCGTTAAAACAAAAAAAAACGGATTTTCAAAATTTCTTTTGCAAATTTGACTACTTTTTCGTGAAAAATCTTGTATTTTTCGATTTTCTAATCATCGTAATCGATAGCCCAGGATCCGCTACCCCTAAAAAGTACCCCAAGACTTTCAAATCCGTACAAATCTCGATGAGACAGAACGTTTTGAAAACTCAAAGTGTAAATTTGCAAAATGGAAAAATAATGAAAAATGGAGAATTCTCGAAGCAATGGATCGTTCAATGACCCTTCGTGTATTTTATCGGCAACGTGCATGTTGCTATATTTTGATATATAAATGAATGTAATTGTGTGTCTACGTATATATAAAAGGAGCCATGTTCGAGTTGTATGGTTTGGGTGCGGCGTTTTGCAGGCCAAAAGTGATGATGCCCTGCTCATCTCTTACAACGGAAAAGGCACATCCCGTGCCTTGTCAAGTGACAACGACAGTTGACGATACAACTGTCTCTTTCTGTTTCTCTTGGTGTGCGGGCAAACGGGCGCGAGGTCGAGGTTCCTCACCCATCCGGCCGAAATCACGATCTCGTATCTATCGAAAGCTATTTGATTTTTGCCTGCCTCTCGAATCACTTTTTCCGACAATTATTTCATTGTTTTGTTTAAAACCCTCCCAAAAAGGCAGATAAATGCTACGTGAGTATTTTTCCGTAGCTCAATTTTTTAATTTTCATTATTATAAAGATTTTTTAATCATTTTTTTTGTTTTGGTTTTTTTTTTATGTTTTGATTTTGCGAAATTTCGAAAATCGCTCTCGCTCAGAATGTTCCTTTGCCACTGAGATATTTGTCGGTAAATTGGAGCGTGACTGTAATTAGTTATTTTATAATCATGGGGTTGATGAGTAACGAAAAACCATAAAATTCATAAATAATAGTAATAAAAATAATAAATAATGATTAAATAAATAATAATAATAATAAAATCTCATCGATTTTAGTAACTTTTTAAATTGAAACGTGAATAAGCGACTAGCGAATTCTGTTTTTAGGCAATTGACGAAATTTCTGGTGCGTTAAGAATGTTTCGAAATTGCTGCGAAAGTTTGAAATTTAGTTGAGGATTGTGTCGCACGTGATTCTCGAGATATATATATATATATATTTTTTTTACTTCGCAGAGTGTCTGATGTGACATGTGGGCGGCTTTTGGGTTACAAGATAGAAAGATTTTTTCTCGTTTTTTATTCGTCCAGCGACGCGGCGCTTCTAGTTGGAAACTCACACATGAAAAAGGTACACACGAGGCGCCCTGCCACTAAAAATGTCAGCAAGGAGCAGGGAACGTGCTTGAACGTCGTTTCGTCCGCGCTCTTTTTATTTTATTTTTTTTTCTTCTCTATCCCAATTCCCAAATGACTAAGAGGTCGTAAATAAAAGATCGTACAAAGAAATGTATAAATATAATAAAAAATAAAAGATTATACGAGATGCAGATTCGAGGCACTGCAGCTATTCTTTTCTGGACTTTTAGAGAGCGATCTAGCCCATAATACGACACCAAAAGTATTAAAAGAAAATCTCCGGCTCTCTTCGGTCTATATGTGGGAATAAAATGGTTTATATTTCATATGGAGTTTCCCGTATAGAAAGATGGGAAACAACGTTAAAAAAAAAATGAAGATCGTAAAAATCGTTCTCAAAAGATTATCGAGACATTTTCATTCCACGACCTTTGGCTGTTTGAATTTTGAATTTTCGTTTCCCATGTCCTTTCGTCAGGATAATCATCGAGGGAGATGACTAATTTCTGAATTTTCTATGGTCGCTTATCGATCAACTGCAGAAACAAAAATCATATTTTTATGGTTTTCATTCGATTTGAAAATGACAGTTTTTTATGGGGTTTTATGGTTTTTCCTCCATCGCCCCAGTGCGGTCACCATGAAAATATAATTTTAATAAAAATTCGTTCCTTTTTCGATGATCGTGATTCGTTTGAAAAATCTGCCCTCCAGATTTCTTCCGACGACACATCGAGACAGTGCGGAAATGAAGAATTAAGTTTGCGTCAATATTTTGTGACAAACGTGAAAAGCAGCCACGGGGCACGGGGCAGCGGGAGGTAAACCCCGTGGAGGGGAGCCGAGGATTCCACCTCTTGGGGAAAAAGCCGAGCGCTCTTCTTAAACCCGAACGACGTCTCTATATATTCGCTCGGGTCTCCCACGCCCTAACCACTATCATTCTCGTTGCGGTAGCCTTCGCGGCCGGTTCTCGGTCCGCTCTTCACTCTCGTTCACTTCGCACGCGTCTTCTTTCTCCGCGATATCGACTTGACACGTGCTCCAAGAGTCACGCTGCATAAGTTATCGAAAGAAAACAAAATAAAATGTAAAATAAATAAATTGCGTGGAAAAATTAAATTTTTACAATTTGATTAATTTTTTCGAATTGAATTTCGAACCAAAACGAAATTATGTAATCGATGTAAACAAAACCGAGTGCGTTAACAATTTGGAATGTAAATAAAAACGTTGTGCTTTTTCAAAAGAAAAAAAAAAACCGTCTGCAGAATTTATCTTTTTACATTTTATTTCGAATGCACGATTTATTGTGTGCAAATTTTATCCGCGCCTGTGGCTTCGTGATTAGTGTTTTCACGCCTTCATATCGCCGAGATTAATGCTCGTTCGCCCGATAGACAAATCCGTGAAATTGAAGCTTCACTGTGTCAAATTGCCCGGCGAGTAACGTTCTTCCTCAAATTAATGGCCCATGCTTTTCGGACTGTTCGTCATCCAAGAACAATGCCTCGTTCGACGATCGCCATTTTTTGACGATTTTTATAATCGAACTATATGATGAATATTTTCCAACAAATACGAAACGGTATAGGAAAGAATCTCTTTTGCAATGGAGCTGTCAAGTTCGGTGATCGTTATTTAAAAACGACGGAATTGACGATTGTTAAATTTCGAGTTTAAGGATCGAGTCTCGAGTGCGCGCAAAAATAAAAACTTTTCGACTGCGTTACACTTTTCATTGGTTGGGCCGAAGAAAGAAAAACATTGGCAAGAAGAATCGAGCGATCGTTCAGTGAATTTTGGAGCACGATGCGCCGAAAACGAAGAAGTGAGGTTGCTTGATTGTTGTCCACCTTGACACATCCGAGGATTGAAAATTCTCAATGAGGAATGCTCCGCTGTTGATTTATCGGTGAGCATCTTTGAATTTTCCGTGTATCCTTGGATATTTAGTTGCGCGTCAAGAATTTTTCATGTACCAAGAGTTTTCCACATTTTTATCTTTCGTCTCAAGACGCGGATAAACAGCACGATGTTATCTTTTCGAGGAAATTTGAGTCTCTCCGAGCCGATAGTTCGGGCACGAATAAACGAATTGAAATTTGCAAATTGCTTCCTCGAGATGCTAGCACGATGCTCAAATCTTCCTTTATGAGGAACTACATTTTTTATTTTAGCTTCCTCATACAGGAAGCTTTGAGCATCGTGCTAAATCTCAAGGAAGCAATTTGCAGCGTTTTTAATAAAAATTTTCACTCATTTTTAGAGTTTTTACTTGTTTTCTTTTTTTTTTTAATAATTTCGACAAATTTTGTAGAAAGTAAAGAGAAAGTACAGACTTATACACAACATCTTACAAAATTTGCAGAAATTAGAGCGGTTGGGCGATTTTTCGAAAAACTTAGATTTTCTCAAAATTCGAAAAATCATAAAATTTAAACCGTTCAACCGATATTTCCCGAATTCATTACCAACCTTCCTATTATGATGCTCTATTTATAAAAAAAAAAAATTATTAATTAATCTTAAAATTTGCAGAAGTTAAAGCGTCGATATCCTTTTTTTTGAAAATTTCAAAATACCGTAAAATTCGTATTTTTCTAGCAATTCCGACAAAATTATCAGAGAATAAAGAGTTTGTATAGATTAACATCTGTGCAAAACGGGAGCCCTGTATCTCAAACCGTTCTCGAGTTATAAACGTTTGAATTTTACAGTACCAGAACATACGCACACACGCACATCCGGACATTTTGTCAAGAAATGATTTTTCGATTTTTTGAGACATATTTAAGCACATTGACATTGAAAACTGAAAAAAAAAAAAATTCATCGCCACACAGCTTCCTCTATGAGGAAGCAAAAATGGCAAAAAAATTAAAATCATCGTCAACTAATCGAAAAAAAATATAAATTGGATCCGCAACATTTAAAACGTTCGATTAATCGAGTTTTTAATTTTTCCCGGAATTGTTTTTGCTGCAGGACGCTCGATTCGTCCAATTGATATTTTGGCATGGGTCCATTGGAAGATCCTGAGGAACGGGACGGGGACAGACCGGAAGATCGGTGCGAACGACGAGACGAAGGCGCGCGGAAACGTCCAAGGACCAGGATGAACGGGGGGTAAGTGTCAGACGCATGTATAATTTACGGTATCGAGTAGGAGTTGCAAACTCTCTTCTGCATCTGCATAAACCAACGTGCATATCGATATAAATATAGAAACAACAAACAGCAACACATAAATACATAATATATTTATAACGTCGAAACTTTGGAATGTCGTGAGAGCGAGACAGGGACTAAGATAATGAAACGTTCTCGTATATTCTTGATAGGCATATACAGTCACGTTTATATAGCGCGTTGATGAACACCGTAGAACTGTGATTACAATTTACTGCCGAGTAGAAACTCACGATTACAAGTTTAAACGCAAAATATACGACAAAAAAAAGGGAAAAACATTTTTCACACAAAAAACAAAATTTTGTTGGAAAAGATTGAAATTTTCTTCGACTAAACTTTTTTTTTTAATATTTCCATAAATTTTGTTATTGCAGTAAGAAATGTCATTAGAAAGTCTCTTCGGAAGCGAATTTTAGTCATTCCAATCGTAAATTTTGCTGACAGTTTCGTTGGAAACCAAAAATACTGCCAAAATAACGAAAATTTTAAAATTATCCAAAAATATTGAGTTTACCGAAGTTTGCAAGTTTGTTAAATTTAAAAAAACCATGAAAATTTTAGCACCGATTTTGGGTTTAGATTAAAATAAAAATATCTTTTTATTGTCCTGACAAAATATCGCAAACCAATCGTAAATTTTTCTGACAGTTCCATTGGAAACCAAAAATACTTCGAAAATAACGAAAATTTTGAAATTATCCAAAAATATTGAGTCTATCGTGTTCAACAAAATATCGACGTTTTTCCAACAAAATTCCATCTCCAGTGTATCTTTGTGTCTCAAACTTCAAGGCTCCTCACCAAATTTTACGTCCTGAGAAAATAATTTCGACTTTCTGCAAATTAGAAACATCGACCAGCAGTTTGTCTTTTTTTTTTTTTTTTACATATACGAGAAATTCATCGATTTACTTGTCAGATGAAACGATCGAGTTTCGTGTTCGCTACGAGGTTTAACAAGTCGATAAAATTCCAACATGTTTTTTCTCTTTTGGCTACGAGGCTAATTGCACCCCACACAGTCTCTACTTCACCCACTATTTCCTTCTCTTCTCTCTCGTTTCTTTTTTTTTACGACGTCGCATGCTGAAGGAATGAGACACTTTTTTGGGGAATATATATGTGTCTGTATACTTAAAGCTTTATGAAGTTACAGACACATGTATATATATGGATTTTTTTCCACTTTAGTCGTAGTAGGCCACTCAGATTTATGCCTACCTAGTGCTCGTCGAAACAACAGCAGTTGAGCCAAATGTAAACCGCGTTCACCGGAAGTGTCCCATGAAATTTCAAAGACGAGCTTTCACACGGGAATGCTTTATATCGAACGAGGCTTTTTTTTTCACTGTTGAAATTTGCAATTTAAATTTATTGGGAAACCCGAAAAATTCATGTTTTTATTCGATTTCGTTAAATTATTGGGGAAAGAAAAATTTGCCGAAATCTTTGACTTTTTTTTCCCGTTAATAATTTGTCAATTTGATTCTGTTTGATTTCCGAGCGAATTGATCGTTGCATTGGGAAACCAGAAAAATTCCAATTTTTATTCGATTTCGTTAAATTATCTCGAAAAAAAAAACACAATTTTTTTGCCGAATTCTTTGACTTTTTTTTGTCATAAATAATTTGTTAATTTTTCATTTTTAAATTCGTGCGGATTGGTGGAGGTTTGTGGAGTTGAGAGTTGGCAAATAACTCGAAGATCGTTGAGAAAATTCACGTTCTTCGAGCGGTTAACCTCCCAGCACGAGGATCGATGAGCAAACGACTTTTGAGGATGAAATTAACATTTAAAAAGTCTCGATGAAAAATACCTGTATCGGCTGAATGGAAAAAGTGGAGTTTTGTACTGTGTGCATGCTAGAGAGTTTAGAGGTGGAAAAAAAGAGGGAACAGGAGAGAAGAACAAGCTCTGAAGTTGAACGAGTCAGCCCACCTGTCGTACCATTTTGCTCACCGTTTACAACGCCGAGTGTAGTTTCCACGTTTTCTTTCAGGCCCACTCCACTTGGGCTTCACAAATATAAATCCACAGAGATATGCAAACACGTAGCATTTATAATATTTAAAAAACGCTGCAAATTGAAATTTGCAAATTGCTTTCTCAAGATGCTCAAGATGCACGATGCTCAAATCTTCCTCTATGAGAAACTATATTTTTTATTTTGACTTCCACATAGAGGAAGCTTTGAGCACCGTGCATCTCGAGCATCTCGAGGAAGCACTTTGCAAATTTCAATTTGCAGCGTTTTTTTAATATTCGCATTTAAATTATTTAGTTCCGAAAAGTTTTCTAAAAATTAATAACAATATCTTAGAAGATTTGGAAAAATTAAAGCGGTTGGACGATTTTTCGAAAAACTTAAATTTTCGTAAAATTCGAATAATCATAAAATTTATACCGTTCAACCGATATTTCCCAAATTCAATACCAACCTTCCTATTATGATACTCTATTTATAAAAAAAAAAACTAGTAATAAATTTTAAAATTTGCGGAAGTTAGAGCGTCGACCCCTTTTTTTGAAAATTTCAAAATGACGTAGATTTCGTATTTTTCTAGCAATTCCAACAAAAATCTCAGAGAATGAAGAGCTTGTATAGATCAACGGCTGTGCAAAACGGGAGCCCTGTAGCTCAAACCGTTCTCGAGTTATGAACGTTTGAATTTTTTGGTGTTTTGGGACATTTAAAGCAATTTGACATTGAAAACTGGAGAAAAAAACATTTCCACTTTCACATAGCTTCCTCTATGAGGAAGCAAAATCGTGCCAGATCGTGCATTTTGTGCTTTTTGGTAAAAAGAAAAATCCAAATTTCGACTCCAAAGTCGATTGAAAAAATTCAAAAGTTTCTGCTAAAATCCACCATAAAAACCAACGAAATACCACGTGGCACTGTAAGTTCCACATGAATTTCTCTTTCACGTACAACGACAAACAAAAAAAAAATTGAAAAAAGTGTATCAAGGTAGATGAGTAATCTTTTCATGGTTATGGGACGTGGCCTCGCCAAGTGCACGTAGCTGCTCCGTTTATCGATCCAACAAACCCCCAAGTACAAAAAGGCTTAGTGCACACATGTATCACATATCAGCATTGTATTAACATAAAATTACTTATGTTCTTCGATGTTCGATAGGCAAATGGGGTTCGATAAGCTCGAGCCCTTATTACGTGGATATACAAAACAAAATAATATAAAAACGTTGCGACACAGGCGAGTGTAAAAAATCCAATTGCCATCGTTGTTTTGTGGGATTCGGTTGATCGATAGGATCGAAAAGTCTTTTCGACCAGAGCAACGTGCATGTGTGTGAATCGGCTGAATAAATTGACTTTGAATGTTGAGTTATTAATATATCGTGTACATCATGTGGGGATTTATGTCCTTAAGGACGTTGTATGGCGACGCTCATATCTAAATTTTTGTTTTCAGTTTTTTTTACATACAAAATGTTTTGCGAGCCTAAGTTCATTGAAAAAAGTTGTTACAAATTGACCAAAGAACAACATACTCTAAATCCAAGATTGTCCAGAGTAATCTGTATTTTTTATATAATGAACAAAATTTCGAAAAAATTTTACGACCGATTTTTTTGAAAAACTAAATAAAGCTTCTTCGACGTTAGACAAAAGTGTGTGCAAAGTTTTAAGAGGCTTCACCATTTAGAAATCGAAATATTTAATGTTGAAAATTGCAACTTTTAACACACGCTCTTATGAGAAACTACTAAAAATTGTGATTTTTATAAATAAATATCTCGACGTCCACGTGGTGGAACCTCTCAAAATATTGTCTTTGTGTGGTGAAAATTTGAAGGAGTTCTATCCATAGGAAATTTTGCATACTACGTCCTTAAGTATATACGTAGATAGAAGAATGTATTTAAAGTGGAATTCGATGGAATGGGCCATGCCAATATGCTCGACTATATATAGCCTTGACAAGGGATCCTATTCACGAGAGAAAATGAATATTTCAGTGATAGGGCAGACCAAGAAGGGTCTTCAACACTTTTTGTAATAAATCGATGCGAGGAATGTGCAGGAGAAAAAATTGCATGGTGATTTTTTTGCACGAAAAGATGACGATCGATGCAAATATTTTCGATCGCACGATTCTGTGATCGCGGTGGAAAATACCATAGGGTTTCCATTCTGTAAATTTCTGTTTCTTCATAATAATTGGTTTCTTGATAAAAAGATGGAAAGTACACTGAAAATTAAATTTTGTCAAAAAACGTCGATATTTTGTTCGACACGGTAAACTAAAGATTTTTGGATAATTTCAAAATTTTCGTTATTTTGACAATATTTTTAATTTCCAACGGAACTGTCAACAAAATTTACGATTGGAATGACCAAAATTTCCTTTTCGAAGTGACTTTCTAGAATATTTCTTGCTGCTATGACAACATTTTTGTGATTTTTCAAAAAAAGTTTAATCGAACTCATCCCACAAAATATCGATATTTTCAACAAAATTTTCTTTTCAATGTTTATCAGTGGATTTTTATTAAAAATTATAATTTCACGATTTTAATTAAGATTCTAATTATGTCGTATCAGATCGCGTAGGTGTTGAGAAATTGCAAGCTTGTGCGCGGTCCGAAAGATTTTTAGGATTATAATTGTGATAATGAGAGGTTTCATTAAAATTTTCTAAGCGGCTGGAGCATGAGAAAAATTTAATTCGAGGCTATGCGGAAAACGATCTTGGTCTGGTGGTTTGATTTTTTTTTTTTTTTTTTTTTTTTTTACGATAGTAATCCAACCACGACCTGGAATTCCTGGCGCCAGGCGTTTTCTTTTCCTTTTTTTTTCTTATAATTCACCACAACGTCATTTGGCTGGGAAAATCATTGTTCTCAGAGCGACTTGGCGATTTTGCGGTTATCTCGAGTGCATAAAAAGCATCGGCGTGCACACGAACGAAAAGTTGCGATGTGAAAGAGTGGTTCGTTGGAAGAGCCACGAGATGAAGGATCGATCTGAAAAGGCGAGTGAGGCCACGACGACGTTAAAACGTGCACGGCTTTTACTTGTCCTGTTTATAAATGAATGTGAGAAAATGACGAGGGAAAATTAACCGCGACGTTCCTTCACAAGAGCCAAGAACGATCGATCGATTCTTTCTCGAGGCTTCAGATTTTTTGCTCGCATGACTAAAATCCTCCCTGGCAATATTTCCATCGCAATCGTTTCGCCAGGTCCTTTATCTACGCGAAAGATAATTTACAGCTCCCCTACGACATCCTTTGAGAAGACGCAAAATTCCTGAAATCGATTATTAAAAGCCAATCAAGTGTGTAATGAATAAAAACGCTGTAAATTGAAATTTGCAAATTGCTTTCTCAAGATGCACGATGCTCTAATCTTCCTCTGTATGAGGAACTGTATTTTTAATTTTGATCTTGAGGAAGCAATTTGCAAATTTCAATTTGCAGCTTTTTTTGTATTTGCATTTGAATTATATAATTTTTACAACTTTTCTAGATAGTGAAGAGAAAGTACGGACTTATACACAATATCTTAAAAAATTCGCAGAAATTAGAGCGGTTGGACGATTTCTCAAAAAACTCAAATTTTCGTAAATTTCGAAAAACCATAAAATTTAAATCGTTCAACCGATATTTCCCAAACTCAATACCAATCTTCCTATTATGATACTCTACTTATAAAAAAAAAACTAGTAATAAATTTTATAATTTGCGGAAGTTAGAGCGTCGACACTCTTTTTTTGAAAATTTCAAAATGCCATAGAATTCGTATTTTTCTAGCAATTGCAATAAAATTCTCAGAGAACGAAGAGCTTGTACAGATTAACATCTCTGCAAAACGGGAGCCCTGTAGCTCAAACCGTTCTCGAGTTATGAACGTTTGAATTTTACAGAGTGCCCACACATATTCGGACATTATTCGAAATATGATTTTTCGATGTTTTGGGACATTTTAAGCACATTGGCATTGAAAACTAAAAAAAAAAAAACATTTCACCGTCACACAGCTTCCTCTATGAGGAAGCAAAAGGAAGCTGACAATTCACAGGTGTTACACGACTCGTTGTCAATACTCGTCAGGTACGAGGCTCAATCGTCAATAAATCAACTAATAAAATGTACTTCGCACGTAGCTGCGATCCATGCAAACAAAGCGGCCCGTTATGTCTTCTTTCTTTCAATTATTCTCGCGAATAGGACGATCAATGGTTTTATCGTTGTCCTTCGAATAAATTGACCTAAACGAGCGAGGGGGGGGGGGGAGATTTTTTATTACAATGTACGCAAGCTCGTTGACGAGGGGTTGAGAGCACGAAGGTGGCTGTAAACAGGCGAGGATTCCCTCATCTGTTGTTCAAGATGCGTGCGAGGGTTCGAAGCAGCCGGGGAATACAGAATGAGAGTGAATCGCGGTTGCAGTCGAAAGAACGATGCACCCGAGCCAACATTTGCACTGGAAAGAAGTCGCGATGCCAGCGGCTGGGCCGTTCATTCACTCGGCGGTCTTTACACACAATCAACCAACACCGCCGCGCGCGCGCGCGAGGCGGTGCAACTCGAGACCTTGACAGTTTAGAGGCGTTCGCAAGATGCAGATGCATATTTATCTCCTCTACGTATGTATACATAACCTTCCTGCACATTAAACCTTTAAGGGAAGAAAAGTATCCACAAGTCTCTCGTGTGCGTGCCTTTTACTCTTTATAAATCCACAACTACGCAACGAATTTCCATGAACCCCTTAAGGATGTTGAGTACCTATGAAATTTGTTAATGTTAATTGTTCAATAAACAGCTTCTTAATCGCCGTGAACGTTGTACACGACCTCGTGAATATTTCATGTAAAAACGTACCAAATTTTAATAATTCTATCATCATTATTTTAACCACCTTAAGGGTTGAAATAAAAAATGATAAGAAAAATCTGAAAATTTAGTACGTTTGTGTAAAAATTTCACGACGATTAGGAAGCTCGTTATTAAAAAATTAATATTTTGCTAAGAAGAATTTTTTAAGCAAATACAAAAAATATTTATCAATAAATTTTTTTTTGTTTCCGTTGCTTTCAGTATATTGTAGATATTAAAAAATTGAGAGATCAAAAAAAAAAAACTTATCGCAAAGTTATACCAGTTTCCAAAAAACTACATTTGATTACGTTTAATTTATTAATGTTAATTGTTCAATAACGAGCTTCTTAATGGTCGTGAAATTTTTACACGATCTCTTAAATACTTTATACAAAAACATACCAAATTTTCAGAATTTTCTTATCATTTGCGATTTGGGACTCAACATTCTTAAAGACCGTCGCTCATAATACTGCGATCGTTGAAAAGGCCACAGCGTTGACTAGAAAACACGAGAAACACGATATCGAATCCAAAAAGTTGGTCAAAATAATTGATTTTTCCAAAATGGATCAACGAAATACGAATTTTCGTGCCATTTCCATCGATGAATTTTGTACTAAACATTTTTTCTGTTGGTTCGCGACTAGATCCTAAAATATGGCAATTTTCTGCGTCCGGAAAAATGGCACCTATTTGCAAAGCGCAGGAAAAATGAGTGATTAATGATAAAACGCGATACTTGAAAATTCGCTGTAACTCTGAATAAACGTGTGTACATAGGCTCTCGAATTTTTTATATATATATGTATATACATACGTATGTATTGTGTCGTGTGCGTACGCGTGCTCGCGCGTTCGATCGAGCGACCAAATGTGTATTCTATCGGCGTTTTTACACGGTGAGAACAAGATAAACTTCTCCCTTTCAACGTCTGTTGCTTTTACTTTTTTTTTTTCATTTTTTTCTATTTTTTTTTGTTTTTTTTTTGTCTTTTCTTTTTTTTAATTCCAGTCTCTGTCTCGCGCGTCGACATTTCTCCCCTCGTCTCTCTCCGCAGTGAGAATCTCCGTCTTTCCGTACATTTTTTTTCAGCCCTCGGTGCTTTCCGATAGCACGCGGTCTGCTGTTGGTTCGAGCGGTGAGAACTGAGACGTTCGAGTCGCGGCTTTTCGTTTAACAATTTTTTATCGCCGCACTATCTTCTATTTCAGGAGTAAATAAAAAAATTGATCGATCAACGATATCGTAGATTTGAGGATCAAGACAAACGCGAGCTGAGGAGTTTATACTCGATGCTGGCAATAAATCATCGATTCTAATCTCAATTAGATCGAGCATCGAATTTAATTATCGAGGAATTATTTCTTTGATTACGTAATCGATGGTTAATTATTGAATAAATGATTTAGTCAAAATGCCATGTAGCTTTATTGCATTCCTGAAAATTTTTTTCATGTTTTATTCCGCTCACGTCACGTTCCTCCATTAATGAATTTATCCACTAACCGAATTAATGATTCTCAATTAACGTATTACTATCACAAAGCGACTTTATTTAGGATTCTTCAAAAATTTAGTATGAACGTTCTTGGCACCAAAACCAACAGTTTTCTCCTATGAAGAAAAATTTTCTGACGTTTATAATTTGAGATATTTCCAATTTTTTTATTTTTCCCATCCAAACGCATGTAAATCGAAGTCACGTTTCGTAAAAAAGTTGCAAGAAAAAACAAAAGAAACGCAACTTGAATTTACACGCGTTTATAGATGGGAAAATAAAAAATTGTAAATTAAATATCTCAATTTCTAAACGTCAGAAAATTTTGCCTCGTAGGAGAAAACTGTTAGTTTTGGTGGCAAGAAACGTGTATACAAAATTTTAAAAGAAGCCTATAAATAAAGTAGTTTCGTGATCTTAATTGAGATTGCCTTTCGCGCTCGGAAAATTCGGATAATCTATTAAATCAATAAAAAATTTAAAAAAACGTGGAGCTCGATTATTCACGAAATAGTGAAATAATGAAATGATGGATCGGTTGAGGTAATTAAAGATTATGGAGGCAGGTCACGATTTCGTAGAGATGAGATTTATATCGCGAGGGCGCGGTGTCGTTCGATTTTAATCTCGAGAAATTCCAGCGGTTAGTCGTATATACGCATAGACAAAGTTTATTCGTCGTTGGTGTTCATCGTCGCATTTTGATTGGGATCGAGGGACGGAAAGATAAAAGGAAATCCGGCGTTTCTCGCCTGCGCCTGCTTCGACGAAATCCCATAAAGATTGTGTTCGATCAAAGTGTCTATTTTTATTTTTTATGTAACTACGCACATATATGCACATTGTTATCCATCCTCTCGGAGCATTATACGCGGATATATGGGCAAAGATCGCTGGGCGATCGCGGAGAAAGATATTATATGGCAAGGGAGGAGAGATCAGGCCGGATGATGAGTGAAGAGTCGAGCAGCAGAGGAGCGCGAGAAGAATGCTCGAGTAATTCGCGGGGCGAATGCCTCGCTTCATTTCTTTTCCAAACGCCATATAATATGTGCAACAAGATTCCGACGCTTTCGCGCTCGAGCGGCTCGGATTATAAAAGAATACGCGTACGTATGGATGAACATATGTACGTACGAATAATAAGAGAGAAACTGTACAAAAGAGCCAAGCAAACTCGTTCACGCCTACTGCTGGGCTTCAATTATTATTATACACCCGTCCGATATATATTTATATGTATTATATAAGTATATATACGTAAATATACAGTGGTACACAGTAGAGGCAGAAAATGAGCCACTTTGTCCGCATAAATATGCCTTAACCCTCCCGCGAGGATGAGTTAAAAGGAAACTCTATTAATTCCGATTTTTCAAAACCCCTAGCCGAGCAAATCACTTTTTCCTCCAACCTGTTTCTTCCTCTGCATTTAAAGAGGTTCTATCGAATGAAGCTGAAGTTTGCAACGTTGGCATCCAACGAAAAATATTTATTTTTATTGACGATTTTTGTTCAATTTTCAAAATCATCCAAATTTTTCGAGCGGATGTACTTTTTGAGTTGCGAAAATCGATCACTTTATACATTCGTAAATAGCATTTGAATAATAAGCTTCGACATAGAATTTCGTTGCATTCCAACGATGCAAACTTCAACGTCTATCGATACTTCAGAGTCAAAATAATTTTTGAAATTTTTGCTGAATTCCGACTATAGAATACAAATACAAATAATGATTTACATTTTTTATTACTCATTTTACCGAGTTTGGGTAGTCGGTAAATCGTTGTGAAATTTTTTTACAACTTCAATATTATTATCTTAAATTTCGTAATCACGAAATTGTATGCCGTTGAGTTGGAAAATCATTTTCACGTGAAAAACGATAAAGCCTCCTTAAATTACGGTTCTTCCAAGCCTTTTCTTTCTTTTTGTTACAAAATACATGAAAACAAACAAAACTTACAATTTCTGTCTAAATTTATCCAATCTCGAACGTAGAGACACTGCGAAAAGAAAATTTTGTTGGATACGTTCGACTAAACGTTTTTTTGAAAAATCACAAAAATGTTGTCATTGTAGCAAGAAATATTCTAGAAAGTCCCTTCGAAAAGCAAATTTTAGTCATTCCAATCGTAAATTTTGCTGACAGTTCCATTAAGAATCAAAAATAATGTCAAAATAACGAAAATTTTGAAATTATCCAAAAATCTTTTTTTTTTTACAAAATTAAATTTTCAGTGTACGATCTGACAAAGAAATAATCGAATGTCCATCTGGGTGAATGACTGCTGGCGACGCGTAATCTTGAACGCATAAAAAAAAAGAAAAAAAAAACAAATTCGCTCGTGTCTTTAAATGCAATCTGCATGGATATGAAATAATGGAGTGGAGCATTGGGGGATAGGGGGACACGCGGAGAAGCGAGGCTCACATGGGAGCGCATATTGCGGACATCTGGCTCGACGATCGACACTCCATAAACGTAATGTGTCCAAACTTGCATTGTTTTTATCTTTTTTTATTTTATTTTTTTTTGCGCTGTTGGCAATTTCTCTGAATAGTCGTAAAACACGATTGAGATACAAAGGGAATGAGTCGTCCGTACTGGCTCGTCCATATTTTCGAGTTTATCGTACTACGCTTTTGTCCATGGGGGCACTTGAAATAATATAAACGCGAATATATATCTTTATGGGACGCAGAAAACGAAGGAGGCAATTTTAATGTCTCGTGGCATGTCATAATCGCGAGAATACTCACGTGATGCATGTTCGAGCTTTGGACACGAGTTCGAAGATTTTAAGAATAATATGTAACGTTCGAACCGCCATTTCTTTCGAGTGACTCGTCACAATTTCCACGAGAAATATATTTTTTCCCTCCGATTATCTCGGTGGAAGAAAAAAAATGTTGTAATTGCGAAATTATGTCGATTTTCAGAAAAATTGACATCTTTTCGATTTACTACATATCCCAACGTGGGTGGCACGTTTTCTCCATGTCAAACCGTCTCATTTATACCTGCTAGCTTTGAGGATTATCTCGGATGAGTTAAACACCAAGAAAAATGCTTCTTGTCAAATAAATGTTGAAAAATACCGAAAAAATGATGTTTTTATCCTACGAGATTTGCTCTCGTTGGATGACGTGGTTTGTTGAGCATTGAAGGGGAAAAATAAGTCCACCTGATACCACCGAATAAGCCACCATACACATCACGAGATTATGGAGCCCGTGCATATATGATCTGTCTTCCGTTCTCTGTGGGAATTTATCGCGACTGTGGACAGGCGGCTGACACGAACCGGCCATTAGCCTCCTTAACGTTCGACACGAGGACCCCCCGGTTCAGCCTCGCACTGGTAGGTCCCCAAATTTTACAAGAAATTTGCTCGAGCTTCGCTTCAACTGACACACCGCCATTTTATGTCCAACTATATGGAGATTTCCATATATTACAAACTAATTGGCGTATCATTCGACACATTGCTCGGTTTCCATTACTCGAACATTATTCATGAAAAATCTTTCGTCAAAAAAAACCTCGAAAAGTGCACTATTGAGGCAAATAACGACGTTAAATCTGTTACACAATAACTCTGATGGCAATTAAAACGACATTGAAGATTTTGTCATTCAAATGGTAAATTTTGCTGACAGTTCCAAAATAACGAAAATTTTGAAATTATCAAAAAATATTTACGTTACCATGTTCGACAAAATATCGACGTTTTGCAACAAAATTAATTATAATTAATCAATGATCGCCTTCCTCATCATTTTTCTAAATAACGTGAAAATTTTCCCGCTTTTTGTTACTCGCATATTTTGGTGCTCATACAAAGTTTAATTAAAATCTTTCTATTCAATAAACAGAGACTCGTATTTGTTTGGATATAAGTACAAGAAAAATTATTATTCTTATTCTGATTCGATGAGGAAATTTATGCATTTTGGAGCGAAGGCTCGACTCTCGCGTAGCACTAAAGAAACAAGTACCGCGTGGATCGAAGAGGCATGCAGGAAGGCACTTGCGATGTTACAGTCAAGACGCACGTTGGCCTCGTAGAGTGCCTGTTTATTTTTTCAGGCTGCATGGTTGAGATAGGATTTTTGAAACGCTGGAGCAGATCGGCTACTGCAAAAATACGTGTATGTATGTTTGATATTTCGAGGTATAGAGATATTCACTTTCGGGATTATGCAGGACGGTCTCCTTTTGGCGAAACGTCCGGTCGCCTTTTCATCTCATTCCACGATTCTTCAACCTATAATTACGCGTACGAGATTCACGTACATACAGCTTCATATACACGAGTGTATCGATCGTTGCGTGGCTTCGTGTTCGTACGAAAATTCGAATACGTAAATACTTTCTCTGTGAGAATGGGAGAAAGGCAAATCGTAAACCGATCAACTTAATTTCGGGACGAGACCGATCCACCTGCCTTCCCTCAAGCATACTGTCCAAATCCCTTAATAACTGAATATCTGTGTGGAAGACATTTCCGCGTTTCCTGCATATGATAACGCATAATTATTAAGCACGTTCGTTCGATTCAATCAGGACATAAAGAATTAGGCGAAATTTTTGAAAACTGTATTTCAAGTTATTTTCGTAGTGTCAAAATTCGTTGAAATATTTTGGTCAACGCTTTGAAAAGAAAATTTTGTTGGAAAATATCGATATTTTGTTGGATACGTTTGACTAAACTTTTTTTTGAAAAATCACAAAAATGTTGTCATCGCAGCAAGAAATATTCTGGGAAGTCCTTCGAAAAGTAAATTTTTGTCATTCCAATCGTAAATTTTGCTGACAGTTCCGTTAGAAATGAAAAATATTGTCAAAATAACGAGAATTTTGAAATGATCTAAAAATATTTATTTTACCGTGTTGAACAAAATATCGACGTTTTTTGACAAAATTTAATTTTCAGTGCACCAAGAAAAAATTCGCTACGGTAGAAAATATTGCTCGGTGCCGCAGCGGCGACCGGAAGACCCAAGCGATTTGTTCAGCCAGCCAGACCGGATATTACGCGAAATTTTCTCTCCTCATAAATCCACAAATGATTTAGCAGGTCATGTGGTTAGCCCGAACCGTACAATTTCAAATTTTCAAACTGCTATTTCTACTGAGGGTCATGTGGACACGTGGTGGGTCAAAATGGCACCCCGAGCCGGGGAAAATCGGTGCGAAAGTCAGAAGCAACTAGAACGCACGAGCCCAGAGAGTTTTGTGGTTTTCTCGAGCCCCTCGACTCTCGGCCTGCCTCTGTCCCTTCCTTCTGTGGTCAATCCACACACGTATATTTTTACGTACACGCGGAGCTCAAACTGCATCGAGTTCTGTTTCACATCACACGCATCGCTGTGCCGATGACCGCGAGCGCCAGCAAATGCCGCTACGGCGAACCCATCGGGAGACTTTAAACACCGCACTCCAAAGTCTCTTCTCTCCATCGCAGGTTTATCGCATATTCCCGTTCCATTAAGTAGAATAGAATTCAAATATTCCCTCGATTCTCAAATTTCCATCAATTCAACTTCGACCCATTAACCCTTAATAGTCACACCTCCAGAATGTGACGTAATAGTCATTGGGGGTGTTATCAACCCCACTCACTTTGGAAGACGATAAATAGTTGCAAAATCGTAAAAAAAAGAATAAAATAAAAATACTACAATGTACTTTTAACCCTTGAGTAACGACCATGATGATTGTATTTAATTTGTACAATTTTTAATATAAAAAAAATGTCGAAAAAAAAAAATTCTGCAAAAATGACTTTTTTTTTACAAAAAATGATGCAGAAATTGTAATTTTCAATTTAAAAAAAAAAATCGTTTCATAAGTCTGAAATAGTGTGCATTCAGGTGGGACTGGTTAAATTAGCGACCGTTCCCAAAAGTATACCCCAGGTTTTACACCGTCGCCTTCCTACGGCTTCCAAAACTGAACTAACGGGCCCTTTCAAATAACCATGACGAGGCTCCCTATTAGAAGGTTCAAACTACCGATAGAGGGTGTCACAAGTCCTATTTTCTCAAAATTTCTACAAGGTATCGTCGGTCAAAAGCGGCTGGGGTAAAATTAACCTCATGTGACCATTAAGGGTCAAGAGAAAACTTAATTAAGAAAACGTTCGATGCTACATGTCGGGAGAAGCGAACTAGTTTGCGGCCCAAGTAGCTTGATGAGTCGTACGAATGTAATTGCCCATGCCATCGAAAGAGTCTATGGACATTATTTCCTGCACTTTTGGTCGGCCAGTGACCTTTCCCCTTCCGCAGTTAAATAATGGAAAAAAGAGATTATTCAACGATGAGTCAACCGGAAATTACTGGAATTACATCAACAAGATTTGTCGAACGATGCCACCATGAATCTTCAAGGTGATTGGAAAAATTCTATCGAACCTTTTCCTTCCTGTCCAACCCCCTAATCACTGGGCCAGGGGTTACAAATGACTGGGATAGGAGGCTGAAGGAAGCAGGAAAAAATACCATGGCATATATGCCAAAAGATGTATATGGACAAGTTTACTCGTAAGTACACAGTGGGTACGTAAGATTCAAATAAATGGTCGTGTGTGTTTAGTATGAAGTATAGCGACGAGAATCCTTCCCCCCGCCCCATTAACAATGTGATTAATAATGGGGCCACGCCCTCGAATCATAAAGCAAACTCTCTTTCTCTCTCTCTCTGGCTCTCGCTGATCTCTCGTCAGTCTAGTCAACGAGAGGTACCGCGAGTTGTCTTGGGGATAACTGTTCATCCTGGTGAGGATCATGAGCTCACTATAAATCGTCTTATATAATACCATACCGACTGCTATAAGCAGGTATATACTCATTCGAAACACCATACAAACATTCAAAAGTCTAACGCGATACTCCGAACATACCATAACGATTTATATCCAAAGATATTTCAGTCAGCCTTCCAGAAACCTTTTCTTTTTTGTTCCGAAGTTATTTTGAAATGTGTTCTGCTGGATGAGAAGATGGATCAATCGTATTGGGTCAATCTGACCCATTTTTGTTTTTTTTTTGTAGAGACGTTTTTTCTAGTAAATGATCCATGTTTGATGGATCTACATTGATTTTTTGACGAAAACGAAAATTAAATGCCGAAACGTTCGTTGCCATCAAATGCCAACCAATCGATGACAAAAAATTGTCGGGGTCAAAATGACCCAGTGTGTACTGAAAGGGTTAAATCAGTGTTATTGAAACTCTGAATTTGGAAAGGAACAGATATGCAGAATCTTGCTCAAGTCTTGATTGATCTCCATTGAAAATACAACTGAGTGGGAGGAGACGGTTCTGATATTATTGCCCATATCAATGCCATCAAAGAATACAGCCCATCAAGCATATTTAGCTTTCGCTGTTACAGTGACTGAATTATTTCGAATGGAAGAGCGTGATTTTCTCGTGAATGAAGTTACGCATTGAAACTCGTTGATATAAATTATCCTCAAAGTTTCAATGATTGCCCTATTCCGGTAGAGGGCGTTACCAGAGTTGTTAACGGAGGATCATGGAATGACGTACATATTAAGTGGCGGACTGATTGTATTGTCGAGGCAAAGATTTCGATGCAGTTCATAAAACTTGATATTCCGAAACATGAATCATCCTCCCGTTGATTAATGTGCCAGGAATGATGAACGAAGATGCGCTTAGTTCTTGTTCCGCAGGCCAATGATTAGAGATTTCTCATTGAAAGGATTGAGATTACTCGGGGTAGAGATTTTCCACCCCGCTTCATCATCCTTTGTTGGCGAGTGTCCGAGCCATTGTACGAGGTTTTCTTGTCCAGCGTTCATTGATGATATCTCGGATCTTCAGGCATGCCAAAGATCGTTTGGAACTTGGAAGGATAGCGATGACTTTCCGGCTGCGCAGTGTGTCAACGATTAATCGTGATGTGCATTCGTGATAGACCAGCATGATGAGATGCAATTTTATTATTACGAGGAAGACGAGAGGCCGATTTGTTTTTCAATGTCCGATGATAATCGCAAGTGACTTCCGTCTGGGATTGCTTCACGCCTTCAAAGACTACGCCTTCTTGTGTATGGCGCATCGTATGGAAACTATCATCAGGCTAGATAGCGTATGTAACACGCAGAAGGACCACACCTGCATGTAACAATGTCTTGCAGGGAAGGTGGGTCAAGATGGAATGTCAGCTGAGAGTTTGATGTCATCGATACAGTTGGAGCATAACGGCGACACGTTGGCATACATCGCGACGATTTAATGGCTTCGAAACTTCATTACCATTTGATGCAGCCAATAAAATCAAGGTGCCAAGTTGTTCGGCTCGAGAGAAAATTCAATGTGACACGTGGAAGGAAGTGCTGGCTTTGGTGTTCGAGTGGGGCTTTATTATTAATCGGAGTATTTTCGTGCCTGAACGAACTAAACTCGTCTCGTGATGTCATTGCTGCTGCTGGTAGATGGAACAATCGCTCGTTCAGCACGTGTTTTCTATATGTCGATTGAATTCGTACGGCAATGAGTGACGAGCATACAGCAAAGGCTATAAGAACGAATAATTGCGGCGAAATCGTTAACCCTCAATGGTCACATGGGGTCAATTTTACCCCAGCCGCTTTCGAACGACGATACGTAATAGAAATTTTGAGAAAATGGGACTTGTGACACCTTCTATCGGTAGTTTGAACCTTTTAGTAGGGAGCCTCGTCGCTATTATTTGACAGGGCCTGTTAGTTCTGTTTTGGAAGCCGTAGGAAGCAGACGGTGTAAAACCTGGGCTATACTTTTTGGAACGGCCGCTATTTTAACCAGTCCCACCTGAAAGCATGCTATTTCAGACTTATGAAACGATTTTTTTTTTTAAATTGAAAATTACAATTTCTGCATCGTTTTTTGTAAAAAAAAGTCATTTTTGCAGAATTTTTTTTTCGACATTTTTTTTTATATTAAAAATTGTACAAATCAAATACAATCATCATGGTCGTTACTCAAGGGTTGAAAATACATTGTAGTATTTTTATTTTATTTTTTTAACGATTTTTCAATTATTTATCGTCTTCCAAAGTGAGTGGGGTTGATAACACCCCCAATGACTATTACGTCACATTCTGGAGGTGTGACTATTAAGGGTTACAAATTGGAAACACGTGCTTTTACACAAAAAGTATTTTTCATCAGAAATTCAAAGAGAAGCTCGCGAGCAACGATTCGTCGATGTGAAACTTTTCGAGCTGAACAGCTCACCAAAGTTATTGCAACATGATACTCTTTCCAGAAGATAGGAGCACTCTCAATCGAGCCTCGTCCCTAAGACTCCACTATGGGCTTAAGATTCTTGTCCATGACGATCCAAGCTGACCATCCCAAGAACACTACAGGCATTAGAGAGCCTGCTGCAACGAGGGACCTGGCAAAAGGAGGGGCTAGAATATAGAAATACGAGGATGAAAGTGTCTGCCTCCGGCTGGTGTCGGTTGACGACGATTCTTCGAGAGAACAGCAGCAGCAGAAACAGAAGTCCAGCTCCAAGATTGCCCTCTCGGTGGATACTTCACCCTTCCCCTTCGCATAACAATTTCCGCTTGGTGTCTCTATATCGCCATGTTATTGCTGTTAATACCCTGGGGTTCCGAGACTCTCAACAACTCCGTATTAACCGTCATCAATATTACTGTACAGCACCTATGCACTTTGGCTAATTGTTTCCTGCTGATTTTCTTCACGTCCGATAAACTACTCGCTATTAATTTCCAGACTCTCTGCTCACTTCCGATCGATGCTGCCTGATTAATCAAACAGTCGACCAAATCTGTGTGTTGTTAAGGTATTACTATCACGAAACGACTTTATTTCTGGTTCTTTCAAAATTTTGTATAAACGTTCTTGGCACCGAAACTAAGAGTTTTCTCCTCTGAAGAAAAATTTTCTGACATTAAGCGTTTGAGATATTTAATTTTTTATTTTTTCCATCTGAACGTGTGTAAATTAAAGTCACGCTTCGTTAAAAAGTTGCAAGAAAAAAAAAAACAAAAGAAACGCGACTTCAATTTTCACGCGTTTAGATGGAAAAAATAAAAAATTAAATATCTCAAATGCAAAACGTCAGAAGATTTTTCTTCAGAGGAGAAAACTGTTACTTTTGGTGCCAAGAACGTTTATACAAAATTAAAAAAAAAAAAACCCTAAATAAAGGCGTTTTGTGATATAGTAATACGTTAAACAATTCTTTTTGATTTACCCGTAGAAATTCGCCTGTCTATCACTTTTTGAAATTGGGGTTTATCCGGGTCAGTTTCGTGCACAAACGAAACAAAGCGATTGGGAGACCCGCGAGTCCACGAGGACTCGGACCAGTGGCTTTTGTGCTTACACTCTCCCTCCCTCTCTTTCTCTTCTGACCCAGCTGTTTTGCTCTCGCCTCGGTAATTACATGCATGTCCGATCGACCGAAAGGAATCCCCCGCGCCTCGACGCACCTCCGTAACTTTAACCCAGACCCAAGTCCAAATAATTATCGAGTGTAAGCATTATACTCGTCTCCCCGTCAATTTGCCAACGCTACTCTTTTATAAAGCCTCTTGACATGCTTGTCAACGAGCCTAATTGTAGATTTTACCTTTTCAACTTCCCTCCAAACTGGTTACCAAAAATCATGAGAAAAATACATTTATTTCCCATTTATTTTGACCAACCAAGAACATCAATTGAGGACGTTGTATGGCAACGGTCAAATCTAAATTTTTCTTTTCAGTTTTTCTTACACAAAACGGTTTGCGAGCCTAAGTTCATTAAAAAAACTTTTTGAAAATTGACTAAAGAACTCTAAATCCAAGATTGTCCGAGGTAATCTGTATTTGTTATATAATAAACAAAATTTCGAAAAAATTTTACGACCGATTTTTTTGAAAAACTAAATAAAGCTTCGTCGATGTTACATAAAAGTGTATGCAAAGTTTTAAGAGGCTTCACCATTTATAAATCGAAATATTTAATGTTGAAAATTGCAACTTTTAACACACACTCTTATGAGAAACTACTGAAAGTTGTGATTTTTATAAATAAATATCTCGACTTCTACATGGTGGAACCTT
This sequence comes from Hyposoter dolosus, assembly GCA_963921915.1. NCBI lineage: Eukaryota > Metazoa > Arthropoda > Insecta > Hymenoptera > Ichneumonidae > Hyposoter > Hyposoter dolosus. The sequence goes on along the minus strand of OY998132.1, from coordinate 14,588,477 downwards.
TTGAAATTGCGCGAGCTATTAGATATCAATATTCTCTCTGTGTGGTGCAAATTTAAAAAAGAATTCTATCGATAGAAAATTTTGCATACAACGTCCTTAAGGCTCAGCTTTTTTCCCTCCATTTCCCAGAACGGTCTCTGACAAAAGTCTGACCTACACACAAGTTTTTCTCATCTCTCTAGCCCCCTACCAACTTTCATCCACATACAGAGAGTCAACTTATCAGAGCTCTGCTTCGTCAACATATAGCCACTTGCTATTCATTTCAATTCCGTAAAAATACTCACTGTGTGTTCTACTCTGTTTTACAGACAGGAAAAATAAATAATAAAGCCCAACCGAGAAACGGAGAAAAAACGATTAAGGGGGTAATTCGAGTTGCGTGTTTACTGTGCGCATTTCAAAGTGTCGTTATTGTTACTAAATAAATAGCTCGAGAAATGCCTCGAGAAAAACCTTCACCATCCACAAACCTGGGTGGCACAAACAGGCTTTAATTATTAAAAGAACACATCAGTAAGCTGCTTCAGTATCCTCTTGTACCTATTTTTATTACCCAAGACATTCGTTACGAATGCATGCTACGAATGCAATTAACTCGGAATTCGTTGATCCAGATGAAAATTTACAGAAAAGTTCATTTTCTTGATCAACAATTCGAGCATTTTTGCTTCATCATAAGAGGAAGCTATGTGACGGTGAAAATTTTTTTTTCCAGATTTCAGTGTCAATGTCCTTAAAATGTCCCAAAACATCGAAACAATCATATCTAGAAAAAATGGCCGGATGTGTGTGTGTGTGTATGTTCTGAGACTGTAAAATTCAAACGTTCATAACTCGAGAACGGTTTGAGCTACAGGGCTCCCGTTTTGCACAAATGTTAATCTATACAAGCTCTTCATTCTCTGAGATTTTTTTTCTGGAATCGTTAAAAAAATGCGAATTCTACGGCATTTTGAAATTTTCAAAAAAATGTGTCGACGCTCTAACTTTCGCAAATTTTAAGATTTATTACTAATTTTTTTTTTATAAATAGAGTATCATAATAGGAAGGTTGGTATTGAATTTTGGAAATATCGGTTGAACGGTTTTAATTTTATAATTTTTCGAATTTTGAGAAAATCTAGGTTTTTCGAAAAATCGCCCAACCGCTCTAATTTCTGCAAATTTTGTAAGATATTGCGTATAAGTTTGTACTGCCTCATTCTAGAAAATTTGTCGAAATTGTATCATTTAAATGGAAATAAAAAAAAAAACGCTGCAAATTGAAATTTGCAAATTGCTTCCTCAAGATGCTCAAGATGCGCGATGCTCAAAGCTTCCCCTATGAGGAAGCCCAAATTAAAAATACAGTTTCTAATAGAGGGAGATTTGAGCGTCGTGCATTTTGTTTTTCAGTGCTCCACCGAGTGAGGGCAAGTCAGTTTATAAGTAAAACATAAATAACATTGTAACTAGGATTCGAAGTGTTTCCTCATCTCGATTCCCTGTGAAACTAGACGATGCCATATTATCCGTGTGTCGGATAAGAAGCCGCCGACATTCTTATCGTGTAATTTACGATATCCGACGAGAGCTCGCGCTCATAGAAAAAGGAAGAGAGAGCGAGAGAGCCAGAGGCAGCGGCGTCAAGAGGCTGCGAGGAAAACGTGGCAAAGCCCTGGATAGACGAGGGGAACTGGGAGAGCGAATAAGAGCGAGAGGAGGGATTGTTTATAGTCTTCAGCTGCAACATGCCCCGAAAGTGCGGAGCTTTCCCGTCGCTCACCCGCGTCTTTCTTTCTTCCTTCTTTGTTCCAGAGTTGCATATAGATACCACTTTGTACTTTAAATTGATGTTTTATAAGCGGGGCGTTTGAGACTGAGAGATCCGACAGCGATGAGGAAACCCCTGGGCTTTTTTTTCGCCATAAAAATCAAGAGTTCGTGTTCTGAAGAATCATCTGCTCGAAATTGCATTTTGTGACGTCAAGATTTTCTCTTAAATTAATTTTCCACGTTCAATGTCGAAGAAACTCGAGGCTAAAATTGCAATTTGCAACTTTCAATTTGCAGCGTTTTCAATAAAGTTTTCACTCATTTATCGATTTATCACTTTTTTTAAAAATAATTTCGTAATAATTATTATAAATTTAATAATTTACAGACTCGTACATAATATCTTACAAAATTTACAAAAATTCAAGTGGTTAGACGATTTTTCGAAAAACTCTGATTTTCATAAAATTTAAACAGTTCAACCGATATTTTCCAAATTCAATACCAACCTTCCCAATATGATACTCTATTAATAAAAAAAAAAATTAGTAATAAATCTTGAAATTTGCGGAAGTTAGAGCGTCGACACTCTTTTTTCGAAAATTTCAAAATGCCGTAGAATTCGTATTTTTCTAGCAATTCCAACAAAATTCTCAGAGAATTAAGAGTTTGTATAGATTAACATCTGTACAAAACGGGAGCCCTGTAGCTCAAACCGTTCTCGAGTTATGAACGTTTGAATATTGCAGTGCCAGAACAAACACACACACACATCCGGACATTTTTTCTAGATATGATTGTTTCGATGTTTTGGGACATTTTAAGCACATTGAAATTGAAAACTGGAAATAAAAAAATTTCACCGTCACATAACTTCCTATATATGAGGAGGAAGCCAAGTCATGTAGTTCCCAGGGATAATTCGAACGATATAATGCATGGCCAATCTCGTTGCATTCGTACGTTCAAACTTCTTGAGCATGTGAATATGCCTCGAGTAAAGAAACGCGCGATGCGCAAATTCTGACAGGCTGCGCTTCCGCGTGAGTTCCAATCGTTTTAATGGCCAATGACATCTTTCACGGTCGTCAGTATCTGTCCTCGAGTTTTCTCCTTCTTCTTCTTTTCCTCTCTCCTCCTTTTCTCTCTTTACATATCGAACGTTATGTAGGTAATTAGTTAACGATTCGTGATAACGTCGTGTCCCTCCGCGCGTGTAGCCGTAACTCGAGAAGCAGCAGCTCGTCGTTCCGATAAACGGCTACAAATATCCCGATGTATAGAGCAGCGTGTTAAAGATATCGACGCCGCTCGTAAACGGGAGAAAAATAGTTTCGACATTCTTAAGAATCCTCGCAACGATTTAATTGCTTGAAAAAAATAAAAAAAAATAAAAAAAAATAAACGTGTTTTCGAATTTTCACGAAATTTTTTAATTCCCATTTTTATTCAGTTATTCGGAATTAAATTTTGGGGTAAAAGATCGAAATTCAAACTGCTAATGAAAATTCAGACAATTAAAAATATTCCGATTATTTATGCGAACGTTCGTTCGAGATGGTTTGTTTCGAGCGATAATCCGTTTGAAAAAATTGAGGAATTCTCAGGAGGAACGTGAGCTGCAAATGGGTTAGTAAGCCTCGCTCTTTGTTTCTCGTGTATCGATGTAAGTCCATATACTGCAGAGTGTGTACATGCGTGGAATGATGGAAATGAGGCGTCACACTGTTGGATCGAACGACGTGATCGGGGGGGATGCGTCCAGAGGTTCGATTAGCCGGAACGATTGACCGGAACATCGGAAAAAGCGTGCGTCCCTACCCAGTAAATCGAGCGAAACGGAAGAACCAGTATTGTTTATATTTCGTACTCGAATCTACTGCACGCAACGTGTAGAAATATCTATAACGCGCCTTTGCTTCATTATATACTCAATAACAAACGTTAGATCCAAAAATATCTTTACCAACGATTTTAGAAATAATAATCAAAAATTAGAATTTGAAATTGAAATTTTACCTTCACAGAATGAAATCGTGGCAAGCCTTGCAATTTAGACCAACATTTACTCCACAAAATGTAAACTTTTTCATCTTAATATTTCAGAGACACTTTCACAAAAACCCAAATTATAAGAAAATGCAAAAAAATCGATTTTTTAAAGTTTCTTGACGATAGTGCCCCTTAATATTTCAGAAACACTTTCTCTAAACCCCAAATTATAAAAAAATGCTAAAAAAATTGAATTTTTGTAGTTTCCAGACGGCAATACCCCCTCAATATTTCAGAGACACTTTCTCAAAACCCGAAATGATGAGAAAATGCAAAAAAATCGATTTTTTAAAGTTTCTAGACGATAATACTCCTTAATATTTCAGAGACACTTTCTTCAAACCTCAAATTACAAAGAACAATGCAAAAAAAATCGAATTTTTGAAGTTTCTAGACGGGAATACCCCCTTAATATTTTAGAGACACTTTCTCAAAATCCCAAATTATAAGAGACTGTAAAAAAATCGAATTACCTCCTCCTTAATACCTTTATACCTCCTTAATAATGCAGAGACCTCAAAACTCCAAATTATAATAAAATACCCCCTTAATTTCCTTCGTGTAGGATTTCCATATGATTTCATTGACGCGCTGATCGTTTGCTCTCACATTATTTCGACACTGGACTAGAGAAAATTTGAGGAAATTTCTTCAAATTTTCTTCAAAGCATAATTATGCTCCAGCAAGGTTTAGGGGGTTGCATAATATTTTCTCTTCCTTCTCTCGTTCTCGCTCTTTCTCTCTTTTTACATCTCCTCCGTTTGACTGCGTTTTCTGTTTGCTTAGGGCTTTTCTGTACGTCGTAGGGCATGCGTTAGGTACACAAGTTTGTTCCGGGCTACGTTAAGAGGCAATAAGTTGGGAAACGAGACTCGTGTCTCCCGTATTTGCATTTCGCTGATGCTCTCCTCACATTCGTTACGTTTCTTGTCGTTCTCGATTTCATAAATGTAGTCAAAGTATTACGTAGCACTGTGCAAGTGAATAAAGAGCTTATTGTTTGTAGTGAGATTTCTGGATTCTCAAACAAAAACAGAAAAAACAAAAAAAAAATTAACAATTTTTTGATAAATTTTTTTTCAATAAAAATAATTATTGATTGTGTGACTAGAGGTAATTAATAAATAATAATTACAGCAACCAACTCTGATTACACAATCATTAATTATTTTTATTCGAATACAAAAAACGATCGAATAAAAAATAATTTAAAAAAATTGTTAAGAAGTTGTTAATTTTTTTTCTGTCTCTCCGTTTGAGAATTGAGAAATGATAGTCATGCGTGCCGAACGTTTCGTTATCCAAAAATGCATGATAATTAGTCGGTCGATTTATCGGCGTATCAATTAAATAACTGAATTTAATTGGAGATTAATTAAACCTCCCGATGAAATCGACGCGAGTACAGGAATAATGGAAAGCAAAGGACATGAAAGATTTCGAATTAATATCAATAAGATAAAAAGAAATGATGCAAATAGCGCAGAAAGTCTCGGATCCGTTCCGGCTGAGGGAGCAGGGGACGAGCGTCGTAATTGGCACGAAGTATCTCGCGATTTTCCCGCTTCGGATAATGGTCGGGAGAAGAGGACCTTGAGGAAGGATGTTAAACGAAGGAGCCTGATTTCTTGAGGCGCATGCGCCCTAGATCAGTTTCTCACTCTGCCCCTTTGCCCCTTTTTTTCTCGGGTAAACGATTAGACCGGTTCCGACGATAATTAACGTATGCAACGTTAATTTAACGCAATTATATTTTGACGTCAGAAAAAAGGATATTCGTTCGATTTCGGTTTGGGCAACAGTGGCGAACGAAGAAAATCGTGATATGCTCGTGCGATGGACGGGCGGAACGTGCGCTTGATTACTCGATTTTTTTCACGCCCGCATGTCATTTTTATATCTCGTGTATTTATTTAATACTGTGTTAAATATATTTTTTTTCGTTTTTCTTATCGCACCTTGCATCCGCTTATTTTTTCCTCGTTCCATATGAACAACGACACCCATTTTTCCTTTTCTCTTGTTTGCTTTTGTTTATCGCCCGAATTAAAAAATTAAAAAAGCTGTGAGCAGCCACGAATGAAAAGTCTTCCTTCCTTTTTTTACTTCAACGATCGCTACGCGTGATATTTATCACGACGTGGCGTTAAATTACGAATTATATACTTATGCGACCGCAGTACCAAGAGTTGAACGTGTGAGAGATGTGACGCAATGCGAGAACGAAATAAATAACATATTTTACGTCCGGATACAGCGAGAAAAAATCGGAGAAATAATCATTTTAAATGTTGGAATTTAATCATTTTATTTCTCAAGGACGTTGTATGGCGACGATCAAATCTAAATTTTTATTTTCAGTTTTTCTTACATAAAAAATGGTTTGCGAGCGCAAATTCATTGAAAAAAGTTGTTACAAATTGACTAAAGAACAACATACTCCAAATCCAAGATTCTCTGAGTTAATCTGTTTTTTTTTTATATAATAAACAAAATTTCGAAAAAATTTTACGATCGATTTTTTTCAAAAACTAAATAAAGCTTCTTCGATGTTACATAAAAGTGTATTCAAAGTTTTAAGAGTCTCCACCATTTAGAAATCGAAATATTTAATGTTGAAAATTGCAACTTTTAACACAAATTTTGCATACAACGTCCTTCATTTGATTTGTTGGGAAAAAAAATTTGGTTGTGATTTTTCGTCGATCTTTTCATTGATTGGTTTATCGTTAAAGTGGGGGAGAAATAAAATAAGCCGCGCGTGGATAAAGACGTCAATCGTCGCCGTACTAGGTGGTCCAGAAGCTTCTCTTATTTTTCTCTTCCTCTCGTTCCTTTTATCTTCCTTTTGCTTCATCCTCTTTTTTCCCTTCTCGTTCGAAGAGATGCATCACACATCCCCACACACATACACACGCACACATACACTATGCAGTGAGGAAAGTTGAGCGGGCTTACGTGATGGCTGAGGGAAGTATATACGAGCGGAGCGGATGAAGAGGAATGGGACGAGTCGTTTGCTCTCGTCGTTGAGTGATCGAGAGATCCACGAGTTTCGTCGCTTCTGCGTACATGAGCTCGCTCATCGATGTACCACATAATAAAGAAAATAAAAGTTGAAAATGCATATTGCAAGGCTAGCCAATGAAAAATAAGGAAAATAAACGTCCATGAAAAACTATTGACAAATTGGTTATCAGCGTCGAAGCACAGGAGCAAAAATCATTTTATGGAAAACCGGATGGACGAGAGTTATGCCCATAAATACGCCTTGTAGGGGAAAGGCAAAGTGGGACGTTGGGCAAAGCGGCATAATCCACGAAAAAACGTGAAATTTATATTTTTTTAAATTTCACAAAATTCGACATTTTTTTCAATCGAAATTATCCAGTTTTTGACATTTGAAGAAAAAAAAATCCTTTTTAATTTAAATATATTCTGTATTTACGAAGAAAACCTTTGAAAATTTTGTAATTCGAAAAATATTCGGGCAAAAGTGTCTTGAAATTATTTTTTGAAAGCGTCAACGTTTGTAATGCATTTGAAAAACGCTGCAAATTGCTTCCTCAAGATTTAGCACGATGCTCAAATCTTCCTCTATGAGGAACTATATTGTAAATTTTGGCTTCCTCATAGAGGAAGCTTTGAGCATCGTGCATCTTGAGCATCTTGAGGAACCAATTTGCAAATTTCAATTTGCACCGTTTTTTGTATTTGCATTTAAATTATATTATTTCGACAACTTTTCTAGAAAGTAAAGAGGAAGTACGGACTTGCACACAATATCTTAGAAAATCTGCAGAAATTAGAGTGGTTGGACGATTTTTCAGAATATTCAGATTTTCGTAAAATTTAAAAAATCATAAAATTTAAACCGTTTAACCGATATTTCCCAAATTCAATACCAACCTTCCTATCATGATACTCTATTTACGAAAAAAAAAATTATTAATAAATCTCGAAATTTGCGGAAGTTAGAGCGTCGACACTCTTTTTTTGAAAATTTCAAAATGCCGTAGAATTCGTATTTTTCTAGCAATTGTAACAAAATTTTCAGAGAACGAAGAGCTTGTACAGATTAACATCGGTGCAAAACGGGAGCCCTGTCGCTCAAACCGTTCTCGAGTTATGAACGTTTGAATTTTACAGTGCCAAAACACACACACACACACACACACATTGGGACATTTTTAAAAAAATATGATTTTTCAATGTTTGGGGACATTTTAAGGACATTGACATTGAAAACTGAAGAAAAAAAAAAAATTTCACCGTCACATAGCTTCCTCTATGAGGAAGCAAACGTTCACATATAAAGGCGGTGGGCACTAATTTTTCATGAAAAATATAAATCTCATATAATCTTTAGAAAGACTCGAATCCTTGGACAATAGAATAACGCAGTGTCTTGTTAAATGCACGCCCGACTGCGCCCTGTATATAAACAGTAATATGCATCAGAACTGATCAAAGGGTCTGGGCTCTATAAGGATTCCACAAACATATACATGCATGTCGATAATGTGGATAGTATAGCAGAGTCTATGTAGCGCAAGAAACCTAATATCGAAAAGTCCCTTGATCGAGAAATAGATATAGACGTTGTGGACCTACCGGAAGGCTCCGATATTCGCCACACCCGCGACTTTGCTAAAAACCCGATGCACAAGAATGAGAAAAAAAAAATGAATAAACGCGCAAAAAGTGACGAAAAAGAACAAGAGAGAATGAGCAAAATCGAGCTCAGGTGGAAAAAAAAAAGATTTTCAACACACACACACACACACACACACACGTCCATGATGGAGACTTTAAAAAATCTCAAAAATTAAGACACAAATAAATAAGCCAACGATTCGTCCGAGAGACTCGTGATCGATGAATGCAATGCTGTCGTTGGAGTGTTGCAAAAAAAAGGAACAAGTCGGGGGAGGCAGAGAAATGAGAGAAACGCATGGAGCCCTATGGAACATGATAAATTGTATTATCGAAAAATAAGAAGAAATACAAAAATCAAAGCAAAGGATTGAAAGCAGTGAAGACGTAGATGACGGTGCGGGATGTTAAGAATATCACAGTGTATGGGGTTTTCCATGTCAAATTGACTGAATTTTATTAATTAGAAAAAAACGTCTCTCTAACAAGTGATTTTCGAAAAAAATCGGCGTAAAAAAAAATCGATAATTGGGAATTTTTATTTAAAAAAAAACAAGATTTTGTAAAAATTGTTTTTTCATTTTTTGAAAATGATGAAAAAAATGTGTCAAATTTCACTCACAGCTAAAGTCCGGACGTGCGGGATGTGAAGAATATCACACTGTATGGGGTTTTCCATGTCAAATTGACTGGATTTTACTAATTAGAAAAAAAAGTCTCTATATCGAGTGATTTTCGAAAAAATTCGTCGTAAAAAAAAATGATAATTGGGAATTTTAATTGAAAAAAAACAGGATTTCGTAAAAATTGCTCTTTATTTTTCGAAAATGATGAAAAAAATGTGTAAAATTTCACTCTCAGCTGAAATTCGAACGAAACGTCCCATGGAAATTAACGATACACCTCGTAGGAATGAAATTCAACGGAGAATCGAATGTCGAGGATCGGTATGCACAGTGGATATTGTTACTAGCCAATAAGAGCCCAGGATTTCTTTTGTTAATCCACGGGGCTTTGATTCACCGAGAAATTTCTTTTTATAATGCGCGATCGAATCTCCTCCCTTCCCCTTAACGCTGGGGGGTCTGTTTCGATGGGAAATTGTCGCACGCCCATTTGACATTTGTTCCACACTTACGCTGCACTTTTTTAAGTCCCATGACTTTTGATACCTCGTGAGTGACATTTTTCATTCATCGATCGATCTTTGATTTTTGTCGATCATCGAAATGTGAAGAAATTCATGAAAATTCATGAACTTTCGCTCCGTTAATGTATTTTTCATTTTTTTATGTTTTTTTTTTTTTATCAACCGAGCAACAGTTTTGACCTTTTACCAATTTATTTCAAGAGCAAAATCATTTCAAACGATTTTTCAATCTTTGCGATCTTTCTGCTTCGCGCATACGATTGGAAGATTCGCTCGTCGATATCGTCGTCGTTAGATAATGAATAATCGATCGGAAATTCAAACGCATTCGTTCGCCCATATTATTGAATAAAACAGCAATTCCACGAACATATACGAGCATTTTATCGAGATGTATATGATGGAAGACTCGCGTTATTGATTCGAATGAAAAATATCGAGGATAGAGAGTGCAAACGCGTCAGTAACGATCGTTGAACTTGCTCGCTTGTTTCTTCGTGTATAAGTCCGGCATTGTAACCATTCGATATTTCTTATTTGCTCTGCAATAAGAGAAATAGTGCACACGCGTTCTTGCACTTGGTATGAGCAATAAAATCATACACATTCATATCCGAGCTTATACACAGGAGTTTGTACATTTATTTATTGAATTAATGAGCGATATCCTGGGGACGATCGAGGACTACAATTCGCAATCACTTCTCATCGTCTTTCCTGTCGTCCTATTACGATTTTGTTGATTCAAGATTAGCAAATATTCGAACGAATAAACATCGAGGAGTTCAAATACAACGGAAAACTTTCGTTTCATATTTCTTTGATGAAATTCTGATAAGCAACTGTTTGCTGGCAACATTGGAAATTTAATTCAGTTGAAAATCGTCAATATTTTGTTGAATTCGATAAACTAAATATTTGGCTTCCTCATTGAGGAAGCTATGTAACGGTTAAAATTTTTTTTTTTTCCAGTTTTCAATGTCAATGTCCTTAGATGTCCCAGAACATTGGAAAATCGTATCTAGAAAAAATGTCCGGATGTGTGTGTGTGTTTGTTCTGGCACTGCAAAATTCAAACGCTCATAACTCGAGAACGGTTTGAGCTACAGAGCTCCCGTTTTGCACAGATGTTAATCTATACAAACTCTTCGTTCTCTGATAATTTTGTTGGAATTGCTAGAAAAATACGAGTTCTACGGCATTTTGAAATTTTCAAACAAGAGCGTCGACGCTCTAACTTCCGCAAATTTTAAGATTTGTTAGTAATTTTTTTTTTTCATAAATAGAGTATCATAATAGGAAGGTTGGTATTGAATTTGGAAAATATCGGTAAAACGGTTTAAATTTTATGATTTTTCGAATTTTACGAAAATCTGATTTTTTTGAAAAATCGTCCAACCGCTCTAGTTTCTGCAAATTTTGTAAGATATTGTGTACAAGTCTGTACTTTCTCTTTACTTTCTAGAAAAGTTGTCGAAATTATATAATTTAAATGGAAATACAAAAAACGCTAGAAAAATTTGCTTTCCGAAGAGACTCTCTATATTTTTTGCTGCAATGCGACAACATTTTTGGGATTATTCAAAAAAACGTTTAGTCGAGCGTTTGTTTTCAGTGAAAAAACCGAATTTTATTCATTTTTTTCATGTTCGTTAAGCATGTTGTTAAATATTGCATTTGCACGAGCCAAGAAATATTCACATGAAATAAATGGGTACGATGTACGATGTGCGAGAAAACAGAGGAAGAATAAGGAGCAACGAGAGGGCAAAAGGGTACAGATAATACGGGTACTCTGGTATCATTAAAGGGCTATTGGACACTCACGCCCCCATTGTCCGTGGGCGACGTGCCGTGGGGTCTTCTCTGCTCTCGTTCCGGTCGCGTTACCGATCAACGAAAAAAAAGAAAAAAAAAAATATGAGGAATTAAAAAACGAAAGGAAAGGATAAAAAAAGCCATTGCGGTCGCCTCGTGCGTGCTCCGCTACACTATATGCGCGCTCTCCAGAGACAATACCTGCTTTTCGTGCGTGCATCATATTTCACGATTATCTCTTTCCCTTTTTGCCCCTTAATGCTAAACACCTCGGGATGCGCTTTTTACTGAATACGAGACACACAAACTCTGCTGCTTATTCACGAGTCTTATTTTTTCCTCTTTTACGTTTTATCAACGTAGACGCAGCATCTTATCAAAATATTTAATCTATTAACCCTCCGAACTTTTTGTTACGACAATTTTAATTTTTTTTTTTCAAACAGAATCGTCAGTTAGAAAATTCTGTTTTATGTTAACCATTGGAGTACACACTGGGTCGTTTTGACCCCGATAATTTTCTGTCACCGATCGCTTGGCATTCAATGGCAACGAATTTTTTTTATAACCCTTCGAGTACACACTGGGTCATTTTGACCCCGACAATTTTTCTGTCACCAATCGTTTGGCATTTAATGGCAACGAATCTTTTGGCATTTTATTTTCGTTTTCGTTAAAAAATTAATTTAGGACCATAAAATATGGATAATTTTGCTATAAAACGCCTTGGGTCAGATTGACCCAATGTGCCCTTATTGGGGGTGTGCACATATGTATTTATGAAAATGTACGTCCAGAACTGAGAGTCTCGATGTCATGGTGAATAATCATGAAATTAATTAAAAAACGAAAATCAAAATATTGCCGGAAAATGTGTAGTCGTTCGGTAAATCTCAAAATCCATAAAAACATTGAAATCTGCACAAACGAATTTGTTGGTATCGATAAACGATGAAAAGTAAACGAGCTTGTCGTTAAGTGGCTTCGGTAGCTGCGGAGAATGTCGATTATTAATTAGCGTTGCCGATGGGGCTTCGCTCTCGGGGTATGCGCTATTTTATCGCTCATCGCGGGGATAGTGAATTGCGCGAGGAGCTCATGCGAGGAAAATGAATATATTTATGGATACTGTAGTTTTACACAGACGTATAGCGAATCCGCGCGGTTCTGGTGCAGTCGATCAAGTAATCATGTAAACACATTACTATAATGGCAAAGACTCAACGAGAGTCGAGGAGAATGATTTTTTATGAGAGTTTGTGGATGGACGTACGTTACTAGGATGAAAGCAAAGCGGACGTTTCTCGTCAATTCCCATTCTGGAAATATACATGCGGGGTGTCCCAAAAATGCGTTAATATTTCAGAGACACTTTCCCAAAACCCCAAATTATAAGGAAATACAAACATGATCGAATTTTTTAAGTTTTTAGACGGTAATACCTCCTTAAAATTTCAGAGACACTCTCTCAAACCCCCAAATTATAAGAAAATGCAAAAAAATCGATGTTTGAAGTTTCTAAAAAGTTATACACCCTTAAAAATTCAGAAACACTTTTTCAAAGCCCCAAATTATAAGAAAAGGCAAAAAAATCGAATTATTAAAGTTTCTAGACGCTAATACCTCCTTAAAATTTCAGAGACACTTTCTCAAAACTCCAAATTATAAGAAAATGAAAAAAAATCGATTTTTTAAAGTTTCTAGGCAGTGATACCCCCTTAATATTTCAGAGACACTTTCTCAAAACCCCAAGTTGTAAGAAAATGCAAAAAATCAAATCTTTGAAGTTTGTACGTTAATACCCCCTTAAAAACTTTTGGAATGGATAATTGATGAATTTTTGAAGAGAAAAGTGTCATTTTGTCTCTCTGGATTGATCGCGTTTGCTGGTTAGGTTGAAACGTGTGGAAGCTGCTGCACGTTCTCTTCCTAGACGTAACGTGCTCTGTGGCAGGCCAGCACATCGATGGCCACTAAATATCTCATAACTCAAGAGCGATGCATTGAAAAGAGTAATGGCCGAGGACTTTTCTCCGGAGAAAAGCAAGATTTATCGGGCCCATTAGCTCAGCACAATTTTAAGGACACGCTATAGACTTCCACGCTCATTATACCGGCGAATCAACTCGCGCAGAGGCAATTTAAATTTTTACCGGTTTGCCGCCAATAGATACATATCGTCTATTAACGGTTATGAAACATTTACGAACCGTAACGATTTCTTCACTATCGTTCACAAGACTTTGCGCTATGTTGGGAATAAGCAAACAATGCCCTATAGTCGCCGTATATCGTCCGTTATATAGAGCTGTATGTGTCCAAGCGATAGGGGGTTAATCCGAGTCCGAGGAATGCGATCACGTCTATCATTGAAGCCGGAACGCCACTCTTGGAATTTCTTCCTGATTCTTGAGCCTTTTTTTCCTCACTGTTTTCACGAAACGAGAGAAATCGTGGCTATTGGAATATCTTTGAGATTATGTGAAACACCCACTAACTACAATACACCAAACGTACACCTGGGTATTCGTAATTGGTCTCTGCTTTATCGCTGATTAATTAATCGTCTAATCTGCACTAATTTTCTCCGTTTCTTGCTGTCTATTTGTTTAATTGCATACGTGTGATATCGACGCAGAATTAACGTATTTTTCGGGCTGTTAATTAACGAGAATTCTAGATTGCACTATTTTTACCATTATGCTCATCTCGAGAGCCTGCTGGTGGCTCGTAACGGCTCTGTTGAATAGTACGTACTCGGACGAATCAATGAATGTCTTGAAATTAGGACGAGCAATGAAAAACGTCGTCGATACGCCGCTACGCGTTGATCTCACTTTTTTCACTTTTTCCTTCCTCATAGAGGAAGCTATTTGACGATGAAATTTTTTTTCCAGTTTTCCATGTCAATGTGCTTGTTCCAAAACATCGGAAAATCATATCTAGGAAAAATGTCCGGATGTGTGTGTGAGTGTATGTTCTGGCACTGTAAAATTCAAACGTTCATAACTCGAGAACGGTTTGAGCTACAGGGCTCCCGTTATGCACAGATGTTAATCGATAAAAGCTCTTCATTCTCTGACAATTTTGTTGGAATTGTTAGAAAAATAAGAATTCTACGGCATTTTGAAATTTTCAAAAAAAGAGTGTCGACGCTCTAACTTCCGGAAATTTCGAGATTTATTAATAATTTTTTTTTTCGTAAATAGAGTATCATGATAGGAAGGTTGGTATTGAATTTGGGAAATATCGGTTGAACGATTTACATTTTATGATTTTTCGAATTTTACGAAAATCTGAGTTTTTTGAAAAATCGTCCAACCGCTCTAGTTCCTGCAAATTTTGTAAAATACTGTGTATAAGTCTGTACTTCCTCTTTACTTTCTAGAAAAGTTGTCGAAATTATATAATTTAAATGGAAATACAAAAAACGGTGCAAATTGAAATTTGCAAATTGGTTCCTCAAAAGAAGCTCAAAATGCACGATGCTCAAAGCTTCCTCTATGAGGAAGGCAAAATAAAAAATATAGTTCCTCATAGAGGAAGATTTGAGCATCGTGCATCTTCAGCATTTTGAGGAAGCAAATTTCAATTTGCAGAGTTTTTTAAAATGATTTATTTATATAAAGATTGGAGTAATTCAACTCGATAGTGTCGGCGTTACATTCTCGTTAATGTTAGCCAAGCAGCTATAACGTTGTACAGCATCTAGTATTATGCAGTCCAACTCAATTTTCTCCTATTCAATGCAGAGTCTAAGCGCGGCGGGGGCGAGGATGATTATGGAGCTTCGGCGCGAGGTCATTTTCTCTTCTTCCTCTCTCGCTCATTCACTCTGCCACTCAATGATTAATTAAGCTTTCCGAGAAAGCCCGCAACGAGTATAAAACGTTATTGGCCCTTTTATAATCGCACAGCTTACTTAACGCGCTCCGCTCAACCATCATAATGTTTAAACGTTTGCACAAACTCTTTTTAATTGATGCATAAAAAAAAAAAAAAAGAAAAATGCTTCGCTGCATTCATAGGCGCCAGAAAAAACCAACCTAGTTTTCTTCTCTCTCTCTCTCCCTCTCTCTCCGAGTGTTTCAGCTAAACTTTATTACTCGATTCTATCCTATTATACTTCTTTGAACTCCCGGCCACTTCCGTAACCCGAGAATTAATTCAATGAAATAAATCTGATTTAAGGTGCCTCATCGCGATCCTGACGCTGTTCTCAACTGTGAGCTACGCGCACTCTCATCTTCCGGACAAATATCCAATTGAGGTAATTCTTAAAACGCATTTTATCCATAAGGAATTTGGTCCTTGGGCTGCATAATCATTTTTTTTTTTTGGGAAATCATGTTTCGTACTTTCGTACTGTCGGTTTTAGAATTAGTGTTCAGAATTTAATCAAATTTGGTACATTAGTAGATCATGATTGGAAAAGGAGTAAGTCAAATTTTCAAGAGGCTACAGAGAACCAGAAAAAAGATATCCTCTTGCGTTTCTTTTGTTTTTTCCTTGCAACTTTTTAACGAAACGTGACTTCAATTTACACGCGTTTAGATGGAAAAATAAAAAATTGGAAATGAAATATCTCAAATTTTAAACGACAGAAAATTTTTCTTCACAGGAGAAAACTGTTAGTTTTGGTGCCAAGAACGTTTATACAAAATTTTCAAAAAATTCCAAATAAAGTCGTCTTGTGGTAGTAATACGTTAATGAGAAATAAATTGAGATTTTTCGCGATGTAGAGGCCCAAGGGGGACTTCGTCATGGAGATAACTGCAGTGGCTTTTCCTCCAGGTTTATCACATGCTCCAGGAGAGAACGCAGTACGGGATCGGCAGTGAAAATCGAGTAAAGGGTAATTGGGGTCCGTGGAGTCCCTGGAGCGAGTGTTCGCGATCCTGTGGCACGGGGATCCAGTCCCAAGCGCGAGAATGTGTCCCAGCACGGTAAATACGATTAACATAAATCAGAAAAAATCTGCACAAGGAGAAAAAAAGTTGAAAACGAAAAAAAAATTGACTCAAAAATTAAAAGACAATAATTTTTGGAAAATTCCAACAATTTTCCCGAAAATTTTGCTTCCGGGATTTGCCGTTTTGCTTCGCTCTTTCCCGGAGCCTATAAAGATGAAAAAATGCTGAGAAAAAAAACGTGTTCGGCTGGTATCTGTATATTGCTGTAATGAGTTAGGCGCCAGCGATACTTCGCGCCCCCGATATTTCTTCGAGCGTTATTTTCTCGCGGGCTTCGATAGAGAGGTCTCTGGACGACAACGAGTTGCGAAGAAGATGACTTACGCGTTTTCTCGTGTGTACAAACACGTTGCTCCCGGAGCTACTGCGAGAGCGAGGGAGAGAGTAAACATTTGCCATATAGTGGAGTGTAGAGTGCCTCGAGGAGTATAAAACGAGAGTGCAGATTAGCCTGTAGGCCACTGATTAGTGTGTGTATATATGTGTGGGAGTGTGTGTGGTATCTTGAGATTAAACCATGGTTTATAATACAGGGAGTAATCGGGCGGTGTGGCGGCCGCGCGTCCAGCCAATAAATTGCGAGGCCGAGAAACAGAAACTCACTCAATTTTTTTTTTTTTTTTTTAATTTCTCTTTACGCTCAATTTCAGCGATAATTGTAAATGAAAAAACGTCAAATTGACATTTAGGCAAAAATAATTGACTCGAAAAAGCAGGTCGACTGCGTTATTATTGATTTTTTATCATAGAATTTTTAAATCAGGACACAGTCGATTATTTCGGAAAATAATTCATCCGTTGTTTTTTTTTTTTTTTTATAAAATCGACATTTTATTTTGATTGATTTTTTTTATCTTCGAATTTTTTTTTTTTCCTTAGAGGATCGCGCAGGAAACGAAGTATTTTTATTTCCGGGTCGGGAAACACGACCAGTTTGGAGAAACCAATTTGCATCGGGACTTATAAACGTTATCACGTTTGCAATACTCAGGTAATGATTTATTTTTATTTTTTGAATTTTTTTATGGGGATCCCGAGTTTATTCATTAATTTAATTGCCAGTGTCGATCCACTGATTATTTCAAGGAATGCAACGAATTTCCCGACGATCCGAGAGCCGAACAGTGCGCGAGGTACAATAATCGAATTTACAAAGGCCAGAGCTACTTGTGGGTGCCTTTTTTAAACGGTAAATAAAAAAAAAAAAAAACGACGATTTGAGGTAATCCTGTCGCCAGACCTCAGTCCAAGGGATTCCCAATTTTTTTTTCTAGCTTTACTTAATATTTTAATAATTATTTCTGTAAAACTTCAGGCTCGGTTATCGACCTAATTACAGAGAAAAAAAAATGCAAATTGGGTATTTTTGCAAAGGAATTCTGAGACGACATACAATAAACCAACTTCCGGTCGCTATAAAAGTTTTTATAATAGTGGCAATCTGACAGATTCTTAAAAAAAAATCTGATTTACATACTTGACATTTGTAGTAATCCAATGCGTTTAGAAAAAATTATGCTTATCGACTTATTTTTTATGCAATATCAAGTTGAACTTGAACTTCCGTTCCGGTATTGGATGAATCTCGCCACGATAAAGAGACGTCATTTGAATTTTTACACATATTTCATTGTTTCGACAGATCGACGTTCAAAAGCATCGAGGTTAAACTCGTCTGGTTGAGTAGTAGAAAGAGATGGAGCAAGAACCAACGTTTGCCTAATATCAAATCTAGAAATACTACGTGAATCGTTGGAATAAATATTTTTAATTTTTCTAATTAAATGTGAACGTTCATTAGATTATTTACACGTGGAAAATTTCGTGGACTAGGGTGAAGCGACAGGATTATCTTTTCAGCGAAAAAAAAAAACATTTTTTTTATCGGGTCGCAATTGTTTTTTTTTTTCTTTCGTATTTGTAGCTCCCAATCCATGCGCTCTCAATTGTCGAGCCGTTGGCCAACGATTTTACGCAACTTTGGAACCAGCCGTCGTCGATGGAACACCCTGCGATGGTCCCAATCTCCGTGGTCATAGCACTGGCAAAACGATCGATAAAACTGAACAGTGGCTCTGTGTAGCTGGACAGTGCAGAGTAAAACATTTTTTATAAACTATTTTCAAACCTCTTGGTCACGCCGGGTCTGTGGGACCCTGTTTATTGACTGAAACCTCAAAAGTTCGCCAGATTCGAAAATTCCAGTTGTTTTTTTGTGTGTTTATAATTAAAATTAAAATTTTAAGATTTTTTCGAATGAAAAAAAAAAAAAACTTTTTCTCGGTTTAAAAGCCAGTGGGCTGTGACGGTGTCGTGGGCTCCGGGGCGACACGTGACACCTGTGGAATTTGTGGCGGTGTTGGAAAAAGCTGCAAGCTCTACGAAGGCATTTTCATGGAGCCGATACTGCCGAAAGGTCATCAACCGGTGACGACGATACCCAGGGGAGCGATGTCATTAAACATATCCGAATTGCGTTCGAGTCCCAATTACTTAGGTAATTTAAAAATACTCCAGTAATTACAAAAATCGAAAGAAAGATTTTGCACTCGTTTCGGAATTCCATTAGATTTTCATTTTTCTAGGAAAATTATTTTAAAACGATATTGTCGACGATCAATTTTTCCCCAAAATTTGATGCTTTTTTCTTTTTTCACTCCATTTTCAATTTTCATTTAAAAATACTCCAATAATTTAAAAAATCGAAAGGAAGTTTTTGCACTCGTTTCGGAATTCCATTCGATTTTCATTTTTCTAGAAAAATTATAAGGAAGAAATATTGTCGACGATCAATTTTCCCCAAAAATTAAATGCTTTTTTTTTTTCTCCATTTTTAATTTTTAGCTCTGAAAACAGAAAATGGGAGCTACATTTTAAATGGTCCCTGGTCGGTGAGTCCCAGTGGGACTTACAAAGCTGCTGGCACGAGCATAACTTATCAGAGGGGCGACAGAACACGAATGGAAAGTATTCTCGCTACAGGACCGCTCAATGAATCTCTCATGCTCGAGGTAAAAATAAGTCTCGTCACTTTCACGAGAAAGAATTCAATCGATAAATATTCAATATTCTCGTTCTTAAAAAAAAAGTTACGAATCGTGATCAAGTAAATTTATAACAATATATAATTCGAATTTCATTCGAATCGATTGAAGAGAAAAATGTTCATATTTGAATTTTTTTTCTTTTTTTTTAAAGAAAGGTTTTCGATATCGAATCTTTTTTTTTTTTTAATTAACCATTGATATACAATTTAAAGATATTTTTCAAACACAAAAAATTCTTTTGGAATTTGCCTACCCGATTATAACAATAGTCACGATCATATGAGACGATTTAATTGAAATTTCATTGAAATCGATTAAATTGAAAAATTTTCACATTCGTCTTTTTACTTAATTTCAATTTTTTGGTTTTGGAAAAAAAGGTTTCAATATTGAATATTATTTTGGATTAATTATTGATATACATTTATAGATATTTTTCAATGACAGAAAATCCTTATAGAATTTTCCTTTTCCTGACAGAATTTAATTTCAATTTTCTGGTTTTGGAACAAAAGGTTTCAATATTGAATCTTTTTTTGGATTAATTATTAATATACATTTATAGATATTTTTCAATGACAGAAAATCCTTATAGAATTTGCCTTTTCCTTATAGAATTTAATTTCAATTTTTTGGTTTTGGAAAAAAAGGTTTCAATATTGAATCTTTTTTTGAACTAATTATCGACATTCATTTATAGATATTTTTCATCGACAGAAAATCCTTATAGAATTTGCCTTATCCTCAATATAGAATTTGCCTTTTCCTTACAGAATTTAATTTCAATTTTTTGGTTTTGGAAAAAAAGGATGCAATATTGAATCTTATTTTGGATTAATTATTGATATACATTTATAGATATTTTTCAATGAAAGAAAATCCTTATAGAATTTGCCTGCTGTGGGATTGCACAATATTAGTACTATTTGATTAAGCTCGCGTGTCTTTCGTAGTAGAACGTAACGCGATTGACCGCTTGAGGGATCGGTTGATGCTAATTGTACCCATTTGACCCATACAGATCTCCTACCACGAGCTCAATCCGGGTGTTCTTTACAAATACATGTTACCAGTGACGGAAGAACCGGACGATGGTGCAATGATCGCTCCACCCCTTCGTGCCATCGGTAATCCAACATCGCCAACGCAGACGAAATTAAATTCATGAAAATCCTTGAGAAATACAATTTTTTAAAATTTTTCTTGAATTTTTCATAAAAAGTGAAATAAAACGATGAAATTTCAGGCTCGCACGAACGGGGTAACGAGATTCCTGGTACGGATACGAGATTCGTTCCGGTTTCCGATCCGTCGAGGTTAATATTTATTTTGACAGTCATTTTTTTTCCAGACCAAATATTAATTTCCCGAGCGTTAATTTGTTTTTTTTTTTTTATTACGAGAAATTTTTCGTTTTATTTTTTTTTCGCGAAAATTATGAATCTTGATGTGTATTCAGTGTTACTTATATTTTTATTTCTTCAAATATATGAAGTAATTATATTGGAAATGCACAAAAATTTAGGTCCCGAAAAAGAATCGAAATCCTGCCAGACAAACGCAGAGACATCGAGACCAGGATCGAGAAGCTGAACGAGAAGATAGAAGACATGAAATATTCGCCGACGACGGTAATGGCAGGCGATGCACCAAAAACTATCGTAGCAGATAAGAGAAGAAAAAAAAACGGGCGAAAAAAATTCATCTGGAAAGTCATGGGTTTGAGTTCCTGTTCAAAAACGTGTGGAGGAGGTAAATCAATTTCCTTGCTTCAGGTTTTATCCCATTCAAATCTGAGCAGAATTCCAATATTAAAAAATTTCAAAAAATCATAAAACTCAAACTGTTCAGCCGATATTTTCCAAATTCAATACCAACTTTCCTATTATGATACTCTATTTATAAAAAAAAAGATTAGTAATAAATCTTTAAATTTGCGGAAGCTAGATCGTCGACACTCTTTTTTTGAAAATTTCAAAATGCCGTAGAATTCGTATTTTTTTAGCAATTGCAACAAAATAATCAGAGAATGAAGAGCTTGTATGGATTAACATCTGTGCAAAACGAGAGCCCTGTAGCTCAAACCGTTCTCGAGTTATGAACGTTTGAATTTTGCAGTGCCAGAACATACACACACACACACATTTGGACATTTTTTCTAGATATGATTTTTCGATGTTTTGGGACATCCGAAGCACATTGACATTGAAAACTGGAAAAAAAAAATTCGCGGTCACATAGCTTCTTCTATGAGAAAGCAAAAATGAAAAAAATTCCAAAAGGAATATTCATGGGAATAGAAAAATTCTTTTATTCGGAGGACAGTGCCCGGTAATCAAAAGGGCAAAAAGTGGAAAGAAAGTGCCAAGATAAAAGTGTGTTAACGAGAGAATAAAAATAGCGAGAAAAAAAAGTCGAGGCGATGAGAGAATAGAAAGATTAAAAAAGAGAGAAAATTATTTCAACACGAACCGACGTCAAAAAGTTCATTCACGTTTTTTTCTTCATTCTCTCTGCTATTTTCTCATCATGACCTCGACCAATCCAACTCAATGGAATGTTCAATGTGTTCTAATTACATGATTTATTCTCTTGTCCTACCAAATTTAGATTGACAGCTCTTAAGGGCAATTAAACTCATTTTGTCTTCCCTTTTCCCTTTTTTTTTTTTTAATTTTTCCTACAATAATACTATCGTAATTATAATTAAGATATTTTAACGTGAAATTCCACGAGTTTTTCTCTTTCCTTGAAACTCGAGGCTTCCAGACTGCAATTCTCAAGTGCGTACGAGTCGCCAAGGGGATTTCGGTCAACGAAAGACGCTGTCGGAATATCGAGAAACCACAAGTCCCACCACCCTTGCGGTGCAACGATCGTCCTTGTCCAGCAAGGTGAAATTTAATCGCCATTAATTACACGCACATTTATGTCAATTATTTCGGTCACTCAAAAATATTAATTCTGAGAAAAAATAAACCAATCTTACTTTCGAAACCCAAACAAATACGCGAGGATAAAATTTTTTCAAAAGTATCAACCAATTGTTTAAAAAATGTCCAAAAAAATTAGAGGATTTTTCGAACATTTGCAATTTCTCGCCATTTTCGACTTTTTTTGATATTTAAATTCTAAAAAAACGAATCTTGCTTTTGAAGCGATAATAAATACGCGGAAATAAAATTGTTTCAAAAATGTCGACCAATTTTTCAAATAAAAATCATAAAATTTTTATGATTATTTGAAAATTTCAATTTACTCGCCATTTTCGACTTTTTTTTCGACATTTAAATTCTAAAAAAAAAAAACGATTTTTGCTTTTGAAACGATAACAAATTCACGGAAAGAAAATTGTTTGAAAAAATTTGAGGATGTTTTGAAAATTTGAATTTCTCGCCATTTTCAATTTTTTTTCGATGTTTTCTTTATCGAAATTTGACATTTTCAGATGGAAGGCTAATCCGTGGAGCGACTGCTCAGTTACTTGTGGAACGGGTACAAAAACAAGAAAGCTCGAGTGCGTGCAAGAATTAAACGCGAAATTGACGATGCGAGTGGCTGCAGGCGCGTGCGTCCAACCGCCGGATCTCAGAACAGTTGAAAGTTGCACGAAGCAAGTTTGTCCAAATGTTTCCAGTCCGGAAGTCAGGAGCCTTCAAACGGACCACGAGACGGCCCGATGGGAAACTGGCCCTTGGAGCTCGGTACGTCCTTTTCTTCGTTTTCGATAAAAAATCGAACTTTGTCAATTTGGAACAATTTTCAAGGGAAAATCAATTCGTTGAATTAATGAGTTTTCTTCCGATGTTTTCCAGTGCTCAACTTCTTGTGGCCAAGGCACAAAAAGTCGGTCGGTCACGTGCGTCAGTACGGGGAAAAAATGTTCTCTCGCCGAAAAACCCGATGGAGAAATAAATTGTGAGATTCAATCCTGCGTTTCGAAGCACGACAACAACAACAACCATGCCTGGATGTATTCCGAATGGTCGTCCACGGTAATTCTCTAATTTTAGCCGACGAAACTAAAAAAAAAAAAAAAAAAAAAAAAAAAAAAAAAAAAAAAAAAAAAAAACGCTGCAAATTGAAATTTGCTAATTGCTTCCTCAAGA
Organism: Hyposoter dolosus; assembly: GCA_963921915.1. Taxonomy (NCBI): domain Eukaryota; kingdom Metazoa; phylum Arthropoda; class Insecta; order Hymenoptera; family Ichneumonidae; genus Hyposoter; species Hyposoter dolosus. Next base: position 14,564,912 of record OY998132.1, on the reverse strand, counting down.
TGCTCAAGATGCACGATCCTCAAATTTCCCTCCATGAGGAACTATATTTTTAATCTTGAGGAAGCAATATGCAAATTTCAATTTGTAGTGTTTTTTTTATTTGCATTCAAATTATGGAATTTCGACAACTTTTCTAGAAAGTAAAGAGGAAGTACGTACTTATACACAATATCTTACAAAATTTGCAGAGCGGCTGGACGATTTTTTAAAAAACTCAGATTTTCGTAAAATTCGAAAAATCATAAAATTTAAACCGTTCAACCGATATTTCCCAAATTTAATATCAACCCTCCTATTATGATACTCTATTCATAAAAAAAAAAAATTAGTAATAAATCTTAAAATTTGCGGAAGTTAGAGCGTCGAGACCCTTTTTTGAAAATTTCAAAATGCCGTAGAATCCGTATTTTTCTAGCAATTTCAACAAAATTATCAGAGAATGAAGAGCTTGTATGGATTAACATCTGTGCAAAACGGGAGCTCTGTAGCTCAAACCGTTCTCGAGTTATGAACGTTTGAATTTTTCTAAATATGATTTTTCAATATTTTGGGACATTTTAAGCACATTGGCATTGAAAACTGAAAAAAAAAATTTCACGGTCAGATAGTTTTCTCTATAAGGAAGCAAAAATGAAATTCCACGCTTCATTTTCACGAAATGAATGAAAAAATGGTATTCCAGTATTTTTTCTTTTCCAATGAAAAATTTCACTGGTACAATTGGAATTTTCAGTGCTCGCCAAAATGTGGAAACGGCTTCGTCACCCGCCAGTTGCTCTGCAGCCATACGAACGAAATATTTTGCGATTCGAGGCTCAAACCACAAGCCCGAAGAGAATGTACGAACAACGAAACTTCTTGCAACGTAGGGGAATGGTTCGCAGGGCCTTGGTCTTCGGTGGGTATTTCCTGAAACATCTATCGCACATTATCGACACCGAATGAAGTGATTTTCAAAAAATCCACGTTATGTCAAAAATCCTCTTTTTTTACTCGTTAATTTTTTAATCATCCATTTTGTTTTTTTTTTTTTTTTTTTTTTTTTTTAATTCACAGTGCACCGTGAGCTGTGGCTGGGGCGAGCAAGTTCGTGAGATTGTTTGCGTCAAGAAAATAGGAGGAGAGTCGAGAATCGTTCCGAAGGAAAGTTGCCTCTCGTCGAGGCCAGAAACTTCGAGAACGTGTAAATTGGCTGACTGTAACGGAGAGTGGTTCACGTCTGATTGGAGCGAAGTATAAAAAAATTTAAAAATCTAAAAAATTCTTCGATAAAAAAGTGATTCCCGAATATTTTCGAGTCTCAATTCGTTTTCGTTCGTTTTCAGTGCTCCGCGAAATGTGGAGGAGGTATAAAAAACCGACTGGTTCGTTGCATGTTGGAAAAAAAAGCAGTGACGAGTTGCGAGGAGTATAAAAAGCCTGCGGATACCGAAAACTGTAATTTGGAGGCGTGCGAGACTAAACCTCATCACGTAGCAAGCAGAGTACCGAAAAGTGAGCAGCAAATTTAAGCGAATGAGAAAAAAAATCCGAAGAATCGACCACGAAACACGAAAAATCGATTTTTTACAAAAAAAAATGAATTTTTTCTCATTTCAGAAGTGCCAGCCGCTGGAAAATGCGTCGACGACTTTCCAAACTGCGACGGAGTCGTAAAGACAGGACTGTGCCGTATTAAATATTACAAGGATTCGTGCTGTGGCTGTCGCGAATAGAGCACAATTAGAAAAATCGAACGAAATAAACGATCGACGTTTGTGTAGACGAATTTATTGTATAAAAAAGCCTGCTCGTATACAATTATAAATGTCTCATATAAAAAGAAATATTGAAACGAATGATTTTCAATATTTTCATGCATTCGAGTCGCGAACGTAATAAAAAATATTTATTTTAAGCAATAATGTCTTTTTATTTGATTGCAGTCACTAGTCAGAGGCAAACTCTCGGCTCGGGTTGATCGATCACATCGAAAAACTTATTTTCTTCCTTTATTAATTAAATAAGATTAATCATTTTTTACGCTGGGCCCTTTTCCGGACCATTGTTCCTTGAGATCGACCTTCAGACCTAAATCTCGAAGGGCAGCTTTCAAATCTGCCTCCAATTGAGGCCCAAACGTTTTTAAAGCGTTGTTCAAAATACTTTCAATCCCGTACGAGATGAAAGCTCGCGATTCCATCTTGTTTCTTACCGACATGTTTCTCACGGTCCACGCAGCCAGCTTAATCACGCTTTTACTCGTTGAATACTTTTTCATTGCGTCAACGATCACACCAGGTGCACCACAGTCGTAAAACATTCCGGCGTTCGTTGGACTCTTTAACGTCAGAGCGGATATGCACGCGAAACCAGCAGCCACTATCATCTCCTGGCTCTGCAATAAATAATCCGAATATCAACAACGCTTTCTCTCCATTTTTCTAACGTCACACATTTTTATAATTATAATTATCAATTATTCATTAATATAATTGCAATAATAATTATTCATTATTTATTTTAAAAAAAATTAAATATCACTTAAGCGATAAACAATAAATTAGTAATAATAATTGTTATTATTATCGAGTGGGCCGAGGAATTATTCTGTTTATCGTTTTTTTGGGACTTTGAATTTGATATCTAAACGTACTTGAAATCTGTTGATCGCTGAGACGATTAGAGGTGCGCTTCCTGAAGTGACAATATCGGATTTAACGTGGTCGTTGCCAGCGAGCGCTTTCAGGAGCTTGAGAGACTGACAATTGAGTTTCTTTGAGTCTGGATAATCGATCATCACGTTTATTATGAATTGCAATCCTCCGGCGTCTTGGACCATCTGACAAAACTCGTTTCTTACAATTAACGTTGCCAGCGTGAGCATCAGGTCACCGAGCACCGCTTTGTCCTCTTTGAACTCTGGGAAAATGAAAAAGAGCATTGCGGATCCTGTGAATTCTGGAAAAGAATGTGAATGTTTGGAAAATACTCACGCGGCAACAGTCTGGTTAACGTTTCCAAAGTTTCCCTCGCTATTTGAGTCGCGTGCTCGTGAGCCTTGCCAAACTCGTGTCTCAGGTCGTCGTCAAGCACAAGAGCTCTCATGAGCGAGCAAGCGTCTCGCAGCTCCGATCCGCTCACGTCTTCACGCTCGACTATTCTTTTCAGCTTCGGCAAAACCCCTGCGTTGAAAATTTCCTGGCGATTCATTTCGTGCTTCAAGCAGCATTCCTTCATCCAGCCAAAGAGCAAGTGGACGGTCGTCGCGTCGTGATGCTCTTCCAATATTCTTGGAAACAAAACGATCCTCTTAGTCTGAATTTTAAAGTAAGAATCCCAGGGTTTTGGTCAATCTTTCGGGAAAACAGCTTTTTTTAAATTAACCCTAGAACTATAATCCCGGGCTGATCTCCGGCGAGCTTCGAACTACGTTCCCAAATCAATTTTTCAGCACTTTTAGGCATTAAATAGATTTTTCACCAACCAAATCGCAATGAAATTGAATTTTCTCTCCACCGTTCCCTTCGGCGTGAAAAAACGAAAAGATTCGTGTACTTATAAGTAAGATTAATGCTTTCGGAACGATTTTACGAACAAGAAACCCGCCGTGTTGATATTTACCCCGGTTTGTAGTTTAAAGGTCAAAAAAATAGGTTTTTTTTCTTTTTTACTGAAAATTTTGTTAGTCTGCGCATTTTTTATTGAGAAATCCTGAAAAACCGAATCGTCCGTTCGACACGCAGCAGTTACTTTTTTCCTTGACGAAGCGCTGAATTTGGTTTCGCTAGGAAAATAATTTCTTACTTCATTTGCAACTCGACGCCCTCGCTGTCCAGGAGGTCAGGATTACCCGTCATCAGAGATCTAAGAGTTTTGAGCGTCGCATTGAGGATGCTAGAATCGTCGATGCATTTTTTCATCAGATCTATGAGAGTACGGTACGCTCCTTGTTTGCCCGCGTAGACTCTACGAGCAATGTCTTTGTCGAGCTCCGACATGAGTCTGTCGAGGACTGGAACGAGGTCGTCGTAATCATCGTTTTCCAGGGATGTTTTAATTTTTTCCAAACACGATAGAGTAACGTTTTCGTCGTTGGTCAGCGCCAGGTCTTTAATGATATTCGTGAGATCTACGCCCTTAATGGGAAAAAAGCAGGAAAACGTTTTTTTTGTTGTGAAAAATGGATTTTTTTCGAATTTCTAGAAAATTGTTGTTTCTGAATCGATGGAAATGAATATTTAACAAATACTTGTGCTTCGAACTGTTTGATCGCATCCTCGATCGCTTCCTCAGCTGACATCTCGAGATCCTCGATGTTTTCGCGGACCACATCGTCGTAAGTCTCCTGCTTTATCACACGAACCATTGTCCATTCAGTTTACTCGATCTTTTCACTAATTAAACTCCAACTTTTCGACTGTCGCCATATAAGGAGAGAAAAATTGTCTGTTCTCTCAGTTCGGCCTCGTAAGAGCTCTGTCAGTGACTCTACCAACACAAATAGTCAACGCACATGGTCATGAAACACCAAACCAGGTTATACGATCTTTAGGGAAGGGAGCGACACGATCTGATTCGTTTGGAGACAGTCACCGGCCGAACCATTGAACTCAGTATCTTGAGTTCAGTGGGCCGAACATGCGAGGAGAATTTTCATGCCGCGGGCACACGCAGGCTGAACGAAACATTCCGCGAATCTCTCATTTCCGTATCAAATTTTACGGTTTTTTTTACTTATCGGCTCATTTTCCAAACTCCGAGCTACAAGATTTTGATCCTAAAAATAATCTTTCGTAAATAAATCTAATGTTTGCTTTTGTTTTTCGATCAAATGCATTTTAAATAAAATCCAATCGCTGCAGCGATGGTGCTGACCTCTAGTACGATGTACCAGCCGGTGCTGCCACTGACAAAGCGCGGCGGAAGCTCGAAACATTTAAATTTTTTCTAAAGTACAGGCATTCTGCCCTTTTTCGTTTAGTCAGTTTTTTGTTATCGTTTTTGCGGAGTGCGTGTGTTCAATTTCCTTGTTTCGTTCATTTTTCTATGTTTCGAATAGAAAAAATAGTCTAAAGTAGTGAAAATTAATAGTGGACAAGTTCGCGGATTCGCGGGCTCCGACGTGGGAACTTTGCAACGCGGACGATGGAAGAGTGAGTAATTTCTTTGCGTGGAACGTATTTTTGGTGTAAACATCAACAAAGAGTCGGGAAAGCGTTCTTTCTCGAAACCTGAAGTGAATAATCTACGAATGTCAAAACTAAGCGTCAAATTGTCAAACCTGTCGAAAGCTTTCGATTTTCTTAAGAAACTTTGTCGTCAAAATAGCTCTCGTTTAAAATGAAGTGAAAAGTCGTAGAAAAATGGTTTTATTTCTCCATCCAACTGAAAAACTACTCACCATCATCAGAGCTCGATAATCACCACGTAACGCGTTACGACACGCATTATTTAACGTCAAAGCAGGTTAAAAATGGATATTCATGAGGGGGAGGCAAACGCGAGTTGCGTGTGTGCGATATATAGGAAGTGAAGAAAAAATCCAGCACATCTATCGAGTGTGCAGCTTGTTTACGCGTTGTAAGAGGAAATAGGCCGAGTAGATTGATCTGATTAGACGCGCGTATGATTTTTCGTGCATAATCCGAGGAATCGCCTACGCGAACGTCCTTTATGAAACACTGATGACGAATAAAAAAGATTTTGATAGCAATACATTTTCCCATCAAATCAATACGCTCGTAAATGGCAAATTCCAAGAATAAAGCATTGTTGTTTTGTTTTTTGGGAATGTGTAAAGATTCTGCTCTGTTGTTCGAACGTGTAGTGATTCCTCGGGATCGCACGGAGCGCGAGGGTTTGCGGTGAAGCTTTATTTTCCGGTAACAATTTCTCTCGTTTATTTTATTCCTGTAAGTCAGTTACAGTTCCGCTGACGTCGGGTGGGAATTGGCAAGTCGCGGGGCTTGTAGCAAAGGCGGCAGAGCACGTGATCGTGTTCGTAAAAGAGAATGAACGCTTAGCAACCGTTAAGGGAGAGATAGACGGATAAATATATAGAAAGGAAAATAAGCGAAGAAAAAGAAAAGTAACGAAGTGCGAGAGAACGATACGTGGACATGTAGCTTTTTGAGAATTTCTATCAACGAAAGCCTTTCGTTGTTGTCGTTGCTCGGAGCAGAGGGGAGGCAACGGCCTCTGATGTGTATTTACGCAAGTTCGTTGAATCTCCCTCGTCCTATAGATATGTATTTCTGCGAACGTATATATTCGCGTCGTTGTACGGGCATTTAGGTGATAAATGAGCGTTTGCTCGTGACACCTTTAATGCTGCTCTTGCGTTGGAGCTGCACAGAGAGCTTCGCCTAACAAACTCACTCGGCTCCCGAGTTGGACCGAATTTTCAAATTATGACAATTCCGTTTTTTCACGTATTTACTCTCGCGTTTTGTTTAACTCGATTACAATAATTTTAATTGAGCTCTTTTCCATTGTTGAGCTTAGGTGAGTTTCACGATATTTCAATTTCCGAGACCTATATCCGACGAATGGGAACATCTGACGTTTTTTCCCACACTGGGTCAATTTGACCCGAAAATCATTTCGCCTCTCACCGGCAGGTTTTCGATCGGATTTTTTCGAAAAAAAATCAGGAGCACACTTCAAACCCTCCTCAAAACATGTGACTCATAAAAATTCGCAAAATATTAAATTTAATTGGTCAAAAAAATTGTTGAAAATTTTGATTAATCAAAAAGTCGAAAATTTCGACTTTTTCAGCAGTTGCGAAATTCCGTTTTTTCACACACTGGGTCTATTTGACCCGAAAATCATTTCGCCTCTCACCGGCAGGTTTTCCATCGGATTTTTTTGAAAAAAATCAGGAACACACTTCAAACCTTCCTCAAAACCTGTGACTCATAAAAATTCGCAAAATATGAAATAAAATTGGTCAAAAAAATAATTGAAAATTTTGATTAATGAAAAACCCGAAAATTTCGACTTCTTCAACAGTTGGCACGTTCTCTAACGTAATTTTTCAATCTCCCCGCATGCTCCAGCTCTTCAATGTGGGAAACATGAGAAACTCTCTTGTATATCCATAATCTTGTGTAGAACTTGTGTAAATATTCATTGATAATCGATTTTAATTAGTCGCGACTAGTTCGAGTGTAGCATGAGGCTGTAAATCCCCTAACCATGTATTTTCACTAAACCCTTTCCATCCTGCCAAGATCCAACGGGGATGGGACGTCACTTTTCTCTCTCTCTCTCTCTCTCTCTCTCTCTCTGCCTGGCTCGCGCTCTCGACGAACGTTCTCGTCCCCCTTGTTACTATCTGTACCGCGTTACCAACTGCGTGTAACGCGTCGTGTCGCGGTACGCCCCGCGACACAGAAGCCTTGATACGACCCTACGCACATTTCAAATTGCTGTGTCCCACTACCGAGATTACATACGCCCACGAGATGAGTACGAATCTCTCTTCCCCCTGCGCTGCCGCACCTTTATCCCCTTTCCTACGCTCCTGACACCATCACCCCTAAACATCCTGAATATTCATGCTTTTGGCAAGTTGATACACCGCCGAGAGCTAGACACGCGTATCTCGGTGCATGAATATTGAAGATCTTTGTCATCGTTGTCGTCGTCCTCGTCCTCGTATCGATAATAGAGATTCTTTTTATTTATTTTTATTTTTTTATTATCTTTTTACTTCTCGTCTTCTTGTTGGCTTTTTCTTTAGCATACAAAGTTCCAAACATTATTTTATCTCATTTATTTTTATTCGTTTATTCATTCGTTCAATTTATTATTAAATCTCTCATTAATTAATTTTACGATTTATTGAATAATTCATTGATCAAATTTCAGATAAAATCGATTTTCGACTAACTAATTGATCGAAGTTTTGATACAATGAAAATTAATGAATTAATTTAATAATTTTTTTTTTTTTTTTAATATGACACTTGATGGAAGAATTCATTGACTTATTATTCTATTTATTTATCAATGTGATTTATCAAACGTAACGATTTACCGATTTATTGACTGATGAATTGATCGAAATTTCCATAAAATGAAAATTAATTAATTAAATTTGAAAATTTGAAAAATTGGAAATTTAAATTTGAGAATCATTGGTGAAAATTTTATTGGCATCTTGGAGTTTTCACTTATTTACTGATTCCTTATTTGACGCATTAACAAACGTAACGATTTATCGATTTATTGACTAACGAATTAATCAAACTTTCGATAAAATCGATTCGTTGACTAATTAATTGATTGAAATTTGTATAAAATAAAAAATTAATTAATTTATTCAATAAGACACTCGATGGAATAATTGATTGAGTTGTCATTCCATTTTTTTATTAATGTTTTCGTTTCATTGGAGATTTCATTGAAAATTTTATCCGCATCTTGAGATTTTTTTGCTTAAAATGAAAATTAATGAAATATTTTAATGAGACACTTGATGGAATAATTAATTGAATTATTATTCTATTTATTTATTAATGTTTCCGTTCCACTGAAGATTTGATTGAAAATTTTATCCGAATCCGAATCCGAACTTATTTAACGATTTATTATTTCATTAATTAATAAACGTAACAATTTATCGATTTATTCATTAATTAATTGGTCAAGTATTCGATAAAATGAAAATTGATGGATTGTTTTACTGAATGAAATAATTAATTAAGTTATGATGCCATTTATTCATTAATGTTTCCGTTTCGTGGAAGATTTGTTTGAAAATTTGATCCCCATGTCTTGGGGAAAATGGAAATGCAATGAAATAAATAAATCGATTAATTCCGCACATCAATTCGATAGAATTTTTAGTGAATTGGAAAAAAAAACTCCCATTTTCGTCTATCATCGAGTCTGCGCAGGGAAAAGGGTAAAAAAAACTCCGAAGTGGTCGTCGGGCGAAAGAAAGTTCGGTCCGGGGGATGTATAGTGGAGAAGAAAGTAGAAAATAAAAATGGAGCAAGAAAGAATAAATATATGTGTAATCCGCCGGTATCGTCTGAAGGCTGGACACGTACGTCTCCGAAGGCGAGTGCACGAGAACGTGGCCACTGTATAGAGAGAAGGAAATGTATCCCACGAAAGTATCCCCTTCGTTGTTTGAGCCGAGGGTGTGAGAAGCTGCGAGGAAAACTTTGAAACACGAATGAAAAGCAGAAATATTTAATATTATCGATCCTTTTTCTTCTTTTTCGTTTTTTTATTTTTCCCCCAAAAAAAAACTCAATTATAAACATTCGGACTGTCGAGTATTAGTTTAATGCAAAAATTTGCAAATTGTTTCCTCAAGATGCACACGATGCTCAAATCTTCCTCTATGAGGAACTATATTTTCAACTTTGGCTTCCTCATAGAGGAACCTTTGAGAATCGTGCATCTTGAGCATCTTGAGAAAACAATTTGCAAATTTCAATTTGCAGATTTTTTTGTATTTGCATTTAAATTATATAATTTCGACAATTTTTCTAGAAAGTAAAGAGGAAGTACGGACTGCATACACAATATCTTACAAAATTTGCAAAAATTAGAGCGGTTGGACGATTTTTCAAAAAAATTCAGATTTTCGTAAATTTCGAAAAATCATAAAATTTGAACCGATCAACCGATATTTCCCAAATTCAATACCAACCTTCCTGTTATGATACTTTATTTATAAAAAAAAGATTAGTAATGAATCTTAAAATTTGCGGAAGTTAGAACGTCGACACCTTTTTTTGAAAATTTCAAAATGCCGTAGAATTCGTATTTTTCTAGCAATTGCAACAAAATTATCAGAGAATGAAGAGTTTGTATAGATCAACATCTGTGCAAAACGGGAGCCCTGTAGCTCAAACCGTTCTCGAGTTATCAACGTTTGAATTTTACAGTGCCAAAACACACACACACACACACACACACATTGGGATATTTTTAAAAAAATATGATTTTTCAATGTTTGGGGACATTTTAAGGACATTGACATTGAAAACTGAAAACAAAAATGTTCATCGTCACGTAGCTTCCTCTATGAGGAAGCAAAACGACCTTAGCATCGTGTGAAATCATTTTTTTTTTTTTTTTACATAAAATACTGTCGGCTATTGGCCTCTCCATATTCGAGATGCAATTCCCTGAGAAGATTTCCAGGGGCAATAATAGCTTTTCCCATAAGTTCTCTTCTCCCAAGCTCTTCCACTCGGACCTCGGCTCTTCTTCCATATTACACATAAAACGTATACACAACAACTTGGCAGAGTATAACTCTAAAATCAATAACGCGTACGCGGGCGTATACATCGAGAGCGAATCATCCGTGATGGCAAATTCCGAAGTCAATATTCATAAGCATCGATGGATCACAAATAAAAGGAGCGTTCTCGAGAGTGTGTGCATCGATGCTGCTCGGAGAATTTGTATTATTATCCGAAGCCAACGTTCTCTCTGGTGTCTAACGATATAATTCGTGGAGAAATGAATGGATCATGATCATCATTCGAGCTTTAATTCCTAATCATCACGCGAACCTTTTGTTTCCGCTCGTCATTCCGTCGAGTAAAGCTCCTGAGTTTGTGAGAGCAATAAAAAAAATGTCGATTATCCGTTGGAGTACACACTGGGTCATCTTGACCCCGCCAATTTTCCGTCGCCAATTGTTTGGCATTTAACGGCAACGAATTTTTTGGCATTTTAAAAAAATGTCTCTACAAAAAAAAAAAAACAAATGAAAAATGCATTTTTAGCGAAATAAAACGGTTCGAAAAACGCCTTGGGTCAAATTGACCCAATATTCACCCAACAAATATTTCGTCGCATTTTCAAGCGCCGGCCAAAAAAATTCGGTACGAAAAAAAAATCGTATCGAAAGCTCCAACGTTCGCGTCTCGCTTCTTTGCCCAACTTTTTCTTTCCAGAATATTTAGAATTCCTTCGATATATCGCTCGAAAAGATTAAGTACCCTTCATCCCGAAATCCCGTATAACTATACGATAGTCTCGATGAAAGCATCTCGGCGCATTCCATATCGCAACGTTACAAGGCAACATCGCGTGATCAAGAATCTATCAGCGTGTTGCCTGCTTCGAGATCTTTCTCAAGAATGTTCGCGATCAGAGGAGCGAGGGGCACATCCCCTTTGGTCCTTTGTGGAACAGCGACTGGAATGACCAACCACGAAGAGTACATCTCGAATTTTGGTCCCTGGTACTCCTCGATACTGAGGCGTGTCCCATAATCCGCTAGGAAACTCCATAATAACGCAAAATTAAGAATATTGAGTCCAGAATCGCAAATGATAAGAAAATTCTCAAAATTTCGTCCGCTTTCGTACGAAGTTTAATAAATTAAATTTAGTCAAATGTAGGCTCATGGAAACTCGTATAACTTTTCAACAAGTTTTTTTTTGACCTCTCAATTTTTTAAAATCCACAATATACTGAAAGCAACGGAAACAAAACGAAGTTTATTGATAAATATTTTTTGTATTTGTTTGAAAAATTCTTCTTAACAGAATGTTAATTTTTTTTTAATGACCAGTTTTCTAATCGTCGTGAAATTTTTACTCGACCTCTTAAATACTTCATACAAAAATGTACTCAATTTTCCGAATTTTCTCATTATTTTTTATTTCAATCCTTGAGGACGTTGTATGCAAAATTTTCTATTCATAGAATTCCTTTAAATATGTACCAGACAAAGAGAATAATGATATGTAAAAGCTCGCTCAATTTTAAGAGGTTTCTCCGCATGTAGAAGTCGAGATATTTATTTATAAAAATCGCAATTTTCAGTAGTTCCTCATAAGAGAGTGCGTTAAAAATTCCAATTTTCAACATTAAATATTTCGATTTCTAAATGGTGAAGCCTCTTAAAACTTTCCATACACTTTTACGTAACATCGAAGAAGCTTTATTTAGTTTTTCAAAAAAATCGCTCGTAAAATTTTTTCAAAATTTTGTTTAGTGTATAAAAAATACAGATTGCTTCGGACAATCTTGGATTTAGAGTATGTTGGTCTTTAGTCAATTTGTAAAAAATTTTTTTCTCCATACCTCGGTCGAAAGTACGTGATTCCCGCATCGATTTCGATGCAGAAAGTGCGACATTCGTGCATTGGTAAAAAAAAAACACAATCGCCCTCTGATCGGGAGCAAATAGTATTTTCGGCTGCCACGACTGCCGAAAGTGACTTTCTAACCGTGTTTTCTCTAATGTCAAAGTCTAATGACAGAGCTGTTGTGTTATTCCAAATTTGAATTTTTTCCATGATCCGTTTTTCTAAGGTTAGAGCTTTTTGGAAAATATCAGAGAATGAACTATTTTAAAATCAAAGTGCAAGAGGACAAATTTCGAAATTTTCGTCAACCGATCGATTTGTTGACGAATGTCCATTTAATAAAAATGAAAACTGTGCATTTCGTGAAAATATCGTTAACAATTTTTTTCATTGCAGTGGTCGTGATAAATATGATGGAAACAAATTTCTGGAATAAAAATCTTCGTAAAAAATATGATTTTACATTACACTGATGGTCGCAACGTTGCGTTCCAACGAAAAATACTTTTTCTGTGAATTTTTTGTTCAAATTCAAAAACCATGACAATTTTTTTATCGATTCTGTGTTTGGATTCTAAAAAAAATTCTTTTATTGTACGGACGAAATATTGAATAAGAATCATGAGCTCTGTTCAAGAGAAAACATAATTTCGTTGCATTCCAACGATGGAAACTTCAATATTATAATTTTATTGAATTTTGTGATAATAGATCATAAAATCATGCACTTGTATGTGTGTGTTGTGGATTATCTATTACGTAAAATTTAAAAAAATTCGTATTAGTTTGAATCAATTATTGTTTTTATTCTTCGATGATTGTGTATCTTTTCGTTGCTTTTCTTGTGTATTTGATGCCTGCCCCCGACCAGCTGGCACTCGCTTCGCTCGTGCCGCAAATGTCGGGGCAGGCATCAATACATGAAATCTGTCATGATCGATAATCTGCCGTGAATCGATCGTACTTTCGACCGGCTATGGAGAAAAATAGTATACACCACACGGGCAGAAGTTTGGAAGCCCTGAACTGCGCAACATCATGCCCTCGGCTTCGCCTCGGGCATGAAGTTGCGCAGTGCAGGAATCCCAAACTTTCTGCCCTTGTAGTGTAATATACTATTTAACGAACTTGGGCTCGCGAACCATTTTGTATGTAAGAAAAACTGAAAACAAAAATTTAGATTCGATCGTCGTCATATGCAATGTCCTTAAGGTGGTTAAAGTAATGATGATAGAATTCTTAAAATTTGGTATGTTTTTACAAGAAGTATTCAGGAGCTCGTGTACAAATTTCACGACGATTAAGGAGCCATTGATCAATTAACATTAAAAAGTTTCATCGGTACTCAACATTCTTAATAAAGTGAAAAGTCTGCGAGGACAATTGTCACAAAGTTTGAATAATTAAAATTTCTCACTAAAATGTTGCTGCTTCGTCTTGTTCAATTCCAAGTTCCGGAAATTGCAAAGAAAATCTTTGACAAAAGGTGATTTTAATGATGAAAGTCTCTTCGACATTGTTGCTTCGTCCTCGCCTCGCATAAATGCTGGACAGCCGTAAGCTCGAGGTCCAAATTACTCCCCCTTGTCAATATATACGCTCCACCCCCTAGGGCTTCTGTACCATGGTCTCCCATGGAGTTTGCCATATAATAGGTCAAAATTGACAGATACAGTGATAGAGACACGACCCACATGTGGAGAGAATGTTAGAGCAGGCTCTCTCTTCGGATTCTGAGCGGAATCTGCCAAGCGAATGCCTCGCATTAATCGTCCATTGTTTTCTGACGAGATTTCCAGGAATTTCGATGCTGACGTGCAATTCTGGTCCATGGATGAAAAAACTAAATAAACAAATGCTAAGCTGGACCGAAAAGTGATGCTGCGATTGGTGTGACTATTTTTTTATTCGAAAATTCGTATTAATTGTGAAAATTGACAGATTTTCATTGAAGATTATTGCACTGGAACATCGAAGCAGCGTGTGCAATGGAATGAGAATTATTGACTCGTGTGTTGAGCTTGGAAAATAATTAACTCCCTATATCCCGAGCGGAAATTCCACCAATTAGATGGAATCAATTGAATCGCGATCTACTCGTTGCAGAAAAGGGATTTTCACTGATTTAGTAATTCGGGAGATTCTAGTGCACGGAAAAACTAAAACTTAAGTTTTTTTTTTTTTTATTTATTTTTTATTTCGAAACATTTCCTCTTTGTTTCTGCTTGGATCCTCGCGGGCTTTTCCGAGTCTATCCTTGCTGCTATCATTTCAAGAACAAGTTCCGTCGGGATTGACGTTCCCAAAAGTTAATGCCTGCCCGAAACAGGAGCATAAATTGGCTCGGTAACGTCCCACCCGATAGTTGCCTCTTGTCAAACTTTTCTGTCGAAAAGTTACACACATTGGCACACAGGACTGTCCAAGTCTGCGTAGGTCACGGTTTTTCTTCGCGATGAGAACCCAAGAGTGTCGCTTCCTTTTTGACTCCACGAAAAAAACAATTCTGACACTTTTTCTGGCATTTTTATTTTTAATTTTATTTTTCCTCTCCTTGAAAAAAAAAAAAAACAAAAAAAATACAATCTGCATCGTTTTTTGTATTGGCATTTAAATTATACAATTTCGACAACTTTTCGGACTTATACACAATATCTTCCAAAATTTGCAGAAATTAGAGCGGTTGGACGATTTCTCAAAAAACTCAAATTTTCGTAAAATTCGAAAAATCATAAAATTTAAATCGTTCAACCGATATTTCCCAAATTCAATACCAACCTTCCTATTGTGATACTCTATTTATAAAAAAAAAACTAGTAATAAATTTTAAAATTTGCGGAAGTTAGAGCGTCGACACTCTTTTTTTGAAAATTTCAAAATGCCGTAGAATTTGTATTTTTCTAGCAATTGCAACCAAATTATGAGAGAATGAAGAGCTTGCATAGCTCAATATCTGAGCAAAACGGGAGCCCTGTAGCTCAAACCGTTCTCGAGTTATTAACGTTTGAATTTTACAGTGCCAAAACATACACACACACACACATTCGGACATTTTTTCTAGATATGATTTTTCGATGTTTTCGGACATTCGAAGCACATTGACATTGAAAACTGGAAAAAAAAAAAATTTTCACCGTCACATAGTTTCCTCTATGAGGAAGCAAAAAAAAACAGTATATCAGGAAATCGCTCGTACGCGCGAAGATAGAAATCGCTCCGAGGCTTTTCTCATCTCTTATATCAGAAGGAACTAGTCCTCATGCACGTTCCGAGTGCTAGGGAGAAGCACGGACGTTGGACGCAAAGGACCTCGCAAAATTGTACGAAGCTCGGAATTGGAAATGACTCGCCAGTGGGAAGCTTTCTACAATGCTTTGTATATAAGCTTCCAACTGCGATGCACGACCCTCGTTCGTTTCGTTCTATATATATATGTATATCTCTAGAAAGAGAAAGGAAGAGAGACAGAGAGAGAGAGAGAGAGAGAGAGAGAGAGAGAGAGAGAGAGAAATGATGGAGGAGAGGAGCATGGATGGATAGAAGAAAATTGAGAAGCGTGAATGCGAGAGAAGAGCGACGTAGAAAAGCTCTCGGATCTCTCCGGAGGCCTCGACATGCATTGACGTTCGGATGAATGCATCCCCGGCATTTAGAGTAATAATACAAAGCACTGCGATGGAAAGAGATATCATCTTGTTTATTTGTTTATTTGATATTCAAAGAGAAATCGCTTCAATTGCTGAAAACAAAATTTCGTCGAAAAAGATCGACAATTTGTTGGATACGTTCGACGAAACGTTTTTTTTTGTTGTTGAAAAATCCCAAAAATGTTGTCATTGCAGCAAGAAATATTTTAGAAAGTCTCTTCGGAAAGCAAATTTTTGTCATTCCGATCGTGAATTTTGCAGACTGTTCCGTTGAAAACCAAAAATACTGTCAAAATAACGAAAATTTTGAAATTATCAAAAAATATTTAGTTTCAACAAAATATATCGACGTTTTTTTAAAGAAATTTCATTTCCAGTGTAACCGGGAACTGGAGCATTTTTCCAGAACAAATTTGGTACAACGTTGTAAAAAAAATACATATCGAGTTTTTGTTTCCGAATTGATGTAATTTCGTACGAATATGTAGAACAAAATATTGAGGCTCAAACATGCGGAAACACTTGGCAATCGTTGGAGCAGGTAAACGAGGAAAATTCGGTAAATGAGGAAGGCGAGAGAACCGTGCGAACAATGCGCTTTGGGCTCGTTGCAAGTGCATTAAGGGCGCCAAGTGCAAGAGAGAAAATTTCGCAGCTGTAACGCGACAACGAGAGCGCAATAACACGAAGACATCATCACGGATTGCGGTCGTGCGAAGGGAAAGAGAGAAAGAGGAGACGAGAGGCCTGCAGAGCAGGGAGATTTCCCTTCCAGTGCCCTTTACCTCCTGCTTCTCCTCTTTTACTCTCGGATCTCTGCGTTCGGATTTCCTCCTACGGTGTACCACGGAATTCATGCTCGGGTAATCCGAGGGCTCACATGCTCGAGAACGCAGCATTAGGCATGTTCCATACGCTAAATCCTGAACCCGTTGTGTTTCTAAATTTAATACTTTTGATAAATCGCCTTAATCGTGATAACCAAATAAACCTTTTCCATTGTTAACCATGCACGACTCCTATAAGTACATATTGGGTCAATCTGACCCACGGTTTTTTTTAAATCGTTGAATTCCGGTAAATGTGCTATTTTTCTTTTTTCTTTGTAGAGACGTTTTTTGCAAAACGCCATCATAAATGCCAAACAATCGGTGACAGAAAATCCTTGGGGTCAAAATGACCCAGTGTGTATTCGAAAGGTCATAAAAAAAAAGATTCGTTGCCATTAAATGCCAAACAAAATCGGTGATAAAAAATTGTTGGGGTCAAAATGACCCAGTGTGTATTCCAAGGGTTATAAAAAAAGATTCGTTGCCATTAAATGCCGAACGATCGGTGACAGAAAATTCTTGGGGTCAAAATGACCCAGTGTGTACTCGAAGGTTTAACTTGTTCAGTTACCAAAAAATAATGAAAACATATTCAAGATGATTGGGTGAAAAACTTCTTTTTTTTCGATCCAATGAATTTTTTCGTGTTTTTGACAGTTATTTTTATTCCTTTCGGCACATTCACGGCTAAAGTTAAAAGGAACTTTTTTTTTTTGTTTAATTCGCAGTGATAATCATGCGATGGGGTCGTAACTCATTTTTCTCGAGATAACTATTTCGCCGGAGTGTAACTGAGGGATTTTATAGGAAAGACCCGCACGGACGGTGTTGATTTTTTCATTATTTTTTGTTGTTGTTGTTCATGGCACGAGGGAGTACCCACAGCTGCAGCAGCTCGTTGCTCTGTACCCTCAAGTCCTCCGGTGCACTTATACACCCCCAAAGTACAGAGGCGTGGTAACGCTATACGTCGTTGACTCTCTCGGACTCTCTCTCTCTCTCTCTCTCTCACTTTTTTTCATTCGCTTTATTCGTCTCTTTCTTCTCTCTTCTCGCTCTTTCTTTATTAGACGTCGTCAGAAAAGGGTGATGCTTCCGCATGAAGGACAGAGAGAAGGAGAGAGTGAGAGAGGGAGAGGGAAAGAGATGGTCAGAATGAAATCTCACCCTCTTGGATGTGAGGCTCAAGGGGTGAAAAGCTCGAAAGCTTCCAAATTACGAAAGAGCAAGAGTGAGGGAGAGAGAGCGAGAGAGAGAGAGGGAAAGAGGATGAGAAAGGGAACGAGATTTAAGAAGAAATAAGAGGAAAACGAGGACCAAAGCGGAAGAGAGGGTGTAAAAAAGAAAAGGGTATATATATGTATATATATAATAGTGAGGTCAGAATGAGAACGAGTAAGGGCTTCTAAACGGTCTTCCTTGTGGTCTCGTGCGTGCCAAATACGACAAAGGTAGTGCAATAGAATTTGATTGACCCCTCGCTTTGTGGCAACATATATATATACGTGACCCTAATATTTATTTTTCGGATCCGAAACTCTTACAGGGTTAGTGTAACTCCGAACTCGAGGCAACTTCATTTTCATAGCTTTCCGAACCTCCGGCATGACTAAAGGGTATGCGAGAAAAGAGGGATCAAGAAAAATACTGCCGAAAAAGAGGGGATCATTTTTTACCTGCCTAATGAAAAAAGTAGCTGAGCGATATACAAAAAAATAACAAGAAGTAATTAAAACATGTTGGAAAATTCGTATTTCTTAATGTAATTTCGACAAATTTTTTATAAATTAATGAGGAAATACAGATTTATACACAATATCTTACAAAATTTGCAAAATTTGCAGAGCGGTTGGACGATTTTCAAAAAATTTAGATTTTCGTAAAATTCGAAAAATCATAAAATTTTAAACGTTCAACCGATATTTCCCAAATTCGATACCAACCTTCCTATTATGATACTCTATTTATAAAAAAAAAATTAGTAATGAATCTTAAAATTTGCGGAAGTTAGAGCGTCGATACTCTTTTTTTGAAAATTTCAAAATGCCGTAGAATTTGTATTTTTCTCGCAATTCCAACAAAAATCTCAGAGAATGAAGAGCTTGTATAGATTAACGTCTGTGCAAAACGGGAGCTCTGTAGCTCAAACCGTTCTCGAGTTATGAACGTTTGAATTTTACAGTGCCAGAACATACACACACACACACATCCGGACATTTTTTCTAGATACGATTTTTCGATGTTTTGGGACATTTTAAGCACATTGAAATTGAAAGCTGGAAAAAAAAATTTCACCGTCACATAGCTTCTTCTATGAGGAAGCAAAAAATAAGAAAAACGAATACGAATTCTCTCGTTTAGAGGGAAATTATGTTGACGAATCTTCAGAAACTTGGAAGGATGAAAAATAAGTTGAAATCATTTCTCTTCATGAAAATATTTCTGCCCTCCGTTCAAATAACGATCCGGGACTCGATTTAATTTTTTCGACTCGCAGATTCGTGGATTTCCACACAATTTATTTGCTTCAATATTCTTTGCTCGTTGACGTCTTCCGGTCCGTTTTCACGAGATTTTACGCCGATGCTAGGGCTCGTGATATTGAAAATTTTTCATCACGAAAAATGCAAAAAGGTTGTTTGTTGTTTGCCAGGGATCCCGAGGCTCGAAATGTGTGTCAAAAGCAGAGCTAACTCTATGATCTTTTAGTCTCGAGTCCGAGAGGCTGGGGGCGAGCACTGCAGGAACAAGCAAAAAATAAAATGCTCCGGTAAGGATGGAGGCAAATTGGGGGAGGGCAGAAGGGAAAGAGTCAGCGAAAGGAACAGAGGGACAAAGAGGCTCGAATATACGTACGATTTACAATGAAGACACGTGGAAGGGCAAAAAAGGAGCAACGTACGCTGTACAACGGATGACAAAGAAAAAGCTCCGCTTTATGGCCACTCGTGAGTCGTGTGTTACGAATTAAAGTAACGAGGTCATTTGCAATATTTCTTTATTTCCATAATACTGCATTAATCTAGAAAATACAACAAAAAATGCAAATAATCTCGAACTTCAACTCTAAATTTCTGCCAATGACGATCGCGATTTTTTTTCAATCTATTAATTATAATTAATTTTGATTAATTTGATTTTTAATTTCCAAAATGAATGAATTCATGAATTGGTTAAAAAAATTAATTTATTATGAATTGGATTAATGTCAAAGACTTGTTAATTAATTAATTAATTAATTAATTATGCAGTTTGTCCAAGTATCCGACGTTTTTGCTACGGTGAAAGTTTTTTTTTTTTCCAGTTTTCCATGTCAATGTGCTTAACGTGTCCCCAAACATCGAAAAAATTCAAACGTTCATAACTCGAGAACGGTTTGAGCTACAGGGCTCCCGTTTTGCACAGCCGTTAATCTATACAAGCTCTTCATTCTCTGAGATTTTGTTGGAATTGCTAGAAAAATACGAAATCTACGGCATTTTGAAATTTTCAAAAAAAGAGTGTCGACGCTCTAACTTCCGCAAATTTTAAAATTTATTACTAGTTTTTTTTTTTATAAATAGAGTATCATAATAGGAAGGTTGGTATTGAATTTGGAAAATATCGGTTGAACGGTTAAAATTGTATAATTTTTCGAATTTTACGAAAATCTGAATTTTTTGAAAAATCGTCCAACCGCTCTAATTTTTTATTTCTATGGAACACTTTCGCTGTAGAATCCTTTACTTTGCAGATTTTATCAAGAATTTTCCTGTCATAGAATGAAAGCGTGAATTATTTAAAAAATCTCTAAAAATAAAAAGATAATTACATTTACAGCATTTATTTAATAACACGAAGATTATATGAGGATTGTGAAATAATGCACATGCGAAACAAGAGTACTTTGATGTTACTTGGCACAAAATTTTCTTTTTCCATATTAATTACGAGTTAAAAGATGGAGACGGGGTTGAGAGGGAGGGAGAGAGGAGATGCGGGAAAAACAGGAAGCCGCGCTTACAGAGAAACTCAAATTCGATTAAATTAAAGTTTAGCATACGAGAGAGTATCGTGCAGCCCTAAAGATAAGCGTATAAAATAAAAAAGACATTGTGACACGATGAAAATCTAAGAAAATCTTATTTGCCGCGTTCATATACGAAATTTCAATAAATGTGAAAATGGTGCGAGTGAAATAGCACGAAATTATTATAGCGAAGAAAAAAATTTTCTTGCGTACATCGAAGCCAGTAATTGAGCTTTGCTGGCTGACTCTCATTACCCCTAATGTTCGCGTACAAATGGTAGCAGTGGCAATGAGGGGCGAAGGAGTGGATGTGGGTGGTGACCGAAGAGCCCAAGTTTCGAGCTTGCGAGAGAGGGAGACACTCTCGCAACGAGAGCGAGACGGATGTTGGACTGTTTCAGTCACCGCCCGGTTCTCGGCGCGTACACTCTCCGAGAAATTTTCGTCTCGGTCTATTTTTTAATAAATTCATTAAAAAATCATCAAAAATCTGAAAATATTTCGATAAAGACACGAAGCTGCAGAATATTCGTAAAAAAATATGGAAAATTAACGAGAAAAAATGGAGCTCAGGAAACTAAATAATCCTGATGCAAACATGTGATAAAAAAACAACAACAAAACGGGCGAAATTTTTTTCTGAAACGTGTGAAATGAAAATAAAAATAAAAATGCGAGGAAACGTTCGTAAAGAAATGCCCGCACGACCCTGAGTCGTTTTTGGTTTTGGTGCGTGAAAAACGAAGCGATAAGTGTCGTGAAAGAGCCTCAACTTTTTTCCCCATAAATTTTATCTCATTTTTTACCAAAAACCTCATAAAAACGTGCTCGACGATTATAAATAATTCAAGTTATAAAAATGAATAAATAAAAGCACGAAAAGGTTGTTATTGACTGGAGAATCTCGCGAGATATGAATCGAGTGCAGGAGGTCGGTGATCGCGCAAGTGTGGGCGTGAAATATTCGCCACGATCGCGACTCGCTCCTTCATAAACAAATACACACACTAAACTATCGTGCGGAATTGTTCGGTTACGTTTGGCTTACGGTGAGTGTGAAAAGTTGATGAATTTCAAATGACTCCCTCCCAGACTCGCGTACCTAAAGTTTGCATCGGTGTTGCGCCGAGGGATTGAAGGGAAGAAGCAAAGTTGAGTAAAAATCGAGACAACACGAAAAAAAAAAAAAACACAAACACGCACACACACAATGCACGAGTCCTGAATCATCGGTGAGTGCTCGATCGATCAATTAGTATAAAAAATTCACGAACTGAGGAATAATATTTTCCTCCATTATGGAATTTGGTTTTTCCTATGCGCAAAATAGATCCGATTTCCCAAATAATGAAAAACAAAAAAAAAAACCAACCGATTTAATTAAAAACTGGGAAATTAATTTTTAAAAATAACAAAAAATTTACGTGGAAAAACTGTGTGGAATGAAATTTGAAAAAAAAAAAAAATAATTAATTAGGTCAAAAATTGGCGGATGAAAATGTGGAGAAATAAATGAGCAGGAAAGTTGAGAAATTGTCACACTCTGCCATTTATCCCAGCGTTGATTTTTTTACTTTAAAAATTTTTTTTTTTTCCCATCGGTGAGAAAAATTTGACAGAGTTTTATGAAAAATAAGGAGAGAGCTCGAGCGCAAAACGTCCGATAATTCGTTGCAAGATGTTCTTTGAAAGTTTCGTGACACGATCTCGTCGACCATCCATCTTTCCTCTGCTGGAAAGCTTCGGTGATACTTAGCGTCGATAAGGCGTGAGACTGCGGCTGGCAAGGCTGAAGGGAATCGAGGGGCTAGATATGCTACGACGGGGAATAAGAAAAGTATCAATAAAAAGTTGAGCAAAAAGACACATGAAGGATAAAAAAATGGAAAATGAAAAACATGAAAAACCTCATGAACAGGTCGTGTAATAAATCACTTGAATTATCGAGTTTCCGTTATCCTTCGCCAGCATTCTCTCCTCTTCTTCACCCACTCCTGCCTCCTTCTTGTCTTCGTACATCCAAGACTTTTTTGTACTTTTTTCTCTTCCTCTCTAATACAAACTTAATGGGCCTATTTGTTCAGTTATTATTATTCTTTTCTCCGAGAGCTCGAATTTTGCTCCGTTACTTTTTTTTGCACTAAATTTCGCGTGCTTCTTTTGTTACCTTCCGAAATTTTTCCCCGGCAGTATAAATATTTGCTCGTGGAATTGATCCTATCGCGTTACACATAACACGAGCGAGAGTGAGCGAAAAATTTCAATCTCGTTCAATAAAAAATTGCTTAATTTTTTCATCTCGAATTATTCCAGCGCGCAGTTTCTATTTTTTTTTTTTTATCTTCCAATCATACTCCGCGGCTATTGTTTTAACGTCGTAATATTTGTTCGCGAATAAGTCGGAAGCAACTCTTTTCACGTTGCCTTTTTTTATTTTCATTTTATTTTTCGTTACCTCAATTGATATTTCGAACGTACGAACGAAAATAAAATTTTCAATAACTGACATTTTCCACGTGTAAATAATGTAATGAACGTTCACATTTAATTAGAAAAATGAAAAATATGTATTCCAACGATTCACGGAGTATTTCTATAGATTTGAATATTAAGCAACGTTCGTTCTTTCTCCATCTCTTTCTACTACTCAACCAGACGAGTTTCTAACCTCAATGCTTTTGAACATCGATCTGTCAAAACAATGAAATATGTGTAGAAATTCAAATGACGTCTCTTTATCATGGCGAGATTCATCCAATACCGGAACGGAAGTTCAAGTTCAACTTGATATTACATAAAAAATAAGTCGATAAGCATAATTTTTTCTAAACGCATTGGATTACTACAAATGTTAAGTATGTAAACGAGATTTTTTAAAAAGAATCCGACGGATTTCCACTATTATAAAAACTTTTATAGCGACCGGAAGTTGGATTTTTGCATGTCGTCTAAGAATTCCTTTGCAAAAATACCCAATTTGCATATTTTTTTTCTCTGTAATTAGGTCGATAACCGAACCTGAAGTTATTCAGAAATAATTATAAAAACGTTAAGTGAAGCTAGAAAAAAAATGTGTAAATTCCTTGGATTGAAACCTTAATAAAATTTTAAACACACTTGTATTTTTCATGGGAAAATGAACGAATGAACAGCGAATGTAAAATAACAAATAAAAATGGCAAAAGAAAATTTAAATATTCACACATTTTAGCCTGTAAATATTTCTCATTGTCTTCCCTCTCGCTCTATTTCCTGAGGAATTTGCCACAGTTATCGTAACTGCATAAACCCAACACAGTAACCCATGCACCGCAGTAGGTGAATTTTCCAAGTAAACTTGGCAACAAACTCTATTGTCATTAAATATATACGCATCGCTATATATACATTTATGTATATTACATAAATGTATATATACATATATGTACATAAGTAAAGGCAAACTACAAGTGCCAAACATTAATTAATTTATCGAGGTTTGAGAAGGTCGAAGAGAGTCCTGGCTGCTGGGCTGGTGAACGTGCTCGGTTGGTCCCTTAAATTTTCAAACTTAACAGCAACTACCTAACCATAACGCAGTGCTAACAACACAGACATCCAGATCGAATGCTGCATGATATTTTCCTAAATTCATCGTTGCTCGATGCAATTCTCGCTTAAAATAACGCCGAGTATGCCAAATATTGTTTCCAAGTAAACACTAATATCAACACACACGCACACACACACACCATACAAATATCTCGTACATATCCAAATCGAATTTATCGCTCACAACGTGATTATTAATTCGCAATTATTCGGATGGGAGAACCGATTGGATTCACCATGAAATTGACGTTAACAAATGTTATGGTAATCATATCCTTGGAATCGTCAGTTTAGAATCGCATTGAACGCTCATGAGAATTTCAACAACGTCAATGATGATTGGATGAGTAATTATGATCTAATTACAAAAAATTCAATTAATCAATCATTTCGATGATTTCTCGTTGATTGTTTATATTTTGTTTATTCTTTCTCGTGTTCAAATAACTCGAAATATGTTTTTGGAGGATAGGGCACTTTTGTGTGGACACAGTATTAAGCTCCTGGATCCTTTTGTTCTCGAGCTTTTTTTCTGTCCTCCTCCTGCTGCTGCCTCGTCTTTCTCACTCGCAGCAGTCTCGTTATTCCTGTACGTGATGGCAACCTTATCTGGCAGACTTTTCTCCCAACTCCAAAGCTTTGCCAACCCTTGCCCCTGCTCCTCTGCTCGTAGTACGGCATTTAATGCAGAACACTTTGAGACGAGAGAGACACATACTGCTCCCTCCTACATGCGCGTGTATGCGTCACCAAATTATTCGCGGGAGATCGTTCTTTGCCGGTGAACAAGGCAATATTTCGTTGCTCGAGCGTTCATCTCGTCCTCTCTCTCTCTCTCTCTCTCTCGTTTCTTTTCCTTGCTCCTATTTCCTGCATTTTCTCTTTCTGTTCCTGCGATTCGTTGTATCACTTTTTGTTGATGTTTTTTTTTTCATCTCTATCTTCCAATTTTTCCTTTTCATTTTTTCCCTTTATTCTCCCGTTCGTTGGAGAGTTTCTCTCGCGCACGTTTGCCATTTCACAGCTTCACCTTTCCCTTCGTCTCTCTCTCTCCTCGGTTTCTGCATCGCCATGCAGTGGTAACCAGACCAAAACCCCGCGGGGAATCCCGCTGCGTCACCCTCGGGATTTATCACTCGCTGGCTCCTTGAACCCACTCCGCTTCGAACGAAAAAAAAACCAAGTAGGCTTTGACAGGCTCACAGACGATCTCGAGTGCGTGACAATCCAACTGCAGGTTCCTCTTGTTAATTTTTAGTCATTTGCACTATTTATTAAGAAAGTACCCTCGGTAAATCAATTAACAAACAGAGAATCACGAAAATTTTCAAATATGACCGAACCTTCGTAAAAATTATTCAGTTACAATTTTCTAACTTTTGGTTGACTTTGAAAGAAAATATTAACGATTATATTTTGATACAGCTAACATGGAGTCTTATGCAAATCGGTAATTTTGACGCACTATATTATTTATTACGTTGGCGTTAACAAACAGATTTGGAAAAATTTTTCAGGAGACATAAACGAATACCCAATGAACATTTTTCTTTTTTCAAAAACATGTAAAGCTTGCTTCGGTCACGAGAAATAACTCAAAAAAAGGTAAAAATGTTTAGCAATCCACGAATGTAGCAACATCGCATTATTTGAGGTCATGGCGCGTCATCCAAATGTGTAAACTGCAGAAGTTCAAAATCATCGAAACATGTATAAATTGAGTCAATGATGAAAACGTAGTGTTCCAAAAGAATGATTCTACATTAAAAATGAATAGTTTTTAAGGATTTTTAAGGATCATCAAAATAATTGAAAGCTATTGCCAGTTTCTATATATTACATTACATACAGGGATCAGAGATAATATTTATGTCTTTTCAATCATTGTTTTTCTTCGTTAATTAACAACAAAACGCGTAGAAACGACGTGCAGGTTGTTCGTTCAATGTCCAATAATATATCTATACGTTAATGTTATGCGTGTACGTGAGCTCGTACACTATCACAAGGATGCGGCGTTGCCACATTATATACTACGTAACGTTATATAAAAGACTAAAATTCTTTGACTCACGACGTACCGAGGATACTTCGTTAATAAATACATCGAGCGAATGAGATACTTGATCAAAAATATCGTTTGTGTCGATTTATTTATACAATTATTTTCATCCAGCATTTAATGGCGCACTTGATCGAGTGGACAGATGGAAAAATTCCATAAACTTGAGAATTAATTGGGGCAAGTATCCATTTCGTCAAAATCACATTCAAATGCTTCGAAAAATTAGGAAATTAATTTACATTTGCACGAAAAAGTTGCCGATTTTCTGAACGGTTGAAAATTATTCAATTTCTCGAATCATAGGTAGAAATTTTATTGTTTTTAATTCGTTGCGGCTTCCCGAATTTTGACACATTTATCAAGTACTCACTGTGCGCTGAAAACAAAATTATGGCGGAAAAGATTTTGTAGAAAAATACAAATTCTACGGCATGTTGAAATTTTCAAAAAAAGGGTGTCGACGCTCTAACTTCCGCAAATTTTAAGATTTATTATTAATTTTTTTTTTTTAATAAATGGAGTATCATGATAGAAAGGTTGGTATTGAATTTGGAAAATATCGGTTGAGCGGTTTAAATTTTATGATTTTTCGAATTTTACGAAAATCTGAGTTTTTTGAAAAATCGTCCAACCGCTCTAATTTCTGCAAATTTTGTAAAATATTGTGTACAAGTCTGTACTCCCTTTTTACTTTCTAGAAAAGTTGTCGAAATTATTAAAAAAAAAAAAAAACACGTAAAAAATGAGTGAAAATATTATTAAAAATGCTGCAATTTGGAAGTTGCAAATTGCTTCTTCAGGATTTAGATGTTATTTTTTTTTATCCCAAAAATGTTGTCAGTGCAGCAAGAATTATTCTAGAAAATCTCTTCGGAAAGTAGATTCTAGTAATTCCAATAGAAAATTTTGCAGACAGTTCCGTGAGAAACCAAAAATACTATCAAAATAACGAAAATTTTGAAATTATTAAAAAATATGTGATTTACCATGTTCAACAAAATATCGACGTTTTTCTAACAAAGTTTCATTTACAGTGTGAAAAAAGATTAGCAAATACAGTGGTCGATCGTGGTCGACTGGCGTATATGGATGAACGGCGTGTACGTCGAGTTTACAGATTTTTTTGCTCCCAACTCGTCATGATTTGAGTCGCTTTTGTGCTCATTCAAATACGCCATGAAAGCCTTCACAAACGTCCACTTTCAACACGTTTTTTACTTTGTTTGTTTTTTTTTTTTTTTTTTTTTATGAGCGTAATCGAACTGCAAAGAAATATCGCGACCGAAGCGACGTTATTTCTTGGGCGAAGGGAAAATAGGAGGAAAAGAAAGTTTGTAGTTGTTGGTTCAAGAGCCAATGACTGTACTGCGCTCACTCGAGATGGCCCTTGGCCAGCCTGAGGATGATTTAAAAGTTTCTTCCACACAGTTCTCTCTATCGCATATAATGCTTTTTCTTTTTTATCAACTTTCGATATATATATTTGTATATATAATTCTCCTTTCCATCTTTTTCTTCGCGTTCCTACGCCACCTTGTTTGCCTTCAGTTACTCTACTTCTACTTCAACTTGTTCTTTTTCTTCTTGTATCCCTTTCGTCTCTCACTTTTACCCCCATATATTCCCCGAGGCATACTAAAAGCTGCCGCACGATCTTGCTCATTTTTTTTGCCTCTTTGCTTCACAACACCACTGTAGCATCCGAAAGCACAATAGTTGTGCACATGCGATACTTTTTGTACGAGTTTCATGGACCACCGAATTCCTACACAGAGGAGCAGCGTCGGGGGCTTCTGCTGTGGCGCGCGAGGATATGTATTTACGAAATCCCATGAAAACAGAAAGTAAAGAGGACTTACGAACTTGTACACAATATCTTAGAAAATTTGCAGAAATTAGAGTGGTTGGATGATTTTTCAAAAAACTCAAATTTTTGTAAAATTCAAAAAATCATTAAATTTATACCGTTCAACCGATATTTTCCAAATTCAATACCAACCTTCCTATTACGATACTCTATTCATAAAAACGAAAATTAATAATGAATCGTAAATTTGCGGAAGTTAGAGCGTCGACCCCTTTTTTTGAAAATTTCAAAATGACGTAGATTTCGTATTTTTCTAACAATTCCAACAAAATTATCAGAGAATGAAGAGATTGTATAGATTAACATCTGTGCAAAACGGGAGCCCTGTAGCTGAAACCGTTCTCGAGTTATGAACGTTTGAATTTCACAGTGCCGGAACATACACACACACACATCCGGATATTTTTTCTAGATATGATTTTTCGATGTTTTGGGACATTTTAATCACATTGACATTGAAAACTGGGAAAAAAAAATTTCACCGTCACATAGCTTCCTCTATGAGGAAGCAAAATTTGCCCACTTTTCTCTGAATAACAAACTACAATAAACTACTTTTTACCTCTAAACTGCAAACCAGGGTAAATGTCAACCCCACGAGTTTCTTGTTCGTAAAATCGTTGCGAAAGCAATAATCCGACTTGTAAGTACACGATTCTTTTTCTTTTTTCACGCCGAAGAGAATGGTGGAGAGAAAATTCAATTCCCTCGAGGTTTAATCGGTGAAAAATCGATTTAAATACGCAAAAGTGCTGAAAAATTGACTTAGGAACGTAATTCGTCGTGATATGTGTTTTTTTTTTCGTCAATTTATTTATCATTTGTGTGCATCAACCGCAAGAGCCGTATAAAACATTCGAGATCCCGGGAAATTTTAACCAAAATCCATATTCGTCGAATTTCTGTTCATCTCCACCGACAAACTGCACGAGAATCAGCTGATGACACAGTCAAACGCACAACCACTGGCTATCGTCCCTGCGGGCAGTCCGGGGTTGACAACGAACCGAGATATTTCATGAAAATGTCTAAATATCGTGTGTCGTTTCGTGGGGGATGCCCAGCCGAAATATACTTTATTTCTCATGTCGTTATTTTCGTCGAGTATTTCATACAAAAAAGTTTTTGCCCATATGTAACGAGGATAGAAATTTTTTTACCTGAGAGACCGAAAAGTAAAAGCTATGGAGTTTTTTTTTTTGCATTTCGTTGTATACAAGTTTGTCCCCCCAAAGATGTCTCGTCGCTCTTTTTTCTTGTGATATTTTCGACGAAAGTTATGGAATCAGACGATTTGATGGGTCTATGTGTGTGATGTTTAAAAATGAATAAAACAGGTGCTCGTGTTTATATGGGCCCTGCACGACATTGTGTATATGAAGTACTATTTACGAGAAGGAGAGAATGTTTCTTTATGTGGCGATGGGAAGTACGAGAGGAATAGAGCGAGCGAAGCCCCATGGAGTTTATTCCTTTTTCTGATCCTTTGGCAAGTTTGTTTCGAAACAGAGTCTCGTCGTTTTTCTCTCTTTCCACAACGATTTTCTCTCACTGAGGATCTGTGCAACTATATTTACGAATTTTCTCGGACTCTCTTGCCGACGATAAAAAGAAACAGACGGCCCAGCATGGGTTCTGTTTTCGTGAAACACATATATGTCTCCGCGCTCACCGCAGGAAACACGACACGACCATTGCCTTTTACTTTTTCCTTTTCTCTTTCGCCAAATATTTATATTTTTTTACTTTCTCCTCCAACCGATTTTTTGCAGAGCAACATTTTTCTCGATGGCATTATTAACGCTAACAATTTATGACAATTGTTTTTTTTTTTTTTTTTTTTTTTTTATACAAGAAACAACGATTTCTCGGTAGAATTTGGCTCGGTCGAGACTTTGACCATTTTTTTCGCAAAAAACCTGAACGTTCTCGTGCGGCGTTGCATGGTGATTGGCAGCGTTTTTTGTATTTCTATTTAAATTATATCATTTCGACAACTTTTCTAGAAAGTAATGAGGAAGTACGGACTTGTACACAGTATCTTAGAAAATTTGCAGAAATTAGAGTGGTTGGACGATTTTTCAAAAAACTCAGATTTTCGTAAAATTCGAAAAATCATAAAATTTAAACCGTTCAACAGATATTTTCCAAATTCAATACCAACCTTCCTATTACGATACTCTATTTATAAAAACGAAAATTAGTAATGAATCGTAAATTTGCGGAAGTTAGAGCGTCGAGCCCTTTTTTTGAAAATTTCAAAATGACGTAGATTTCGTATTTTTCTAGCAATTTCAACAAAATTATCAGAGAATGAAGAGCTTGTATAGATTAACATCTGTGCAAAACGGGGGCCCTGTAGCTCAAACCGTTCTCGAGTTATGAACGTTTGAATTTTACAGTGCCGGAACATACACACACACACACATCCGGACATTTTTCCAAAATATGGTTTTTCGATGTTTTGGGATATTTTAAGGACATTGTCATTGAAAACTGAAATGTTCACCGTCACATAGCTTCCTCTATGAGGAAGCAAAAAGGAGAAACTTTATGGAATTTGTAACGAGACCGAGTTGCATTGAGAAATACGACTCGAAATTTTATTGATTATGTGTCCAGCATGTTTTATGCTTTCAACCGAATGAAAAGTGGCTCGTAAGAAATGAGTGTAACGAAGGCAAAAATAGCTTCTAACGATGTAAGATTTCATATTGCCGAGATCCTTTTCGTTCCATTGAAGACACGAGGCTGAATGGTTACCTTCTTGATACGGTACATTGCAATGGTAATTTTTTTTCTCTCCATCTCTCCTTTCGCACTAACATATGTTTATGAGGGTGGGAGGGAATACACAGCGAAGAATTCCTTTCGGTTGGTACATACAAACGAAATATTCGAGTTTGATAAATCACTCAACGGATATCGTCCCCTATGAACCCATAAGATCGACCTCCTATAAGTCAGATCTCGGTGGCCAGCTTGGTAAGCTCCGTTTTCCTTTAGCTCGAGCCCTTTTTCATTGGGAAAAAAACTTTCTCGACGATGTTTGCCTGTGGATAACCAAAAAGTGAGGAAAATCGTTCGTCTGTGTGTGTGTCGACGAGAGAAAGAGATGGAGAACGAGAGAGAGGAAGTATTATGAGAATAAAAATGGTTTCCTAGTGGTTTGAGCACGGAAGCTGGAATATGGAAACGGATACTGAGAGGGGTTGTTTCTGACGGTCCATATAGCCATATTCTTCCTGGCTTATGCCGAGGGCTCACACCGACCACTCGACTCAACCGGTCTCGAAACTTCTCCATAGACCATTCCCCCTCTCTCTCTCTCTCTCTCTCTCTCTCTTGCTCTCTCTCGTTTTTTCTGCATCTCCTTTTTCCCTCTTTCTCTCTATCCGAACTCTCTTCCCTGCGTGATTCTTTGGTCCCGCGACTTCAGTCCCGCAAAAAATAAAATATCCCATTCCTTGGGCCACGTTTCTCCTATCCACTGTATTATTCACCGAGAAAATATCAAGAACTATGAAAATAAGTGACGATCGTAAAGTCTCAACTTTGCCCAACTGTTTATTTACCCTCCATACCCTTTTTTACGAGTACTCGACATTATTACCTTCATTTTTCTACCCCAGCTCTCGACAGAAGCATTTCGAGCCTCGATGCACTCCTGGAATCGAGTTAACCAACCTCTTCCCTCAACAAAATCGTTTTGTTGAACTTTAGCCTCTTAATTCGGCACAATACTTCGAGGTTTCACCGCGAAAAAGCCCTTAATTTTCAAGGTCATTTTTACAATTACGCCTCCGTCCAACTTTTCGGCGCTTACGATTTTTTTTTTTTACACAATTTTGTTTTATCGAAGCATTTTTCAACCTCCAGCAACGTTTCTCTGTTATTAGGAACTTATAGAGGGCGGGGATTGTTTCTCAAATTGCTGGAGGCTAAATTACCTCCACCGATGTTTGGATACCTCGAGGAAATAGGGACAACGAGAGGTGTGGAACAATTCCGCTGTGCCCTGGTCAGAGGCTTATTTCTAATTTTCTCTCGTATTTTTCGAGCCGCACTTCACCCCCCCCCCCCCCCCACCTCTTCCTCGTAACCCCAACCTCCATAAAATAGCTGTGGATTCCATCCACCGTTTTCCCTTTCTCTCTTTGACACCGACACACTTTTCTCTTCCTCGCTTTGCTGGACCATCCGATGCTTTCGCTCTTCCGATATATTTCCAATGTCCAGCCCCTTAAGGCCTTTTCCCATCCACTCTCTTTCCCGATTCTTTTTCCAACGCTTCATCAACATCTCGTGCTCCATTCTTCCCTCTGATGATACTGCGGACCAAGTTACACCGAGAAATACGAAATCACTCTTGAAACTGATCGAGCCACCGAATTCGACGATGTTCAAGTTTGCGCCGTTCGAATCCAACGAAATTCTGTTTTTTCTTGAGCAGACCTCATTATTCTTAGTCCATGTTTTTTTAAAATGAACATTCTCATCGGAAAAGCACAAACAATATTAAAAATCCATGTTTATCGGTCCCGTTTCTTGGATCTAGTTTGAGGATAAGTTGCACGTGTTTGGCAGCTGAAAATTTCGTCCTATAAGAGTCTTAAGTTTGGACAATAGTCAGAAATGATTGAAGTTTCCGACGAACAATAAATTTCAATGACAATAATTTTGGAAAAGTGATTAATTGGACGATGTTGCAGTTTTTTTTAGGATCGAAAGCGAAAATCGGTAGGAAAATTATCATGGTTTTTGAAATTTTGCAATTAATTGATAGGAAAACGTATTTTTCGTTGCAATAGTAACGATCGACTATTTTCGAAACGTGACTCATCCAGAAAGTTATTCAAATAAAAATCTGTTCATAGCAAAATGGGAGTTTTTTCGAGAAATCTCAACGGTTTTTCCAAAATGGCAATGTTTGCTCCAAAATTGAAAGAAATTCCAACCGCCATGGATACTGGATACTCGTCGGTACGCGGCATCAGCGATCTCCCAAATTAAGCAGCCTCGGGCGAGGTCAGTACTTGCTGCTTAGGTGACTGTGGAGCCATGCCCTGGCGGTTCGCTTATCGATCGCTAAGCACGAGCAATTTTCCAACTTTCTTACCAACTGGAATTTAAACAAATTGACGCTTCATCATATTTTTATACAGAACCAGCAATAACTAATCATCACCGTAAAAATGTAACGCTCCATCCACACGATGTTGGAGTTTGCATCGTTGGAATGCGACAAAATTCCCTTTTTTCTTGGTCAATTCTCAAGATTCCTATCGAATATTTGGTCAGTACAATAAAACGATCTTTTTTCAGGATCCAAACCAAAAATCGGTACGAAAATTGTCATGGTTTTTAAAATTTAACAAAAAATCAATAAAAAAAAAAGTGAACTGATTTTTTTTGAACTTAAAATTTTCATTTCGTAATTATTTCGGAAAATGTGTTTCGGAACACGTAAATTTTCGTGATTTTTTATCTCTGCTGTCTATACGTAATATATAAACGCGTTTATACACTGAGAAAAGAAATTTGTTGATTCAACAAAGCCAGGGCGAACGAAATGCATTTTGTAAATTTGACGAAACAAAAGTTATTGCCTCAACTACATATGCGCTCACCGGCTTATTACCTTTTTTGTCAATGTGGCGATTTTGTCAAATAAACAAAATGTTTTGTCGAATTTTACAAAATGGATTTCGTTCGCCCTGGCTCTGTTGAATCAACAAATCTCTCTGCTCAGTGTATCGTTGGAATAAGTAACCGATAGTCACTATACTATGCGATAGTTCCAATTGAGTAGTATAGCTCGCGAAGGCTGTTGGGAAAATCCCATCAAGTTGAAACCGCGTTTTCGGTTGCCTGCTGCTGCTGCTGCTGCTGCTGCTACAGAAAGGGTCGCTAGGATGCGTTCAAGCGGATTCGAACTCTTGCTAACACTCTCCTTCAACTTTCAACGTGCTGTAATCCAGTATCGATGCGAATGCACAGGGTGATTCATAAATTCTGATAATTATGAAAATTGAGTTTTGTAAAGATCAGCGAATTAAATGATTTCGAGCAATCGTCGCCGCATCGAGGAAGACAACTTTATTGCGTGTGAATCAGCCTCTTGGCTGGAAACAAAATTTTATTGGAAAAGATCGATATTTCGTTGGATACGTTCGACTAAACGTTTTTTTTTTTTTAATCCCAAAAATATTGTCATCGCAGCAAGAAATATTCTGGAAAGTCTCTCCGGAAAGCAAATTTTTGTCATTCCGATCGTAAATTTTTGAGACAGTTTCATTGAAAATCAAAAATACTGTCAAAATAACGAAAATTTTGAAATTATCCAAAAATATTTAGTTCGGCGTGTTCAACAAAAAAAAAAAAAAATCGTTTCATTTTCCTGACAAAATAAACAAAATTAAAAAAAACGCGCGGAATTTCGTTGCATTCCAACGATACAAACTTCGCCATCGAATTAATACATAAACTTTGCTTCCACGAACATTGGCCGTTTGACAAACACCGCGTGGTCCATCAGCCGCCCACTAAAGCGTAACCTTATTCCTCTTCTTTTTACTCATTCCAACCATTTCCCTATCTCTCTTTTTCTCGTTACGAGCAAAGAGAAAGAGAGCGAATTGAATCGCAAACCGATTAGAATTCGTGCCATGACGCGAATCGATCACTCTGTTCTCTTTGGTATTACGACGAAAAGCTTCGTTCTCAAAGCACCGCATCCACCACATTTTCGAATCCTTGTCGATTGCGCAACTTCGAGTTCTCAACAAAACACATGCACGCGCGTAGATCCTTTCACCATTTACATTGTTATTCTCTTGTTTCAACTTCATGCAGTACATGTGATGAGACAGAAAAAGAGAGACAGATACAAATCGATTACGCATCTGCAGCATCCAGCCGGGAAACTTTTCCCCTCGATCTCCACATCCCAACATCGTTCTATATAATGGAACCATTTCGTGTAAATCGTTCCAACCATTTACCAATCATTTCAAACAGAAGTTCTTCTCCTCGTATCGACCACAGAAACTTTTCCAGTCCATTTTTTCGATGTTTACTGCTTCGGGCTATTTTTTAATTATTTTTGGCTCTGGTATGGGAAGTTTCGATGAAGCTGAAGTTCTGAAGTTTTGTTGATGATTTTTTAACCCTTCGAGTATACACTGGGTCATTTTGACCCCGAGAATTTTCTGTTACCGATCGTTTGGCATTTAATAGTAACGAATCTTTTTTTATAATCCTTCGAATACACACTGGGTCATTTTGACCCCGACGATTTTCTGTCACCGATCGTTTGGCATTTACTGCCAACGAATATTTTCGCATTGAATTTTCGTTTTCGTCAAAAAATAAATTTAGGCAAAAAAAAAACCAAAAAATGCATATTTACCGGAATACAACGATTTAAAAAAAGCCTTGGGTCAGATTGGCCCACAATGCATTATGATATGTGCACTCGAACGTTTAATTTTCAAAATCTACCAAATTTTTCGAACCGACATATTTTCCGGCTCGCAGAAATCCCATCTTTTCATCATCGCCACAGAAAAATAAGAATTTCGTACCATTCCAACGTTGTAAACTTCAACCTCATCGAGTTTCAACGATATTTTCTCTCTCCGGTAAATCGAACAACTTGGCACCAATCATCCGTGAATAATTAGGAAATAATACGTTTCCAATAACAATGCTTAACGTTTCGAAAGGTTCAAAAGCATGGGATGCTGAAAAAGCTGGTTTACACGCCTCACGGAATTCGTACCAAAATGATGAGTTTGAAATATTTCATCGATGGAAAATGGGCGATATTTTCAGACGAGAGTAGGATTACAACAAAAGCACACACACACACACACACGCATGCACACGCACACGCACACACACACAAAGCTCAGGGCAATCTACAGAAAAATGTAATCGATAAAACTCATCGTCCAGTACCCAGAGTGTTTTTTTTCTCATTTTTTACATTAAAAGCTCGTTTTTCTCGCTTATCCTTTCTGGCGCAGTAACAACTTTTTGCGTCGAGAACAAACAACTTTCTTGCCTCGTTTTTCTCTGTAAACGAGAATAATGCACGGTTCGGTACTTACAACTTTTCGTTGTTGTTATAGATGGAAAATTTCCAATCGAATTACGCGTTGCTGTTATGAACGACGGGACTAAAGATCATCGAGATGAAAGGAGGAGTCTTGACGCGCGGCTATATACCGCGCGATCGTGTTTCATGCCTTCGGGCTAATTCCCTCTCCGATGCATGGAATTTCATTCTATAATCGAGTTCGAATTACCGTGACAACGACAATAATCGAAAACTTTTATATGTTTAAGCCTTCGAGTACACACTGGGTCATTTTGACCCGAAAAATTTTCCGTCACCCATTTTTGTGGCATTTCATGGCAACGAATGTTTCGGCAATTATAATTTTTATTTTCGTCGAAAAATAAATTCAGAACCATAAAATATGGATAATTTACGACAAAAAACGTCTCTACAAAAAAAAAACAGAAAATTCATTTTTACCGGAATACAACTGCTTGAAAAACGCCTCGGGTCAAATTGACCCTATATGCACTCATAGAATGTGTGCACTCGGAGGGTTGAATATTTATCGATAGATTCAGAAAGAATTCTTTCGAATAATCGACGATTGAATTTTGTCTTGCATGTATTTTTGACATTTAGCCTTGAGCATTGTGCATTCACAGACAGACTCGGTAGGATGGTTAACCGGAAGCAAGATTATCGAGAAACGTGCGACTATGTGTAGAATCGATATTTGCAGGTTGAGCCATGGACGAGCGCAACTAAATTAGCCGCGAAACGCGTAATTCAGTTTCGGTCCCTCGTTTTTTCTTCCAACTGACAATTGGAAGCTAAAAAAAAAACCGAACAAAAAAATACACTCTACGTGCGCTTCGTTTAACTGAATTTTGGACGAAAACGTTGAAGGACCATCCGCAATTGGATTTTCATGAGAGTCAAAGAACCGTGGGAAATGCGTTAACCAGAGGCAACCGTATTAAGGGTATATCCCATGAAAAAAAGAAATCTTTTTTTTTTCGACATTGATGTTGAATTTTTTTATCAGAGATTTTTTGTCGTTCTTGATCACTGCGTAAACTTGTAAATTCCTCCACGTACTTTCGACATAATTAACCGATCCTTCGAGAGTCTCGTTTTCTCAAACCCCACACGCTCCTATCTTCGTAAAGGACTCGAAAAACTTGATTGCTGGTTAACCCTTACTTGCCACGCCTCTGTAGAATTACGTACATGCCACCATGGGGTAGATTTGTACCCCAGTGACAAAAATTGTTATAAAAAATGAACTACTGTATATTTCGACTTGAAAATTGTTGTAGAACATATTGGAAGCTTCTTTTAAAAGATTGTTTTATTTATACAGCGAAAAATTAAATTAAAGTGCACTAAAAAAATACTAAAACCAACAAACATGGAAAAATGACTATTCTCCTTAATAGGCCTGGGGTAGTTCGTGCCCCAAGATGGCAAGTGAGGGTTAAATCTCTCTGTCTCATCTGCCAAAAAGCAGACGTAATGGAAAATCTCACTTAACTCGCTCGGAGATTTCATCTTAAGCATTAAATTGTACGAATGAAAGGAACAGCCATTTGGCTTTGTGTGTGTACGAAATGCACAGCAGCCTTGACGACTATATATGTATGTTGAGTCACGAGCGTACGGTTGTTCCGTTGTTTCTTCCTTCCGTTAACATTCTCTCGCCTTATCCTACAAGACAATGTGAAATTTATTTTCCAGATTGTGAAAATTTCCCAGTCTGGCTAGTCCCACTGTTACCCTTTCCTCTTCCTCGTACTCCTCGTCGTCTTTGCTACGCCAAGCCACCGCCATTAGCATATCTCAGTTCGATGGATGACAGTAAGATGGACGTACCAACGACCCTAAAAACGGCAATTTCCTAGATAGAGAATAATTTATGTGATCACCAGAGGAGCACATATCGCTTTCATACACTTTTTATACCGATCGTCATCCACCTAGGGATATGTAAAGACGGAGCGAGCAAAGTGGGACGTGGGGCAAAACGGGACAGTCGCTAAAAAAAAGTGCAATTTTCTTTTGCTTTAACCTTTAATAGTCACACCTACGGATTGTGACGTAATAGTCATTGGGGGTGTTATCAACGCGACTCACGTTGGAAGGCGATAAATAGTTGAAAAATCGTAAAAAAAATAAAATAAAAATACTACAATGTATTTTTAACCCTTGAGTAACGACCATGATGATTATATTTAATTCGTGCAATTTTTTATAATAAAAAAATGTCTAAAAAAAAATTCTTGTTTTTTTTTACAAAAAATGATGCAGAAATTGTAATTTTCAACTAAAAAAAAAAAAAAATCGTTTCATAAGTCTGAAATAGAATGCTTTCAGGTGGGACTGATTAAATTAGCGACCGTTCCAAAAAGTATATTCCAGGTTTTGCACTGTCCGCTTTCTACGGCTTCCAAAACTGAACTAACGGGCTCTTTCAAATAATAACGACAAGGCTCCCTACTAGAAAGTTCAAACTACCGATACAGAGTGTCATAAGTGCCATTTTTTCAAAATTTCTATGTGACCATTAAAAGTTAAATTGTTAAAATTCGTAATTTCTCTAATTTAAATCTCATCGAAAGCATCGAATTTCTTCGATTTGAAAAAACAATAATTTCACCTTTTTTTTGTCCCACAACGTGCTTCCTTCTCCCCTTTCGTAATGATAAATTCTTCGAATCAAAAATTCCCATCCCCTTTTCCAGGTTTGTGCATCAAACCACGCGTCCCTTTTTTTTTTCTCTTCCGGCTGAATTTTAATTGATTCCAATTGTAAACATTGCGTGTAGAGTTTGCAGAGTAAACGAAACTTCCTGTCTCGCTATACTGGCAACGTAAATCGGCCGTCGAGAGGGCAAGAGAAAAAGAGAAAGAGAGAGAGAGAGAGAGAGAGAGGGAGAGAGAACTCTCGTTCTCTCGAATGTTGATCGCCCTGAACGAGGTTAAAAAGAGTGAGTGAAAAAAAAATGCGTTTAAAAACGAGGTCAGTGCGTTTGAAGAGAAATAATTTCCGGAAGTAATTGCAATGAAATACCGAGAGTTTTTTTTTCATTAAACAATTAACACAGCCGCACTCTGTTCCCCGTCAAAAAAAGTTCTCACGCGTTTCGATTGAAATAACATAATTTCTGTCAAGCAAACAGAGAGTTTATAAAACGTTTGGAAAGAAGGCTCGAAATTCTCGATCATTTTCCGATAATTACTCGCAATTATATCGCGTTACAATTAATTCCGAAATGGAGGTCCTCGCGCGCGTTCCCAATGCTGTGCTGCCAATCCGTGAATTCCTTCATTCCTTTCCACAAAGTTTTGCCATCACGTTCAGATTGGGGATGAAGTTTAGCCGGGGCAGAGCATGCAGCGAAAAGTAGGAAGAAGGGAGAGTGAGCCAGACTAATGTCTATGTGCATAGAGACCCCGTGAAAAATCCCATATATATATATATATATATATATACGTAAGTGATTATAGAGTTATCTATGTGTGTGTGTATCTCTTCCTATAACTTTGGCTTATGTACAGATAGGGAGGGCAGAGAGTTCTGGTGCGTTTGGTTGTATGAGGGAAAATGTTGATTGCGGAATTCGGATATGAAGCTGCATGGGAAAATGTCATCGAAAGGGGGTGAAAAGTGGCCGAGTTTTTTTCGTGCTTTTCTCCAGTCACCAGTCTCGTGTATATTTTCTTTTTTTTTCTCCTTTCTTTCTCTTTATCGCGTTGCACGACGGAAAGTCTCGTTAAAATTCCGATATACACCTTTTTTTTTTTTTTAGAGATTTTTGTTTCATGATTGTCCAGTCCGAGCCATTGAGCACACTTTTCCTGCTCTCTCCCACGCGTGCTTCACCCTGCCATGACTTTTTCCACCCCCGAACAATGCAACCAACTAAACCCCCGGCTTCCCCTTATCCCAATATTTTTCACACAGTTCCCATGACGTTGCGAATATCTACTGCGGTTGGGGCAGCCCCACAGCTCGCTGCGAAACTCTCCTCGCTTTCCTAGGGCTCGTTCAACCGGATATGCCCCTCCGGTCTGCTATACGAGCAGGAGGATATAAGTTCTGCGGTGTTAACGTGCAGTAAAGACGTTTTTTCACTGTTTATTTTTCTTTGCTATTGTTTTTTTTTTGGTACGAGGCCAAAAAATATTTCTCCATTGGGATTCGGAATCGCAACGCAGTTTACGTAACAGTCCTATACGACTCTCCATACGTTCTCTAAAAATGGCCGATTGTTTTCGACTTAATCGTTGCTTCGCAGCCTGTCCAGTATTTTTCATTTAATCTTTTGGAATTGTGCCCCGGATTCAAAATCAATGAAAAATATTCATTGGACGCTGGACGGGGAGGAAAAAGAATAAAAATTCCAAAGCTCCGTATCCAATGAATATTCTCTATACTCGATTCTCCTATCAGCCAACTTTATTTTCACTCGAAAATTACTTGTTATTTCGAAAAGATCGAATAACCGACGAAAATCATTAGAAATCTCATCTCGAGATTCCTCCGTCCGATTCCTTCCTCTTTTCTTACAATTCTTTTCTGACAGGATAACATCCACCCTTATCTCATTGGACACGAGCAAACGACAAAGGAAATGGCACAAACATACCACAAAAAATCGTCTTCTCTGCATCGCGCGACTTTTCTCTTGCTGCAGCAAGAATTGTGCTCCTTGCGAAGATTGAAAAATATAGTGAATCGATCGACTCCACGTATTTGTAATAACATTTGGATTTTCCTGGAGATTGCAATTTCGTAAGTGTTTTTCTTGTAAGCTCGTCTTGACGATTATACGCGATTGTATGTGTCAGCGCTGGGCAAGAAACCTCCTCCTGCTTGAGCTAGCAGCTTGATACATGGCCATTTCTCCACTCATTCTTATTTCCTCGACCAATGACCGCACACAGAGTTGCATCGAACTTGCATCCTCTGGACCATGCAGCAGCACATGGACACGCGTGAGAATTCTCTCTTATAAGGATGTCGAGTACATGAAAAACTTTTTAATATTAATTTTTCAATAAATAGCTCCTCAATCGTCGCGTGAAATTCCTGAATATACTTCGTGTAAAAACATACCAAATTTTATGAATTCTATCAAAAATTTTTGGTTTCAGTTTTTCTTACATAAAAAATGGTTTGCGAGCCCAAGTTCATTGAAAAAAGTTGTTACAATTTGACTAAAGAACAACATACTCTAAATCCAAGATTCTCCGAGGCAATCTGCATTTGTTATATAATAAACAAAATTTCGAAAAAATTTTGCGACCGATTTTTTTGAAAAACTAAATAAAGCTTCTTCGATGTTGCGTAAAAGTGTATGGAAAGTTTGAAGAGGCTTCAGCATTTAGAAATCGAAATATTTAATGATGAAAATTGCAACTTTTAACACACGCTCTTGTGAGAAACTACTGAAAATTGTGATTTTTATAAATAAATATCTCGACTTCTACACGATGAAACATCTTAAAATTGCGCGAGCTATTCGATATCAATATTCTCTTTGTGTTGTTGAAATTTAAAGAAATTCTATCGATAGAAAATTTTGCATACAACGTCCTCAAGAGTTGCAATAAAAACTGATGAAAAAATTCTGAAAATTTATTACGTTTTTGTATGAAATATTTCGATTAGGAAGCTCGTTATTAAAAAATTAACATTTTGTTAAGAAGAATTTTTAAAACGAATATAAAAAATATTTATCGATAAACTTCGTTTTGTTTCCGTTGCTTTTATTGTATTGTAAATATTGAAAAATTGAGAGGTCAAAAATAAAAGCTTATCGCAAAGTTATACCAGTTTCCATGAGACTACATTTGACGACATTTAATTTATTAACGTTAATTGTTCAATAAGGAGCTTCCTATTGGTCATTAAATTTTTACACGATCTCTTAAATACTTGATACAAAAAAATACCAAATTTTCTGAATTTTCTTATCATTTGCGATTTGGGACTCAACATCCTCAAATTTCTACGTACGTGCACAAACGTCCACGTAGAAATATCGAGAAAGTATCGAATGGTTCTGGTCCACGAATAGCGTGAGACATGAATTATTCCACAGCCGGATGAGTCCCGGTGAAGAGTGCTGCTTGGACCATCATGGTCCACGGGAATAAGGAGAATTGAGGAAAGGGATCGAGCAGAGGTCATCGCAGCACAGGAGGGCAGAGGGATTCAAAGGGCTGGATAAAATCGAGAGCTTCCCTTGGCGAATAGAGTCGTGCGCGAGGAAAGGATAGACTCCGAGTATCTCCGGAACTAGCCAGTTTTCCATGTGGCAGCAGCAGGTGTGCCAGTGTACGAATAACCCTCTTCGCCAATACACATTTCCAAGCCCCTCGTAGAGCCTCACACACGTACGAACCAAAACAGAGAAGAATTCCTAACGTATTATCCTTCGTTCTTCCTTTCGATAGTTTCTACTTAAGTGGAGTATGTTCACTCTCTTTTGGCGAGTGAACGTTTGAGCAAATAACACATACCGCATACTTTTTACTCCTTCTCTCTTTCTTTTCGTTTCTTTTCCATTCTTTCGCTTTTCTCTCGTTCCTTTTTTGACTCTTTTTTGCGTCATTTTCTTACTTCCTGCTACTGCCTGAGCCAGCATCATCTTTCCTCTCGTTTTGTCATCTCGCTACCGGGCATCCAACCTCCTCAGAGTTATTGGACTTGCCTCGGGCGAACTCACCATTACTGCGATGGTGTCAGCAATAATCGTGTCTCATTCTTATCGTGCCATCCCCTCGCCTATATATACTCTTCTCTTGTGTACCTGCATTTGTCACTCCTCGAAAGCCCAACAAATTCATAGCACCCGGAGCTTTTTTTGCAACTCTTTTCTTTCATCGCGAAACTTGTGTTTTCTTTGTCGCTTTTCTGTGGTCTATTGCAGGCCTTTTTCGTTGATGAGGATTCACGCGGATCAGGCAAAATCTTTCCAAGCGTCTTGATTGAAAAAAAAAATGTTTGTCTTTTTTTGAAAAATCCGAAAAATGTTGCTAAGAAATATTTTAGAAAGTCTTTTCGAAAAGCAAATTTTTGTCATTCCGATCCTAAATTTTTCTGACAGCTCCGTTAGAATGAAAATTTACTGCCAAAATTATGAAAATTTTGACATTATCCAAAAATATCTATTTTACCGTTTTCATCAAAATATCGACGTTTTT
The DNA here is from genome assembly GCA_963921915.1 of Hyposoter dolosus. Lineage (NCBI taxonomy): Eukaryota > Metazoa > Arthropoda > Insecta > Hymenoptera > Ichneumonidae > Hyposoter > Hyposoter dolosus. The sequence continues at coordinate 14,521,564 of OY998132.1, read as the reverse complement.
TCAACTACATTTCATTTTCAGTGTTGGTTTGGCTTTGCATTTCCGCTTCTATGACCCAAGAACAATTCTTCTTCTCAATATTCTCTCCGAACATCGTTATGGCTTCATTTTGCTTCGTCACAATCCGTCACGATCGATCCCACGTTAAGAAACCGCGTGTTAGGAAGAAGCAAAGATTTCCCTCTGCTGTAGTGGCACGTATACTCGTTGCGGAGGATCTTGAGCAACTTTTCTTCTCATTGTCACGACTCGAGCAGGTTGTATATAACTTTTAAGTTTTATCCTCGAATCCCCTCGTCGAACGACTCGTTGCATGGACAAGTGTCCACCCAACCGATCTCACTCGTGCTGGTTGCTTTATTTCCGAGGTCATCGCTGAAGCCACACTTTATTAAGTTTTCCCATCGATGAAAACTAAATTTTGTCGCAGAAAAGATCGATATTTTGTTTGATACGTTCAACTAAACGTTTTTTTTTTTAAATCCCAAAAATGCTGCCATTGCAGCAAGAAATATTCTAGAAAGTTTCTTCGAAAAGCAAATTTTGTTTCCTCATAGAGGAAGCTATGTGACGGTGAAATTTTTTTTTTTCCCAGTTTTCAATGTCAATGTGCTTACAATGTCCCAAAACATCGAAAAATCATATCTAGAAAAAATGTCCGGATGTGTGTGTGTGTGTATGTTCTGGCATTGGAAAATTCAAACGTTCATAACTCGAGAACGGTTTGAGCTACAGGGCTCCCGTTTTGCACAGATCTGTACAATCTCTTCATTCTCTGAGAATTTTGTTGGAATTGCTAGAAAAATACGAATTCTACGGCATTTTGAAACTTTCAAAAAAGGGTGTCGACGCTCTAACTTCCGCAAATTTCAAGATTTATTACTAATTTTTTTTTTTATTAATAGAGTATCTTAATAGGAAGGTTGGTATTGAATTTGGAAAACATCGGTTGAACGGTTTAAAATTTATGATTTTTCGAATTTTACGAAAATCTAAGTTTTTCGAAAAATCGTCTAACCGCTTTTTGTCATTCCAATCATAAATTTTGCTGACATTTCCGTTGGAAACCAAATTTACTGCCATAATGATGAAAATTGTGAAATTATCCAAAAATATTTATACTTTATCGTGTTTATAAAAAAATATCGACGTTTTTTCAACAAAATTTAATTTGCAGTGCAGTAATGGTGCTGGAATTTGTTCTCGGCTGTAAAACCGTCGATTAATGTTTTTTTTTTTTTTTTAAACGCTCTCTATTAGTGCGTGGAGAAGAATTTACCAATAGCCACAAAACTATTCATAACGAGCTCTCGGCTCGTTAACGCACAAACTCCCCACACAATCCGCACATTGTTTTCCCTAATACATCGCTCGTGCCTTGTAAATATTCCTTGTATATTTTTTTCGAGCTACGTGCAGAATTCACGAATGGATGTGTAACTTTTTAAAAATAATTAACAAGCCTGAACATTCTCCTTTGTTTCATCGAGTGCATTGGAAAAATCGTTGGAATTCCAAATTGGTGAATCCTTGTAAAAAAATGCCAGTATCCAGCGATGATTACGCGCTGGAATTTAGCGCGATGGTATCCTCGACTAATAATGCCACCATAGCCTGAAATATCCATCTCGGCTCGTTCGGAAAAAATGATGAAATACGAGAAATTCTATTTTGTTATCCCGTCAGTTCGGATTTTTTTGTTTCTTGCTTTGTAGATGGAAATATATTTGGATATTGTTGAGATTTCATGGAAAAGCGAGTTGGTCGTTATCTGACGATTTGCCGCAGCTGCTTAGCGCCCGGGAAAGTGTGCTCGAGATTCTTTTCAATTGATCCAGAGGGCGTTTGAGAAGTAGCTGTATCAAGAATGCTCGTCCAGCAGCAATGACAGTCTTGATCGCGAGCCTCGGCATTGTCTGACTAAGCCGCAACGTTTGACGCGGCATTCAAGTCGCTTTTATCTACTTGCTTGACTTTGCACTCGAAAAGCTCGTTCGCTCGTAGCTCATTCATTTCCTCTCGTCCTCGCTCGCGTCTTTGCTTCCTTTTCGCTCGCGCCCTTTCCGCACTCGAGGGGGACAAATACGTCAATACTTCTCGAGAAATCCAGAAGTAGCTCTCCGCCCGGTAAGACCAATCGAAAAGTCTCGGCGTTGGAAAGTATAAAGAGCCCAAGATTCAGTTGAAATGCCGTGCTGTATGGATTGTAAGGGTGTCGAAACTTCAAGAATAAGACCAAGACAATGCTGCTGACGCGGTTTCGAGGCTTCGCGTTTTATGAAGAAAGCCTCAGCGGAGAACGAGCAATGGCGGTTATAGATTCCCAACTCCCACGTGAAAGGGAAATCCTTTCACGAGCCTTTTCAAACTAAAAATATATCACGACGATAAAAAAAAACTGAAACGCAAAAAAAAAACGAGGTGAAGAACTGTATTTTTTATTTTCGGAAGCTTTGAGCATCGTGGATCTTGAGCATCTTGAGGAAGCAATTTGCAAATTTCAATTTGCAGCGTTTTTTGTATTTGCATTTAAATTATATAATTTCGACAACTTTTCTAGAAAGTTACAAACAATATCTTACAAATTTGCAGAAATTAGAGCGGTTGGACGATTTTTCAAAAAACTCAGATTTTCGTAAAATTCGAAAAATCATTAAATTTAAACCGTTCCACCGATATTTTCCAAATTCAATACCAAACTTCCTATTATGATACTCTATTTATAAAAAAAAAAAATGAGTAATAAATCTTAAAATTTGCGGAAGTTAGAGCGTCGACACCCTTTTTTTGAAAATTTCAAAATCCCGCAGAATTCGTATTTTTCTAGCAATTCCGACAAAATTTTCAGAGAATGAAGAGCTTGTACAGATTAACATCTGTGCGAAACGCGAGCTCTGTACCTCAAACCGTTCTCGAGTTATGAAACGTTTAAATTTTACAATATCAGAACGCACACACACACACACATCCGGACATTTTTTCTAGACACGATTTTTCGATGTTTTGGGACATTTTAAGGACATTGACGTTGAAAACTAGAAAAAAAAAATGTCACCGTCATATAGCTTTCTCTTTGAGGAAGCAAAACATGCAACGTTTCTGATGCGAAACAAAACGTAGTTGCAATATTTCTCTATTACTTTGATTCACGTGCCATCAATACCGAGTTCGAACCGAATCGAGTTCCGAATCAGCAGAAAATTGAGTAAAATTTGAAAAATCGTTTCTGCGACGATAAAAGTAGAAAAAATCATGCTGATTAATTACTCGCAGTCATATAATTAACGATCGCCCAATAAATTCAACAAAATGGTGAAATTGTCTGGCTAGCTGCTTCTCGATAAATTCCAGTTTCGATTTCATCCTCAGTGCGATTCCATTTTCTCCAAGTGTGTGAGTATATGTGACATGGATTAAATTTGTGGTTCAGGTTCCTAGTGTCCCGCAGGTGTAACATATTTTCGTTGGGCACAGCAGACTCTGTAACGACAAACCGTATCGACAAACCACACGAGCCAAACTTTGCCCTTCCTTCTCTTCCCTTGCTCTTTTTAGTCTGGACAGTATTTCCGGATTTTTACGTTACGTCATTGTCGTCGAAACGCTTAACCATAATCCCGTGTACCAAATCAAAATAACATTTCCTTAATTGTGTTGCAAAGCCAATATGTGCATAGAGCAATCGTACATATTCGAGCAGGTGTAATATTCCAAAAATTTTCGTCACACGATGTTCGGGGAGAGCGACCGCAGAATCCCACTGGTTGGACAAATGATAAACGATAACAGCTCCGCTCGTTTGTCATATCCGGTTCGTGGATTCCGGTCTAATATCACGGCCACAGTAATACGTTTTTTAATACTCGTGCATGATAACATTATGATTGTCATTTCCACTGTGGAAATTTCACATTTTTCCAAAACCCTCAAAACGTTTTTGCCTTTATTTATTTATTGTTGTTTGGTCAATAATGTTTTTTATGTTTTCTGTGTTTACGAACCTACTGGCTCTTCTCTCGTTCACGATCTCGTCGTTTTGTGTCGATGATTTTTATTAATTTTTTAATTGTCAATTTTTGTTGAAATATTTTTGGATAATTTCAAAATCTTTATAATTTTGGCAGTATATTTGTTTTCTAACGAAACTTTCAGCAAAATTTACGATTCGAGAGACTAAAATTTTTTTTCGCCTGGATATTTTCATATAATCGTGGAAGCTCGATCACGAAAGGAACCTTTTTGATATATTTTGTTCTCCCGAGAGTTTTCGGTAAAAACGTCACTTTTATGGATATTCGCAAAGTTCACGATTCCAACGATAAAAATCTGCTTTCTGAAGCGTTTTTATAGAATATTTCTTGCTGCAATGACAACATTTTTGAAATTTTTCAAAAAAACGTTTATTCGAACGAACCCAACGAAATTTCGATCTTTTTCGACAAAATGTTGTTTTCAGTCTGCTCGATTTTTATCCTGGCTGAATATTTGTCTTGGGAAAATGAATTATTATCCAGTTAAAAAGTGTGCGAGCCTCCAGGACGACCAAGTGCGGGTAGAGGCTAAGCGATCCGCACACCTGTACAATGTTTAGTACATCAATTTTTAAAAAGTTATAGTCTCAGGTACACCAGTGTGTTTATCCAATCGTTCCTTCTCTAGATTTCCCTTGGGTCATATGTCTCATCCGCGTTAACGTATAAGTGTCTTGGCTTGTACAAAAGAAAGTGAAAAAAGAAGGAGCGAGAGAGAGAGGGAGAGAGAGAGAGAGAGAGAGAGAGAGAGAGAGAGAGAGAGAGAGAGAGAGAGAGAGAGAGAGAGAGAGAGAGAGAGAGAGAGAGAGAGAGAGAGCGAGAGAGAGAGATAAAAGAGGAAGGGAGGGAGGGAGGTTCGTCTCTGCGATACTGCGTAGGGCAACCGAGCTCCGTGTTATGTGCTCGAGGATATAGGGCAGCTCTAGCTTCGTAAGGGCATAAAAGTATAACGGAGTCAGACGTAGGAATGGTCCACAGGGTAGGCTTTCCAAAGATCGCCTCTGCGTTTTCAAAACACCGCGGAGTACGCTGTTGGGTATTATTTCCCAAGTGGCCTCATAACGCGATTTTCATTCTTTTTCACATCCTCGAAAACAGACAAGTTTCGCTTTGACAAGAGCACAACGAAACAGCAACGACGTATTCTTGATTTTGAGCCTCGAAAATCGAGGAATCGTGCGTGGATTACTGAATAGAAATAAAACATTCAAAATGAAAAAAAAAATTTAGTAATTAACTCATTTTTTTTCACGTTTGTTAAAAAGAAAATTTTTCTATGGATACGTTCGACTAAACGTTTTTTTTAAATAAACCCAAAAATCTTGTCATTGCATAAAGAAATATTTTGGAAATTTGGAAAGCAAATTTTTGTCGTTCCAATCGTTAATTTTGCTGACAGTTCCGTTAGAAACCAAACAAAAACTGTCAAAATAACGAAAATTTAGAAATCAACTGATTTTTTTGACATTCATTGAAAAGAAAATTTTCATGAATACTTTCGACTAAACTTTTTTTTTAAATAATCCGAAAAATGTTGTCATTGCAGCAAGAAATATTCTGGAAAGTTTCCTTGGGAAGCAAATTTTTGTCATTCCAATCGTAAATTTTGCTGACAGTTTCGTTAGAAACCAAAACAAACTGTCAAAATAACGAAAATCTTGAAATTATCCAAAACTATTTACTTTACCATGTTCAACAAAATATCAACATTTTTCCACCAAAGTTTCATGTCCAGTATTTATAAGAAAATTTTTTTATTCCCGAATGAAAAGCTCGTCGATGGAACCCAACAGAATCCTCTTTAATTTCTCGTGCTCATTATATATCTGTACGTGGCAAATTATAAACAATAAAAAAACTAAAAAAATATACATACTCAAGCCGAAGATGCTTGTTTGAAAGTTGGCTCGCGCGAGATGCTGAGAACTTTCCACTTTTCGTTTGCCGTGAAGAAGAACGAGGAGGGAGGAAGGGGTGGCGAGAATTCTTTTCACACCCTTACGCACGATCCACCTTTTTCTTCCTTTCGTTTTTTGTTTCTTTTCATTTTTATTTCACACTCCAAAGTCTTTGGCCTCTTCCGTCTCCCGTTTTTTCTTATAGAGTCCTCTTCTTCTTCTTCTTCTTCTTCTTCGAGTCTATATCGACGAAACTGAATTACATGTTTTGAGCGAAGCTACCAAAGCTCTTGTACGGAGAAAGAATGAAAATGGGAGTTTCTCTCGCGCTGTTGGCTGGCTGGCTGCACTGACAAAATTCGTACAGTGCTATCGCTCTTTTGTATATTTATGTATATATATGTTTATATCCGTCGAGGCTGCTTGCCTGCTTTGGAACGACGATGAGGAGAAAAACTTTTCCATTTTAAATAAGAATAAATTCAGATTCCAATGTTCATCGTGCGAGACCGCACAGAGAAGGAAAAACTTGTAAAAAATAAATAAAAAAAATGAATCGCTCTACCGCACGGTCTCGTACTATTTTACAATCGCGCGAGAGGGAGTTGTGATCGCGTGTACTGTGTCACGTTCGGTACAGAGAAATCATATACAGAAACGAATAGGAAGAGAAAAGTGAAGAAAGAAAAAAAAAAAAAAGCAAGGAATTTTTCGTGAGTAAGAAAAGGCGATAATATCCCCAAGGCCCTCGAAAATCTAACTCGGAACATGAAACTTTCACTCGCTCGTTCTCTTCTCCCGCATATGAATTTCGCACTCTCGCCCCATCGCTTTATTTATTTCTTTTTTCACATCTTTTCACCCTTTTTTTCTTCCAACTTTTTTATTTTAATCTTCGTTTCCATTCTGGTCTCGAGCCTCCGTTCTTGCAACTGTGCGGTGAGCACGATCTTGGGAATTCGTCAAAATGTCTGCGCGCGACGTCGTTGCATTTTTACGAAAATTTGACAAATTTTCCTTGCTTTGGATATTTTTTGTAGAATCGTGTAGTTGTGAATTGAGAAGTTGGGATGAGTTTCTCGTTCGAAAAAGTTACATTTTCATATGCCAATAAATTTTTTCACCGCGTTTTTGAAAAATTTTGGAAAACAATTGATTTTCCTTGATTTTCCACGTTTTTTTGAACCTCCCAGTTGATCTCATCACTGTGCACTGTTACATAGGAATCTCGGTTGGTCCTTTCTGCTACGATTTCCCCAGGAGATGTTTTTTGTTGCTCCTTGGACGTGTTAGAGGAAAAAAAATCGTTGAGATTTCAGCTCACGAGTTTGGCTCGTGAGTACAGCAAGCGCATGGAGCAAGAGAGCGAGAGATTTCTCTCTCTCTCTCTCTCTCTCTCTCTCTCTCTCTCTCTCTCTTTCGGGTTCTCTGTCTTTCTCATCTCCGTTTTCTCGGAGGTTGCATCGACAAAAAGGCGCTTGTTTTTCGCTGACGATCGATCAATCGAGAAAACTGGGTGTGGAGCGAACGAGGTCAGTAAACGACACGACCACAAGGTTTCGAAAAATAAAATAAAAATGAAAAACAAAAAACAGAGTACACACACAGCATCCTGAATGGAATCGAGCGAGGCTGATGAAACGTCGGCTCCGGAGGATTTTCTTTGATTTTTTTTTACCTCTAAATGTTGCAAAAATTGATTATTTCGTTTCGGGTCACGGTCACCATTTTTGGTCAACGCGAAGATGCAAACGACGATTTTCCGACATTTTTTTACCGCTTGAAAAAATGAGAGTTTCCGGGTCATCCAGACTCACGCGATGCTAGAGACTGTTTGTTGTATTTTTGTGTTTCATGAAACAATCAATTTTGCATTAGACGTCCATCCCACCCGGAGGAACCTTGATGACATGTTAATTAAATTGATTATATCATGGCTGCGATAAACCTTATCAATGACCATCCTCTTATGGGCATGTTCGAGCTCTAGTTAAATGGAAATACAGCGACGGATAGAGAGCTCTTATCGCTAAGCAAAATGATGTGGTTGCCGAGCTTCGTTCCATTCTAGTCACGACTAATCCAAGTACCTCGAACCTACATCTCTATTTTCCTCTCTTCCACTCTCTCTCTCTCTCTCTCTCTCTCTCTCTCTCTCTCTCTCTCTCTCTCTCTTTCTCGCTTTGGTTGATTCTTTCTCGGTCCCTCTCGTTGCAGTGATCTCCTGACGATTTGTTAGCGCTTCGGCACATGTTTGAATTGTTCACTGATGCATTTATCCTGTCTCCGTAGCCCGGGGATTTTCATCTCAGGCAAATTTTCCCATCCACACTGTATCCGACATATTGCTTAGTAATTCCGCCCAGAGAACCGCATGGCAAAATCCTGAACCGTTGAATAAATTTTCAAGGATTGCAAAACCATTAAAAACCAAAGAATTGACGTGAATTTTTTTCAGAAGCAATTCATGCAGAGAATTTATTCAACATTTAAATCTTGGGACGAGTTTTTCCTTCAATGATTTTGAATCATAAGTTTTGCAACGTGTCTGCTTATTGTTGCAATTTCTCACCGACTTACATTTCTCGTGTCAAACAATTAATATCCCGATACCTGGCGACAAATGTTATTATTCTCCTGCCAAGGTGAACCAGCCAGGTGCGAGGAGACACACCGACACCAAGAGATTCGAGTGCAAACTAAAATTATGTGTGAGAGCAAATGACGACGTGTTGTCGACTTCTCTTCAGTGCTTTTCGTATACATTCGCTTCGTACAGTGTTCTCTCTCTCTCTCTCCTCTCTTTCTCTCTCTCTCACTTTCCCTGGATGGTGGATCCGGTTTGTTGAGAAATTTTGGTTGAATCGCTTCGAAAATTACAAGGAAATTCCGCCTTGAAGTTGCTGGAATATAGGAGACACAGAGAGGCATGTGCATACCGTTTGGTAAAGATGAAGAGCCCGAGCTCATGCTGAACTGCCATCGCTGCTTTTCCCATAAAGCGAAAGACTAATAATCATATATATATTTAGAGACGCGTCTCGAGGTTCATGCAGAGTATCGAAAAGATAGTTTCCAAACAGCGAGAAACTAGGCGATTTTGCCAAATTTTTTTTTAAATTTTTTGAATTTGGAAATTTCGAAAAAATTTTTTTGAATTTTTGAAAAATTAAATTAGAAATTGAAACCCATTGGGAAAATGAACTTTTTCGTATCGTCATCAAATTTCTTAAAAACCTAGAAAAATCAAGTGCGAAATGGAGAAAAAAAAATCCTGCGAAAAATGAACTTTTTGGGACTATTTTACGAACCCATTCAGGTGGTCAAAAACCATGGGGCTTTTCCATGGTTTTAAGGCAAAGAACGTCAACGTAAGCTGCTTAGGAACAATGCGGTAAAGACGAGAAAAAAAGTCTGACATTTCATCGAGTCTTCTCGACAGTTGATGGCCTGCAGTGGTACGTGCGTTAAATGTCGTAACCGGTGCAGCTTTGAAACGAAACGACGCACAGATCACGTTATGGAATCGGGTTATCCAGAGCGAGAAATCCGCAGACCTGACCACCGCGTATATCGAAACATACGCGTTAATATATACATATGTATATCTCGACAAATGTGTACTGTTTCTATCTCACGTTTCTCTCTTGTTATTCACGAAAATCCAAACGCGACAATATCTCTGGGTGACGTTCGCCAGGTTGGAGTCAAGCCTATTAATCAGAATGTTCGGTTACAGCTCGTGAAGTTCGAGTCATATGCGAATATCCATAAAACTGAAATTTCTACTGAAACTCTGGCAAGTTGAATTGCACGGAACGAAATGTATAGGAAAAAGGTTCCTTATTCAGATTCGTGATCGAGCTTCGACGATTATACGAAAACGTTCGGGCAAAAAAAATATTTGCTTCAGTAAAATTTTGTCGGAAAAGATCGATATTTTGTTGGATTACGATCGACTAAACGTTTTTTTGAAAAATCACAAAAATGTTGGCACCGCAGCGAGAAATATTCTGGAAATTCTCTTCGGAAAGCAAATTTTTGTCATTCCAATGATAAATTTTTCTGACAGTTCCCTAAGAAACCAAATATACTGCCAAAATTATGAAAACTTTGAAATTATCCAAAAATATTTACTTCACCGTGTTCATAAAAAAATATATCGACGTTTTTCCAACAAAATTTCATTTCTAGCGCGTTGGAAAATGATTTGTCATTCCGATCTCTCTCTCTCTCTCGGTCCATAGCAGAGAATAATAATCTTATGAGGAAATATGATAGAAAAAAGGTGTGTGTGTGCCATCGAGTGGAAAAGGTACTTTTGGTTGAAATAGTCATGCTGAGCAAGAGTGATGTCGAGAGTGTGTAAGCTCCACACGTATTGGAATGACGCGGACGGAATGAGAAAGTTTAAGTGGGAATAACATAGAAAAGGAATTGAGAAGGATGAGAAATCCGAGGAGTTAATTCCACGTGAAAGCCTCGGTTATATGATACAAATTCCTGTCTGCCAATCTCGTTCTATTTGGCCATTTCTCTTTCGCCAATTCTTTCACTCGTAGAATTCTACGTTTTCTGTCTTTTGCGTTTTTTTTTTTTTTATCGCTGAGACCTCGGCAAGAAAATACGCTCGTGCGTTCGCAGTGCAGAAAAATCGAGCTGCTATCAATCCCTTTAAAAAAGCCCAGAACGAAAGGGCACAGTAAAAAAAAAAAAAAAAAAAAAAAAAAAAAAAAAAAAAAAGTTGCAGGAAGAAAATAAAAGTTCCAGGAAGAAAGTTTACGATTTCACCTGGTGACTAAGCACGGAAGCGAAGCGGGAGAACAATCGTATGCCAGAGAGTCCAGAACTGTGATGCGAAAGTGGATTCTCTCTTTCTCCTGCTTCTTCCGGCCAGAACGAATAACCCAACGTGTATTATACGAGATTGGCAGAAAGCTGTAAAAGTACCAGAGTTTACGTCCGGATGAGCTCTCCTGGGTTTCTCCCAAGATGTCGGTACGGATTTCGCGGTTGGAACTACTTTCATGCGAACCTCTCCACGCGTGCTGCGAGATAGTTAACTTTATCGGAGAGATTGTAAAAATCTCCAAGTTCCTAAACAACTCGCTGAGAAAGTGGATTAAGACGATTTAAGTAGTGAATAGGCAACTTGCTCGATGGATCAATCGCCTTTCTTTTCGATCGATTACAGTTCAACGATCGCTACGATTATGAATATATAAGAATTCATTTAACAATTCACTGAAAACGAAATTTCGTCGAAAACGATCGATTTTCTGTTTAAAACGTTCAACTAAACGTTTTTTTTTTTTTAAATCCCTAAAATTTTGTCATTGCAGCTAGAAATATTCTAGAAAGTCTCTTCGGAAAGCGAATTTTGTCGTTCCAATCGTAAATTTCCTGACATTTCCGTGAGGAACCAAATACACTGCCAAAATAGCGAAAATTTTGAAATTATCCAAAAATATTTAGTTTACGATGTTCAACAAAAATATCGACGATTTTTAAACAAAATTTCATTTCCAGCGAAGGCAATCCTCGAAATTTCAACTCGCCAAGTTTATGGCCGATGAATTTCAAAAATTCTCGGAATTCGACATCAAAATCGAATAAATTAAACATAATCCAAAATTACGCGTCCCAACCGTAATTGCGTTAATATCGGGCAGTAAATCTTCGATTCCAATAAATCTGCAGCCCCAACGGAAAACTTTTTAGTTGAATCGCACAGAAATCGATTTAGCATTCTCGAGATTCCAATCGGCATATACAACGATTTTCAGCAATATTTTATCGAGTCGATGATTCACAGACAGAGAGACTAAGAATCGAATAATGAGAGAAAGAGAAACAAGAGAAAATTCTTCATCGGCTCGTTGTGTGTCGCATGAGCAGCTGGTATTTTGCTTGAGATTTTGGCACAAAGTTTCCCAGATTCCGGTCGCGCGTGTATTTTTCGGCCGCCCAACTATCGAGCTTCCGAAAACTTTACTACAAATTGACTTCTTCCTGCAGAAAAAAAAAACTGCTCTCGCGTCCACGGACTCTGATAAACTCTTTGCTATTTTTATTGCAAAAAAACGCATGAAAAGCCACAAAAATAAAAATCTTCATTCGACCATTGAATCAAAACGTATGTAGATTTCGTAAATTTCGTACATTTTGTACATTTCGATGTATGTCCATGAAACGTTATGCAATCTGGCATTCGAAATATTTGAGTGGAACATCCTGCTGGCACAAATGTTGCGTGAAATTGTTGGCAACCCTCTTTAATAACTCTTGGTGCCTTGTAAAAAGTGCCACGTGCTGTGTTATAATATCGTAATATTTCAAGCAGCATGTGTGAATTTATGAGATCTTTGCAATAATCCAATTTCTCGAATCCCAAATGCCACGACGTTCTCTTTTTCATTTTTTATTGTTTTGATCGACGTGCTGACTCGTCTCGTTTGGATTTAGCAATAAAAGCTCGGAGTCTGTTTTCGTTAAAACTTTTCGAAATTTGGAAAAAGGGACCTAGAAAATTTTCCACGTTCATTCACATCGATCGAGAGAGACTTTATTTGCAATTGCTAATCTCCATTTATCTTTCTATTTCATTAAATACAATATACCACCCAAAATCGCCTCGAGAAATAATCCAGAGTCTTGCTTCCGGTGGTTCAGGCTTTTCCTTCGTATCCAATCCTGCTCCGAGTCTTCCAGCAGTCGAACTTGCCAACTTCCGACTGTATATGATTGCACAGCCACGTTCCTCCCTTCGCGTTCTCTTATTTGGTTCTCTGATGTGCGTTTAATAACTGCCAGGAGCTATAAACGCTTCGATGGAGTCCTCGAAAGATTTAGACTGACTGAAAATAATTTTACGAGTAAAATAGAAGAAAAAAAACAGAAATTTTGTTTTTTTTTTTTGACTTTCGGGAGATCGCGAGAATTTTTCGTTCCGAATGAAATTCTCGGGCAGCTGGGCATCTGCAATTGCTCGGAAATCTACTTCCGAAGCCATATATTTATCGAGGAAAGTAAGAAGAAGGGGCAAAGTCCCGAAAGGCCAAGACTAAGTGAAATTAGCACGTCCTAGGTGTTCTCAAGGGACGTGTTGATAACAGTAAAGCTCGAACCGCCTACACCGCACCGGAGAGATTACGAAGTGAAGCGAGAATAGTTTTCGTACTGTTCAACCTTCTAATGCCTGCTCCTATAGCTTCTCATACAGAGAATAATAAAGCTCCTGAAGGTGGAGGATCAAAGTTGAGGAATAAATGATAAAAATTGATTAACCCTTAATAGTCACACCTCCAGATTGTGACGTAATAGTCTTTGGCGGTGTTGTCAACCTCACTCACTTTGGAAGGCGATAAATAGTTGAAAAATCGTAAAAAAAAAATCAAATCAAAATACTACAATGTATTTTCAACCCTTGAGTAACGACCATGATGATTGTATTTAATTCGTGCAATTTTTAATATTAAAAAAATGTCGAAAAAAAAAAATTCTGCAAAAATGACTTTTTTTTACAAAAAATGATGCAGAAATTGTAATTTTAAATTTAAAAGAAAAAAAATCGTTTCATAAGTCCGAAGTAGCATGCTTTCAGGTGGGACTGATTAAATTAGCGACCGTTCCAAAAAGTATACCCCAGGTTTTACACCGTCCGCTTCATACGGCTTTCAAAACTGAACTAACGGGCCCTTTCCAATAATACCGACGAGACTCCCTACTAGAAGGTTCAAATTACCGATAGAAAGTGTCATAATTCCCATTTTCTCAAAATTTCTATTACTTATCGTCGGTCGAAGGCGACTGGGGTAAAATTGATCCCATGTGACCATTGAGGGTTAAACGATAATCATAAATATTCAAATGTTTATCGATTGGAAATAAAAAAGTAAATAAAACACCGATTCCACATTGAAAACTTTCTGTTCCATCGTTTTTTTTAATTTTCTCAAAAATCTTCGTTGCAGCATCGAGCATCCGGTTGGCGAATCAAACACGTATTTGCGTGTCGAAAGCTCGCGCTGAGCTTCAGCTCTCGAGATTTACGAGAGGACAGATTTGCCTCGCTGATAAGATGGCGCCAGGGGTGGATAAGGAGAGATAAGTTTTACGTGGTTCGCGTCACGTTGGCACTTTCCGCTTTGGTATAAAACAAAACATACAAAAAAAAAGAGAAAAAAATTAAAAAAGGAAAATCTTACGATCGCTCGTATTCTCACGATTCCGCCATCGTTCCTGCTCGCTCGTTGCTCTATTTCCCCATTCTCTTACTCACCCTGTTTTGCTTTGTCTTGCATGCTTTTCCTCCTGCTGGCAATAACGCATCGGCTTTCAAATCGCTGGCACGCCAAATAGAGCACTTCGTATCACGCCAAAACGCCCTAAATATCTATGCCTTTTTCTCATGTCGTTAATATATACGTGTATATATTGATGCAGATATTTATTTCAGTACTTGGGACAAAAGACTGCTGTGGGGTTCGTCCCTTGTCAAGCTCCCGAGAAAAACAGCATTCCACATTTGGACTCTTCCACTGAAAACAAAATTTTGTCGAAAAAGATCGATATTTTATTGGATACGTTCGTCTTGACGTTTTTTTTTGAAAAATCCCAAAAATTGTGTCATTGCAGCAAGAACCATTCTAGCAAATCTCTTCGGAGAGCAAATTTTTGACGTTCAAATGGTAAATTTTGCTGACAGAAAATTTTGAAATTACCCAAAAATATTTAGTTTACCGTGTTCAACAAAACATCGAGGATTTTTCACAAAATTTCATTTCCATTGTTTAAACCTTTTTATTTTCATTCCTAACACGGTCCTCGTTTTAACAACATTATTTTGCAGCTTTTCTTGCAACACTGCCGAGATATTTCCAAATCGCTTTCTTGGTTGGTAAGCAGAGCAGAGACGGTAGAGAGCTCAGTCGTTCATTCATTCATTCATTTATAAATAACTTCATCGCAACACATCGCCCCCAAATAATCGCGCAACCGAAAACATAAACAATAATTTAAACAACTCCAAATAGTCGTAAAACAAATAAAATAATTATTCACCGAGGATCTCTGCACACATGTTTGATCAGAAAAAGCCGAAGGCAAACTGTAACTGAATGTAAACAAAAGAACATCAAATACCTATAGAACTACTACGGGTTAATTGGCATAATGAGGAAAACAGAAAAACAGCCTCTTCGTTGAGCTCGATTGACGAGGGTGCTCGGTGTATGGCCAAGCGGGTCACCCAACCGAGTATTAACGGCGCCGGAGGCTGCTCAACGCTGCGTCTATCGTTCGCCATATATTCTGGATGTATTTATTGATGGCTCGAATGGCAAGTGATTCTGCATAGAATAGACATTAGTTTTTATAATTAACAATTTTATTATTTGTCGGCGTATTTGTTATTTGTTATTATTTTTGATTATTGATCGGCGTAAAAAAATGAGTAACATAATTGCGTTAAAAGTTTCTCCGCGTGGATGTCAACGTTCATGGGAACGTGTGAACGCGGTCACAGACAAGTTTCTCCACAACTCTCTTGGGCCCAAGAACAAGCAAACACGTTCCATTATTTTGTCCATTGCCTTGAGTCGACGCCGGAGCTAAGTCAAGATTATACATTGTCTAAGGAATTGGACAGTTAGGCGTTTCGTGCTTTGGTACAAAAAATTGCATTTTTTTCACAATTAAATAAAAAAAATTTTAATTTGCCAATTGCTTGATCAAGATGCTCAAGATGCACGATGCTCAAATCTTCCTCAATGAGGAACTATATTTTTTGAGCTTTCTCATAGAGGAAACTTTGAGGAGCAATTAGCAATTTGCTAATTTCAATTTGCGACGTTTTTTGTATTTGCAATTTAATTATATAATTTCGACAACTATTCTAGAAAGTAAAGAGGCAGTACAGACTTGTATACAATATCTTCCGAAATTTGCAGAAATTAGAACGGTTGGACGATTTTTCAAAAAACTCAGATTTTGTAAAATTCAAAAAATCATAAAATTTAAACCGTTCAACCGATATTTTCCAAATTCAATACCAACCTTCCTATTATGATACTTTATTTATAAAAAAAAAAAAATAGTAATAAATCTCAAAATTTGCAGAAGTTAAAGCGTCGACACCCTTTTTTGAAAATTTGAAAATGCCGTAGAATTCCTATTTTTTTTAAATTTCCAAAAAAAAATCTCAGAGAATGAAGAGCTTGTACAGATTAACATCTGTGCGAAACGGGAGCCCTGTAGCTGAAACCGTTCTCGAGTTATAAACGTTTGAATTTTCCAATGCCAGAACATACGCACACACACACACATCCGGACATTTTTTCTAGATATGATTGTTTCGATGTTTTGGGACATTTTACGCACATTGACATTGAAAACTGGAAAAAAAAATTTTCACCGTCACATTGCTTTGTCTATGAGGAAGCGAAAAATGGCTGAACATAGAAAACAAATAATGGGCCAGACAACAATTCCCTATTTTTTCCTAATTTTCTTCGAATACAAAATAGTACGTGTAGTACATGGTTTAGGACATGGGCTGCTGTGGGGAGAGAAACAGAGGCGGAGCTTATGGTAAATTTGCTCTGATATATTCGCAATCCATTGTTTCGACTTGCCCAAATATTCGAAGCTTTCGTGGCATAACTGTAATGGCTCTCTTCCCGGTCGGCGTTATCCAATTGTCTCGTAAGATAATGGCGTATTCTATTTCATACGCCTACATTATTTGTCGAGCTATTACAACGGTTTATCTCCGTATGTGCTTTTGCTTTACCAACTGTTTAAGCCAAATGGAGGAAATTTCGCGTTGTCTCGTGTGTTTGTTTATCTGATGGGAGCCGTGAAGTCGTTCTGATTACGGCCTCCGTTACTCGGAGCGAACAATTTCGTTATTTGTATAAAATAAAGAAATATTCAAAATTCAGTACAAACAAAAAATACGAATTTTTACATTGAAAAATTTCCTTTTCATTCGTAAAACAAAAAAAAAACGAAAAATTGCAATAAATTTCTGAGCAAGGAAGATTTTTCCAGTTTTCCTTGACCCCCGTACAAATCCAATGGGCGGTGTATCAAGAAAGAACGGCAGGAACAAGCAGAAGAACAGTAAAGTGGAGTTAAAGTAATTCGTCAGAGTGAGGATTCGGAAGATTCGTACACGATAATATTTTCCCCATTACTATATAAACAACGACATAGCAGCAAACATTTGGAGGATTTTAAAAAACTTTGCGTTGCTGAACGTAAAGAATTGCAATCAATCATAAAAGCTACACATATCTCTAGCGAGTCAGAAGTCAGACAAACGCGATTCACTGTGAATACATAATAAGAGAACACGATGATTTATGAAAGGAAAAAGAAAAAGTAAATGCACTGATGCCTTTTTGCGGTTGTGCGAAAAAGTACATTTCACATTTATAAGCTCGTCTGGTGGTGGTCCATTATATAACGCAATGCATTACGTGTAACCTACGCTCTTGGATAGACAGACCAGAAGGAAGAAGGAGAACGAGAGAGAGAGAGAGAGAGAGAGAGCGAACGAGAGAAAGGAAAAGAGTGCGATGATGAATGATGATGCACGATCGTCGAGTTTTTTTCCAGAGAACACAGTACGAGCTACCTATGGGGGTTGGAAGACTACGAGGGGTGAAATAGTTGAGCAGGGAACAAGAAAAGCCAGGTGAAGAAGGAACGAGATGCGGGTTCGAGAAAACACCCAGCCAAGCTAGCAACTTTTAAACGAGAACTATAAATCCACTCTCGTCCTTCTTATCGTTTGACTTTTCATGAATTCGTATGGAAAAAAACGGTTACCTTAGAGGACTTGAAATTCTAACCACAAAACAATTAAAAAACACCAAACCAGAACGGCCAGCCCTGCAGTCGGTGTTTGGCGCCGGCGATCACCAACTAACACGTTTCTTTAATTTTCAATTTCATTTTTTTTAACCCTTAGTGGTCACATGGGGATAATTTTACCCCAGCCGCGTTCGACCGACGATACGTAATAGAAATTTTGAAAAAATGGGACTTGTGACACTCTCTGTCGGTAGTTTGAACCTTCTAGGAGGGAGCCTCATCGTTATTATTTAAAAGAGCCCGTTAGTTCAGTTTTGGAAGCCGTAGGAAGCGGACGGTCTAAAACCTAGAGTATAATTTTTGGAACGGTCGCTAATTAAACCAGTCCCACCTGAAAGCATGCTATTCCATACTTATGAAACGATTTTTTTTTTAAATTAAAAATTACAATTTCCGAATCATTTTTTGTAAAAAAAAGGCAAATTTTTTTCCGACATTTTTTTTATATTAAAAATTGCACGAATTAAATATAATCATCATGGTCGTTACTCCAGGGTCGAAAATACATTATTGTAGTATTTTTATTTTATTTATTTTTTCTTCAACTAATTATCGCCTTCCAAAGTGAGTGGCGTTGATAACAGCCCCAATGACTATTAAATCAAAATCTCGAGGTGTGACTTAAGGGGTTAATTTTATTTTTCATGTTTTTTTTTTTTTTTTTTTTTTTTTTTTGCTTTTCACGCGTGCCTGAGTTATTTGCAGGGGGATTCTATTTAATTCAGGAATGATAAGGGCAGATATAAAATATCCCTTTGGAAGCATACGCCAAGGGAAATCGGGACTGTCGCGAGTAATCGAGAGGAACAAGAAAATCCACTTGAACAACACATATGGCGAAAATGCGCTTTGAAGCAGGAGCGTTTTTCCTATCGCCAGTCACACACCCGAACAATCTCACCCTCTCGACCTTGTTCCGCGCTCTCTTCCTCATCTCTTTTTGCTGTCTACCTTTATCTCATGCATTATACAAAAGTCTCTTCTATGTATACGTAAAGCTCGACTAAGTGTGGACGCGCGCGGGAAAAGGAGCAAAGCAGAGGTAGTTCTGCATAGAACATTATCCTCCGACTGCGAGCTATAAAAGATACAAACATGTCGAGCTAACGCGTTTCTCTGCGTTTCGCGCTCAAGATGCTAATTTTTCTTGAGTACGCTTCTGTGTTGCTTTCATTTCTTCAATTTTCTTCAATAATACACCAACAACGAACAACACTCGTTTATATACCAAAAAAATATCACACTCAACTGTCATTAACGAAACTCTACAAAAATGTAAACGCACGAGATATTTTTTAAAAATTAACCACTTGAACATAATGACAATTATTTTATGCAGTGAATCATCAACCAAGATGGTCCAATGTATGACAAAAGAGAGTCATGCTTGAATATCTATTTTGCTTCCTCATAGAGGAAGCTATGTGACAGTGAATTTTTTTTTCCAATTTTCAATGTCAATGCGCTTAAAATTTCCCAAAGCATCGAAAAATCATATTTAGAAAAAATGTCCGGATGTGTGTGTGTGTGTATGATCTGGCACTGAAAAATTCAAACGTTTATAACTCGAGAACGGTTCGAGCTACAGGGCTTCCGTTTCGCACAGATGTTAATCTATACAAGCTCTTCATTCCCTGATAATTTTGTCGGAATTGCTAGAAAAATACGAATTCTACGGCATTTTGAAATTTTCAAAAAAAGGTTGTCGACGCTCTAACTTCCGCAAATTTTAAGATTTATTACTAATTGTTTTTTTTTTATAAATAGAGTATACTAATAGGAAGGTTGGTATGGATTTTGGAAAATATCGGGTGAACGGTATAAATTTTATGATTTTTCGAATTTTACGAAAATCATTGTTTTTCGAAAAATCGTCCAACCGCTCTAATTTTTGCTAATTTTCTAAGATATTGTGTACAAGTCCGTACTTCCTTTTTACTTTCTAGAAAAGTTGTCGAAATTATATAATTTAAATGCAAAAAAAAACGCTGCAAATTGAAATTTGCAAATTGCTTCCTCAAGATGCACAAGATGCACGATGGTCAAAGCTTCCTACATGAGTAAATCAAAATTAAAAACATAGTTCCTCATAGAGAAAGATTTAAGCATCGTCCATCTTGAGCATTTTGAGGAAGCAATTTGTAAATTTCAATTTGTTTATAAATAAATTCAAGTTTTTCCTGGTTTTTTTCTGGTTTTTAGTGTTCAAATGAGTTTTCCATGGATTAGATGTACATAAAATGAGATTTCTCAGATACAATTCTCTTCCTTACGAGAAAACGAAAAAAATGGTGCATGAGAAAGTCCGTTTATCGGCGTGGAGCCGGTTTTATGATCAAGAAAAGCGTGGGCTGTGTTCTGAGCTCAGTTTGAAGGTAATAAAAATAACTGAAAAAGTGTTTGAATATCAAGAGATTGAAAAAGCGAAATTTTGAAAAAATTCGGTAAAACCCTCCAGAGGTTGTCAAAAATGTGACATTTCGATGTAAACTGCAAAAGAATGCATGGGACAGAGTCCGCTTCCAAGGATTAAAGTGCCAATAGCTCTGTGCGAATTCCGCAGCATCACGAAAGCTCATGAGCATCAGTCTCAACGAAGTTGGTTTATTCCTGCACAAAGGGAATCCGCATCCAAGTCCCGCACATGTATCCAATGTGTTTGTTTTCTGGGCTTGAGGACTTGCGAATAACGTCGATAGGATGTTTCATTGTTGCAGGTTAACGCTGCACATAAGCATCTCGTAAAGTTGGTGCTCCGAGAGATTCAGAAGAATGGGACGAAAGCTTGATTCACGCTGGAAAGATAAAAAGCGAGAAATAAGGAGAAAAAGCGAGAGTCTGGGCGGAGGGGCGCGTGTACCAGACTCGGAAACGTGAAATATATTTTCGTCCACGCACGCGTATACACATATAAATATAAATAAACGTATTCATATATGGATATAGAAAAGTTGTCCAGTACATTTTACAGAGTTAGTATGGGGGCCATGAGTTTTTACAGAGTTGAGTTCAGGTTGGCTGGTCTACTCGCCAATCCAAAATGATGATCCACCCGGGAAACAAAGCTCTTCGGCTTTTCGCTGTCAGCCGTTCTTCATGCATTACGCAACGTTGCAACCAACTCAAGCAAGCCTACCCATCTTTATTCTCTGCAGCACCAACATTCTAAACATATATGTGTTCAGCCAACTGTAGCTATATAGCTACAGTATATAGAAACATATACAGGTATATGAATTGGTAAGGGAGCTCAAGAGCTTGTGCCCTGTTGCCGCGTTGGGTTAAAAGGGATAAAAAGGTGTTCGACTCTTTGCTCATCCTTTTACCACGAAAGCCGTTGTTCAAGTTGGAGAAAGAAAGAGAGTAGCAACGATGCTCGTACGAGCTTTAAATACGAACGTTATATACTTTTAATGGCTTAACGTTGCACCGCCAAATGGCGGGAAAGCTCGGCGATTTTGTACACTCGCCCTCGAGCAGATGCAAGTTGTAAAGAGGAAAAAAAAAAAAACGCCAAGGAAAATAAACGCGAAAGATGGACTTGATTTTATGCAGGACGATTATTATAATTATCGTTCCGGATACGAAGCCTTTTTATGCTCATTTTTATGCACCCCTCAATGCGGTCAGAGGCAAAAAAAAAGCTTCCAGGAGTTTCGTGCACTGTTCCACAAGAAAATGGTCAAGAATCTCGCCGAGGATGGAATTAATCATTATTTCCTGTGCGGGGCCGAATGGAAATTGTTATCGATGCCGCTGTTAGGGATTTTTGATTTTTTTTCAGGCAATTTAGTGTCCTGAGAAATTTTGACGTAATAATCGAATTATCTCTCGTGATTTTAGGGGGTAAGTGTTTTTAGAAATTTTGGAAAGATTACCTTCGGCAAAGCTGAAGCCTGCTCTCGTTTATAAATGACTTTTAACCCTTTGCTCAAACAGTACCAGTGCTACGGTAATTAGCGCGTAAGAGTGGGGGGCGGGGCGAAGAGCGGAAGGGAAAGGATAATTTGATCAGATGTGCGGCATTTATGGAGCGCCTCGAGAGCAGGACCCATCTGCTCTCGGCAATGCTCTCTGCAATACGATAGAGGCATATATGCAAGTCCGAGAACCAGCAGAGTACGGAAGTACGTACTTAAACGAGCTTGCATGCACATGGATGCATCGAATGCTCCGCACGGTCACTCGATAATGGCTCGGTTAAGACCAAAGGGAGAACGAAACAGGAGCATGAAATTATTTTGTGGTCTCGGCAACCTAGTCAGCCCTTGGCAAAGTCGCCCTCTTCAATATTTCCATCGACGATACACGTACCTCATTTTTCTAACTACGTCATTTTCATATTGATGGATCGATAACCAAATTTTATCGCTGTTTATCTTTTTTTCCTCGTCAATCAACTGTTTGGCGATTCCGTAAATATTAATGAACGTTTTCATTTTAATCGGCGTGAATTATTTTTCCTGAATAGTCACACCTCCATATTGTGACGTAATTAGTCATTGGGGGCGTTATCAACCCCACTCACTTTGGAAGGCGATAAATAGTTGAAAAATCGTAACAAAAAAAAATTAAATAAAAATACTACAATGCATTTTCAATCCTTGAGTAACGACCATGATGATTGTATTCAATTCGTGCAATTTTTAATATAAAAAAAATGTCGAAAAAAAAATTCTGCAAAAATGACTTTTTTTTACAAAAAATGATGCAGAAATTGTAATTTTCAATTAAAAAAAAAAAAAAAATCGTTTCATAAGTCCGAAGTAGCATGCTTTCAGGTGGGACTGATTAAATTAGCGTCTGTTCCAAAAAGTATACCCCAGGTTTTACAACGTCCGTTTCCTACGGCTCCCAAAACTGAACTAACGGGCCCTTTCAATTAATAACGACGAGGCTCCCTACTAGAAGGTTCAAACTACCGATAGAGAGTGTGAAAAGTCCCATTTTCTCAAAATTTCTATTACCTATCGTCGGTCTAAAGCGGCTGGGGTAAAATTAACCCCGCGTGACCATGAAGCGTTAATAAACTTCATTGATATGCTCGCCAACGAATTACTCGCTGTTTACACAGTTTTCTTCCCTCTGAATAATTAATAGATTTTAAGTACGTGAGAGAAAACGTGGCAAAGTACGTTCGAGTTTTTACACAATAATGTATAGTTCCCGCTGTTTCGTTACGTGACTCTCGTTGATTAGTTGCTGGCCTAACCTGATGAAGAATCGAAGAGTCTTGAGACCTCTTTATCAATTAATTGCACAATCACAAACAGTAGCGACCGATGGGGTTTTGACATAGAAAAAATAAATAAAAGTAGCCACTGCTGTGTGTGCTCGGGAGTGTAAATAATTGAAACTTTAGACGACGCTGAATCCTCAGATCTGCGAGATTTTATTATCTTGATTTTGTTCGAGCTCGTTTTTTTTTTTAGTGTCTCACATTCTCTCGAGCGGCCGGTGATTCGCGAAAAATATCACAACTTGAGAGGGTCTCATGAATAAAGCGACAATGGGGAATAGAAGATTAAACTTTTGGCGACGTGATGACAAGAGCTCCTCGTCGCACCAATCCAAGAAATACGTTTTTCCTCGTATAATTGATGACTTTCTTTGATACCGAGTCAGAGAATATAAGCTTGCACGAAGTATTTTCATCGCTGACATTAAATTCACAAAAAGTGCGAGTCTTGTTCCCGAGCTTTCGTTTTCTTCTCGTTGCGGCTTTCTTCTTTCTCACTCGGTGTGCTCTGGGAGTCATTTCGTGAAATCACTGCGTATATACGACGTCGACGACGAGGAGTAAACCAGACGACACGAGAGACGCGAAACGCCTGCGAGAGGGGAAAAGCCACGAGAAGAAAAACTTAATTTTCACGATATTTCTCACCACCTAAGAATTTTTCCACTTTTTTAACCAATACCAACGCTCTTTGAGCGCCAAAACGAGAAAGACAGAAAGGAAGCTCAGCTCAAACGACTACTGTGAAAATTACGAGCGCAAAAAACTCTTTATATTTTTGGCCCTAAGGCAAAAAATACAATAAGAACAAAGTGTCAAGCTTTTTCCTCTTAGCAAAGAAAGTACTCGCTACAATTTTCCACTGTCTCTAACGGGCCATGGGTGAAGCATTTTTTCTAGTAGACCTTTCCACTAAATAAAATTAACGAGCTCCAAAATTATAAACAGTCAAAACTTCAATGCGTCGTTTTCGAGAGTGTTACGAGGCTCGGTACTCGGTTGGGTGACTGCTCGGCCAAAGAAAAAAAAAACTAAACAGTCTCGAAACATTTTTTTCATTCGCAAACGTCTTCCCTGCCAATCAATCAAATTTTTCCAACAGTTAATTGACAACGAGTTTTCTCGTTACACACGAAGAAATATGGAGAAAGCTTTTTCCACTTTTCCAGCAATTTGATTACGCGTCTCCGTTATATTTCTTTCTCATCTTATAAGAAATGAAAATTAAAAGAAACTGCAAGTTGTACTGCTGGACTTGCTTGGCTCTCTCCTCGTACTTTCAGTAATTCAGTTTGCCAAGATGCCGTGAGAAGCAACGAGACTTGAAGATAGAGAAAGAGATAAATAAATACAGTGGGTAACGAATCCTCGAGGTGGATGAGAGACGACTGGGACATTTATTCTTATTTTCAATTGGGTTTTCCCTCGAAAAACTAAATTTATTTTCTTCCCCACGAAAATATATGCGTTTGCGTTCCAAATCTGTTACACGCTTTGCCTCTAACAAAAAAATGCGAAAAAAAATGTCATAGTGAAAATTCCTCGTAATGTTTTAATTCCCGGGATTTTAATTCGCCCGTTTCAACATTTTTTTTGAAAAATCACATAAATGTCGGCACTGCAACAAGAAATATTCTGGGAACTCAGGAACCAAAAATGCTGCCAAAATGACGAAAATTTTGAAATTATCCAAAAACATTTAGTTTATCGTGTTCAACAAAATATCGACGATTTTCCAACAAAGTTTCATTTCCAGTGTAAAGAATTTACAACATTTACAATGAGCATAATAATTATAAGGCTGAGTAGGTCAAACATTTTGAGAAGTGGTCATCGAAATAATGGATGAAACTTGAGGGCTCAAATTTATGTCATTTTTGGGTTGGATGACTCGTATATAATCGCATATAACTTTTAGATAGTGGACGGTTTTCGTGAAAGGTAACACGAGGCCACTTTCATGCATATGGAGAGGACAGTTTTGGCCCAGCTTGTTGGGCTTCAAGCGTTGTTTCTCCCTTTCTCTCTCCCTCCGTTTATTACACACACACACACACACACACACACACACACATACTATATAGATATATATATTAAAATTTTTCCACCTGCATACTGGAGAAACACTGCACTACTGAATGAAACACAGCGTTGGCAGCAGCGACCCCAAAAGTCACTGCAGCGCTATCCGGTGACCAAAATATGCGCAGAAACGCATTCACAAACGGACCTTCATGTTTCGTGACGTACTAGTTCTTCGTATTCATACTATTCGTTGGATGCCAACCTCCCGAAGCACTCGCTACTACGGCAAACGTATTTGAATAACCACGAGCCCTTCATGCTAATTTAACAACAAACAGACTCCCTTTCTCTTGTGTGTGTGTGTGCTCTTGCTTTCTCGATGTCCTGGTGAATTACACGCTCAGTACTTCCTTGCCCGCGATCCCCCCCCCCCCCCCCCCCCCCCTTGAATCTCGGAATTCCATCAATTTATTAAACTATTATGTCGCATCACAGGAGTCAGAGACTTCTGTCCACGCCGGGTCAAACTCGGTGAATTCGTGCGAAGAAAATGCACTCGTGATTTTTGTTCATTTTTGCTTCCTCATAGAGGAAGCTATGTTACGGTGAAATTTTTTTTTTTCCAGTTTTTAATATCAATGAGCTTGGAAAGTTCCAAAACATCGAAAAATCATATCTAGAAAAAATATCCGGATGTGCGTGTGTGTGTATGTTCTGGCACTGCAAAATTCATACGTTTGTAACTCGAGAACGGTTTGAGCTACAGGGCTCCGCTTTTGCACAGATGTTAATCTGTACAAGCTCTTCATTCTCTGAGAATTTTTTTTGGAAATTTAAAAAAAATAGGAATTCTACGGCATTTTCAAATTTTCAAAAAAGGGTGTCGACGCTCTAACTTCTGCAAATTTTGAGATTTATTACTATTTTTTTTTTTTATAAATAAAGTATCATAATAGGAAGGTTGGTATTGAATTTGGAAAATATCTGTTGAACGGTTTAAAGTTTATGATTTTTTGAATTTTACAAAATCTGAGTTTTTTGAAAAATCGTCCAACCGCTCCAATTTCTGCAAGTTTTGTAAGATATTGTGTATTAGTTTGTATTTCCTCTTTACTTTCTAGAAAAGTTGTCGAAATTATATTATTTAAATGGAAATACAAAAAACACTGCAAATAGAAATTTGCAAATTGCTTCCTCAAGATGTTCTAGACGCACGATGAGGAAGCCAAAATAAAAAATATAGTTCCTCATAGAAGAAGATTTGACCATCTGTTTTTGTCTTCGCACTTTTTTTTTTTTCTTTACTTTTTTTTTCAACACTTCCTGACAAGTCCTGTTGAGAGGTCGACTCAGTCTCGACAATCTTGTTATGTTCTCTCATTTCGCAGCATATATAGCCCGCAACGGATAATAATGTAGAGAAAGACCCGCGTCGACTGTGATCAAGTTTAACTGAACATCTCCGCGTAGCAGGTGATGACAGTCGACCTCACCAATTCGATTCAACTTGTCTCTCGGCTTCTCTCGTCCTTTATGAATTTAAGGGAACGACGTCGAGTAGTACAAGCGACGGACATGACAATATAAGATAGAAAAAGGGAAACGAGGCAGCAGAATGTATGGATACGATCGTTCACGACCAATCGCTCACTGTCGATATACTCCATTCTGCTTCAAGTCTGCCCTATCCTGCTCCTTCACCATAATCTCGCTCCATCATAGTATTACTTTTTTACCATGAAAAAATTGATCTGATTGGGGTCAGCGATTTCTTACCGATCAATTAATTGCTTTCGTCTGCGATCAACGACATTTTGTCCCGTTATTTACTTTTATTTTTATATTTTTACGAGCAGATGTTGCTCGAACGTTTGAATAAATAAATACGACCCAATGACGATTTCATTTCTTATTGTCGTCAATCCGGAAACTCGTACAAAAATAATAAAAATTCATTCGTTCTGTCTGTCGAAGTGGATATTTTTTAAATTTTGCATTGAAAATGAAACTTTGTTGGAAAATCGTCGATATTTTGTTCAACGCGATAAACTAAATATTTTTTCATATTTTCAAAATTTTCGTTATTTTGGCAATAAATTTGGTTTTCAACGGAACTGTCAACAAAATTTACGATTGGAACGACAAGAATATGCTTTTCGAAGAGACTTTCTAGAATATTTCTTCCTGCAATGACAAAATTTTAAGGATTAAAAAAAAAAAGAAAAACGTTTAGATGAATGAATCCAACAAAATATCGATCTTTTGCGACAAAATTTTGATTTCAGTGATGCGATTTAATCGGTTTATTTCACCATCTTGCCACACTGCCAGACAAAGTTATTTCCACTGACTAACGACCAAGTACACTGCGATCTATCCATGCACGTCCACTTTTTTATTAATTTGACGTCTATTTTGCTGGAAATCTTGCCGAATTTATTATGTGAACGTACGTTTGACAAAAACAGTCGGACATGTATGTTTGTATATACATTTGGACATTGCAATTGCCAGCAGGACTCGAGTGATCACTCGCCGAGGTCTGGGAAAAAACGTGCACGATAACGTGGATGACTGTGTGTGCACTCACTAAATTGGCCCTTTTCCGCTTTCATTCGCTTTCGGTTTTTCGGCCAGCGATCCAATTATACGTTTTTTTTCTTCTCATGCAACAAACACCGGCATGCATGCTGTTGGCCCGGAGACTTCCTGATCCTCGGTAATTATAAATAATTGAGGAATCCCCTGCTGACGTATTTCTCCCGATGAAAATCTTCTCTTGTGACGCTCGCCGCCCTGCTCACCAAAGTTCTCGAGACTTTCTCTCTATCTCAACAGCATTAAGGATAATTGAATCCGAGTGTGCAATGAGGTAACCAAGCGCAATTGGTAGATTTTATGTTTGATAACGAAATCAGACCAAAGACTTGAAGGAGAAGAAATAAAATCGTCGTTACGATCAATTTCCATTAAATTTTATCGAAAAGTTATCTTATCGAAAAAAATTCACGACTTCCTAAGAAACGTGAAATATTCTCGTAAAATGAATAAAACGAATTACGAAAACTGCAGCTTGTGGATTGACAGAATTTTTATTTCTTTATTAATTCACGTGTGTGTGAACAAAATTACGAAATAAATTTCACGCGTTCAAATTCAGCGCGAAAAATGCGGCGGTGACGAAATTAAAAAATCGTACGTTGTGTACCAAATGAAAAGTTTTTCATTTCATGATATATCAAAATTTGATTGTGTAATTTTTACGGTTTACATAAACCAACTGTACTGGAGCGTTTAATGCGGACGACGATGAAACTGATGCGAAATCCGATAAAAAATGTTGCAGCCCATATTGAATTTTCCATTAAAAAATACGACGATTTTTCATTAATATTAAATAATTAATTGCTCGATAAAATTTTTACCTGCGCCGAGTAATTTTTTTCTTATTCGTTCTGTATTTTCACTGCGAAAATGAAATTTTGTTGGAAAAACGTCGATATTTTGTTGGACACGGTAAATTAAATATTTTTTAATAATTTCAAAATTTTCGTTAATTTTGCAGTATATTTTGTTTCTAACGGAACTGTCTGCAAAATTTACGATTGGAATGATTAAAATTTGCTTTCCGAAGAGAGTTTCCTTGCTGCTCAAATTTTTTGAAATTTTTCAACAAAACGTTTAGTCGAACGTCCACCAAAATATCAAATCTGTTTTCGACGAAATTTTCTATTCAATTGGAATTTTTTTTCCATCATAATAATCGATAATTTTGCTTTTATATTTATTGAATAAAAAAAATTGAAATGCTTCGACAGACACGAAGACATAACTCGATGATTTTTTCGCAATAACAGTTTTGCATTAATTCGGGAGCGACGTGTGCTTGTTTCCTGGATGAGAACATGTTGAAAAATAATGTCGTTACGGATGTCATTAAACATGTATTATTCGGGAATATCCGTTGGATCCCGGTAATCCAGGGATTAAGCAAAATATGTTGGCGAATGTCGAAACCGATACGCATACGAGAGTTTACCCTCTTTACTAGACCGCGGATCTACCAACACGAATTTTCATCGTTGACGATTCGAACCTCCTGCTGCTACTCGTGCTGCTTGTTGCCCCTTGCCGCTCCTGTTTCTCCTCAACTCGAGTTCTATCACCGAAAACTCCAACTGTTTTCCATCCACCTGCAGTGACGTACGTGTCCGTATCAGCTTGCGCGACATGAAAATTTTCCATTGTCGAATTGGACCACTGCCATTAACCGTTCTTTCTCACCCTTTTCCAAAAGTCCCGAATCACATGCAGCAGCAGCAGCAGTAGCAGTAGCAGCATCAGCAGCACAGCTTCGTCCTTTCTCCTCGGCCCCCGATGTATTGCAAAACGTCGAATAATTTCACGGGCAAATAAACCTGTATTTCGATAATTACAAGCCTCGTAAATAAAATCTATATGCGTGTCGATAAAATCCGACAAATATGTCATGGTTTTAACGAATCATCGATCTCGTGAAGGGATAAGCGTGTGAGGCAAAATGGAACGTTCAATTTTTAAGCCCCCGAAGCTTCGTAAATGAGCGCGCCGATCGTTTAATTATCCTTCAAAACTAAACGCTCTCGAAAATTTTGTAAAAACGTGATAAATATATTTTTTTTTTTCAACTCATTTTTGTCGGAGCTTCCCACAAGCTGGTAAATTTGATAAAAATCCATAAAACGAAAAGAAGAATCAATTGTGAGGGAAAAGAAACATTATTGTTTTTGCGGAGGCAAAGAGGCAGACGGTGCGCGAGCAAAGATCCATTGACCCTTCCCCATGGAACATACTGAGACACTGGAAAAAACACAAAAGCACATATGAGCGTTTATTCTTATACACGACGTCGTACACACTAACGCGGTGTGCAGCATGCGAGAAACGAATTTCTCGACAAGTGCAATATATTGGACTTCCGGTCTATGTGCCCTCACACACAACACACACTCAGCCATATATTTGCTCAAGCGAATTCTTCGCAATAAGCTCCGAAGCGGGATTTCATTCAAGCGAACCGATTGCTCCAAGGCGCGCTTGCACGTTTTTTTCTTTCTCTCTCTCTCTCTCTCCAGTTATCCCTGTAACGATCAGAAACGCTCTCCGGCTTCTCTCTCTCTCTCTCTCCCGCTCTCTATTTATATAAATATACAAGTATCTGTAACGGGGATTGTATTAACGGAGGATATAGATTGAAGACGAAGCTGCAGAAAATAACTTCCGTTTTACGAAGGACGAAGTTAAAACCTCGAGATAAAGCTCGTCAGTTAAAATAAGATATTAATCCGAGCCAGAGGCTCTTGGAACACGTGAGCGAACCGTAATACTTCATTGTGTAATATACCCAACGTCACCCAGCCCATATTTTTTCTCCTCTCATTTTAACGAATTTTTTTCCCCGCAGCAACACACTTTAACAACGTTCGAGCAAACTTTATTACGACGGTATCGTCAAAACCTCTCAGTTATTTCGTATCGTCAAACAGCCAAGTGCATTATCAGTTTCAACTATGAAACTCACGCCGTTAAACTTTCACCTCGTTTTACAATGATGCTCTGCAAGATATTATTTTCCTCACGCTGATCATTCAGCAGCAGCTGAAAGCTGGAAGCAAAGATTAAAACGTCCAGTGCAATTTAGATCCAGGCAAGCACCTCGTCAACATACATCATTCCTTCCTTTCCCTTTTTCACACACTTTTGCCTACAACTTTGTTCAAAAGCAATCACAAAAACTCCAAACAGTCAAGTATCCAACGTGGGGAGAAGATAATATGAAAAATTACGAAGGCACATAGTTGCTTGGGCCCATGTCGTCGCAGCTTTGAAAGATTTCTGCAAAGACATCGTTATTTTTAATGAATATTTTCTTAAAAATAACGAAAATTTTTCGACATTTTTCGTCAAATTTTGACATTTTTTGCCCAATTTCAGACAAAAATTATTTTGTATTTGCTAAATTCTTGCAAAGGGACGACATGGTACCAGGGAAGACGTCGTAATTTTAAATTTATATTTTCTTGAAAATAGCGAAAAATTCGACACTTTTCGTCAAATTTTGCCCAATTCCAGAGAAAATTATTATGTATTTGCTAAAATCTCGCAAGGGGACGATTTGGTACCAGAGGGAAGACATCGTAATTTTTAATTGATTTTCTCTTGAAAATAGCGAAAAATTCGACATTTTTCGTCGTATTTTGACATTTTTTGCCCAATTCCAGAGAAAAATTGTAATGTATTTGCTAAATCTCGTAAATCGACGATACAGTACCAGGGAAGACATCGTAATTTAAAATTAATATTTTCTTAAAAATGACGAAAAATTCGACACTTTTCGTCAAATTTTGCCCAATTTCCGATGAAAATTGCCACGAATTAGCTAAAATCTCGGAACGGAATGAAATGGTACCAGGAAACTATATATTGTTATATCAATTTTTGAAATAATTATCTCACCGTGTAAAACGGAATGTCTGTTGGGAATTGAACATTGAAATGCAAAACAAAATTGCGTTTTTTTCTTGGACGAATCTCAAGATTCTCATTAAACATTTGGTCAGGCTAACGAAGCGATATATTATTAGGATCCAAAGAAAAAATCGGTACGATAATAGTCATGGTTATTGAAACTCAACAAACAATTGATAGAAAAATGTATTTTTCGTTAAAGCCCAACATTGCGAATCTGATAGAAAGTTTAAATGTCTTTCTGCCAATTTTCTCGATCAGAACAGAAGGATAACGATCCCAAGAGATAATATTGCAATCGTATAATCGATTGGGACTTGTAAACGTCTGTGTTTACATGGAAATATGAGAGTTTGGTCGTCCAGTGTGTCTTACAAAAGCTCGTTCGTACGTAATCTATGTATTATACAATATTCGTATATATCCTCAGGCTTTATTCTATGTAGGGTGTATACGTAAGGGTGTAACCCGGAGACTGTAACATCGAAGTGTTATGAAGGAGGTTAAGAGCAAATGCTACGGCTCTACCCTCTCCCCTGCGTTATATATCGCTATATATATGCTGCCTACCATTTGCTACATAATGCTTAGTCTCAACTGTACGTACAAACATACACACACGTGTGTATATTTGTATAAATAGATATACAGGTTTGTGCGACACTAAAATCACATATGTGTCTCGCACACTGTGTGTTGCACACACATGTGCATGTATGCATTGTACAAACTCAATATCAGATTCGCGCATAGAGTTCTCGCTGTGAACGAGATTTATTATCAGCCACAGCGTCCCGGAAAAGCTCCGAACCTCCACCTCAACCTTCCCCCCCCCGCCCTGCCCGGCGCCGCGATCCACGTTGCCGTATTCTCCACCAAAGCGTGTTTAGCCAAGCATTTACCAGTGTCGTGAACATAACCGAATTTAAGGTTATTTATCGTCGAGAAGTGACTCCACGAAGAAGCGCGCAAAACGTTATTACAATGTTGTAGAACTTCATTTACTCGTGGAATCCGATGCGCGCGCTCGTATCTCCGTTTGATGCAACGTAATGTATGCGTTACCAATGATGAAATAAACCAGGGAGAAGCTTCCATTTCAATACGCCCACCACCGTGCACTCATCCTTATTGCCTTGTTTGCTGCTTCCTCGCTTCTTGACTTTCCAAACAACAACAACGAAACTTTGAAACTTCTCCGGATGTTCTGTTGGTTGATGGTTGAAAACTTAGAGGTGTTTTTTTGTTTTTTTTTTTAGAAATTCTAATATTTTGTTATTTTATATTTATTCAATGTTCAGTTTCATTTATTATTAATCTGTGTACCGCGAAGCATCGTTGAGAATAAAATTCACGTGAAAACTGTCGGAGCAAATGAAGCACGATGAACTTTGAAAAATGTTAACCCTTAATGGTCACGTGGGGTTAACTTTACCCCAGCCGATTTCGACCTACCCTACGTAATAGAAATTTTGAGAAAATCGGACTTATGACACCCTCTATCGGTAATTTTAACTTTCGAGCAGGGAGCGGCATCGTTATTATTCGAAAGGGCTCGTTAGTTCAGTTTTGGAAACCGTAGGAAGCGGACGGTGTAAAACCTGGGGTATACTTTTTGGAACGGTCGCTAATTAAACCAGTCCCACCTGGAAGCATGCTATTTCAGACTTGTGGAACAATTTTTTTTTTTAAATTGAAAATTACAATTTCTGCATCATTTTTTGTAAAAAAAAAAAAGTCATTTTTGCAGAATTTTTCTTTTTCGACATTTTTTTTTATATTAAAAATTGCACGAATTAAATACAATCATCATGGTCGTAACTCAAGGGTTGAAAATACATTGTAGTATTTTTATTTAATTTTTTTTTAAAGGGTTAATTAATTGCTGCTCTTTTGTGGTACGTGGTAACTTCGATAATATCCAATGGAATTGCAAAGCAAAACGTGAGAAGCTTGCGATCGAATCAACTTGTATATGATGGATGACGTGACATTTGTGTTACTCAAATGGCTTCAAATGCCTTTTCGAAATCTCGTTTCGCGGTGCGGTACTCAATGTAAGGGGGGATGGACTCATAGAACGTGTTTCTTTATGATTCAAAGTGAATGCAACAAGCGTGGAAACGATGTGCACATCGGTGCGGAAATTGTCGATTGGAATGTAAAGCGATTCGACTTCTCGTTATCCAGCTCGCTTTTCATTCAGCCTCTAAAGCGTTTACGTTCTTTGCACAAGTCCTGCACAAATGCTGCGTGTGTGAGTGTGTCCCATGAATCTATACGTCGCTGTGACCGCAGTTTGTGGTTAAAGTTCACAATGGACTTTATGGATGAATAACCCTTGTTTTTATCTTTTTTTTTTTCCCATATTATAATTCCGAAGTTTCCAACTCTCGACTTTCCGTCGGAATTTCAATTTTCTAATAATTTCACATCGAGCTCAGAATTTCACGTTCCCAGCGATGATTTTCCAATTGCCATATTTCGATAACTATTAATCACTGCAAAGATTAACGGAAGTAATTCCACATGAAAACCTCGAAGCCACTTCTTTCAAGTTAAAAAGAAAAAAAAAAAAAAACTCGTGGGTCAAGTTGATTCGGAGGAGATACGTTACCAAAAAGAAAAATAAACGCGAAGCGAGTGTCAACGTATCAACTTGCACCTCGTTTTTTTTTGTGCAGTGATTAACCAGTAGGACAGCGACGATCAATAACCGGTTTGCATGACAAGCAATTTCGCCTTTCATACAGACATGCAGACGCGGATAGCCCATATGATGGTCTCGCACATGTAGACCATGAACGATGGGAGTGCACTACTCTCAGCGATTTCTCGTCAAAAATGATTTTTCATCGGATCTCTTGTACGTTACTTCTTCATGGACACCTCGAGCTATACACTCCTATGAACTTTACACATACGTATTTATTTATGCGATGCTGTCAATTTTGTCCAGCTGATGGATCAGTCGTACATCGCAGAGATAAATTGAACAAGAATTCCGCTGAGACAACTCTTTTGCTTACATCCCCACTTTGCGTTTTTAACGCTCTATAAAGACATCGATCAGTTGCGCACGTGAATTACCCGAATAAGATGAACAGGCAACTAGTGACAACTCATTTTTTCCATAGACAACCAAATCTTGACTGGAAATGAAACTTTGTTGGAGAAACTTTAATATTTCGTTGAACACTAACCATTTTTGGATAATTTCAAAATTTTCCTTATTTTGGCAGTGTAATCAATGTTGTTTATGCCCCCTTTCGATTTATCGTGAGACATCCGAATAAACATATCACCGGCGTTACTGAAGGGTCTGCTCGTTGTTTGAAGCAAAGTTAGTCGATGTGCATAGTTGGATTGGTAGCAGCAGCAGGCTTTGCTCAACTAGATTACCTTCATCCTGATACGTGAATGTGCTTCACGTTCCACATGCGGAAAATCGTCCCGTTAAACTGCTGGGATTGTTTGTGCTCCATGACCGTAGATGCTTATTTAGTACCCACAGTACTTACTGCATCATATGCTTCGCTTTTATGCCCTATTTCGAACTCCCTCTCTCTCTCCTTCTCTCTGCTTCCTAATAGTGAGGCGAGGCTGTCGTTCGATCATTGTTATCAAGATGAAAGCATGCATTCGCGTGCACAAGATTCTGTAAGGAAAAGCCATCACATAACACCGTTGAATTTCTATGGGGGAAAATTCGACCTTCTGTCGATTCCTAATTAGGCTTTTGTTTTATTCGTCGAACCTGCTAAATGCCTCAACGATTTATGCTTCTATGTGACAGAACTAATCAACGATCGATGATTAACCCTTCGAGTACACACTGGGTCATTACGACCCGAACAATTTTCTGTCACCGATCGTTTGGCATTTAATGGCAACATCTCGCATTCAATTTTCGGTTTTCGTCAAAAAATAAATTGACGGCCATAAAATATAGAAAATCCACTACCAAAAACGTCTCTACAAAAAAACAAACAAGAAATTCATATTTACTGGAATACAACGGTTTGAACAACACCTCGGGTCAGATTGACCCAAGATCCACTTATAGGAGGTGCGCACTCGAAGAATTAATAGTCGTTAAAAGTTTTAGACACGATTTTCATATTTGTACATTACATGCCAGAATGTTTTTGTCGATCGTCTTGTAATCCACCGAGACAACACGCAATGTAGTTTGTTCTTCACTCTCCGAGAGAAAAAACCCCTGAAAAGCAACTGTACTCGGTGGAGTAGGGTGTCGAATTACAGAGTGCTGGATCCGGCTCGGTATCCAACCAACAAACCAATGGATTTTTCTACGTGCCACTTTCCAAACACACCGTCAAAAGTATATCATCCAAAGTGTTGGATATCTTTCGATTCTCTCGTTACAACGAGTTTTAATCTTTTCTCGAGTTTCTATTAATTGAATAATTCAATCAATCTCAAAACGTTTGCTTCATCCACATAATCATCTCTCGTCGTCACGTGGCTCTGGAGTCTTTACGAACTCTGCGATATCGGTACGGAAATCCGTAAAGGCTGGGGCGGATTCTAAGAGACGCTGCTAAAAGCTGGAAGCCTCATCGTCTTTCGATCCGTTCGTTGACACACGCTGCTCGCGTTCCTCCAATCCACTTTGTTCCCAATCTTTCAGACTTCCTTCTATACTACGTGGTTAGATCGGTATCTCCTCGAAGCTCGATAATGATCGAACCCCCGAGATGCCTTTTGATCAGACTCCAAAAAGATCAAATGGGATTATATACGTATTCTCGCAAATTGGAGCATCATTCCCCTCGTTCTTTACGTAACATTTGATTTGACGATTACGTCCGCACAGCTTTGCTCTCCGAGGTTCAAGACGGAAATAGGGTGGCCAGGAAAAATGTTCTTGGGTCTCAAGGGTGGCGTGAGTTTTGGTAGAGTGAAAAAAACGTTTGGTCCTGTTCCTCCCTTGCTATTGATCAAAGTTCGTATCCCCACTTGTTTCTATTTTCAAAATATTTCCAATTTTCTTTTGTCCTTTAGCCAACCCTCTGCACACTTTTCCTACCTTCGTAATTTATTCCATTCGGCACAATGTTCGTAACCCCATCACTCTCGAGCAGCCCCACACGTTTCGATAGCGTCGAATTTTCCAAGTTAAATTCAGCCTCGTTCGAAGAAGCGAGCAGAGAGCGAACATGTCGCCGAACGTTGCATATGCACGCTCGGTTCTTTGCCTGAAAAGTGTCCAAAAGTCAATAAAAACAATAAACAAGAAGACATGCGCATGAAAGAAAAAAAAAAACGAATGAGAGAGCTGCCAAAAAAAAGCAGAAGGCTTCGAATAAAAGCGTTTGTTGTCTGGCTCTTGATCCCGTTAGTCCGCGGGAGATTCCACATCGAAGTATAGCGCTCAGGATACCTTAAGGACGTTGTATGGCGACGGTCAAATCTAAATTTTTATTTTCAGTTTTTCTTACATAAAAAATGGTTTGCGAGCCTAAGTTCATTGAAAAAAGTTGTTACAAATTGACTAAAGAACAACATACTCTAAATCCAAGATTCTCCGAGGTAATCTGTATTTGTTATATAATTAAAAAAATTTCGAAAAAAATTTACGAGCGATTTTTTTGAAAAACTGAATAATGATTCTTCAATGTTCCATAAAAGTGTATTCAAAGTTTTAAGAGGCTTCACCATTTATAAATCCAAATATAAAATGTCGAAAATTGCAACTTTAAATACACGCTCTTATGAGAAACTAGTGAAAATTGTGATTTTTATAAATAAATATCTCGATTTCTACATGGCGAAACCTCTTAAAATAGCGCGAGTTATTAGATATCACTATTTTCTTAGTGTGGTGCAAATTTGAAGGAATTCTATCGATAGAAAATGTAGCATACAACGTCCTTAATCAAAGTCAAGAACTGCAGAGCTTATCGCACAGGAGATTCATTTTGGGGTGAGCATATTTTGTGTACGTGATTAATAAATGAGTTGGTGCCAATAATGACAGTAGCAGTGATAATAATCGTAATACAATAGAATTGTAAAACATGAAATGGAGGTGAGGGTTTACCTTCAACTTAGTCAAATATAAACGAATATTGCAACAAGGCTTTCAACTGATTCCCCTTCTCGTACTCTTGACTCTCCATGTACAATGCATATACATCGAATCACTCGGGCTTGCAACAATTTACAATTATTCAATTATCCATTGATTGCACACAATTATTGAATGGCCAGGAACGAGAGGCTTCTATTATTATCATACATTGTGCTCGCATGGCTCGTATCCGCAATGCATGTCATGGGGAAGGGAGGGAATGGGAGATATTGGGGCAGGGGTGTCGGATGCGTTAGACGAACTTCGGAAATGTTGGTTCGATCGTAGAGCTACACGCCATTCAGGAACATTTATTTAACGCTGCCCTTTTGTGTACATTCCCTCAACCCGCCATTTTTTTTCTTTCTCTCTCTCTCTCTCTCTCTCTCTCTCTCTCTCTCTCTCTCTCGTGTCATTGTCACGCATACTTTATCGTATGTATACTACATAAATAGAGTGTGTGCACGGTTGAGCTCTCTTGGATCGGGTTATTCTCTTTCCCATGTTTCGAACCTCATGAATTTTATTGCCCGCGGCATTTGTGATTTCGATTACAGACCCAGTGATAATAAATTTCATTCTATATTCGTTCTACCAAATCTTTTATTTTTATTTTTATTGTTTCCGCCTTTTTTCTCTTCGCTCATTCCCCAAAAAAAAGTACATTTTTCTCTCATACAACGAAAACAACTTTTTTTTTGTTGCACCTGAGAATCCGGTAATCACGTTCAATATTTTTAAAATAAAAAACCACTTCTCCTTGGCATAAAGTACCTTCAGAATTATGTTTTTTCCCACAAAGACTTCACGTAATTAGAAACAAATTTGCACCTTCCGATGTTAATTAAATCTCACAATCTTTACGTCAATCCTTCACCTCTTCATACTGGACTATTTCCATTCAACGAATAAAGTAGAAACAAGTGGCAACTCATTTAACTTCCATCATGTCAACCAGTTGACAGTTACGCTTCGATTTTAACCTTTAATAGTCACACCTCCAGTGTGACTATTAATCGATAATAAAATAAAAATACTACAATGTATTTTCAACCCTTGATTAACGACCGTGATGATTGTATTTAATTCGTGCAATTTTGAATATAAAAAAAATTTTGAAAAAATGACTTTTTTTTACAAAAAATGATGCAGAAATTGTAATTTTCAATTAAAAAAAAAAAAGAATCGTTTCATAAGTCTGAAATAGCATGCTTTCAGGTGTCTTTCCTACGGTCCGTTTCCCACGGTTTCCAAAACTGAACTAACGAGCCCTTTCAAATAATAACGATGCCGCTCCCTGCTCGAAAGTTTAAATTACCGATAGAGGGTCTCATAAGTCCCATTTTCTCAAAATTTCTATTACGTGTCATCGGTCGAAAGCGGCTAGGATAAAATGAACCCCATGTGACCATTAAGGGTTGATGTTTACCTCGTGTTTATTGAAACCTGCAAACTACTTTTCGAGCCTCTCAATTAATATTTAATCGAAAACTCTGTGCAATCATTACTTTTCCATGGTGTGGATTTAATTCAGTAAACAATCCCCAATCCTTGAAATATTTCCACGAACGTCCGATGACACTAATTGTTTTATTTTCTCAGCCGCGAATCCTGCGGTGTTTGACTTCGACTTTCCGGTGATATTTTTACGAACCGAAAAAGATAAAGTTGCACGAAAATAAACTCAAGTTTCAAAGTTTCTTTTTCGCTGATAAAAATTTGAATTCCTTTGTAGAAATCACTCGAGTGTTTATTCCTTTTTTGTTTAAATGAAAGACACGACTTCATGGCGCTTGTCAATAGAGAGAAATGACAAGGCACAAAGATAACAGCCGAATCAGAGACGTCCAGCTACAAACATGGACAATGTTTAGTGGAATCAAAGATACACATATATATATACGACGTACACATAGATATATATGTATATGGACGAAGCAACGGAATTGGGAGTTTGTGACCTGCGTTAATCGACATTCTATGTAGGTCGGCGTACAATGCTAGTTCGCTCAAATTAGCATGAATAGAAGCTTCGGAAACAAAGGCGTTCAAACAATTTCATAGATTTTGAAGCGAGGGCTCCGCCTCTATTGACTATGCGGCGATTCTAGCGGCTCCCGGAGTCAGTGTCGGTATACGAGAGTCATCAATCTCAATGTGGAACTAAACGTTTCTGGCCCGAGGAACATCCTCGGAATGCGTTGTTCCAAATGTTGATTCGCACTATCGTTCGACTGCGTTAAGGATGAACATGCTCAACTGTTCGTTAAGAGCATGAAAATTCGAGTTAAAGAGTATGACGTGTACCACGTGCGGCTTTATTTTTTTAAAGCCCTGCTTCGAGTGCACACCTCTTGAAAGTCCATATCGGGTCAATCTGACCCGAGGCGTTTTTCAAATCGTTTGTATTCCGGTAAAGTTGCATTTTTAGTTTGTTTTTTTTTTAGAAACGTTTTTTGTAGTTAAATTATTCATATTTTATGGTCATAAATTTATTTATTGACGAAAATGAAAATTAATTGTCGAAACAATCGTTGCTATACAATGCCAAAACATCGGTGACAAAAAATTGTCGGGGTCAAAATGACCCAGTGTGTATTCCAAGGGTTATAAAATAAGATTCGTTGCCGTTAAATGCCAAACGGTCGGTGACAGTCAATATTGGGTCAATCTGACCCGAGGAGTTATTCAAATCGTTGTATTCCGGTAAAGTTGCCCGTTTGATTAATTTTTTTGTAGAGACGTTTTTTAGAGTAAATTATCGAGCTTACGGC
This sequence comes from Hyposoter dolosus, assembly GCA_963921915.1. Taxonomy (NCBI): domain Eukaryota; kingdom Metazoa; phylum Arthropoda; class Insecta; order Hymenoptera; family Ichneumonidae; genus Hyposoter; species Hyposoter dolosus. Next base: position 14,481,113 of record OY998132.1, on the reverse strand, counting down.
ATTTTTGTGACGGCCGTCCACGTTGACTTGTATACTATTGAGAACAACACGTGCATTATAAACCCTGAATTTTTCTATCGCCTCGTACATTAAAAAGATATTCGAGCACATAGCCCGTTGAATGGTCAAAACGTCATGTTGACTCGTACTACTGCGTGCCGCCCAAGGCGGTTAACGTTGCCTCGTAAATACTGTACGTTTGTCAAAAGTTAATGTTTACTCAGACGACTATAGCGAAAGTTGAGAAGAGTGAATGTTGGTTTGTAATGTTTCGTAAAGATCGTACACGGACGAGTTCAAAAAGCGTTCGACAGTTACGCGCATCAGAGCAGTCGCGAACCGTACGACAAGTTCGAATGCCCGACGGCGTCACAAAACTTGTCTGCTTCGCGTTACTGCGTAAAAATCCGTCGTTGACTCTTTACACTTTTGTGTTACGCGAGCGACATCAACGAAATTCCCATTATGGATGACTCACGTAAAAACATACACGTTGACTCGTACTACTGACGGCTGTACAATGCCGCGGCAAACGTTGGCTTTCACTACTGCCGCGTAGCCCCAGGTTTACTTGTACTACTTTGGGGCTCCGAAAACACCAACGCCGACTCGTACTACTGTCCTCGCACACGATAAACCCAACGTTTATTCCCTCGACTTCCCAACGAAACTAAAAACGCTTCAACGAATGTTTAACCCTTAATGGTCACATGGGGCTAATTTTACGCCAGCCGCTTTCGACCGACGATACGTAACAGAAATTTTGAGAAAATGGGACTTATGACACCCTTTATCGGTAGTTTGATCCTTCTAGCAGGGAGCCTCGTCGTTATTATTTGAAAGGACCCGTTAGTTCAGTTTCGGAAGCCATAAGAAGCAGACGGTGTAAAACCTGGGGTATACTTTTTGGAACAGTCGCTAATTTAATCAGTCCCACCTGAAAGCATGCTACTTCAGACTTATCAAACGATTTTTTTTTTTTTTAATTGAAAATTACAATTTCTGCATCATTTTTTGTAAAAAAAAGTCATTTTTGCAGAATTTTTTTTTTACATTTTTTTTTTTTATTAAAAATTGCACGAATTAAATTCAATCATCATGGTCGTTACTCAAGGGTTGAAAATACATTGTAGTATTTTTATTTTATTTTTTTTTACGATTTTTCAACTATTTATCGCCTTCCAAAGTGAGTGGGGTTGATAACACCCCCAATGACTATTACGTCACAATCTGGAGGTGTGTCTATAAAGGATTAACTGTATAAAAAATTGTAGATTTTGTGGTGACTCTGTATCCAGGACTCTCGAGAACTCCGATTAGAGAATTCAACCCTAAATAATCCGCAGGATTCACGAAAGTGCATCTTGAAAAAGACTGGAGCTTAACTAATTTTTCAATAAGCACTCAATCACGTGCAAGTCCGAGAATTTTCAAACCCTCATCGTAACATCGACATTTGTGTCAATCGGAACGAAGCCAACGTTCACAATGTAGGAAAACGACAAATACTAAGTACACTAGCACGAAAAATAGTCATACGTGAGCCAGAGATGCGCGACAGCATTCGGGACAGGCTACGAAGAGCTTCGCGCGGACATTCCCGATAAAAGTCTCTCATCCTCTTTAGCTCGGAGTAAACCTGGTCCAAGGGATCGAGATTCAACCCTCTTAAAATCCTTTATATACAACCCTCCGCACATATATACTCGAATAGTTTATATACTCAATACATACGTCTATATATATAGAGAGAAATTCAAACGATTTAAACAGGGTCTCCGGGCTTTGCTCCTAGACTTGGAATATCCCATGGCATGGGATGATAAATAATTTATGAATCAACTTGCCCCCCGGATTTTCTCTCCCTCCGTCAACCTCACGAACTGATCCCTCCATAACCAGGCTCTTTTTCACGGGGTGAAGAAACGACAGGATGAAAATATCCGTTTTGTCGCAGTTGAAGAAATAAAGTTTAGGCGCAAGTCAAAAAAAAAAAAAAAAAAGAAAAAAAGAGCCAAGAGATATTTTTCCAGTTAGCTTGGTAGATATTCAACGTACGCATTCAGCGTATTCGGAGGGTGGAAAATGGTGCGGGAGTTGATAGCCAGTGTGAAGAATAAACATCATCGTGGCGTGTATTTTCGCGTGCGGTGACGAGAGCGCGAGTGAGAGCTCGCGAAACCCTTCAACGAAAAGACACCCTGGGCGGCATGCTCAAGAGACGAAAGGCGAATGAGAAAGCTAATGCGTCACGTTTCACAGGAAAGGGCGGAGTGGATAAAGCCGCTGTACAGACGAGAAGGACGAAAAAGACGGAAGTCTCTCGCCGCTCTGGCTTCTACACCAGAGAGAGGGAAAAAGGAACAAAACGCGAAAGAAAAAGTGACCGAGACGAGGAGGAGAGATGCTCGTGCGTTTAGAAAGCTTTCATAAAGCTGGCGTCGCTTTTTCCCCAACCCTTACTTCCATTCTCTCCTTCCTGTCTCTCTCTCTCTCTCTCTCTCTCTCTCTCTCTCTCTCTCTCTCTCTCTCTCTCTCTCTCTCTCTCTCTCTCTCTCTCTCTCTCCTCTCCCTCTTCCACCCTTTTTCGTTACTCGCGAATGCGAATCACGTGCCTCGGTTATTACTTCCAGCGAGCGTCTATTACGCTCTTCGACATCTTTTGAGAGGACCACGGGACAGAGAGCTAAAGCTACCTCGAAAATTCTTCAGGACTAGTCTCTGGGGGACGCTCTCAAAAGTGCATGCATATAGCAACCTGAGCATCTGAATTATCCTGAGATCTCAAAGAACTCGTACATTTTATACATTAAAATTCTTGATCAAAATTCCCTTCAATTTTCCTCGATGAATATCCCATTTTTTTCATCCATCAGTTCTTTTTATTGTATTTACCAAAATCATTGGCCCACTCATCAATACACACACACTTCCAAATTGTGACGTAATAGTCATTGGGGGTGTTATCAACTCCACTCACTTTGGAAGGCGATAAATAGTTGAAAAATCGTAAAAAAAAATAAAATAAAAATACTACAGTGTATTTTCAACCCTTGAGTAACGACCATTATGATTGTATTCAAATTGTGCAATTTTTAATATAAAAAAAATGTCGAAATAAAAAATTCTGCAAAATTGATTTTTTTTTTTACAAAAAATGATGCAGAAATTGTAATTTTCAATTTAAAAAAAAAAAATCGTTTCATAAGTCTGAAATAGCATGCTTTCAGGTGGGACTGGTTAAATTAGCGACCGTTCTAAAAAGTATACCCCAGGTTTTAAATCGTTCGCTTCCTACGGCTTCCAAAACTGAACTAACGGGCCCTTTAAAATAATAACGACGAGGCTCCCTAATAAAAGGTTCAAACTACCGATAGAGTGTGTCACAAGTCCCATTTTCTCAAAATTTCTATTACGTATCGACGGCCGAAAGAGGCTGGGGTAAAATTAATCCCATGTGACCATTAAGGGTTAATCCCAAGTAGCAGCACCAGACAGCCCGACGATATTAAAAATCGCTCTAATGAAAAGGTGCCTTGGCAAAGGACGCTGCAAGAGTTTTTGCGAAGGTTGAAAATTAATTAGTCGATTTATGCAGGGCTAAGTGAGCAAACGAGTTAATGCGTTAAAGCGAGATTGGAAGATACAAGCAACTAAACCTGATTACGTAAACTTTACCCAAGTATATAATGAACAACAGGATTAGCCTGTATATACAGAAGAGTACGATAAGTCCATGGTGTCCATCGTCGAATTATCCCATAAAACCGATCAAGACCATTCGCAGCATGATATAGGTTCATCGAATGGATCATCGGATTGAATAATCAATTATACGAACGTGTTAAACGAATCATAAAAAAAAATGTATCCGGTTTGTTCCCAAACATTTCATTGCTGCAATTTGTACTAAACTGCAGCTGCTTTGTTCACCGACAATTTTGACAACACACGAATAAAATTTTACGCTAATTAGTTAATTAATCGAATCGTTAGAAACTCGAAGAGATTACAATACAAACACGAGTCCTTTGCAAACGTCCAATACGCTTAATAATCGAGTTATTCGCAATAACAAACGCGAGAAACAATTAACGAATCAATTGGGTATAAATTACGCGTTGGTGTCAAAATTAAATAACGTTGTTCAATGTTGAATAACGAGGGAACATAAAAAATACAAAATCAACATCGATGATCGATAATAATTTTTTTCCTCCAAGCAGCAAACATTTCATTTTACAACCTTCGATATCCGTTGTGTGTCTCTCTTTTCTTCCGATCGTGCACCGCGTCCCTGACGCAGTAAACTTTGTTTCATGATCTTCGAGTTTTATCGGGTATTGCCGAGGCTACACACACGTTGAGACTTATGTGCACACAGAATCGATTTGATATTGAGCGCGAGTTGATCCGGCAATTTGCTGGCAAAAAAATCACCAACAATCGTTCTCCACCGTGTTTTCTTCCTGCTCGCAAATGCTTCGGAGATCTTACAACAATATTATATGTTTTCCGAGTCTATAATCCTTTTACGAGCCTTAAAAGAAACTGTAAAGAACTTTGCTGCTGTTTTTTTTACGCAAAAAGCTTTTCCCTTTCAGCGTTTTTATATGCATCGCTAAATAAGACGATTTATATCTTTTTGACTTTAGTTCTCACAACCGAGGGATTCCATTATATTTTTTAAACAAACCCGGACAACAATGTTACGTTTTCGCGATGCACAGTCATGGTTGATGCTTTTCCAACTTTTTTCATGGGAATTTTATGGTTTTCGCTATTTTCCCATTCGTGTGGCAAGAATCACATCGAAATTGCATTGACACAGAACGTCATCTTCATGGCTGGAGAATCATCCAAAACTGTAAGGAGATAGAGAGAGAGAGGGTGAGAGATGAAAGAAAAAAATGAATGTGATCGTCAGAGCAGAGAAGAGAGCGACGTACTGTCGCGACGCACGACCGTGTCGTTCCTCGACATTTCGTAATAAAGTCACGCGGGTATATATACCGTCCCATGTGAATATTTCGCATTCGGTATGCATAATTCGTATGCGAGAGAGTTCTACAAAACGAAAGACTGGATGAAGAAGTAGCGCGTATCCGCACTTCATTTTTACATTTCACATTAGGATATGGACACGTGTTCGCAACGTTAGTTTAAATAAAAACGTCTAGCTGAACGAACGATAGAAAAAAGAGCGGAAAAACTTGGCAGTGAAGGGAAAAGTCCAAGTGGGCCAAGGTCGTTTCCATATTTTCCCTTTCACAGATTTACAGCTCCCTTTTTCTCAATGAATTTTTTATACATAGCTCAAAATTACGAATAGCGAAAAATTTTTATCGATTTTCGAATTCGAATTAAAATTTGAATAAAATTCATTTTTTCCAGGCGAGGAAAAAAATTCGTAACGATTTAATGGAAACAAGAAAATAATTTCCAAGTTTAACCCTCAATAGTCACATCTCAGGATTGTGACGTAATGGTCATAAAAATCGTTAAAAAAATAAAATAAAAATACTACAATGTATTTTCAACCCTTGAGTAACAACCATGATGATTTTATTTAAAAAGTGTAATTTTTTATATTAAAAAAAAATGTTTAAAAAAAATCCTGCAAAAATGACCTTTTTTTTACAAAAAATGATGCAGAAATTGTAATTTTCAGTTAAAAAAAAAAATCGTTTCATAAGTCTGTAATAGCATGCTTTCAGGTAGGACTGGTTAAATTAGCGACCGTTCCAAAAAGTATACCCCAGGTTTTACACCGTCCACTTCCTACGGCTTCCAAAACTGAATTAACGGGCCCTTTCGAACAATAACGATGAGGCTCCCTACTAGAAGGTTCAAACAACCGATAGAGGCTTTCACAAGTCCCATTTTCTCAAAATTTCTATTACGTATTATCGGTCGAAAGCGGCTGGGGTAAAATTAACCCCATGTGAGCATTAAGGGTTAAAAATCATTTCGACCCGTTCGTACATTGCAAAATATCCGTGTATGAGTTTCACAGGTTTTCGATGACTCAAACTACTTTTTAACGTTTATAATTAAGCTGTTAGGAAACTCCGTGACTTTGGCCAGGAGCAAGAAAGCAGGAGAAAGGAACTTAGACGTAGCAAATGTGTCGGTATATATTTATTGTCGCAGTACACCCGGAACATGGTTTGTTCATGTTACGTCCTCGGGGCGTTGATTAATACGCGTCAACGAACAACCTTAACGCACACACTCTAGTGTATCTATATTTACATATATATATGTGTGTGTGTGTGTGTGTATCTAATTACAAATATACATTCTGCGTAGTGTTGGCTCTGTTTTACTTGTGCGTGGTGTATCCATGTTCAGTAGGTACTGTGGAGTGTCGTCAACGTCGAGAACACAAACGTAAGTGCAATTAGTGTTACCGAGCAATCAGTACCGCGGATGTAGCATTAAATTTTAGGGAGACGCCGAGCTGCCACTGTAGCTTGGTGCCATTTTCAGTTATATATCGCGTGATATCCGGAGGATATATAAAAACTTTTCTACGTTCTATGCATTTTAGGATTTAGCGTATTGTTATAATTGATGCCGTAGTTCGTCACTGCCATGAGAGGCGAACGCGTCAAAATTAATCTCGCACTCCACAATTCTCAGGATCCTCCGTCAGCATCTTAATTATCCCACTTCCCACGCGAGATCGTGCGAAAGAGAAAACTGCTCCGTATCCTTTGGAGGCCTCCGGAGAAATTAACGATGAACATGAAAAAGCCTCTGCTGATCCAATTTTATTTCTCACTATCCCGCTTCTTTCGTCCATTCCTTCGATTTAATTCCCACCAACTTAATCGCTAATGTCTCATTCTCTCTGTCCGATCCTTTCTCACGTTTGCGCTGCTTTTGATCAGAGATTTAACCCTTCGAGTACACACTGGGTCGTTTTGACCCCAACAATTTCTCGTCACCGATCGTTTGGTATTTAATGGCAACGAATGTTTCTGGAAAATTTACTACAAAAAACGTCTCTAAAAAAAAAATAAAAAAAAAAAAAACAAAAAATGCATATTTACCGGAATGAAGCAATTTGCAAAACGCCCTGGGTCAGATTGACCCAATATCCACTCGTGGGAGGCGTGCACTCGAAGGGTTAACTCATTGCCATTAGAATTGGAATTTTTCAACGTTTCAAACGATTTAGAGCTCCATGTCCGCCCTAACACTGACTTATTCCACTTAACAGTTCAAATAACTTTTAACGACTCTGGAATAGTTATAAAAACCTTTTCAAGGTCATGGCTTTTTTTTTCATATTTTCACGCATTCTCATTGCCGGCATAATGGAAAAGGATAGCGCAATTAGTAAAAATCTAATTTTCCATCGTGTGTTGAAATGGCTCTTCGAATATAGAGACATGTATGTTGCGGATGTCGAGGATTTTCTTAATTCACTCTTTATCTCATAGTGATCCGTCGTCGTGTTGGTCCACGCTCTGCTATTCCAAGGGGTTGTTAGAGCGAATTACCCACTCGTAAAGGTTGACTATCCGAGGGAGACATTACGGGAAAAGCGTGATTGTAATGTGTACACTAGCAACAGAGAACAGCTCATGGGGTCAGAAATTTTACCCTTTGGCAATCTCCCTGTGACCTACGTTCTCGAAACAACGACATTTCCGGTTTTCCCCAAGCGATTTTACACACGATACCGGACCGCGCTTTTGTCTCGGAGATAATTACGTTTCATGAATGTTTGCTTGCTCTAATTAAGAGGTCAATGAAGATACGAAATTTACTCGGTTTTCTCAATTCGTATTAAACAAAATACAGTTTTTTTTTTGAGCCAATAAAAAAGATCATTTTGCTCATTAACTAGAAAGGTAATTGGCTCTCGACCATAATACTTAATTACCAGCAGAATATCAGCCATAATTGTCAATGTTCTCAATTGCGCAGCAATAAAAATACATTAATTAACAAAAATCATGTTTTCTCATGAGACTCGAGCCCACGCCATGAATTTACATGTAAACGAGTTTGTTCAAGTTGCAAACAAAATGCAATACATAATCGATTGATTAAAAAACGAGATGCACGATGCTCAAATCTTCCTCTATGAGGAACTATATTTTTAATTTTGTTTTTGTTTTGTTTTTTTTTTTTTTAATTTTTTTTTAATTAAGCAAATTGCAAATTTCAATTTGCAGCGTTTTTTGTATTTGCATTGAAATTATATGATTTTGACAACTTTTCTAGAAAGTAAAGAGAAAGTACGGACTTATACACAATGTCTTACAAAATTTGCAGAAATTGGAGTGATTGGACGATTTTTCAAAAAACTCAGATTTTCCTAAAATTGGAAAAATCATAAAATTTAAACCCTTCAAACGATATTTCCCAAATTCAATACCTACCTTTCTATTATGATAATCTATTTATGAAAAAAAAATTAGTAATAAATCTTAAAATTTGCGGAAGTTAAAGCATCTACACCGTTTTTTTGAAAATTTCAAAATGCCGTAGAATTCGTATTTTTCTAGCAATTCCGACAAAATTCTCAGAGAATGAAGAGCTTGTGTAGATTAACATCTGTGCGAAACGGAAGCCCTGTAGCTCGAACCGTTCTCGAGTTATAAACGTTTGAATTTTTCAGTGCCAGATCATACACACACACACACACATCCGGACATTTTTTCTAAATATGATTTTTCGATGTTTTGGGGCATTTTAAGCTCATTGACATCGAAAACGTAAGAAAAAAAAAAATTTACCGTAACATAAGCTTCCTCTATGAGGAAGCAAACAACTCCATTACCATTTTCCACAATAAACTTCTCCACTCTTCATTTAATCAAACGAAACCAGCTCGAGTTTTTGTATTGGACGATAAAAAAAATCGACGTTCTAAAGGCCCCAAAGGAGGAATAATCCATCAACGTGAACTTCAGCCACAATCTTACTATCCAAGTGCCTCTAGTATTTAAAAAAAAAATGTATAAGAGTCTAAAGACTGGGATAGGAATGGTCGTGCATAATTTCCATTTGGGAGTGAAAGGATCCGGTAGAATAACGTGTGGCACAACAATGGAGCAGTCTTAGCGAACGTTAAGGTCTACCCATACTCTCTGGCGTCCTCTCGCTCGGTTTTTAGCTCTCCATACCGTTGAGTATAACGTGAATTAAGAATGCACGAGAGTACAAGATCTCGTAGATGGCTCTCGACCTTCCCGGTGATATCTACATTTCCCTCGTGACTTTGTAACACTCAGAACTCCACAGCCTTGAATTTCTATGGTTATTACATACACAGAACTCATATAGACGCGAAAAAAAAATGTGTGCATTACACACAAAGACGTTCAGCAGTCTGACATGTACCTACATCCTTGCAGCTCCATTTCACAACCAGAATGGACAAGCTTTCTTTGCCATATAGTTTTACGTTAAGAGTTGAATTGCCAGCACCAGGATGTATAAATCATACGATGATTGAAACAACCTTTTTCTTTTCATTTTTCTTCTTCTCGCGTACATCCTCGCGGTTTTTTACGAGGCCATCCCCATAGCTTTTTCCTCCGTTTCATAGTTCCTGTTTCGGTGCTTGCCAGACCGCCCACCAGCAGGGTGTTGTCCACCCGACCGAGAATCGACCTGTTCACCGGAGCCAAGCCCTCATCGCGCTCCGCTGGCTCTCGGTCAATCGAATAAGTTATTAACAAAAAAACAAAAACAGGATTATCTTCCTATTTCAATTGGAAAGAGTTTTTTTTAATCGAGAAGTGCGAGTTGACTTTTTATACGATAAATAGAAAAGAAAATGCAAGAGTAACGTCGTCGAGTACAAATTTAAATCGGCGAGTGCGAGCTCGATGCTCGAGAAAGATGCGACCTATCGATACAGAAAAACGCTTCGGATTGTGGGTGAAAAAATACACTCACAGCGGAAGAAAAGATGAAGAACGAGAAAGAGAAAGTATCGTTGTACTTCTCGGATAGACAACTTTACTTTTCAGAGTTTCTGCATCTCCTGCCAGCTTGATACCTCTCACTTGCCAGACGGTAAAGTGTGCAATGTACAAGTTTGTCTATGTAGAGACTACGTATACTTGTGGGGGAAACGAAACTTTGCTCTGAAAATTGCCGTCGGCTATGTGGCAAACTCCTAATGGATCGTATAGTTTCTCCATCATCAAATATATATCTATAAATCTCTATCTATACATATTTGCTGCTTGCTCCAGATCCACCCAATTCATGACTCTCGGCGTGGCAGACGATATCCCTGAATTCCTTTCCAAAGCAAATGATAAAAAAACGTGTAAACGACGAATCGCGGAGACCGGAGACGGAAAAAGAAAAATTATAATACGTCGAGAAAGCAACTTTTTATTCCATGTCTCTCGATCTCCGTAGAATCTCCACAAATCGTTAAATTTTCGTTAATTAAGAGAGAAGAATTCACGAAGGGACAATATGCACTTGGATTTTTATTCTCAGAACCTCTATAAACGTAACGATCGATCGATCTGTTGCGAAAATAGAGTTTCCAGTAAATATTGTCTGATTGGCCCAATTCCGCGAGCTTTTTTGTCCTCGACCCATTGACAAACACAGGAGGTGCAGAAGGAAAGGGTACAATGAGGAAACCGCCACAATAACAAAAACGATGAATCGTGCCACAATCTCCGTCTACAAAGTCAATCAAACCTGACAGAGTGAAATTAACTCTTGCTTGCCACCTTGGGGTGCAAACTACCCCAGGCCTATTAAGGAGAATAGTCATTTTTCGACTTTCGTTGGTTTTAGCATTTTTTTTTTTTAGTGAACTCAAATTTAATTTTTGCCTGTATAAAGTAAACAATATTAAAAAAAAAAAGCTTTCAATATGTTCCACAACAATTTTCAAGTCGAAATGTTCAGTAGTTCATTTTTTATAAGAATTTTTGTCACTGGGGTACAAATTTACCCCATAGTGGCAAGTACATAATTCTACAGAGATTTGGTAAGTAAGGGTTGATTATCAAGAGAGCAGGAATTTGCCAACAATTTTCTAATCTTTACATACAAAATAATAATAAAAATATTCCCCACATCGTAAACTCAAGTTTCCATAGCGAAATAGTTTCTTTGAGCAAAGAAGAGTTGGTCTGGCAATTGTGCCTCGCGGGAGATGTTAATACGCTGGGGATATCGAATTGGATCAATGGCAACGAAAAGTCGAGCAGCAAGTCCTTCAGGATCGTCTTTGAGCAAGACGAAAAGACCAACAGACTTTTCCTTCTCCTTTCGTATTTCTTTACACCCTCTCAACCTTCTGACTTGGACGTCCAGTGAATTACGTCACCAAGTGTCTTTAACTTTGTCAGACGATACTCAATGTACTTGCGGAGGACCCGGAGCGTTTCAAAGACCATTGTTATGAAGAAATTTAATCGCGACTATAACACAAAGTGGACCGAGAGAGCCCTGCAATTTGATGCTTGTAGGGACGCGGATGGCAAATTGAAAGAACCAATTAAAAGTTACTCCGAGCCAAGACACGAGATAAACTCGATATATTGATACTGTTGACTCTCTCGGTATATTCTTATGACAATATATATTTATATAAAGAAGATTCTGTTACGGTGAAACGTGCTCATCGAAGTTGCTTCATGCTTATATTGGAAGAACGTAACGAAACCCAACCAGCAAAACCATTTCGAGATTCCGCGATATTTTGTCTCCTATTGAAAGAACGAAGTGATAAAAGAATTTTTTTTGCTGGAAGAACAGGTAGTTTCTCCGCGTATGAAACAGAGGATAAGTGCATCTTGGGTCAATCTGACCCAAGGCGTTTTTCAAATCGTAAAATTTCGGTAAATATTCATTTTTTTTCGAGAGAGAGACATTTTTTGTAGTCATTTATCGTTGCCATTAAATGCAAAACAATCGGCAATGGAAAATTTTTTGTGGCAAAACGACCCAGTGTGCAACTCGAAGGGTTAAAAGACAGAATTTTTTTACTTTGCTGGAATTTTGTCTCGCGATTTTGCTCCCAGGAATGTGCAGGATTTGGTTACACCAAAGGAGGCTGTAAAACGAAACTTTTGCTGGAACTGAAACCCTGATTGTTCCTCGGGTCATTTCCATTCATTGGAATATCTCGTTCAGCAGGTGACACGACTGAAATATCTTAAATTTCAAAGGACTGGGTCCTGGAACGCGAGTGTTTAAGACCTTTGTATCTTTATGCACGAAACTGTAGGCCACATGCAGCAGGCGAGGAGATGGAGGTATAGAGTGAGAGGAACAGGGATTGAGCAGGACAAAGATAGCAACAGAGAAAGAGGGGGGGGGGGGGGGGGGGGAGAGAGAATGCAAAGGAACGAGCACCACCACTTGGCATACCTGATGCTCTGCAAGGGACTACCGTTGATGTCCTAATGCTGGTGGTGGTTCGTGATAGCAATTGGCGTTATGCCAGTATATGGAACAAAGCACAAGAGTGAGGGATGTATATATGTATATGCGTGCGAATCCTAAATCCGATAACTTCATCCTAGCTTGAACGAGCTTTGCGAGGACTGCTTTCACCCCCCCCCCCCCCCCCCCCCCCTCCCGGCCGCCCTTCTGGCTATATGAACCAGGTCGCGTCTGTGAATCTCACTAGCTATTCCTTCTCCCGATAGTTCACTCTCGGTCCTTCTTCTCTCTTTCCTCCTTTCTTTCTCTTTTCATCTTCGTCTCTCTGTTTCACTTCGTCTTTCTCTTTTCCCGAACTCTCTTCTCTCTCTCTCTCTCTCTCTCTCTCTCTCTCACTCTCTCCACGGCTCTTTCTTCCGTTGGTCCTTTTCTCCATGGTCCCTGTTCCTGGATCGAACTTTGTCATATTTCAGCCAGGGAAAGCACGTTCTCGGATTCTCTCATCGAAAGTCTTATTCTCTTGGAGCTTTATCCACAATTCCTCGGGCGTCTCTTTCGAATCCGCAAGACGTCTATCGCTCCCGCGCTCCGCTTCTCCTTCGTTCAAAGTTTCCGTTTCTAGCACGCAATGCGAGATGAAGCTGAGCGAGAAGCGGCCAACAAAAATTGGAGGAGCGAGAACCAGAGACGGAAGAGTCTTCCTTCCATTCAGCACTCTGCTCCCATTTGGTATACGTTTTAGGAGACGTTATATGAAACGTAGTACGTCAGCCAAAAGGATTTCTCCTGTCCAAGTTTTTCAATTCTCCCGATTCATTTCACTCGTGATCACGTAACCACAGAATTGTCTTTGTAAACCTAGGCGATTCTTTTGTTTACCGGACTACCTACTCGAACCTTTAATCAATGTCCACCGTTGAATATTCTACACTTATGCCTCGTATCCGGTTATGCACACGCTGACGTAATCGACTTTCCAAAATTCAATAATGCGTAATGTGACAGGCCAGTCGCACCATTCGAGCGAGATGTAATTTTCAGACGATGCACCAAAATTTCGTACACTCCACCACCAAATGGCAACGTTTCGAAACTTAATTATCTCCACGTCGTGTGACTGATGTATCAAGGAGATTCATGCATGGGACATTCAGCTCATCGCGTGTTAAATTTATATCGATCGAGTATATAGGGTAACGCTGTCCCGCTCCTCCAAACCCTCGATGAGTTATATTCGTTGACATATGCTTCTCGTTCTCCACATATGTCGATCATACACACATGTACATATATATAGATCCACATAGCTATGGAAGGAACGATGCGTGTATTAAATGGTAAACTGTTATTGTAACTGCTCAGCTGAAGCGATCTCTTCGCGGAGTATGTACATGTAACCCTGGATATATGAGATTCAAACGTGGATATATAATAGTCAGAATTATAGTATACTCCGAGCACCTGCCCATGAGAGGGCTCTCGCGTCTACAATTAATTTAGGATAATCCTAATCACTAATTGCCCGTCCTGTCCCTCTATGTGGTCGAGCAAGCGTTGCTTCTCAAAGCTGCGTGTCCTGCTGCTTGTGGTTGCACTTGGTACTCGCATATATGTCGCTATGTATATTCATATAACCCTTAATAGAAACTATATGGTCGGTCCGTGGAGTTTCAAGTTGATCGCAGCTTGCGGGACACCAAATGACACGCGGCAAGTCCTCTGGCTCGTCAAATGGACCATTTTGATTATGGAAATGAAGCAAATTGAACTCGATGACAAACGGCATTTTCTTTGAGTCTCGTGTACAAAAGGATGATGAATAATTCGATCCAATCAACAGCAAGAAATATGTTGATGCCCAGAGATAATTTGCTGCATCGTCGTAGGTTTCTCAGCCTGTCACGTAGTTAGAGAGTTCAGACCGGAAAATCTTCGCCAATCTATTCCCGTAGGATTAAACGTTCTTAGAGCAGTACACGCAGAGGATGTCCCACACGACGAGGAAGGATCGATACCGCGTCCTTGCTCTGCTAGAGCGTAATACAAGATTAAGCCACGAGTGGTAATCCAGTAGGCATTGAATCTGAGCCGGCTTACGGTTAATTTAGAGTGAGTGAGTGAGTGAGAGGCAACGCGGGAGTGGAGGGTGTTGTAAGGGAAGTGGCAACAGGAAAAGTATAGCGGGTTCCATAAGCTGGAAAAAATGGTGGAAGAGAGAGGGAGAGAAAGGATGAGAAGAAAAAATAAACGAACCACGTAAATTCGCATCGGGCGAGAACCTTTTTTTGCTCGTCATTGCGGTAAAACTTGTAGCAACGTTAGTACTAAATTATAGGGAAAGAAGGAAAGCAGAGATGGTAGATGGAAAAATTTCCAGGACACGAGAAGACGCGATGCTCTATATATTTCTTCTACTTTCGGTCCTAGAGAGAGGATTCATTTGGTCGTTGAGCCAGGAGAGGGCTGTACTTTCCTGAAGCTTCTCGTGTAATTTCGTCGCCCAAAGGAGCGAGAACGCCGATGAGATGAAAAAAAAAAAACCTCTACGAAAAACGGTTACTGAACCCTCCACAAATCCGTTCAATCGGAGAGAGAGAAAGAAGAGCCTGGAACATCCGAAGAATTAATGAAAGGGGAAGCTCGATCCTCTCGACATACCGTAAGATTTCTCCTTCGCTTTACACCCTCCCCTTCTCTCTCTCTCTATTCCTCTTCCCGTCCTGCTCGTTCTTTTCTTTCAGGTTTGGCCTCGTGCGGACTTTTTCATTAATTGGCCACGGTGGCAAGACTTTTTTTTCATTGCAATTCTCTTTGCTATTTGTTCGCTCACTGTGTGTGTGTGTGTGTGTGTGTGTGTGTGGAGCGATGGACAGTTTCTTGGCTCTGGTGCAATCTGCTCGAGTGAAGAATCAACACTTTTCATTCACTTTGAGAATTAATCAAACGCGACCATCGATTTGCAATTTAATATTTTCATCAAACAGGACGAATGTTCTTTATCGCGTTTTTCAATATTCGCGAGACAGAGTCCCTGCTTGAATGCTCGTTAAGTCGGCCAGGAATACTCGCCTAATGAGGCTCTGCTCGAACCAACCCTCACTTTTCAAACCTGATGCTATTTCATTTCCTCTTAAATTCTCTCTCAACATCAAAGTTACTCACTCAAATACTTCGCCCCAGATCGTTCAAGTACAAAAGGGAAATGCTACTTTTGCCTCAAGCTTCACAAACTTGGTCTCTTGTCATCTTCAAACTATAGCCAAAATTTCATTAAATTCTACCGAATAATTGTACGAAATGACACTTTTCAGTGATAATAGGAAATTTTAACAAAATTCCAATCACTGGAATATTACGATCATGGTAAATCCCCTTATCGGAAAAAAATCTCGGACAAGTACATTTGTTTTATAAATCTTTTAACTAAACTAAAACGTCAATGTTGGTAAATTAGCAGAATATTGACTTTTACTGAGACTCTACCGAGTTTCAAGATAAGAAAGTGGAAAATCGAAAGTTGACCTGCCTACTTCATGGCGGTAATAGAAACTCGTCGCTTCTGTCATCGAAAATCGACTTGATGGGCATCAAGAGTCCTTTGATCGTCTGTCGTCTGCGCACATATACACACATGCATACACACTGCGCCTTTTCCATAATTTTTCCTCTGCAAAGTTTTTTCTCAGCAATTACGACATCGATCGTGATGATTTACGGCTCGATCGACGGGGACCAACGTAATTAGTCTCCAGTCCAATTTTCAGATCATGACATTACTCCTGGGCTCGGTAATTAAAGAAAATGCTTATCCTTACCACCGAATTTGCTTTATTCAGAGATAATATACTCGGCCGAGTTTCGGACCAACAGACGACGCTGTCAAATGTACTTGTCCCGAGAGATGTTGAAGTTTGCATCGTTGGAATGACTCTGAAGTTTGCAACGTTGAGATTAAACGAAAAATATTTGTTCTATCAATTATTTAGTGGATTTTGAAAATCATGGCATTTTTTCGTGTCGATAAGTTTTTGGGTCTCGAGAGAGGATCGTTTTATTGTCCAGACCAAATATTGAATAATAATTATGAGTTCTGCTGAAGACGAAACGGAATCTCGTTGCATTTCAACGATGCAAACTTCAACATCATTCGTTGGAATGCAACGAATTTCTTTTTTTTCTTGAGAAGATCTCAAGATTTTTATTCCATATTTGGTCAGGGCAATAAAACGATCATTTTTGAGGTTCCAAAGAGAAAATCGGTAGGAAAAATGTCATGGTGTTTGAAATTGAACAAACAGTTAATAGGAAAAGTTATTTTTCATTGGACCACAACGTTGCAAACTCCAGTGTCATGGAATATTTCTTATTCGAATAAATATTCCGTTTAAACTCGATAAGCTTTTCATAAATTATTTATTTTGAATACACCCCAAAGACAATAGTTTTGAAACTCGTAATAATATTTCTCATCGTGCACCATATTTACTGCGAATTATATAAAAAGTAAGAGAGGAAGAGAGAGTGGAAGATGCTGGACGGAATGAGAAAAGTGAAGGTACAAACCCGAGCATTGTTGAGTGAAAAATATCATAAATTTCATTCGGTCTCCATCTACTTCTCAACGCCCTATTCCAGAGCGTGGTGTACACTCGTGCGTTCCGCTAAAAACTTCTCTGTACCCGGTACGAGTAAAAGGAGACCCGCTCCGGGAAAGAGCGAGAGAGAGAGAGAGAGAGAGAGAGAGAGAGAGGGGAACAAAAAAATGGAATAAAGAAGTTGAGAAAGAAAAGTTACGAAAAGATTCGGTGAGGTCGTTTTGCAGAGGTTATATGTACCGTTGGGGATCTACTCAGTTCCAGGGCGCATCTACAACGGCAAACTCCCGTTAAGCTATACTACTGTGCGGTTACGACGAAGCCCTGTACAAACGGTTCCCTCGCTTCCCGGTAATAACTGTAATGCGGACTCAACTTTACAGTTGTTGGCAATATTCTTAGTGATTGGTAAACCCCAAACTATATCAATAAACCAGCAAACGACAGAGTTTTTTTTTTCCTTGTCCCAAGGGAACGAATGTTATCGCATATTTTGAATATTTAATCCTCAATGGTCACATGGGGTTAATTTTACCCCAGCCGCTTACGACCGACGATACGTAATAGAAATTTTGAGAAAATGGGACTTATGACACACTCTATCGGTAGTTTTAACCTTCTAGTAGGGAGCCTCGTCGTTATTACTTGAAAGGGCCCGTTAGTTCAATTTTGGAAGCCGTAGGAAGCGGACGGTGTAAAACGTGGGGTGCACTTTTTGGAACGGTCGCTAATTTAACCAGTCCCACCTGAAAGCATGCTATTTCAGACTTATGAAACGATTTTTTTTTTTTTAATTGAAAATTACAATTTCTGCATCATTTTTTGTAAAGAAAAAAAATCAATTTTGCAGAATTTTTTATTACGACATTTTTTTTATATTAAAAATTGCACGAATTAAATACAATCATCATGGTCGTTACTCAAGGGTTGAAAATACATTGTAGTATTTTTATTTTATTTTTTTTAACGATTTTTCATTTATTTATCGCCTTCCAAAGTGAGTGGGGTTGATAACACCCCCAATGACTATTACGTCACAATCTGGAGGCGTGACTTTCAAGAATTAACAATTATGCCATCCAGACACGATATTTGCATGAAAATTGTCGATCGAGTGAAAATAACAAAAAATTCCAGCGAAACAAGGAAATTCTCTGTTTTTCTGATCAAAAAATAAAGTACAACAATGTGATTCGCGTGTATGCCCTTAAATCGAACCAAGAGGAGCAAGAAATTTCATCTCCCGAATGGAGTCTGCGAAGCAGTGTTAACCGTTAGCCATACAAAAGAAAAAACGTAGCTTTTTCAACTGGAAATGACTCCGTGGTTGAGAAAGCTTAAGGTTAAGTGCAAAATGGGTGCAAGGAGAAAAAAAAACACTTCCGGTGACATTATTGTCTCGATGTTTTTACAAGAGACTAGAAAAGAGTGAGAAGGTCAGGAAGGGAGAGCTGCGAACCGCCATCGCGATGCATATTAAAAGGTGGAAAAAGCATTTCTGATGGCTTCCGGTACATCAGCGATGACAACGCGCTTGTGACAACGAGAGCGTTGAATCCCACGGGGACCAATTGTCACTGTCCATAGATATATATTTTTGCTTAATGTGTCGTGTGGATCAAGTCACGAGAGACTTGAAAATGGTAAAACGATTATACCAAGAGCAGTCGCCCGAAAAGAGGGGGCGTTTGTATATGTAAATAATTCATATGCGCACATATATATACATGGCTGGTTCGCATATGAGTCATAAATTCAAGCTCGATTACAGGAGCCTCGAACTACGAGAATCCTCGTTATTTTAACCATATATTTCGTGCTGCACAGCTCCATACGATTTGGTTACACGCTAGCCTCATCGTGATTGCCCAATGACGGGCGTTTCCAAATCTACTAAATGGATCGCGTCCATGTCCATTTACGTTCGATGAACAATTGCTGTCACGATAACAGAATTTTTGTTGCACTCTGCACGGTCCAAATAAAAACGTGAAAATGTTTTTTTTTTTTTTTTTTTTTTTCGTCTCTGCCAAGAATTATCGATGAATTTTTCGGTTTTTATTTAGTAGCCAACATTTTTTCTATGCCTTCGGGACTTTCATGAGCAAACTTGGAAAAAAGTCTTCGCTCGGAGTTTGCCGATAAATTTTAATTTTATCTTGTACACTCCAGAACAAATTTCACCAAAGTTTTCTCTTCGAGAAAGAGAGACTGGACGAAGAAAAAAAAAATAAAGAATTGGGTGTAGAGTGCTTTATTCGATGAGACTGGCAAAAGAAACGAGACATTCGCCTTCCTCATCCTTTCGATTTGTTTTCGCTTGGGAGATCGAGAGAGAACAGCACAGAGAGAGGGAAACAGGCTCAAGCAGAGGAACACGGGGCTGAGGAAAAGAAGCAAATGTTTTTCCAAGGTAAATCCTGTCGAAGTAGCTCGGCACGATGGAACCCTCTTGTAGGTCTGAGCAAAAGCTGCTCCGACTCTGTTTGTACACTCTTTTTTCTATTTCGAGTATGTGTGTATGGATCGAACTACATATTTACGAATATATTTCGTTTTCTCAAATGGACAGCGACTTGTCGACCGACATTTCAACTCAAAGAAGTCACTCCTCACTGGCACCCGGCTTATTCAATTAATTCATTGTATGAAATCCAAGGAGCGTGTGGAAGGAAAAAACGCTTTGAGGTGGACTTTGGTTCGAGGGTTTGAAATTTCATGCGGGTTTGAAAAACAGAAAGCCCGCGGAAAAAGCTTAAAAAATGAAGGTGTGAGGCTAAAGAGAAGACGATACTTTTCATTTACGCCGAGCAGGAAAAACGGCGGGAAAAACGTATGATCGCAGGAGGAATGGAAACTCGTCAACAGACGAAAACGAAAAAGGAAGAATTACTGGTGAAAATGAAGGATTAAAAAGGAGACAAAAAAATTCTAGTCAATTCTTTAAATTTCAACGTTCACACGAGAATCTATAGGAAAAAAATACATTTGAGCTTCGGAGTTCAAATAGAACGACAGGAAACGGAAACAAGATGCTCAAGATGCACGATGCTCAAATCTTCCTTTATGAGAAAGTATATTTTTCATTTTGGCTTCCTCATAGAGGGAGCTTTGAGCATCGTGCATCTTGAACATTTTGAGGAAGCAATTTGCCAATTTCAATTTGTAGCGTTTTTTGTATTTGCATGTAAATTATATAATTTCGACAACTTTTCTAGAAAATAAAGAGCAAGTACAGACTAACACACAATATTTTACAAAATTAGCAGAAATTAGAGCGGTTAGACGATTTTTCAAAAAACTCAGATTTTCGTAAAATTCGAAAAATCATAAAATTTAAACCGTTTAACCGATATTTTCCAAATTCAATACCAACCTTCCTATTATGATACTCTATTTATAAAAAACAAAATTAGTAACAAATCCTAAAATTTGCGTAAGCTAGGCGTCGACACACTTTTTTTGAAAATTTCAAAATGCCTTAGAATTCATATTTTTTTAGCAATTGCAATAAAATTCTCAGGGAATGAAGAGTTTGTATAGATTAACATCTGTGCAAAACGGGAGCCCTGTAGCTCAAACCGTTCTCGAGTTATGAACGTTTGAATTTTACAGTGCCAGAACACACACACACACACACCCACATCCGAAAATTTTTTCTAGATGTGATTTTTCGATGTTTTGGGACATTTTAAGCAGATTTTTTTCCAGTTTTGTAAAAAAAAAATTTCACTATCACATAGCTTGCTCTATGAGGAAGCAAAAACAGAGAGAAAATATCCAGCTCCAGAAAATTCTGCTCTATAAAGTTGTCCGAGACTGGCGTGCACGGTTTTCCATTCACGGATCGAACTTGCCGGCCTGAGGCTTCCGCCAAAATCCGACGAATCAGGGAAGTCCTGCAAAAAATTAAAAATAGTATAAATAACAACAGGAACAACGACGTCAAAAGAAAACGAGAATTTCTGCGATTTCTGTCGACCAGACTTATCCCCAACTGTGTTGTTCAAGTCCTCTCGGACTTTCGGATCTCCAGCACGTCCCTGCAACTCACCCTCCCGCCCTTCTGCCTTTCCCCATGGCTTTTCCATCCAGCCTTCCCACCATCACACAATTGTCAGATAACAGAGAGCAGGACGAAAAAAACTCAGACAACATTTTGTCACGAGGTCCGGAGGATGTCAACCTCTCAACGCTCTTTTATCAACGTCTCTAGAATCACTTTTGTTTTGTTTGCTCAGTGTAGCTCTTTTCGGCACCGAGTATCACGCATGAGCCATACTTTTCCGATTAATTACTTGGGATCGACGTGGAATTCTGAACTCGCAGGTTTCCAGGATCCCTCATTACGAATTCCAATTAAAAATGTGGGATTTCAACGTCGATCATTTTTTTTTTTTTCGTTATTTTTTGAAAACCAAAATCACTGCACGAAAAATTTTGCAAAAATTCTATCAAATTTTTCAAAGTGTTTCAATTTTTTGTTTCTATGCGCGTTGAATAATTGTTCGAGCTTCCCAAAAATTACGAGTACAAAGAATTTGAGATCGACTGTAACTTTCTAAAGTAAAAAATATTTTTTTTTTTTCGTCCGTTGAAGATTAATCGCGCTCGAGAGAATCGTTCGAACGATAACCTAATTACGAAGGACTTTTAGGCCAGTTGAACGAGTGAGTAACGAAACACGCCTCCTTCGGGGCGATTTTTGATCTCCGTCCAATAAATGACTGCCTCAGCGATTAGTTGTACTAAAAAAGGTGACAGTATGAATTAGAGAGGTTGGGACTTGTGCAGTGCACAGATCCGCATCTAGAGAGAAGAGAGTACGCAGAGAATTCGATAATTTGTCGTTTCGAGCTGGGATGCCAGGGGTCGGGTCTCGTGGGACGGATGGAAAAATGCCAATCGTGATAATTCAACGAGAAACGGAGGCGATCCCGTCCTCGATTCCTCCTGTGGCTGCACACTGAACAATATTATACACTCCAGGCACTTCAAGCTCCGTTGTTAATTTTATTCTCACGATTTAGATTTTATATTCTCATCGAGAGTCAATCGAGACCATGAAAAACTCTTGAACTTCGTTTTCCTCGAATCGACGCATTACCGGAGCACTTGGAAAATCAAGACTTTTTCATTTCAATAAAGTGACGATAAAATCTCATAAAAAAAAAATTCATAGTCGATATTGAGCTTTTTGACTCTATTTCATGAAAAAAATTCAACTGTTTCGTTCAATTTTATTGAATTCACGATTCATTGCATTTCAGCGTTTCCTCGACTGCATTAGTTGGTACTTTATTATGGAAAGTTCGTTCCAACCTTGTGCGAATGATTTTACATTTATAGCGAATTCAGAGATTCATGAGTTTCGCGGATAAATATATTTGTGTCTTCATCACACGTTCCAACACTTTGATGAGATATTAAATGAACGAGCTAAGCAGTGAGTTGAGGAAGAAAGTTCGTCGCTACTGTAATTTATCCATTAAATTATTAACTTCAATTATTAGCGTTATTGCGAAATGAAATATTACGAGACGGTAAAAGCTGCATGATTATAAAGTTATGCTGTTATCTTTGGTTTTTATGGATATGTCTCGCAAATTTTACAGAAGGTTCTTAATTAGTTGAGTAAGGTTTTTTACGTGCCAGGAGTGCGATAAGAAAAAAATATTGAATCGTTAGCTACTCTGCGGAAATTTGGTACTCGGCAATTTTTAGGAATCGCTGCTTACGAACTTGAACAACTCGAAATCACTTCTCCTTATTTTACTTCCTCGTAGAGGAAGCTATGTGACGGTGAAAATTTTTTTTTTTTCTAGTTTTCAATGTCAATGTGCTTAAAATGTCCCAAAACATCGAAACAATCATATCTAGAAAAATTGTCTGGATGCGCGTGTTGTGTATGTTCTGGCACTGTAAAATTCAAACGTTCATAACTCGAGAACGGTTTGAGATACAGGGCTCCCGTTTTGCACAGATGTCAATCTATACCAGCTCTTCGTTCTCTGAGAATTTTGTCGGGATTGCTAGAAAAATGCGAATTCTAAGGCATTTTGAAATTTTCAAAAAAAGTGTGTCGACGCCTAACTTCCGCAAATTTTAAGATTTGTTACTAATTTTGTTTTTTTATAAATAGAGTATCATAATAGGAAGGTTGGTATTGAATTTGGAAAATATCGGTTAAACGGTTTAAATTTTATGATTTTTCGAATTCTACGAAAATCTGAGTTTTTTGAAAAATCTTTTGAAAATTTTTTGAAAGTTTTTGAATTTTTCAGTAACAAAGAATTCGAGAAGACGACAAGTTGCTCACACAGGAGAATTAATTGGCGGCACAAAGCAAGTGTTGATTGGGTGGAATTTCTTTGGGTGAAGAATTGACTCAAGGAAGAAAAGTTTATCTCCGGAAACGTCGGAATAACCGACGAGAAAAACTATTGCGAAATATCTTTTGGTCTAATTTGCTGGGAGGTTTAAAGATCACAAAACAAACTTGGCGCAAAACTCGTCTCAGTTGGGTCGAGGGCGGAGGATTAAAAAGCTTTTAAACCTTTTCTAAAGTAATGAGATACAGTCTCGATGTAAAATATGGTGCCTGTTCTTTTAATCAGAGCTCCGCCTTGTTTGCACTGTACACAAGAGTGCACTGTTATCTGTAATTCAATGCGGCTCAGCATTGAATTATTGTTTGGCATTTACTTTGCTCCAATTAAAATTCACGTCGCTCTGAAAAGCCTTGTGGGAGAGAATGCTTAATATTCACATTATTCTTCCGAGTCCGAAGACTCGACTTGTGGAGAGAGAAGGAGAGAGCAAAGAAAAACGAAAGCCAACTGTATTATATTTCAAACCTAATATCATATCTCTCGAGGCTAAAAGTGTAAATCTACCCACAAAATTGAATGCATTTCTGTAAGGTAGTTCATTTTTCACAATGAGAACATAACATCCCGCAGGTGGATGGCTAAATAAATGAGAAATATTACGAGAGCGTTGGCGATGCGTTAGGGCATTTCTTTTGCGGATGCTTTCACCTTAAAAAATGAATATTTAAGGGAAAGTAAATCTGAGCCAAAGTATAGCTGCTGAATTTTGTTCCATTGTGCAGCTGAGTATAATACGAGCTGAAATTAAATTCAATAAATTTTCTTTAACGTAAACTATCGCCAGGCCTCAATCCAAAGTATTTCCAATTTTTTTTTTTTTCTAGCTTCACTTAATATTTTAATAATTATTTCTGTAAAACTTCAGTCTACAGAGAAAAAAAAATGCAAATTGGGTATTTTTGCAAAGGAATTCTGAGACGATATACAAAAATCCAACTTTCGGTCGCCATAAATGTGTTTATTGTAGTGGAAATCTGTCAGATTCTTAAAAAAAATCTGATTTATATGCTTGGCACTTGTAGTAATCCAATGCGTTGAGAAAAAATGATGCTTATCGACTTTTTTTTTATGTAATATCAAGTTAAACTTGAACTTCCGTTCCGGCATTGGATAAATCTCACCACGATAAAGAGACGTCATTTGTGTTTCTACACATATTTCATTGTTTTGACAGATCGACGTTCAAAAGAATTTTGAGGTTAAACTCGTCTGGTTAAGTAATAGGAAGTGATGGAGAAAGAACCAACGTTGCCTAATATCAAATCTATAGAAATACTACGTGAATCGTTGGAATATATATTTTTCATTTTCCTTATTAAATGTGAACGTTCATGGTATTATTTACACGTGAAAAATTTCAGTTATGGAAAATTATTTTTTTAGCATATGTTGAAGCGACAGGATTACCTTAAAATACGAAATTTTAACTGATGACATAAAAATCGAACATCTCTGCATGAATTTTCGTGAATTTAAACTTTTCGTTGTATTCATTATCGTTGCTGAGTGCTTCACAACTCGGACGGGCGCCTAGAGAACCGAAACCACAGAACAACGATATGCTTAGTCGTCTACCTAAACTTTTGTCCGCTTTATGTGACCACGAGGACAAGAAAAGTCGTGGTATCATCGATATATACGAGAGGAAAAGACGAAAAGGAGCGCAGCCAGGCGAAGATGCCAGCACGTATAGTGTGCGAAGGAGACAAAATGCGAGGAGGTTGGGTGAAGGGATGGAAGGAATTGGTTGTAGTACATTGCTAATAGTACGTACTAGTCGTTGCAGACCGCAGAATTGTGGGCTAAAATGGTGGTATAAAGGGGCTTTCCTAGGGCAGGATCTCAGCTCTTGTGCTTGGTACGCGGTGCACCAACTTTGTTAATGGCATTTGTTGTGTCCGCGCGCGAACGTCCCATAAGTACGAGGACGAGTGAGAGCTCTGCTAGAACTTGATGAAAATCTTTTATCCAAGTGACCAACTCGAACAAACGCCTCTAGAGCTGCTCTGCCTTTTCCAACCCCGCGCGTCCTGTTCCTTCACTTTTCTCTCCCTCGCTGACACTTCCATTTTCATTTGTTCCCTCAAGTTTTTCCACTCTTCAAAAACTGTGGAAATTTTTTTTTTTTACTCCAAAAACTAATAAAACGGAGCAGCACCAGGAATGTTCTATTTTTGCTTTTTCATAGAGAAAGTTATGTGACGATGAAATTTTTTTTTTCTCCAGTTTTCAATGTCAATGTGCTTAAAATTTCCCAAAACATCGAAAAATCATATCTAGAAAAAATGTCCGTATGTGTGTGTGTATGTTCTGGCACTGTAAAATTCAAACGTTCATAACACGAGAACGGTTTGAGCTACAGAGCTTTTGTTTTGCACAGATGTTAATTAATTTATACAAACTCTTCATTCTCTGAGAATTTTGTTGAAATTGCTAGAAAAATACGAGTTGTACGGTATTTTAAAATTTTCAAAAAAGGGTGTCGATGCTCTAACTTCCGCAAATTTGAAGATTTATTACTAATTTTTTTTTTTTTTTATAGATAGAGTGTCATAATAGGCAGGTTGGTATTGAATTTGGGCAACTTCGGTTGAACGGTTCAAATTTTATGATTTTTCGAATTTTACGAAAACCTGAGTTTTTTGAAAAATCGTCCAACCGCTCTAGTTTCTGCAAATTTTGTAAGACAGTGTGTATAAGTCTGTACTTCCTCTTCACTTTCTAGAAAAGTTGTCAAAATTATATAATGTAAATGCAAATACAAAAAACGCTGCAAATTGAAATTTGCAAACTGCTTCCTCAAGATGCTCAAGATGCACGAAGTTCAAAGCTTCCTCTATGAGGAAGCCAAAATTGAAAATATAGTTCCTCGTAGAGCAAGATTTGAAAATCGTGTTTTCAGACAGAGTAGCAAATTTCATCTTATTTATTTATAATGCCGATTTTGGCATCAAAGTTACTTGGAAATTCCCACCGAGCAGCAGCGGAAGAATATGAAAAGTATCGCAAAGTGAAATCAAGTAGAAAAAAGAATATAAGAAAAAAAGGAAATGAAAGATGAAGACGCAACGAGTGAAGCTCGAACGAACCTTCCGACCTGCTGCGGGCAGAGAAGCATGCGGATGCGGTGTTTCGATGTGGTTGGCCCCGGAAACCGAGAGCGATACACGTCTTTCCTCAGTTGGCTCTGGTTGGCTGGTCCTACCACGACGAATTTCGAGCTAACCCAATCAGGCTAATCAACGGGAGGACGGAGACGAATATCTCTTCTCTGCATGCCCCTAATTTTCAATCCGACACCGACGCAGGCTTACTGGTTAACCAAAAGCTTCCAGACACGCCAGGATAAATAAGTTTTTGATGAATTCGAATGCCTTTATATAGCACGAGCAACAGTTAAATTCATAGATATGGAAGCGTGTTAATCTCTGTTTACGTTATCGTTCCCTAAAATCCCTAAAATCAAGATTGATGCGGCCAAACTTGACAGCTAATTAATCAAACTTTTCCTTTCTCCGGGTTATTTCATGTTGCGCGGTGTTAATTACTCGTAATTGGTGGTTGGTTGAAAATAAATAGAGATCAATGAAGCGGATGACAGTTTTAATCAAGCCAAAGCGTCGAGCATTGTTACTCACTGGAGAATCAAGGATGTTGAGTACCAAATCGCAAATAATAAGAAAATTCTGAAAATTTGGTATATTTTTGTAAGAAGTATTCAAGAGATCGTGTAAAAATTTCACGACCACTAGGAAGCTCGTTATTGAACAATTAACATGAATAAATTAAATGTAGTAACTTTGCGACAAGTTTTTTTTTGACCTCTCAATTTTTCAATATCTACAATATACCGAGAGCAACGGAAACAAAATTAAGTTTATTGATAAGTATTTTTTTTATTTATTGAAAAAATTGTTCTTAACAAAATGTTTTTTTTTTCAATAACGAGTTTCCTAATTGTCTTTCTTAAAAAAACTAAACAAAGCTTCTTCGATGTTACATAAAAGTGTATGCCAAGTTTTAAGAGGCTTCATCATTTAGAAATCGAAATATTAAATGTTGAAAATTGCAACTTTTAAAATACGCTCTTATGAGAAATTACTGAAAATAGTGATTTTTATAAATAAAATCTCGACTTTTACACGGCGAAACCTCTTGAAATTGCGCGAGCTATTTAACATCACTATTTTCTTCGTTTGGTGTAAATTTAAAGGAAGTCTATCGATAGACAATTTTGCATGCAACGTTCTTGATAAATGCGAGTAAAAACATTGCAATTGATGCTGGACAATTGAGTCACTCGATGCTTCGAGACAACACTCCAAAGAATACCCAAAAAGTTGGTAAAACTTTGTTCCGGCTGATGTTTAATCGAGCAAGATGATGAAGCAACTGCTGCATCCTGATGTCGTCAGCCCCATAACCGAATTCAACTAAACAACGTTTTAGTTTGTTCCAAAGTTAATTCTTAGAGACTGATTGTGAGCCAAATAACGTGTTTCGAATGCGAGCAATGAAATTGTACAGGAAAACTGCGATACTGTAGACTATTAAGGGGATCCTTGGGACAAAGCTCGCAAGGTATATGTACAGAGAAAGTTACATCGGCTATCAAAAGGGAGAATGTTAATTTTCGCGAATCTACAGGTAGTTCTTTCTTCCAATTGGCTCTCTCGAGAGGGTTCCACCAGTGTGGCAATGCGAAGCGGTGAATGCGGTGCTGGCAAACGTTGAAAATCGAGTGTCAGTGGAGAAAGAAAGAAACAAAGAATGGAAGGCGCTCGTTCAGCGTCGCAGTTGCGCGATTCAGAGAAAAAGCGAGATGATGTTTCACGATGGACTCACTTTTAAATGGCTCAATATCAGAAGGGCGCATTTCCCCATGCTTAAAACAAGATTCGACGCAGTTTCCTACCTTCCGGCTTGAGCCATCGATCCATGTATCTTTATACATCTCTATTCACGTGTTTAAAGTGGAGCACACGATCCGACTCTCTCAACACTTTTATACATGCTTTCTCCTAGCCCGTAACATTCGGGCTCTGGGTTTACTCGCGTTTGCATGGTCAGTGCCAAACCTATCTTGGTTACGCGGCAAACTGCTCCCACGAGATTTCTCTACGTATGCAAGTCATTTAATGCTGAAACTTTGCAGCTTTTCCAACCGCCCCATTCATTTTTCTGCTTACCGATGAATTTCCCCCATCGGGATGCTAATTTTTATGGAAATGTGCGTTGACAGCTAACCCCGTGACATTTCTCCATAGTTCCGCAACGGAAACTCATCACTCTGACGCCATTTCCAATCCTCCTTTTCTTCCCAGCTGAAAAATTCTGCTCAATATTCTTTAGAATCTTACTTTTCACTATTTATTCACATTTTTTTTACGATGAAGAAGCAGCATTGATTTGGCATGAAAAGATCCATATGCATGTGAAAGCACGACCACTTTCTGCTCTGGTGGGCATCAAATGGCACACCCTGTGTATGTTCCTGCTCCACGATCCTCCTGCTGCTGCTGCTGCTGCTGCTGCTGCTGCTGCTGCTGCTGCAGCACCACGACCTCACACGCTTCTCCTTTTTCCCTTCATCTCTTCGGTGAATCTCCAGAGTGAAAAGAGTCGGAGAGAGCCACGAGAGAATAGCGCGAAAACACCCTTTTCTGACGACATGACGATGATAAAATGTGCAAACTTTCACGAGTATGCGAGCCACGTTACTTTAGCTCCGAACGAAATTTTACTAAATAAAAAGACAAGCTTTCTAACTGCCTGAAAGCAAAGGAAAAGGAAGAATGTTACAGAGCTCCACTATGAAGATTCTCCACGTTTTCTCACTTGTTTGTGGTCGCAAATATATGCTCACAATTATTTGTTCATTTATATATAGTCCGAGGATATACGAGTTTTTCGAAAAGTCTCTTGACGTTTTGTACTAACAGCCGGAGCTTTGTCCCCGGCTCGTATAAAGCGCAAAGTTTTGCTAACTTGACAAAGTGGACGAGGGCATGTTTGCTCGATATATTCATCACTCCTGCGATGGGATTCCCATCCCTCGCTCGCTCGTGAAACTCTCTGTTCGCGGATTGTGCTTCAAGCTCGAAAATTTCTTCGGTTCACATTAGAATTTTACTGGGTTCGGTTGAATCTCTGTAAACAACGATGAGACACAGAAAATGAAATTTTTTTGAAAAACGTCAATATTGTGTTGAACATGGTAAACCAAATATTTTTTGATAATTTCAAAATTCTCGTTATTTTGGCAGTTATTTGTCACAGAACTGCGTCAGCAAAATTAACGATTGGAACGACAAAAATTTGCTTTCCGGAGAGACTTTCTTGAATATTTCTTGCTGCTATGACAACATTTTTGGAAACGTTAAAAAAAAAAAAAAAACGTTTAGTCGAACGTATCCAACAAAATTTTGTTTTCAATGGGGCACTGGACTCACGAGGTCACCAGTGGATCGATTTTTATCGAAGGCAACTTGTTCTTCTTTCGAGTTTTTTTTTTTTTGCGACGTTTAAAATCGTGGAAAGTCAAGTTTTTTAAGAGGAAAAGTGGAAGTTAATAAATTGAGTTAAACTACTTATATCGCGATGGTGCAAATGAAAGCTTCGGAGAATAATTAAATTGATCGCAAAACTGAGATCGTTAGCAGCAGTGATCACAAATTTACGAGCTCGGTAACGAAACGAGATTGAATCATCTCTCGCTCCGATGAACTTTTACCTCTTCGTCCGACTTCTTCTTCTCCTTCTTTTCATCCTTTGCCAGAAGATTCTCGATCTCGGGCTTTCCTAATTTCCCCGAGACGAGACTTTAACACGATCGAGGTTAAACTTTTTATGCTCTACATCCTCCTATTTCTGTGGATCCTCTCACCCCATCATCAGGCGCTTTTTTTCCACGGTCATTGCGTCGACAGGGTTCGTGACACTTTACCAGATGTTTCGAGATTATTTTCTCCCTCCAACTATCTCTCGACAGTTTTTACTGCACAAACCTCCTTCTTCTTCTTTCATCTTTTCTTATTTTTGTTAATTCGCATAATTAGTTAATTGCTGACTCGTTTCATCATCGAACCAAAAATTATGAAAAATGCTCAAAGCTTCCTCTATGAGGAAACCAGAATTAAAAATATAGTTCTTCATAGAGGAAGATTTGAGCATCGTTGAACATTTTGAGGAAGCAATTTGCAAATTTCAATTTACAGCGTTTTTTGTATTTGCATTTAAATTATGTAATTTCGACAGTTTTTGTGGAAAGTAAAAAGGAAGTACAGACTCATACACAATATCGTGCAAAATTTGCAGAAACTAGAGCCGTTAGACAATTTTTCAAAAAACTCAGGTTTTCGTAAAATTCGAAAAATCATAAAATTCAAACCGTTGAATCGATATTTCCCAAATTCAATACCAACCTTCCTATTAGTATACTCTATTTATAAAAAAAAACAATTAGTAATAAATCTTAAAATTTGCGAAAGTTAGAGCGTCGACACCCTTTTTTTGAAAATTTCAAAATGCCGTAGAATTCGTATTTTTCTAGCAATTCCAATAAAATTATCAGAGAATGAAGAGCTTGTATAGATTGACATCTGTGCAAAACGGGAGCCCTGTAGCTCAAACCGTTCTCGAGTTATGAACGTTTGAATTTTACAGTGACAGAACATACACACACGCACACATCCGGACATTTTTTCTAGATATGATTTTTCGATGTTTTGGGAAATTTTGAGGACATTGAAATTGAAAACTGGAAAAAAAAAAAATAAAATTTCACCGTCACATAGCTTCATCTACGAGAAAGTAAAAAATGTAAATTTTTATATTTGGTGCGACCCGATGCTGATTCAGCAAGATTTATTTTCACTAATTTTCATATCCGCCCGAGCGATATCATGGCTTTCTCAAAGTTTAGTACGAACGATAGGAAGTAACTGGCCGACAAACTCACTCGCTTCCCATTCCCTGAAGCCTTCTCCGCGTCGAACAATGACGCGAAGACGCGATCGAGGTTTCGAAGACACCAGCATTCGCACAGTTGACGATTCGAGGACAACTCTCCTTACCACCTCATCGCGTTTACATACCTTTCGTTTTCTATATCACGGATCCCATTATTATTGTAATTTAATTCTCGGTTTTCCTCGCGTTCGCGTCTTCTCGATCTGAATGCGACGCCCGCGAGACGAGAGAAAAGCCCTTGCGCGATAAAATGAAATTTATTCTTCGATAATAAGTAATAGCAGATGAAGTTGGATAACAATTTATAGTCAATGAGGGCAAACTTATTCGCTCGAACTAAATTTATAAGATAAATTATGAAAGCTTCGATATATAATTTAATTAAATTTTAATTAAGAATTACATTTATTTATATATTCCGCGATTATAAGTACGAGCAGCTCGCCAACAGGAGTGTCTGCATCATATTCTGGAAAAGCTCCGCTCAAAGAATCCAATTTCGTTCGGAAACGTTTTTTCCACCGCACCCCAAAAAAATTCTTATTTCGTATAAGAATAAATTTCGTTTCAAATTCTTTCGACAATATAATGGAAAAAAATGAATTTACGTATGCATTGAGCAAGGACATCCAATTTTCGTTTGAAAATTCGAGATTTCTCAGTGGGACACGTGAATAAACGTACGAGGCATTTACATGAGCGCACGTATACGTAAGAAATAGGTAAATGTCGCGAGGTGGAAATGTCCGTCACACGCTTCACGACTTTATCGAAAAAATTTTGTCTAGATTGGCGCACTTTTCTCACTCAAGCTCGTATTTCGTTGCCTGGCCCCATAAAAAGAAAAACGAAACATGACATTTTTTTTTTTTTATTTCTCAATGAAATTGCCACGTTTTGCTTCAACAATGAGATTTTCAGTCACACCTTGAAAATACGAGGGAAAAAAAAAACGGAATGTGTATTGAAGCCGAGAAAACGATATACGGCCCTTCGCGGAAGTCGTCGTCAAATCGCGATGTTTAAGGAACGAGAAAAGCCAGAAAGAGAGAAAGGGGCCAGGGAAACTGAATGAAAAACGAGGTTTGAGTAGTAATAGTTTCCACGTCCTTTTCCAAAGTTTGCCTATCGTTCACGGACTAGATGGCGAACACCTTCCCCTCGCTCTGCTCCACTCTGCTTCGGAAAGTGCAACGAGGCTCGGTTAAAGAGAATGAGACTGTGAGAAAGGGGAAAAGACATTGGAAACGCGATATGTGTATATACACAGAAAGGAAATAGATGCAAGAGGTTGCATGGATGAGAGAGACGTCGAGAGAACAAGAGAAAAGGGAAAAGGGAGAGAAAACGCATGCGGTAATGCGAAAGGAGATTCTGCAAGTTTGAGAAAGAGAGAAAGCTTGAATATTAAGCCGTTACGAGAGTGCACACCCGGTATATAGTAGCAGCTCGTAAGATAATTAAGAAGTTTAACCCATTCAACTCTTCCGCGCGTCTATTACCTCGTTTCGTACTTGATGGTGGCTTAAATTTTCGAGCCTGACTGCGTCTGCTCTGCCACTGCCACGATCCACTGTGCTGTACCATCGCACAGTCACACTCCCGCAGGTTCACACGCACGCACACACACACACACACACACACACACACACACACACACACACACTCGACGTAACTAACGAAATGCAACTGAAAACTCTTCTTGAGGCTATTTCCAAAGTCGACATACACTCCTACGAACAATATTTATCGTCCAACTTTTACAACAAAACGATGAAGAAAGAACAACTTGTAGAACTTTGACTTTATTCATTCATTTTTTTACGCCTTTACCCCTCGTTATCAGCTTGGAAAGGTTTTATATTCCTCCATCATTTATTTATCTCATCCTGATAAATATTGATCGAGTCCTCCATGTCTCATAAAATTCGAGCATCCATAAAGCCCCGTATCAATAATTCTGTCATTGTTTATACCGTACCTACGAGACAAGAAACATTAATCCTTAAAATACCAACTTCCCTGAAAGAATCTGACAAAAAAGGCGTTTTCATCACTTCCAAATACTTTTCAATACGAAAGGACAATTTTTGTAAAAGATTCGGGAAAATTGTTGAAATTCGAACTTAGGTTTGTTCTCAAGGTCAAAGATGAGTTTGCACTTTTGTTACTTATGAACTACGAAGCCACACGAGTTCATGAAAACGGGATCCATTGTCCATACTGAGTCTTCTAGACCCAGTGTGTCTCTGCTGGGTCTACCGGACCCAGAGCCTCTCTCTTAAAATTATGAATTATCCAGTCGACCAGATGCTTGAGTTGTGGCTCGAATTTTACTTGGCCTCGATCTCGAGGTCAAAGATGAGTTTGCACTTTTATTACCGATGAACTACGAAGCCACACAATTTCATGAAAACGGGATCCATTTTTGCGCAATAATTTTTTTACGATTTCTTTTTGAAAAGTTACATTTCCGTTACACACTCGTAACCATTGATGGCTCGTGGTATCGCAAACGGTTGAGTTAACGACTCCAGGAATAACTGTTTATTTTCCTCGACTTGGTAAACTCGGAACTGCATTCCCTTGATCATCCCCGTATCAAATTTCGAGTATTCAATTTTATCGGAACATATGAGGCTTGACGTGTTGGACGATCCGTTTCGTTGGGTGTACTATCTCAACGTATTTGCTCACAGCCTCCAGCAACATAGGAAGATCCACACTGACCACACTCCCGATGAGGACCATTTCCAACAGTTCTCTCTCGTAGGATTTGGCCAAAGAGAACCATGCGATATATCTGTCTCAAATACCTTCCTTGTGTAGAACTTAGAATCTGCAATATCACGTTAAGTTCTCTCGTGGTCTCAAATGTCCCAGCGGTTGAACGTCAAATCGCACCACCGAAACAGTACCTTCCACATATCTCACAACCGCCAGGCTCATGGACCAAAATCCTCGAATTTCAACCGCTCCAGTTTCTCCTCCAAATGGGAATGTAATTGGGGCAATTAGTTAAGGACGTTGTATGGTGACAGTCAAATCTAAATTTTCGTTTTCAGTTTTTCTTACATACAAAATGCTTTGCGAGCCTAAGTTCATTGAAAAAAGTTGTTATAAATTGACTAAAAAACAACATACTCTAAATCCAAGATTTTCCGAGGTAATCTGTATGTGTTATGTAATAAACAAAATTTCGAAAAAATTTTACGATTTTTTTGAAAAACTAAATAAAGCTT
Organism: Hyposoter dolosus; assembly: GCA_963921915.1. Taxonomy (NCBI): domain Eukaryota; kingdom Metazoa; phylum Arthropoda; class Insecta; order Hymenoptera; family Ichneumonidae; genus Hyposoter; species Hyposoter dolosus. Next base: position 14,446,523 of record OY998132.1, on the reverse strand, counting down.
TTTCGATGTTACATAAAAGTGTATGCAAAGTTTTAAGAGGGTTTACCATTTAGAAATCGAAATACTTAATGTTGAAAATTGCAACTTTTAACACATGCTCTTATGAGAAACTACTGAAAATTGTGATTTTTATAAATAAATATCTCGACTTCTAAATGGTGAAACCTCCTAAAATTGCGCGAGCTATTAGACATCACTATTCTCTTTGTATAGTGCGAATTTAAATGAATTCTATCGATAGAAAATTTTGCATACAACGTCCTTAAATTTCGTAGTGTAGACGATACTATATCGATGGCCAATGATTCCCATTGAGTGAAAAATCATTATTTAACCTTTTCTTATTGTCTCATTGTTGCAGGCTCCATGATGATCGAGATCCCGGAGAAGGTACCCGAAGGCTGAGGGAGAATCATCACTAAAACCTTGCGAAGAGATGCGGCTAGGTACCTCGGGATTTGGCGTAATCGCCTTAGTCTCCTTACTGGCGACAGCGACTCCAGGTGCGAAAAATTACATTTTTTTTTCCTTTTCCAATATGATTTCCTCATTAGCGATAAAAGTCTGAGAAGGAAGCTCAAAACTAAAGTTGACGAACAGACATTCTTAAATATTGCGAATCGTTCTATTCGTTGACAATATTCGTCGATGGTTTGGCAGTTTTTCGCACTTCCTGATGTCCAAATCAAGGGAACCGTTAAAAATAAAAGAAAACTTGACTCTGCAGTATCGAAATGATTTTTTTTGCCTCAACATTCCATCAGAATATCCGAGTGACAGAATTTTCATTGCTCGAAGCTATCCATCGAGTTCTGTGGAGCTAGAAACTAAAGAAAAATAAAAACAAGTCGGAAAGTCAGCTGTTTGTTGAGGCAATCACTCTGCGCGTCGAGCCAAACGACAAACAACGTGTGTCGATTCGCTCCCAACCGTCCATATCAATTAATCAACCCATTGCTTTACTTTTCGATTTTCCAAATGAATATTCATTTTCTATTTGAACAATATCTCTGACAAGAAGTTTGATCTCGTAACTTCCAATCGCATGTGCCAAATATATTTTCAATGAAACTAAAAAATTAACCCTAGAACGGTAACCTGGGGTCAAAAACGACCCCAGGCGAATTTTTTATCGTTTTACCGCATTTTCGACCAACTTTTCGACTCCAAGCAAAATTGTCCTATATAGGCTCACATGATGCCGCATTAAAAGACGAAAAGCATGAGCCCAAGTTGAACCCTTTCCGTTAAATTTTACCGAAGATATGAATTTTTCAAAATTGGGGTCATTTATGACCCCAGGTTACCGGAATAAGTAAAAAAAAAAAAAAGGATACCGTTCCAGGGTTAATGTAGTTATGGCGAAGAAAAGAATTGTGGAGCTAGTCGCAGGTTGGTCAGAGCAATACATCCATCCAAAACGTAGGAAACGTTCACCTACAGTTTGATAGGATCGATCACACGCGTGCCCAACACTTTGGCCTCCGAAATTGCTTTCCCCGAGACTGCCACACAGACAGCAGCAGAGAGCACAGCCGGAAGTACCGGTGGAATAAAAAGAGAACTGTGCAAAAAGGTGAAAAGCATCAGAGGTAGAAAACGAAGAGCAGAGAGAGAGAGAGAGAGAGAGAGAGAGGGAGAGGAGTGAGGTGAAAGGTTGCTGGGGGTTCGTTGAGTAGCGTTCTTTCTCCTCCTTCCTCTCCGAATCGCACCACGAGTACACAGAATCGTGGGAACCTGCAATATCCCAGACTCGTGCAAACAAATTCGATGCCGATATATCGGGACGTGTTTCGAAATAAGCCCAGACACGTTTCTATATACTTTACGTTAGTACGGGGAGTAACTCAATGCACAACATTTGCCGCGCGATCTAAACTGATACACTTTTTTTCCCTCTCGTATTTCTTCTCCTCCATAATTTACAATGTATCCCTGTAGGTTTTCCTCGATTCCATGGAGTAACGTTACGTTTCAATTCTATTCGTCGTGTCGCTGCGAAATGGGCTTTTCAGAAAATCACGATAATGCCATTTTTAGCCTGTGTCGGCGCTTGCCGTCCTTGAGCTCCATCGTTCTATACGTTTCATTGAATCCATTATAAAACGATAATGATGCAAATATTTCGTCATCGATTGCTATGATTCGTGGACTGAATATTAAAAATTTCTACTATTATCAACGAATCCAAACAGTCGAGGGCAGTGTTGCACGGTTACAACATCATTTCACATTTATTAACCCTAGAACGGTAACCTTATTTTTTTTATCTATTCCGGTAACCTGGGGTCATAAATGACCCCAATATTGAAAAATTCATATCTTGGGTAAAATTTAACGAAAAGGGTTCCACTTGGGCTCATTCTTTTCGTTTTTTAATGCAGGATCGCGTGAACCTGGGGAAATTTAGCTTCAAGTCGACAAATTAGTCAGAAATGCGGTAAAACGATAAAAAACGGGAGAACGAAGGGAGAAAGGGCGCGGGATTTAAAATCGCCTGGGGTCGTTTTTGACCCCAGATTACCGTTCTAGGGTTAATATTTACAACGAAAGACAGTTATTTCGTGAGTATCGGTCGAAAACAATTTATTCGTCAATTTTCGTAGAGAGACGTGAAAAATGATAAATTCAGGAATTATTACTATTGAGATTTTTAGTTAACACGAATGGAGAGTTTATTCGGTCCACAAGCTGCCCAGCTCGGGAAATAATGTCGAGCAATTAGTAAGTGGCTGAAATGTGTGTTGCAGGAAGGAACGAGAGCAGTTCGGAGCCTTCGAGAAGTAGAATCTTGTGGCCTGTGGTCAGCCCCCCAGTAGTCAGGGTGACCAGTACGAAGGAGCAAACACGTAGCAGGTTCATTAAGATCAAGAACGATAGAGAAGACAGCTCATCGAGGACCGAGACATCGAGTACTCTCCGGCCATTTGCCCATCCTCCAATCACTCCAGCAAAGGATCGAAGGGAGGACGATACAGCAACGGAAGTTTCAAGATTTGTCGAGCATTCACCACTTGCCTCTTCTCCAGAAGCGAGACTAGCCTCGAATTTCAAGGGATCCTTAAAGTATCCTTCGAGCGATTGGTCCGAGGTTAATGCTTTGGCAAGTTTTGCCGATCAACAATCCGAGTACAAAGTAAAATCGGATTCTAATGTCGTTACTGTCGTTTCCTCGTCACCAAAGTTTCGTGAAAAATTTCTCGTCACACTCGATTCTCCTATCTCGGGTTACCCTATGAGGCTCGCTCGGACGCCTCGATCCTTAGCCATTCGTCGTTCCTCTGCTCGGCGCCGTGACGCTCCTCGTCGTCGACGTCGAGAACGTCAAACTGTTCGACGAGATGAAGAAACCAAATCCCTGGATAGATACGAGGATAAGGAATCAACGAGAGAGGAAAACGAGTTGACGACGACGATGGGGACGGGAAGCAGAAACGAGGAAAGATCAAGCACCGTTGAGTCAGCGATAACAATGAGCCATGGAGTAACGACAATGACATCCCGAACGAATAAAACCGTCTCTACGGATGGAAGCCTCGTCGATGTGAATTTTCACAAACCAACCGAGCGTTACGAGTCACAGATAATGACTAATTTCCCAGAGTCCGTGAGTAACGTTCCTGCTGGTAATATAAACGACTTTCACAAAGACCAAACCGAGCTCATTTTCAATTCAACACCAAGAACGATATCTCAAATATCGGAAAAGTTGCTCAATTCCGATAATTCGTTTATGGCTAATTACCCAGCAGGCAAATTGATGCTCGATATCGCGAAGGAAGCTCCAGTTTCCGGTGGTCGGTCCAACGAGCGTAAAGACAGGCACGTTAAACGTATCGCCAGTAAAGATTCGAGGGCTGACAAGTTGACGAATAATGTGGGAGAGGAGAATTCATCGAGGGATCTAAATCCGAATGGCTCAAGAGAGGAGAATCTAGTTCGTGATTTGGGTTCGTTAAAGAAGCCAGTACTGGCATCAACACGGACAACTTTGTCAGAACTCACAGTTCGTAAACACAAGACTCTGTCGGAATCTACGGTTACCGAAGAAATACTAGTACGAACAAGGCAAATGACCGAGGAATCGTTACCGGAACTTGCGATTATCGGGACCGATGCTTTGAAGCTTGGGGCGACTGTCGGGGCTGCTAATCCCATGGATATCGGTATCGCCTCGTTGGATAATCACAAAGCCATCAGAGTCCGATCGTTCGAGACAACGAAAGACGGAAATGAGGAACAAGGTGACATTGATTCCCATACTTCCTCCTTCTCGTCACGTCCCGCCTCGGATCATTTCGACCACAAAGACGAGCCCCTCAAAGACGAAGAAACTTCGAGTCTTGCGGAGAAAGTGCCAACGTCCCAATTCGCCGCTAATCAAATAACTTTTGGGAAATCGAGATATTCCAATACGAAAAACATCACGAAACCGTTGATTAATTTTTCGGATGGCAAGTCGAACAAGACCTTCTACGAGATCAAACCATCGGTCATAACCGACATGGACCGTCCCAACGAGCTTGACTATCCAACAACGACCAGACAAAGCTTCGACAAGTTCTTGTTGTCCAGTGTTCCCAGTGTTTTCGGTAAATACGGGCCTTACTTCTTGGACAACCAAGACGGAATAAACGTCACCAGAAGAATCGGCAGCACCGTTCAGCTCGACTGTCGAATTGGATTTCTCGGTAATCGAACGGTCAGTTTGTTTATTCATTCAGTTCGTTCAAAAATAATAATTAATTTTCCATTTTCGACGCACTGGGTCTACCAGACCCAGTGTGTCAATGCTGCATCTACTAGACCCAGTGTGTACTTCACCAGGCTGTCAGCCTTTCGGACGGTTTTCATTGATACTAAAAATTCCCACCTTCGCCTTGAAAATCCGCAAAAAATTTTACTCCGGGTCAGAATGACCCAGTGTGTCAATGACGTGTCCATCATATCCTCATTATGCATAAACTCTTTTTTCTGGGGCTTTTCAAGTATTTTCGGAGCGTGATATTTTCGTTAATTAAAATTAGGTTGATTATTAAATTCCGATATTTTCATCAAGCCACAACACTCTTTGAGGTCTTGACTAAGACATATACGGACATAAAAAAAAAACAGACCAACGGAGCGAGAGAGAGAGAGAGAGGAGATGCGAGTTAAATTTTCTTGTACAGAAAAAAGATCGAGAGAAAAAACTCGATTAACGAAAAGCTAATTATAAAATTGGAATTGGGAACGTGAGAAATATCGTTCATCTCTTAAGGGGTTGGGTAGAGTCAAGAGCAGTCGCGTTGAGTGGCGAATAGAGCGAGAAAGAGAAAGGGCGGAGGGAGCAAGCTCAAGTTTGGAAGGAGTTCCAAGTTTTTTACATGGCTATATCGGGAATGACTCAGTTCGGACTCGTGCTCCACGTTTTGTGCCCCGCCAACCTCCAACCGTTTCTCTCCGCGTAGTCTCTCTTTTTTCCTCCCGACCTCTCTACCACGCTTCCAGATGCTTTAAATTCCTCGGAGATTCGTATTCTCCGGAATACGAAATGCGATACTGATGGAAGAAGGATGTGAGAGGTGGATGGTGTCGCGAACGGTTGGAGGGCTCGAAAGCTCTGAGAAAACTGTCGAGGGTGCTGCACACTCTAAATATATACATATATCCACCTTGCTTAGAAGCAGAAAGGCGTAAGCGTATTCTCACTCCACCTGGCGAAGGAATCTATTGTTGTCTTTTTGTTGGTCAGCGACCTGCTACAGAGCCCACTCCCTTTTCTCAATCCTCGAGAAATGAAAACAAGCATTTCGAGAAATCTGGCAAAGCCTCCCAGATTTTCTCAAGTCACGTACCAAAAGCAAATGCATATTCTATATAAATGTGTATATCGATACAAAGAGACTTCTCCAAATGTAGTCCACACTAGTCATACCACTGATCATACTTGAGACTCGCTAATTGACATTTTCAACATATGCTAAAAAGATAATTTTCAATAATTGAAATTTTCCACGTATAAATAATGGGATGAACGTTCACATTTAATTAGAAAAATGAAAAATATGTATTCCTACTCCTAGTGTTCAATTACTCGAAAACTATGTTGAAGAAAAATCTTAAAAAATTTGTACATTCATATTTAATACTAAAGAATATACTCAGCAAATTTAATTAAATTCTAATCATTTGGAATTTTCCTATGCTTTTAACATGGCAACATTGTTGTGTGTAGCCACAGTCCTTCAGGATCTGACAGATTCCCACTATTATAAACACTTTTATAGCGACTGAAAGTTGGGTTTTTCAATGTCGTCTCAGAATTCCTTTGCAAAAATACCCAATTTGCATTTTTTTTTCTGTGTAATTAGCTCGATAACCGATGCTGAAGTTTCATGGAAATAATTATTAAAATATCAAGTACAGCTAGAGAAAAAAATTTGAAATCCCTTGGATTGAGGCCCAGCGATAGGATTACCTTAAGTGTACATTTGTGACACACGTGTGAGCGAGAGGAATTCCATTGCTATTTCTTCAAAATGAAATTTTTTTCACATTTTTCGAAATTTTCAACATTTTCTTATTCCCATTGACTCTCTTTCGTTACTGTCACGACTGCATCGCGGATTCTCCAATTTTTTCACAATCGCTCTTCATTTTAGTTTCCCTTGGTATTACCATAAGTTGGCGGAGCAGTGCATCAACCTTTACGAAAATAATCACTTCATTCCCAGTCACACAAAACCCTCAGCTTCATTTATTTGTTTTTTTTTTTCGCTCAATTCCATAAATAGTAGCTACTCGTTGCGCGACCCTTTTGACGTGCAAAACGGGCCGAATATACGCGCATCCCTTCCGTCGAGATTCGCTGTGCCACGGCTATTACAGAAGGCAAATAAACGGAGTGTATCTCTCAGTAAGTTGAGTTCACAAAGCTCAACACTGCACTCGGCGACGAACATTGGTCATCCCTCTACTTCCATAGGATTTCAAATTCTTTCTCTCTCTCTCTCTCTCTCTCTCTCTCTCTCTCTCACTCTCTCTCGCTCGAACTCTGGCTGCATTTTTTTCCGAACACACAGCCAAACCAGTAAACAGTCAGCGGTGGTCGAGAGTACGTTTTATTTTATTTTTTTGTTTCACAATCCCCGGTGCGTGATATCCATAAATATTATTGTTACTAGGGTGAGGGCATGCAGGCTCCACATATATATAGCGACTGGGATAACGGAAGGAATTACGGAGCACACACGAGACTATCTCACTCTTTCCCTCGCCCTCTCATTTTCCTCTTGCTCCATAAAGAGAAAGAGGAAAAAGAGTAAATCGCGCATTTCTCTTTCCACCAAGGGCTTTGATTCCGGGCTGCTCGGGGACAAACAAATCCTCCTCACGTGTTCCAGATTTATTGTCTTTTAATTCGGATGGAATATGCATGAAACACTTTATTAAAAGGGGACAACTTGTGTTCCTGAGTTAAATAAATATTATGTTCACCTGTATTTTCCTCAGTAATATTTATTCACTTATTTTTTCTTTTTCGTATAATTATTCTCCTCAGGTTACTTGGCTTCGTCACTATATCGATTCCTTTCGACTCCTCACTGTCAATCAGGCTTCCTACAGCGTTGATCAGAGGATAAGCCTCAAATTTACGTAAGTCATTATTTTCCATTCATTCTGATTCGAGCAATTTCGTCACCAATTATTTTCTGTTTTATTGTTTCGACAAAAATTTTCTATTTTTTGAAATAAATTATTCGTTCATATGGTGAAAGTTCTAATTACTGAAAAAAATCGGTACCCCAATTGGTTCTCATGGTCCTACGACACCATATTACAGACAAAAATATCCAGCACAAAAAAAATCCTAAAAAAATATATCATACGCTTAAATTTTACGAAAAAAAAAAAATAAACATGAAAAACAAACAAACAAAATTTTACAAACAAACAAACAAAAACAATCAAAAAAATAAAATAAAAATAAATTAAATAATACAAAATTCTTCCGGTTTGCGATATTATTTTCACATTTATGTGGGGTGGGGCCATTCACATAAAAATGTTGTACATTATTATTAAAGAAAATAAAATTCACGTTCGTGATATTTATTTTTGTGATATTTTTGAACGGGATGTTGTGATATTTTTAGCAAGTAACGTCACATGCATGTGATATTATATCGCGTCACATTTATGTCCTGCGTGGGATTTAAATAAAAAATTCTCCACGTACGTTTTGATCCTTGCAAATCGGTAACTGAAAAATTTGATTAAAATCGACGCTCCGGAACTCGCCACTCGTGAAAAATGAATTCTTCTATATTTTCCATTTCCAAAAGTTACAAATTTACCGGATTTTCAATTGCAAAATTATTGTAATCAGCGCATGAAATTTTGTATTTTACGGTTTTCCATTTTCGGTTTAATTTTGTCTGAAAAATTGAATGCACGAGAAAAAAGGAAACATTTGTTATTATTTGTTGAAAAAGGAAAAAAGTTTCTCTCGTCTGAGTGGAAAAAACGCTCGAAGCTTTTCCTTCGCAAAGAAAAGGGGAAAAACAGCTTTTGCTTTATCTGATAGAATCCAATCGAGCACGGAATTGCTCGAAAGATTATGGAGCGTCTAGCGTTGAAATGAGATACGCGAATTCTTTCCGCATCCAACTTGTTTGATCTCTGTTTCTTCTCCACGCAGATATCCCGACAACTGGAGATTACAAATCGCTTACGCCTCGATGAGAGACACGGGTCTCTACAAGTGTCAGGTCGAGATCGACCCGAACAAATCGTTGGTGAAGAAGTACAACGTCATAATCACTGGTAACGTGTATTTAATGTTAATGCACCGCACTTTGGCTCGAATGATAAATTTTAACCCTTCGAGTGCAGACGTAAGTGCATATTGGGTCAATATGACCCGCGGCGTTTTTCAAATCGTTGTATTCCGATAAACTTGCATTTTTTGTTTTATTTCTTTTTTGGAGCGTTTCTTGTAATAAATAATTTATATTTTATGGGCCTAAATCAATTTTTTGACGAAAACGAAAATTAAATGCCAAACAATCGGCGACAGAAAATTGTTCGGGTCAAAATGACCCACTCGAAGGGTTAAAAAATTCTAAAATGCAAAAAAACTCGGTTACTTTGTAATAAGTATCGAGTCTCTAGCCATAGTGACAATTTTATACGGTTCAAGGGTTAACGATAAAGAAAATGATCGAAAGAAAAATTGTTCGATTTTTCGTCGTCGGAAAATTTTATTTGTGGACCAGTAGAAAAAACGCCTGTCAATTTTTTGTTCCTTTTACGACACGTTATTAAAATTGAGAAAAAGGATCGTTGACATTTGCGTCATAGGAAAGTTTTGTTTTAATTGAAAATAACTCGGTACAGCTGGGACGTATAAAAATGAAAAGAAACGAGGAGCTGTGAATTTATCGCTCGGAAAGATCCAGCGACAATTTATCCATAATTGGCGAGTCAGGTAGAAAGGTTGATTTTATTGTTGAGCTCAACGAGAAGGGGTTGACGAGAATCCCATTGATGCTGAAACATACAGAGAGAGCGAGTGAGTGAGAGACAGAAAATTCCATTTTTGAAAGGTCGACGTCTGCAGAAGTGACCAAGGAAAACCTCATCCCCGGAATAATCGGGTTTAAGGTTAGCCCGAAGGTCAATAACGGTTGGGAGGTTGGATTTCCCTCCTGAAATCATCTTCGTCTCTACCGAGCATAACTACAAAACGAAAAGGCGAGAACACCCGAAACGGAAAACTACACATGAGCCAGCTGTGCCTTCGACTTGGTCCGAGTCTCTTTAATTGATTATTTTAAAGAATAAAAATCAATTTGCGACTTTCAATTTGCAGCGTTTTTAATAAAATTTTCACTCATTTATCGATTTTTTTACTTTTTTTTCAAATAATTTCGACAAATTTTCTAGAAAGTAAGAAGAAAGTACAGACTTGTACACAATATCTTACAAAATTTACAAAAATTAAAGCGGTTAGACGACTTTTCAAAAAACTCAGATTTTCGTAAAATTCGAAAAATCATAAAATCCAAACCGTTGAATCGATATTTCCCAAATTCAATACCAACCTTCCTATTAGTATACTCTATTTATAAAAAAAAAAAACAATTAGTAATAAATCTTAAAATTTGCGAAAGTTAGAGCGTCGACACCCTTTTTTTGAAAATTTCAAAATGCCGTATGATTCGTACTTTTCTAAAAATTCCAACAAAATTCTCAGAGAATGAGAAGCTTGTATAGATGAACATCTGTGCAAAACGGGAGCCCTGTAGCTCAAACCGTTCTCGAGTTATGAACGTTTGAATTTTACAGTGCCAGAACATACACACACACACACATCCGGACATTTTTTCTAGAAATGATTTTTCGATGTTTTGGGAAATTTTAAGGACATTGACATTCAAATCTGGAGAAAAAAAATATTCACCGTCGCATAGCTTTCTCTACGAGGAAGCAAAATAATTAAGCTGCAGCATTTTGAATTGGGAGCCTGTGTAAAATTTTTGTTCCGTAAATCTTAGAGGAGAAAATTTCAAGTAAAAAACATCATCATTTCGATCGGAGTCAAACTGCAAAATCCAAAGAAACGTAACACAAAGAAAACTACAACTTAACACAAAGAAAAACAGCGACTAAAATGATGAGCTTTATTTCGAGATCGATTGGAGCGATATGAAGAAAGTAAAGGTTCCAAGGGGCCCGACCATTCAGCACGGAATAACCTACAGACTCTTGTCGCGATGCTGTGTTGGGTCAATTCCCTTTATGACACGAATTCTCAGTGCAACGGAAACCCTCGCCTTTGCTTCTCTATCGTTCATGAACCTCGAACCAGAAGCAGAACCAACCACCAGTAATCTGATCCAAGAAACCATGCGAGAAAGGACGAAGGACAGAGGAAGAGAGAGAGAGAGAGAGAGAGAGAGAGAGAGAGAGAGAGAGAGAGAGACAGAGAGAACGATGGATAATCATAATAAGAAGAAAGAGGAGAGAGAGAGCGAAAGGTCTTCGTATTGAGAAAGACAAAACCCAGAAATAAAGAACGACGAAAAACTATGA